>CP139506.1:80899519-81518978 GCA_021014915.2 Artemisia tridentata subsp. tridentata
CTTTGCACATAACAAACACAAGGTCAAGGGTTCAATCCACACCCCATAGCCACAACCGCTTATTGAGTCGATGTATGCCCCCGCATTATGGAAAGGCAGCCGATTGTGGTCCGGTTTGGGTCACCGGTTAACCTTTTGCACATACATATGATTGATCAATTGGAAAAAGATTCATTATTCATTTCACGAAATCGGCTCTAAAAATGTTCTGTAATTCTTATATTATATAAAAGATTGCAGGGAAGATTAAAACCATACACGAAGCCAGGAAATGTTTTCACCGAACAAAAGTTAACTGTTTCTATATTCAATCTTATTATGTACTTCAGTATCACAACCTTTTCATGTAAGATAAAAATCTGTAACTGATTACTACTGTATAACGTTAATGTTTATGCGTAGATTTGGTTGTGCGATTGATGATATTAGTACACGATTAAGTTGATATATGTTTTAAGTTATTTGAAAGAAATCTTACTGTTTCTACATTTAGTTTCATTATGTAATCGAATTTTTGCAATATTTTCGTGTACCATTTGTAACTCAGGTTAAGATTTGCAACTGATTGGTGTAATTCTTGTGTTCTTGTGTAGATTTGGTTGATCAATTGACGATCCGTGCACGATTAAGCTCATATACGGTTTGTTACATTTAATTTAAGTTCTTTTTAGTGAGATCAATGGAGACACTTGTGTTTTATGCACAAAATGGAGATCAATATCATAGTAGAAACCGTAATTTTCAACATATTAATTGCCGGACATATCAATATGGAGTAGGTATACTGCCAAACCCCAATGTTGTTTTCAAACAAAATCCGTATGATGAAAATGCGAAACAGTCGAATAGAATTACGAAAAATAGCTCTGTTTCGATCCCGGTAGGTGTTAGGGAGAACCCTCGGGAGTTTATGAATGAGTTCTTTTGTTCTGAGCTATGGGCTGGACCAGCGTATTCAACCTCACCACCACCTAGCTCGTTACCGATTCCTAACTTTTCAATTAAGCCGAAGAGGACTGTTTCACTTGACTTGCATTCGGTTTCAGCTTCTGATGTTGATTTGTTGGCCTTGATTTCGAAATCAGCACCTACTTCTCCAACAACTGGGGGTCGAAAGGGTAATGAGATGGAGTTTGTGAGTGGTAGTGATGATTCTGCTACTAAGACTCTTTGTCGTATTCTCAATCTTGATATGGTTGGGAGTGATTAGGAATTGTAGCGTAGAATTCTTGTAAATAAAGATGGCAACTTTATTGGAAGCGTAGATCGTATGTAAATTTAATAAGTTGGTGGTTCTTTCGGGATTGCTTGATAGTTTTTAAGTTATAGTTTTAAGTTATACATAGTTTCTCGAGGTCAGGATATTTAAAGGTTCAAGGGTTGTGTTTGACTGTTTGCAATAAGTAGACCACGAAAGTTATAAGTTCTGCGTAGGTGTTATAGGCGTATAGCAACTATCGGTTCCTGCGGGATAGCATGATACAGTATTTATAAAGTTATAGATTTAAGTGAGCGTGTTTCAAGGTCAGGATTTTTAAAGGTTCAAGGGTTGTGTTTGGCTGTTTGCTGAAACTAGACCATGAGAGTTATAGGTTAAGCGTTGGTGATAAAGCAACTTTTGGCAGGTTGAATGAGATCGTTATATATTCAATGGTTGATGGATCGATGATATTGCTGCTGGAGTATGTTAGTGTCGTTTCTCTTCATAGCTAGTTTAACTACAAGCATCTAGTTTTATATACCTGTATATATAGTTCAGAATCGAGTTGGTCATTCTAGCTGTGTTGGGTCTATTTCAAAGAACTCTGGTCTTAAATGGTCAAATACTTCTCTTAAATTGATTCCAACCGACTTTCAAGCACTTCACTTTCGTAGTCATTTGAGAGAGTTAGCTAGTCATCTCCTTAAGTGAGCGTGTTTCAAGGTCAGGATTTTTAAAGGTTCAAGGGTTGTGTTTGGCTGTTTGCTGAAACTAGACCATGAGAGTTAAAGGTTAAGCGTTGGTGATAAAGCAACTTTTGGCAGGTTGAATGAGATCGTTATATATTCAATGGTTGATGGATCGATGATATTGCTGCTGGAGTATGTTAGTGTCGTTTCTCTTCATAGCTAGTTTAACTACAAGCATCTAGTTTTATATACCTGTATATATAGTTCAGAATCGAGTTGGTCATTCTAGCTGTGTTGGGTCTATTTCAAAGAACTCTGGTCTTAAATGGTCAAATACTTCTCTTAAATTGATTCCAACCGACTTTCAAGCACTTCACTTTCGTAGTCATTTGAGAGAGTTAGCTAGTCATCTCCTTAGTTTCCGAGTGTCTCTTTTCTTAATTTATTTCGACAGTTCATACTTCATACCAAGTATAACTTATCATTTAGTTTCCTCCGCTAAGAAGAGTGTCATGTTCAGTGTTCCTCTTCACAATCTTTTCTGGTTTTTACGAGAGAAAAGTGAGAAGGGTATGTAAATTAGCCTTTAGAGCCTTTAGTTTGTACCTTGTTATGTTTTTTGTTCACTTTTAGGCTTCCTTTTATTGGTTTGTTAATGTCATTGTCCCGTTCTTCAAAGTCTCTGGAATATGATCCTGCCAAGCCACTTGTAAGGTGAGAGTGTTGATATGTTTTTTGAGCTATAATTCTATAAAATCATTGATGCTAATTTACATGATCTGCTTTATCGCAGGGAAGCTGGTAAGATAACCGATTAGGGCAACGTCTTCAGGAGGCTGTTCTTAGACTTTTGTCAGTCCTTTATGTCTATGTTTGTTTTTTGTACTTTCCCGCAAGACTTCTATTTGGTGGGTTTTGAAAATGTTAAATGTTTTTTTGTCTAATTTTCTCTGTAATAAAAGTATCCTGTGTTTGAGGTTTTGTTTTGGCATAAAAGGCATAGATTTTTGCAAGATTGTTTCTGTGCTCAGCGGCTGACTGTTAGGCGTTGTCCTGCATAGCCTGGTCTTGGATGTCATTAGATCTAAAAGCCAAACCTAAGACGAAAGTCTGATACATTTTACGTCCAACCTAGCTTCAATTGCGCATGCATGTCGGGCCAAACTGGTTCTAAACTTGCATAAAAAAAATTACAAGGTAGTGTAATCCAGATTAAACCCATGTCGAAGGTCTGTTATGTGGTTGCTATCAATAGAATGATCAGAAATCCTTGTGGCACAGTAGGCCTTCTCTTTCATACAAACCAAATGCCAATTGCTATCAAATCCTTGTGGCACTCCAATATCTTCTTTAAAACCAGGTCTGGTTTGAATGTCGATTGAGATGGTTCTGTAAACGTGGATAGTTGGCCGAGTTCGAATACCACGACTATCAAAAAAGTTGTTATTTTCTCACTTTTTCTTCCATAATTTTCATCTCCCTTGTATATTATTAGTGCGGGCCGCATTTCGTTCTTCATTTATTTTTTAATTTTTATTTTGAACAGCATAATTTTATTAGAAAAATGGCGCTAGAAGTCAAATAGAACAATTGCCAATTACGGAGAAAAATCGTCACTCACGAAGACATAACTACCGGTTTTTACTCCGGAGTGTTTTTGATGCAGCTCAAAACAAGCCCCGGGAATAAATAAAAAAAAACGCATAAAAGCAATAAAAGCAACAAAGAATTGAAGAAGTCATCTAAAAAATGGCAATTTCATATCCATCCCTCTAAAACTTCGACATATAATATTTACTCGAAACATGTTTTATACATTATGCATTGAATGATTGCAATTTTTTGTAAATGTGATATTTTAAACTTTTTTAAAATATATGTATGAACTTGTTAATCTTTATGAAACTAGTCTATCCTCTTTATCCTTGGACATTTTAGATTTTAAATATCTTGACATTCAAATAAATAAATAAACATCAAAGCATGTAATAGCGGAAACAAGGATCATATTTAACATGTATAAAGTATTACCGAATATTAAATAGGAACGTAACGTTATGATCCTAGCAAGAACAAGGATCAAATCTTCTTTCTCCTTCACTTGAACAATCAAACGGATTAACGTGAAACCCCTTACCTTTTTGTTCCACAATCCAAGATGAATATCTAAAGTAAGATATTAACGAGCTCTCGAACACACATACTATTACTCGGCTAACGAATGATGCTAGCAATTGGACACAAGAAACCAAACTAACTTTGTTTACTTGAAAAGTTTAAGGATCGACACACAACAAGTGTTGTACGATCGGAATATAGAGCAAGTAGAGGAGAGGACAATTTAGGGTTTAATAATAATACACTAGGTAAAAACTAAAGACCCATGGCATTGTATTTATAGTAAATTAGTATCTTGGAGCCTAAGCTAGTCGATTAGGGTTTTATCCCTAAACACAAAACCGGCCAACCCAAGATGTAGGGGTTCTAGATCCTTCTAATCCCCTAATTTCACTAATAGTCCTTCCACTATTTACTTAACGACCGTTAGTTAATTCGGTTAATTACTTAACGTCCGTTATGTATCATTTCGTGTCCAAATAATTAAAATACATAACTATTACATATATTAATTATTTAAGTTAGTCATTCATACGTAAAGTGTGCAATCACTCGCTCCCGGGTTCGATTCTAGTCATACACGATTTAATATTTTTCCAAAACTCTAACAGCTCCCACTTGGAAATCTATTAAAAGGGTAATGACATTGGTTAGCGTCTAGCAACACGCCAATGCCCCTAGTACAACTCGGGTGGTGGTCTCCTGGAAAAACCACTTGATGATTAATCATCATACTTATCCTTTTGTTCTAATACTACATTAATAAAGATATGGATCTAAGTCATTCTTTATTAATAATTATGTTTCTCGTTGTTTATGATTGAGCAAGATTACCAAATCATCTGAACCTATTCAGGGGAGATCTTGGGTGCGGCCGCACAAACATCTTGTCAACCCTACGAGGGGCCCAACAGTATTAAACTCCAAACAATTTGAAGGAACAAATTCTATCTTGACTACGAGCATAACACATGCACTTCGCAACGCTTCCCAAAACAATCCGTATAGCTACCAGTTACGTATAGCGTTAAATTGAATCAAAGAAATGCACTACATGCATGACAGTTATCTGGCATCTCAAGTCTAAGGATAACTATATACTCATGATTTACTTGATGACAAGATCCATAAAGTAAACTCATGTCGCGGGATTAAGTCCTATATTCAAACAATTTGAATATCATGTGAAATTGGTATGACAACACATCAATATACTTTAAAGTATATTATACAAATACTCAGATTTACCTTAATTTAATGATATTCCCATATCATTAACTGGCAACGGACAGTTTAGAATATATAAATATATTCAAGGATATAAACATGCAAATATAGGATATATTATTAAGAAAATGATAAACAAACATAACCATTATTTTATTTCATTAAAATAATAACTATTCAATAACATCACATTATCCAAACACTAAAATAGATCAATGCATGATAATTCTAATTAATGAATTATGCCTCAAGTCATGTCAAACATACTTGTTGACAAGGCATAAATCAACTAATTTTGATCTATGGGAATTTTGAAAATACTTATTTCAAGAATTCAATTAATGAAGTTCTTGTATGTGTGCAGTCAATTATCTTGATAATGCCACATAATATTTCATAAAATACGTGACATCCTCAACTACGAATTTATGACAAGCAAACTATCAAACCTTTTATAGTTTAAAGTATTATAATTCTTTATTGTAAAATGCAACTATGCTTGCAGTAAAGCATAACTAGTACACATGGCCATTAACTAGGATGAAATCCTACCATGACTAGTATTGAGTGTCATCTCAATCTTATCAGCATCATTGTATGCAAACAATAATATGCTCTTTAAAATCCCGTAAACTTTAATATCCAATGTGTAATTTTTGATACCTTCCAATCTTTCAAGACTTGTTGGCTATATCAATTACGCAACAATTGCCATATGGTTCTTAGTTAGAATTTAGGATCTATTCCAGGATGAGGATGTTAATTCTAAATCTAACAATATCCATTACACTTAGTTATCTAATAACTTCCAATTATATATTAATGTTGTCAAATCATCTTTCATAAAGCATGATACAATAAACAACATGATGTACATGAAAATCCTTGCGTCAAACTTAGATTTATTCATGTCATATCTTTTCAAAGATATGTATCTATCTAGACTTTCTAATAGTATAATCATGTTTATTAGAATCAATTATTTTACCGCTTATGTTTATCATAATAAACATATATTTCAAGGTTGTATTTTCTAAATCTTCACGTGAAGTTTCATTCCAAACTAAGGCTTAACATTTAATGCTTATGGAATGTTACTTCCTATATGTTATACAACATATATGAAATAAGAAAATAAATATAACACTCCCACTAGCTTTTAGGAATATTAAGAGATTACCTCAATTTAATTATAAATCAAAATATGGATTTAATAACTAAATATAAGTATATTTCCAAATGCATGCATTAATCCATTCATAAATGATTGCACTTTGTATACTTCCAAAGATTATTTGAATTCAAATACTCCTTTCAATTACTTATCGTCCTCGCACAAGTAATTACTCAAGAAAGAGTTTTGATATTCCATTGTTAATTTCATATAGATGAAACTAAGAATGACAATCATAATCTTTATACATTTAATGTGCTTAGAAAGAATTTCAATCACAGTTAATTGCTTAAGTGTGTTTGATAATCTTTTCATACATTAAATATGTACACAGAATTGTCCATTATGATTTCTACACAGGAATTTAAATCTCTAGGATTTTATTCCTTTTGAGAAACTCATCATTATTCTATAGTGTAACTATAGAGTTCAAGATTAATTAAGTTTTCAAAACTAATTATCTTTATGGACTGCATCTAATCATTCATAGTATGAGTAACTTGCCAAATTCATATTTGCAATTTATCAGCAGGTTTACCATAATCCTGTAACTCATAATCCTCAACATATTATACAAATATTTGAGATATCCTTGCGGATCTATGAATGAGAATTCCTTCATCTTGAGATTTAACATTTACATGTTAATCTTCAGCATGACATTTGCTAGTGTGTTTTAGAAGATCATGTATCTTGTAATTTTATCTTTTCAAGATAGCACTCCCACTTGCCTTTTGTAATTTATAGACTATCCATAAATACTTAACAAGTAGAGCAACACAAAATTGTTCTCTTTTGGGACATTACAAATACATATTGACAGTTCCTTACAGGAAGTTTGTTAATAACCTAATCAAAATAGTTTTTAACAAATTCAGAACTTCAATTTTAAGACTTAATGTGATTCATCACATTCCATAATAAATGGTGTCTTATTAATCTTCTAGGTTGGAGTCTAATTGAGTATATACAATGCATACTCAATTTCCTAACCTTGATAACAATTTTGGAAGAAAAGAAGATATAATTATCTTTAATCAAACAATATCATTAGAGTTTGATTTTCCTAACTGAACGTACCATAACCATTATGTATTTCATTATGATTAATATTGTAAGACAATCTTACAATATGTAAGATAAATATATTTCGTTTTGGCTCACCTATTATTCAAGTCAATTGCATGCTGTATAACTTAAGTACCTTTTGACCAAGTCACTTCATGTCCATGTCTTAACACAAAGACATAAACAGTTATAATCCCAATTTACGTTATAAATCATTGATCAACTCAATGACTTCTTGTATATGTCTTAATTAAAACATAACAAGTTAACATCTTACTTTATTATAAGTCTTGTAACAATTAAAAGACTTCATATTTATATCTTTACAATAAAATATAAATTCATAACTAAAGTAATCATGAACACCACAATTTGGTTTCAATAGTATTTCCAGTTAATTTATTTACTTCATATATTTATAACATTTCAAGAATACATAAACATTCAAATTTAAAGTAGTATTAGATTACTTCATTTATTTATGTCATTTCAATAATACATAAATATTTAGTTTGAAGTAATCGCATTATCATATTGACACTTGTTCTAATAAGAATCTAATTTAGAACTTGTAAATTAACATAGTTTCATTACATCAGTTGATCTGCTAGTAATGAAAGTATGTAATTTACCTTGTCATTAATATCTATGTCAATGTCTCACTTACGCTAGATATTAACTCCAAGTGTTCTATTTATTAGATGTAAATAAATCACATTAGAACATTAATTCTCTTACCTTGCAGTCAAGAGAATCCTTTAAATTATATTCATTTGTGTTGTTGCTTGCACACAATTAAGATTTCTCCCACTTGTGCATGGAACAACATCATGTATCAGATAAACAACAGGACAATCGTTTGTTTATGTGATCAATATGATTGTGTCATAGATATTAGTAGATATAGAACCACCTTGTCTAGTAAGGAAAACGCACATGACTATCCTTAAACCCACAAGTGTCTATAATTGGAAATTAATTATCTCAAGACATTCTAGAGATAATCTGGGTTACTACCAAGATAACAAGCTCGTAGCTCCCACTGAATTACAGATCATTACATTAATATATGTTATTCAGTAATTACAACACAATGCTCCCACTGGATTTGACAACATTATAAGTGTTTCATAACCAGTAAAAGCAAATAGTGTGCTATTTACTTTCCTACACCTTTGAGTAATCCCAACCGTAACAATTACTTAGGTACTAAAGAATGTATTCTACTTTGTAAATGATGGACTATCCATCAATTCAATTAACTTGGAAATAATTGAGCATGCAATTTCTTTCTTAATTTGACTACCATCCCCACAATGGTATGTAGCATATTTAAGTGGTCAAAGCACAACAACTAGACAAAGTATGCTAGTTTGCCTTTTACCAATTTTTTGGTAACTTATCTAGCTTCTAATTTTAATAACTCATAAATGTGCAATTTTCTTAACTATTAAAATTTTGCTATGAATTATTTCTTAGAATTTAGACAATTCTAATTTTCCATTATACCCTTCTCATTCATGAAAAGGTATATGGTTTAAGTCTCACTCTTCTCAAAGAAAGTAGACTTGGTTTATTCTTTTAGTAAATTTGACTCTAACCAAAAACCCTACGGGTGTAGATCAATTTACCACTAAAAGAATGCCCCACGTTTACGGTTTTTAACGTTGCATTAATACATTAAATGAATTTACAAAATTCAATTTTAGTATTTTCGATAATAATTTTTCAAGAAAAGAAAATTACCTAGGAAATATAAAATAACCATTTAATTTTCTTGAAAACTAGGATCAAACTTTTCATAGTTCCACCACATCAGTTGATCTGCTAGCAGTGAAAGTACAAAAGATGGTAACTTGTCGTATAATAATCGCGAAACAATTTTCCGACTCCTAAATTTATGGGAATTACATTTGCCAAACAATTTGCAATGTAAGCATGTTTCTTCCCATCTCATGCTTTAAGTCTCAAGGTCTCACTTATAACTTAATTAAGTCGTCTAATTTAGAAACTTGTAAATTCACATAGATCCATTACATTCAGTTGATCTGCTAGTAATGAAAAAATGCAATTTACCTTGTCATTAATATCTGTGTCAAGGTCTCACTTACGCCAGATATTAACTTCAAGTGTCTCTTATAATTAGATAGCATGGACTTAAATTTTATAGGGTATTTATTTTGATGTTATAATCAAAATATGTACAAAGATGCATGCACTCATCTTTGTATCATAGGTTTTCAAAACAATTTTAATTACCAATTAGCTAAGAGTTAAATCAACAAAGTTTTAATTGAGGCGTTGAGTAACTTACAACTTTGCCTTAAGATGCTTCGTACATATAATGGTGTACTTGGTAAGTCTAATTAGACGCACAGGCGAGCGGAGAGACAGAATGGAGTCTCTTTAAGGTCACAATTTAATGCGTACCAACCTTATACCCACTTTATAGTTTGTCTAATTAGGTCCGCCGCTTCGACCATTTATACAGTTGCATCAATCAATTAAAAGTTTATGATTCTAAGTCTTATAAAATTATGTAGTAAATTATTAAATTGCTAGTCTCGCCAGGGAGCAAATTACTGTGCGAAGCGAACCACTGTCGGCACATAAGACTTGGCAATAAATAATTTACCACATTAAGGTTTCATAGTTATTAGGTCCATTTAATTTTTATACCAAAAATCACCCTCTTTTTGCTTACAATTGAAGAACAATTTAAACAAATAAGACAAGTAATTTTAACAAAAATTAAATAAACACAAATAACGTATATAATCTTAACAATTAAATCATATAGCCACATGCAAACCTTTTGATAAATCCTATTAATAATCTATATGTGTAATTATTAATGTATATAATTACTAAAACTCCTATTGGTTTTCGAGCGCATTGTACCAAATGGACCACAGACGCCAACAATTGACCGCGTAAGCTTTAATAATTAAATACCACATTGCACATAACTGATTCATTAATTTAATAGATTAGGTATTCCCTAATTTTTGGATCTATCTTAAACATGTAGCAAATAAAACAAACCATAATTCATAATTCCTTGCAACAAAGAATTGAAGAAGTCATCTAAAAAAATGGCAATTTCATATCCATCCCTCTAAAACTTCGACATATAATATTTACTCGAAACATGTTTTATACATTATGCATTGAATGATTGCAATTTTTTGTAAATGTGATATTTTTAAACTTTTTTAAAATATATGTATGAACTTGTTAATCTTTATGAAACTAGTATATCTTCTTTATCTTTGGACATGTTAGATTTTAAATATCTTGACATTCAAATAAATAAATAAACATCAAAGCATGTAATAGCGGAAGCAAGGATCATATTTAACATGTATAAAGTATTACCGAATATTAAATAGGAACGTACCGTTATGATCCTAGTAAGAACATGGATCAAATATTCTTTCTCCTTCACTTGAACAATCAAACGGATTAACGTGGAACCCCTTACCTTTTTGTTCCACAATCCAAGATGAATATCTAAAGTAAGATATTAACGAGCTCTCGAACACACGTACTATTACTCGGCTAACGAATGGTGCTAGCAATTGGACACAAGAAACCAAACTAACTTTGTTTACTTGAAAAGTTTAAGGATCGACACACAACAAGTGTTGTACGATCGGTATATAGAGCAAGTAGAGGAGAGGACAATTTAGGGTTTAATAATAATACACTAGGTAAAAACTAAAGACTCATGGCATTGTATTTATAGTGAATTAGTATCTTGGAGCCTAAGCTAGTCGATTAGGGTTTTATCCCTAAACACAAAACCGGCCATCCCAAGATGTAGGGGTTCTAGATCTTTCTAATCCCTTAATTTCACTAATAGTCCTTCCACTATTTACTTAACGATCATTAGTTAATTCGGTTAATTACTTAACGTTCGTTATGTATCATTTCGTGTCAAAATAATTAAAATATATAACTATTATATATATTAATTATTTACGTTAGTCATTTATACATAAAGTGTGCAATTCTTTACTTCCGGATTCAATTATAATCATACACGATTTATTTTTTCCAAAACTCTAACAGGACATCCAATCGACATTGTTTTCAATCTTTAGATAATCAACAAATGCAATGATTGTGATGTGAATTTATTGGACATCGAATCCGACAATGACATGATTACACAACCCAATCAACAATGTAATTCAATTATTTCATGACTCTTTACCAACAAATTTATTCATACACGTCATGGTCGATATTTGAACCGACCGGTATTGCGTTAAACTGTTAGTTCGTCATTTGATAAGTCATTTTGACAATTGGTTCGATTAAGAATAAAAAATGGTTCGCAAATGACTAAAGTAGTGTTTGCACTTATGAGGAACTAACACGATAGTCTCGTAAATATGCGTGGATGTAGCAATGCAAGTTTGCAACAGGTTGATACGTCAACTTCGCAAAACTAATCAAATAAACCAAGTGCATAAGATACAATATATAATTTGATCATTTTTTAACACCAATAAAGTCATATGATGTTACACCACAATTATTTATGAACTTTGATAGTGGCACTTCACTTGTACATATTATAAAAACACAAAAACAAAACAAAGAAAGAAGACGTAAGCATGTGATTTTCACGTGATCATGACAAAGACATGTTAATTTATAGAATTCGCATTGATATTAAAAGGAAATTTAATTTACTCACTCGTAATTAAATATCGAAAGAAAAAATGAAAATAATCATTCACGCCAACCAAATTGGAGTAATAGGAGAGTTTCATTTCGATATAGAGTATTTTTATTAATTAATAAAAAGTCAAAATTGAATTGAGCTTTTCAGGATTTTTTTTATTTTTTTCATCGAGATCAAAAATCTGCATAAAAATACATGTGTCAAAATTGTAAAAAAAATAGTTAAAGAAATAAGTGTTATTTTATTTTTGTTTTTTTTAAATAGTGATTAAGTTTAAACTGTTAATAAATTCTATTATTTGAATTGATAGAGAAAAAAATCTATAAAAATATTTGATGTAAATTGAAAATAAAGAAACATCAAATATAAAATGGGGTAATTAATAAACTTAAAACTTAAAAGGTTGAATATAATATAATATTAGATTCTTATTGATTAATAAAATTTAAATTTAAGCCCAAAATTTTATAAAAATGTCTGACCTTAAATTTTAGATAACAAATACCCTTTAAAATTTATTATTAAAAAAAAAAAAAGCAACATTTATTTTTATTATTTTAATTTATAAATATAATATCATTATTATATTAAAATAATTTGCACAATCTTACAAATACTAAAATAAAAGCACGGGTAACTTTGATATGTAAAAGAATAAACAATATTGTACATATTAAACCACTCGGGTGTAATTCACTTTAAAGTTTAAGTAAAGATATTCGGCATGTGTTAACCTTTTCTTAGTGAACTTTCTATAAGTTGATATGAAGCGATACAAAACTTTAACCCTTCGATTAAACATATATTTATGATAATACGCCTCTACATCATGCGCGCATTTCTTTTCCTCTACGACTCATTACATGTTAATTATAGTATATTGAGCACAACTTTATATAAGCTTATTAAATCTAGAGTAAATTACACCGTTCGTCCTTATGTTTTGCTTTGACTGCAGCCTCTCGTCCTTTGAAAAAAAAAAATGTGTCGTTTGTCCCTAAGTGGCAAACGTTATCCGTTGTTAGTCCCTCCCTCTAACGGCCTTCAATAACCTTCGTTAAGTTCCCACACATGATACCCAAGTGAGGGTAATTTGGTCTTTTTACCAATGTCTTCTTTTTCCTCAGTTCAACTATTGTCTTCTTCTGTGATATCTTCATCCCCTCCTTAACAACCGCAAAAACACCACCACCATCATCATCTTGTCACACCACTATTATTACCATCATATCATCACCAAACCAAACATCCATCTTAAACCATCATTAGTTTCCTTGATATCAAAACGGTTAATACAAATATCGTCCCAAAAACGTTATTTATATTTTACGATCTTTGCTTAATTTTGTTAATGATAAATACAAAGTTTATCTTTAAGCAAAAGCATAAATATAAGAATAAGTCTTTTACATTTATAGTGATAAGTCGTTTAAAACATATGTACATATTACAAGATCTCTAGGAGTAACATTATATACATATATACATTTACAAGTTTCTTCTTTAAATTAGAAACTTTATTTCTTAAATACTAGGATGACATCATGGCATGCATCATGAACACAATCTTAGAAAGATTTTGAGATATCTTGTATTGATCTTCAAGCAAAAGAGTTGACATTGGAAGATATGGAAAGATATGACAAGATATGGAAAGATTTGAGAATCTCTTAGCTGTCCTGAAGTGGCGGATCCAAACCCATACAAGGGCGGATCCAATTTTTGGGATCCGCCAGATCCGCCAACTGTTGAATCAGTTTGCCTATAAATAGCAAGCTGATCATTTGGGCATTTTCATCACTCATATAGCTTAAATACATACTCATTCATTTACATATCACTAACCCATATCATTCTTTCATTTCATTGATCTTTCCTTTTGTAGCAAAGAGATCAAAGCATATAAGGATCAACCTACTGTTGTTATCCTTTTAGTATAGACTCTGTGTGATTTTGTATTAGTTCACACATCATTGTTTGTATCATTTATTCAGTAGAGTTTGGTTAGTGTTTTAGTCCTTAAAACACAAAGAGTGTCGGGAGTGGTTGTACCCTTGTAAAGAACCCGGTGTTTAGCTTAGTACCGGATAAAGAGTAAGCGACGTGTAAAGGTTTTCTCCGCCTAGAAGGGAGCTTGTTTCTTAGTGAAGAAAAACTCTCGAGTTAGAGGCTCGAGGAGTGGAGTAGGGCAAGGAAGAGAGTCCTTGTAGCCGAACCACTATAAATATCCGTGTTGTGTGGTTTGATCATTCCTTTCCTTACTTACTTATATTATATTGTTTCTTTGTGCATACTTACTTTGAAATCACGTTAAGTCACAAAGCGAATTAATTTTAAAAACGGTAAAACTATTCAACCCCCCTTCTAGTTTTCCACAATTGGTACCAGAGCAGTGTTACTCAAGATTTTCAAAATATATTGTATTTTAAAAACTTGAAACGATCAATGGATTTTGAAAACTTTAAAGAAGGGCAATATATGCAAAGACACCACTATTTGAACCAAATTGTTTCATATATTGAAAAAATCGCTTTGAGACGTATGTGAAGTCAAAGGACATAGATCTGTGGTATATAATTGTAGAGGGTGATTACAAGCCCATAAGTAATGATATTTCAGGTGGTCGGGATGTAGGTACTTCTCTTACTCGTCACAGTGATGAGCAAAAGAAGTTGATTGCTAAAAATAATGAAGCCAAAATGATGCTTTACAGTGCCTTACCTAAGAAAGAATATGAAAGAGTTTTTATGTGTAAAACGGCTAAAGATATTTGGCAATCACTAATTATCACTCATCAAGGGAACTCACAAGTCAAAGATAACAAAATTGATCTTCTTGTTCAACAATATGAACAATTTGTTATCTCTGAAGATGAGACCATTGATAGTGCGTTTGCTAGGTTTAATACTATTATTACATCTCTTAAAGCACTTGACGAATCTTTTTCTAGTAAGAATTTTGTCAGGAAATTTTTAAGAGCACTCCACCTGAAATGGAGAGCAAAGGTGACAGCTATTGAAGAATCTAAGGATCTTTCAAGTATGACACTGGACGAGCTCATAGGAAATCTCAAAGTTCACGAGATGGTGATGGAAAAAGACTCATAAATAGTTAAAGGCAAAAAGGAGAAGATGAAGTCCATTGCCTTGAAAGCTAAGGCAGAGTCAAGTGATGATGAAGAGTCTTGTTCCAATAGCGAAGACGAAGAGTATGCCATGGCAGTAAGAGATTTCAAGAAATTCTTTAGGAGACTAGGAAAGTTCGTTAGACCACCTCGTGAAGAAAAGAAATCCTTCTGAAAAGACCGTGATGATAGGAAAGAAAGGTAGACAGGAAGTGTTATAGGTGTGGTGATTCTAGTCACTTAATAGGAGAATGTCTAAAGCCTCCAAAGAACATGTTAGGAATATAAATATTCATATGAAGGTTCGGTCACCCCGAGTATCTAATTAGCATTTATATAGCTCGTAGGCTTATATATATTCGTTTAGTATTATTAGTAATATTAGTATTAACTTAGTCGTATTTATATTTGTGGAGTGGGTCGGGGCTTTCCCCACTGTCAGCTCACTCCACAGCCCACTAGGGGCACCAATATGTAGTAGTATATAAGCCCCTTCCCACACTTGGGAAGGGTTGGAACTCTTGTAACCAAACACACACTAATCTAATAGATCTCAAGTTTTCTCTCAAGGGTTTCCCACTCTCTCTCTAGTTCTTCCACCTAACTCAACCATGGATCTAATCTTCCATGAACCAAGACCACCCGAATAGATCCACACAATCAAGATGGTTATATCCTACAATTGGTATCAAGAGCCATGGTTAGGTTCGGTTTGATTGTGTGTCGGTTTCATGTTTTTGTTTGGTTCGAATCATGTGTCTTTGAATCTGTTCGTACCACTAATATTTGTTCTTGAATGCATGTGATTATTTGAGTGGCCCTTTAACTGCTATTATTGCTTGAATTTTTCTTGTTTCAATGGTTTGTGGGCCTCCAAAGTTGGTCTTAAGCATCCACTTTTTGTATTCAAAAGTCAGTCAAGTGTTGACATCCGATTTTTATTAAAATCACATGTGGGCTTCCAACATTTTATTGCTGCTTATTTGTTCTGTGTCAAATCATGAACTCGTTTTGGATCTTTGTGGACTTTAGAAGGTCGTTTGCTGCTTATTTGTTTCAAACGTTTTTTTTTAGATCTATTTTAAACGGGTTTATTTTTGTGTGTGCGGCTTATTTGTGGATTAAACTTGACATTGTACTTGGGGTTGAGTTGTTCTTGGTCTGAGAAAGGGAATGTTCTTGAATGCGGTTTGTGGGTATTTTTTGGTGCAGTTTGGAATGTGTCCAGAAATGGCAAAATGTACAACTATTGTGAAAGTGACTTCTCCACAAAATTGATGCGGTTTGTGGTATGTGATGTTGGTAATTGATGCGGTTTGTGGTTAAGGTGACTTGTGTTTTGGATTGTAACCAAAAAGGGGTAAAAGACAAAAGTGTGAGAGTGACAGCTTTGACTGGTCAAACCACGCGGTTTGTCTATTTTTCATGAATGCGGTTTGTCTGAATGATCATGAATGCGGTTTGTCTGTGTGATTATGGATGTTGTTTGTCTACTTAGTCATGGATGCGGTTTGTCTGTATAGTCATCAACTCGGTTTGTCTATATACTCATGAACTCGGTTTGTGTTCTTACCTGTATGCGGCTTGTGTGTTGTGCACAGACGCGGCTTGTGTGTTGTGCACAGACGCGGCTTGTGTGTTTGCACAGATGCGGCTTGTGTGTATTGCATACATGCGACATGTCTGGATTGATAAAGGTGAAACAAAATAGAGGGAGATGAAGCAATGACAAAGACCATAACCATTTGAACAACAATCATCAGACAACAACAATTAATACTACAACAGATTCACAACACAACTGAGCATCAAATCATATACCATCTTCCATTACCACAACCTGTAGTTAATCCTGTATTCATCCACATCTCACCTTCACTCCCCAAATCAACTCGAATCAAATGAAAACAGACCCCTAAAGTCACTCTATCAAAAGAGATTCATACTCACTAATTTAATTTGATGATTATGTCTCAATTTTAATATCCGATACCAGTAAGATAAAGAATATAACAAGTATGTTATTTCTTTTTCTCTCTGTCGTTCAATGATACAACAACAACAAAAATAATAACCACTCTTTGAGACCTGTTTGAGGACCAAGCCTCGTGTTAATATCAGAATCATAAAGAACGAAATATAACAAGAGTGTTATATCGTTTCTTTTGTTCGGTTTAAATGAAAAACACATTAAATCATCACCACAAAAACCTACCCGTGACTCCTAGGATCATGAACGCTTCGAATTAATTTCTTGATTCGGATTGTGCCGTAATTAAAGACATTGGATTAGGATTCGTGGTTGTTCAATTGTGATGATATATCGGATTGTGGTTCTAATGATGATTGATTCATGATAATGATGAATATGTGAAGAGTGTGTGATTGTGTTTGTGTTCGTATGGAAGGATTTGAGGTGTTGGAGGTTAGAGCAGATAGGTGGAGAGGGCGGATGATTGCAATTAGGGTTGGGGTTAACTAAATGAATGGGATTAGGGTTGTTGGTTTCAGTTTTATATCCGATAATTTAGGGTATGAACTTATTGGATCAGGCCTTATGGGTTATTAATAGGCCCGGATTTCTCATTTCATTCACTCTGGGCCAAAAGGATCTTTGTAATTGTGCTGGATAACTTATGATATTGTGGCCTAAAGTACATGATGAGTGGATTGGGCTGTATAGTTTGTTTATCCAAATCAATTTAACACTTGTGGCATTTCGGAACTGCCAAATCCTTGTTACCTTATGTTAATTTAACATAAGCAACAAATCAATTCAACATGTTTGATGAGTTGACGTCAACGTGTTACCTCGGTGATCAATCATATTGTGTCTCATGAAAAGTAATTAACAAATGTACTCTTCATACATTGTGTTAATTTAATTCTGTTACAATTGATTGTTAAAAGGAGCGGCATTTCGGTTATTATTGTCACATGGACTCACATGTCACGGCTTGTATTTGGGTTCATGATTATCAATGTGACTACAAAATAGTGGATTTGGTTGCACGGTCCTATTAGTGCCTACGACTTGAGTGAGCCTGTAATTTGATCTTTGCGATTTGAGTTAAAGTTGACAAATAACAATTTGTTTATTTGCAATTTGTCAAGTTGCATTTTTTGACTTGTTACGACTTGACTGATTGCGATTTGACCAGTTGCTATTTGACGTTGCGAGTTAACACTTGCAATTTGATTAATGGTTATTTGGTTGATTGCAATTTGACTTGTTGCGATTAGACAAACTGCGGCTTGACTTGTTGCGATGTGATCAAGTTGAGATTTGACTTCTTTGACTTTGAATTGTAAAGATCAGTATTGCAACTCACTCTTAGTTGTTCGTGTTGATTTCACGGTTTCTCTTGTTGATTTTAGAAAATCCCGCGAAAGATTCGATTTCTCGGTTTAAATCACAAGAGTTGTAAACTCCCGTGAAATTAATTTTGGACAAGTAGGCGGGACTTGGATTTAGACAAAATTAAACTTACGGGGTGTGACCTATTTTTTTCGGGATAAGTTTGTGCTTCAAGATCGGCGGGAATTGGGAAATTATGGTAACTTGATTGGTTTGTTAATTCACGGGTTGGTGTACTTAGTGTCTCAAACATCTCGGGGTGGATGGATGCACGATGTTTGATGACCCTTGCTCAAGTGTATTTAAGGTGATTAGACTTGGATGTTCAAGAAGTGGATATATACAATAAAGGATGGAAGGTTGGGTATATATCACTACCTATATTTAAAGGAGTTACGTTGTTGTGCTCAATATAGGTTCTAAATCACAATTTGCAATTCAAGGTGATTAAGGTGATTAGACTTGGATGTTCATGAAGTGGATATATACAATAAAGGATGGAAGGTTGGGTATATGTCACTACCTATATTTAAAAGAGTTACGTTGTTGTGCTCAATATAGGTTCTAAATCACAATTTAGTGCAAGTTTAAGTCGCGGACTTGTTCATTATCAAGCTTCATCAAGTGATTGTTGTTTCTCAAGCTTCTAATGGGATTGTAGTACAAGATCTTCTCAAAAGGTGGTCAGACTTAAAGACAAGAGGTGGATTGTTTAGAGACATGTCTTAACCTTTTATTCACTCCTAAGATAAACACATTTCATCAAGCGGCTTTGGCATATTACGAGCTTCAGTGACTTTGTTAATCTACTAAGCCGTTGATGAGGAGACAAGCAAGGGGTTACTACAAGAGTGTCTTAATCTCCATCGTCGTTGCAGTAATTTTATTTGTTTCTTTCCATGTATTGTGCCTGACAAATTCACAACCATCACGAACTTTCAATTTTTGGCAAAAAGGTCATTTCATGCCCTTTTTGAGGGGGAGAATTAGGCGTGTTTCCTAGCAGTTCCGTCTCCAGCAATGTGAATCTTAGCGGTTCCGGTTTCAGCGGGTCAGATCATAGCGATTCAGGATTCAGGGGTTCAGTCTACAGAAGTTTGATACTTACTGTTGTGCAGTTTGTTCTTGAATTTATTTCTCAGATAAATCTCAAGAACTGTAAAATCCTGTACATAGTACGTCTACTATTCCATGCACTGCACCTGATAACATCCAAGTGGCTGGGTCAGACAGCTTTGTTTGATAGGACTGACTATGAGTCAGGGGCACTACTAAGAATTAGCGCATGTTTCTTCTCTTTTTGGCTAGTCAACAGCACAAGATGATCACGAAGTTAATCTGGTATTCTTTATTTGTGATTGAAGTTGAATTTCACGAAGGCGTCTACTTATTTTATCTTGAAGTCGGGGTTGGTTGGATGCATGACCTTCAATGATAACTTGCTCGTGCGTAAAATTTAAGTTGAAGACTTGGGTTATCTAGTTACCAGCAGTCGGGGTAACTATCACTTAAGAGTTATTGGAGTACTCAGTGTCACACGTCAATGACGTTGTCGATAATCGCAAGAGGTGTTAATGTCTCATACTTTGGTTGGGTATTGAGCACTTAGAGATTTGCTTGGAGCATTAATTCTCTACACCGTTCTTCCAATATTAGTGTAAGCTTAAGTAACAAATTTGGGGACTTCTACTTCAGTTTTCAGTATTGGTATATTGGGTTTTCTTCATCGAGTGGTCACTAATCTATGTACAAGGTTGGTTAGTTGGCCAAAGGTTTTAAAAGTTGTGATGTGATCTGTAATCTTCACAAGATATTCTTTACCCAAACTGATGTTCACCAAAAAATAAAAAATCAAAATCAGTCATGCCACATTCAATCTGTTACTGCCTCACGGTTTCTTCTTGATTTTGTAAAATCCCGAGAAAGAACTTATTTCTTGGTTTAAATCATAGATTTGTAAAATCCCGTGATGATGGACTATGCGCTCTTAACCATGATCAGGTTAAAACCATTATCAAAGTTCAGTTAAAGCATCATAAAGGGCTAGATTTGGGCATTAACCACAAGACGTGACTACGGCGTTAATTCATTATTATTTATTTGAGGCTGAAGTGAAATTTCATGGGTGCGTGTACTTAGTATCTGAAGATATCGGGAGGTTGGATGAAGATTCTTCGAGATCCTTGTTCGAGCTTTCAATACAATGACGAGGACTTGGATATCTAGTTATTTTGTCTTTCTCTCTTATTTACAAAATAACTATCACTTTAAGGAGTCACATTGTAGTGCTCTGTGTCACACGAAGTTGTGGATATCCAAGAGGTGATGTACGTCTTATACTTGATGGTTGGTTGGTTGAAGAGTATAGAGTACTTAGGGATTCGATGTTGCACGAAGTCTCTACACCGCTATTTGTCACGCATTAGTACAAGTTTAAGTCACAAGTTCGGGTTATATTACTTCAGTATCAAGTTCATCATATTGGGTTTTCTCCATCAGTGGTCACGACATCAAGCCGACAGAATGATAATGGGGTTGGTAACGAGTTAGATGAGAGAAGAAGTAAAGAGAGAGTTATGACGTCTGTACACTTCAGTGCAGGCCTCGTTCTTCATCAGATGACGTCTGTACACATCAGTGCAGGCCTCGTTCTTCAAAGAAAAGAAAAGTGTACGCTTGAGTGCACTTTATATTCAAAAGAAGAGGAATCTTCTTATTTATGGCCATTCTCATCAACAAGTTTCATGCACTTTCCGTGCTTATTCAGTCTTCAAGTGGATCGACGCACATTGGAGTATATTCTTATTCACTTGTTCAACCAAAAATTGCAGTTGACAAGCATATGCAATTTTTGAGGGGGGGAAAGGGTGAATAAACAACATGTCAGTCTTCAAGAACCGTCAAGTGGAGCTACTTACCGTTGATGGTATTCATATTCACTAGTTCAATCATCAAAAATTGCAGTTGGCAGGCATATGCAATTTTTGAGGGGGGGAAAGGGTGAATATTAATCTACATGTTGGTTGATGATTGAGAAATGGTCATACGACTCCTGAATACGTCAGTTCAGGAGTCGTGCAAACCATGTTTCTCCAACACTACTTCTTCCGTCTATCAAGGTGTTGAAGAACATGGTCATGGAATGCTAATCTACATATTCTCACGGGCTGGTTCAATCAGCAACAATGGGTTTCTAGTCAATGCTTCATGTACACTTCATTAGGCTACATGTACACATCATGATGATGATTCCGATTAATCGTAACCATCATGGGGGAGAGAAATGTGTACACCAAGGACGCACAACAGGTTCATGTGATCGGGCTTAATCATTTATTCCGGTGTTGATAACCGCAGAGATGATCAGTGGTTCAACTTGTTACCTTGGTATTAACGTTTCACTGTTACGTCATGGGCTGATTAATCGTAACCATCAGGGGAGAGAGAATGTGTACATCAAGGACGCACAACAGGTTCACGTGATCAGGGCTTAATATCCAAGGATGGATACATACTATAGATGATCAGTGGTTCAACTTGTTACTTTGGTGTTATACTTAAGACTGAAGAAGGTCGAGTCGTCAGTCTATTCTACATTCTCTGTTGGGAGTTATCATCTCATGTGTATGCTGCGGGCTGATGGGTTACATGTAAGGTTACTGGAAGGCATTTGGTGAGATGAAGATGATTGGTATTCTGTTCCTCCACATTGGGCAATCTTGAAGAAGTTCTTGTTTGATGAGTTGTGGAGTTAAGTTAGGTTCAAGTTGTTCTGTAGTTTAAGGTTAGGTCCAACTTGATTTTAACCTAATCTCATGACAGTTCTTGTTTGATGAGTTGTGAGGTTAAGCTGAAATCAAGTTGTTACTGGGCTTAAATTTGTGGTTTAGCTTAACCTCATGACAGTTCTTGTTTGATGAGTTGTGGGGTTAAGCTAGATTTCAGTTGAGGCTCAACTTAAACTACCGAAAAGATGCATAAGGTTTTTGACGGCGTCACTCAAGGACGGGAGTGTTAGAAGATTAAAGACGGCATGCATTTGGTTATCAAAAGACTTCTTCATATTATGGGCGTTCATCCAAAGTCTTCTTCCTATTATGGGTGTTCATCAGAAAGGTTGTCAGATTGGGGGAGAGCACTAATTAGGGGAGAGTGAATAGCCAGAATCAATCCCTGTTTAAAAGTGCTCACATTGCTCTTCAGCAAGTCAAGGGATGAATGCGGAGAAGATTCAGAATGCTGAGGAGTAATGGTTTCTGGTTCGTATCCTTGTACATATATTCTTATTCATATTTTATACCATCTTGTAAATAGATATATAGAAATCCTGCATATTGTAAATAGAGAATCGTAAAACCAGAAAAACCATAAAAATTGAAAAATAGAAAATACCAAAAATAGTTTCACCTAGGCATGTCTTCTGTTTATCGATAACATTTACGGACTTAGAAATGTCATTCAATAATGGCACGGGTCTTTAAATGAAGCTCGATCAGAAGTTAAAATGGATGGTTAAAACATGTCTAAATGGCTTGCTATTACTTTAGATAGCAACCCGCGCTTCAAAATGGGGAAAGCACATCGCCAAAAAGACGGCTATTCCTCCAACTGGGTGATGTTCACCTGGGCATGGATTACTTTATATCCATGTTTCTTCGATCTGATGTACGTTTCAGTGCATCATTTCTTGAAAAAGAAGAGAAATCTTCTTTGAATACAAATAGTTTTCATTCTGTGATTCTTCTGAAAATTATTTGTTAGACACTTGGTGATTACGTGTTGCTTGAAATTCTTTTGAATTGGATTGTGCATAAAATTTGTCACTCAATCAACGACTACAAATCTTTACTAGAATACGGGTCATTGATTGAGGGGGAGAGTGAATTCAAATTTTATATCATCAAACGGGTTTCTTGGTTAACTCATACTTGTTAGGAATGGTTTTGTAGTCAATGGGGTATTAGTCGAAGATGATCTTGCTAAAACTTTATATCAAATGGCCAAATGTGTTAGTTGCTAGAAAGTTTAGGACATTATGTGCAATTTGCTTATAGTTTCCTAACTTTATGTATCTAGAAGGTTCATTTGTGTTACTTAGGAATCCTCGTGTAATCCCCTAAATACTTTAAGACTCAAAACCTAAAAGAAGTAAGAAAACCAGTTGCAGTTGATGTTTTTGAATACTCCTATGACATTTGTATGATCTAAATGAATGAGTTTCAAATGTTGTTTGTCTCTGCTGCTTAATTGTTGTTGATATTGTGCATATGTTCTCAGGATTCGCTTAGGTAGATTGCTATTATGTTAGAATCATGTTCCTAAGATCCTGAATTAAATATTGAAATCTGTGTGAATTGCCATGTTCATGATTGCTAATTGCTCTTCATGCTAGATAGTGGTTTGACGTAGATCCTGATTGGGGTTTGATTATAAGATGAACTTGGTATTATAATGTGGCAAGCTGCTGAAGGGTAGCTATTAAGTAATAGTGTATCTGTATGCATGTATATCTGTATTGATATTCTTATGCAGATTCCATGGCCAAAATGAATGTGCCAGTTCCCATTCTAACCATTTAATCAGACGTTCAAATTCTATTGATTGGCTCGGAATTCACCATGACAACAACATCGGCAACAACAACAACAACAACACCTTCACCTCCACCACCATCATTTCAACAAGAAGTACTTACTCGGATCTCGCCAAGAGGGGATCGACAATACTTGAGAAGATTTGTTGGTGGATGGATGATTGATGTTGACCACTGACTCACTCAGAAAAGCGGGTGATTATATCGTCTGCGCAAAAAAGGTCAAACTCATATGTGTCATAATAATCAAATGTGCAAAATAAGCAGTGAATCTCCCTCTTAGATTAAGGGGGAGCATAGTATGTCCCATCATCAGACTACATTAAATCGGACACATTTTCTCCCACATTTTCTAACTTATTTAAATCAATTGGGATCACAAATCTCAAGTGGTTTGAAATTTTTGATCGGGGGAGAGAATGTGATTTAAATATGAAATCTGATAAAATGTGATGTTTAGACGTAAATGTAAGCTCTACCATATGTGTTAAACTCTTTTGTATATCGATGCACATATTGAGGGGGAGCAAATGTTTTTTGGAAACAAAAAGGATTTGGCATCGC
This sequence comes from Artemisia tridentata subsp. tridentata, assembly GCA_021014915.2. Lineage (NCBI taxonomy): Eukaryota > Viridiplantae > Streptophyta > Magnoliopsida > Asterales > Asteraceae > Artemisia > Artemisia tridentata. The sequence continues at coordinate 80,924,332 of CP139506.1, forward strand.
ATGAGATCGTGACTCAGACTTAACAAATGAATTGACGAAACTTGAATTGTCATCAATCGAAAGGATACGTCTTGGCCGGGTAATAATTTCAAGCTGGTCTAACCAGTGATGTAAGCGTGTCTCGCAAAGGACGTGTCTGAGTAGAATGTACCGATTTCGAGCGACTTTCCTTGAATGTGATCTGGACGGGTAATAATTTCAAGCTAGTTTACTAGTGATGTAAGCGTGTCTCGCGATGATCATGTTCTTGGAAAATCAATCAATTCAAAAAGTGCGAGCTCTACCTAACATGTGCAAATTTATAAAACAATCAACCGAGCACATGTTGAGGGGGAGCATTTGAAAAATATAAAACTCTCAAGTGTTTGCAAAAATATGTTTCAAAATCATGAACACTTTGAGAGATTTTTCAAAGATTTGGTTTGGCAATCGTGGATGAATACCAGAGACCGACCATTTTAATTAATGCATGGAGTTATAAGGATGGTTAGGTTAGGCTCAAGTTCCCACGATCCCGCCAGAGCCAGAGGGATCTACCCAGGGACAATCCACTAGTTAGTGTAGAAGTCCTTAGGTATGATTAAAAAAGGAGAAAAGTGAATTAGGGAAGAGTGCCGACTGAGATGGAGCTAGTACTGGAACAAACCCAACAAGGTTCTAGTAATGAAGTCTCGGTAAGCACTGAAGGGGTTGATGAATGAAAAAGAATTGTAAAGATAAAGGGTGAAAAGAAATAGCCCTCCTTACAACTTAGGCAGAAACCGGGTCAATACATATGTTGTCAGAATCACTTAGTTGATTGCTGGCATTGAAGACAAAGTATCATGGACCCAGTGATACGCTGCACAACCCTCCCTAGCCACTCAAGGTCCCTCAAAGGATTCTTGTTTCAATTGTCACGGAGTTCAATACATTCCTATCGTCTCTCTCACTCCGAGTTAGATGATATTGAAAAGGTGGCAGTTCTCTCCAGCCTCCGCTCACTAAATCAAAACGCACTATAGAGTCTAGAGCCACGAGATGCATAATAAGATCTCTTAGGGACACAAACCATTTCTACACTGGTTGTTCAACATCAAGGACAACAGTTGTAAACTAAGAGTCCTACGCAGATCTTAGCAATCTGCCAGAACATTTATGAGAGAATTTACAAATGTAATTCTCAATGATTGAATGGAAATTCCTGCCAGGGTCAACATCAAGCAGCCCTGAAAGCAGGTCACTTCGGTAATTCCCTATGGATTACGCTTAGTGATCGCGGCGGTTTCGAATGGTCTACAGTCGTGGAGTGATCTCCAGCGACTCACCTAATCGTTGATGTGCTACGGTTCGATCTTAAAAAGCCCTCTGTGGGTTTTCGATTAGGAACGGTCTTGGTAAGGATTAGAGAGAGTTTTCACACTATGCTGTTAACAATCTCGAAGTCCGAACCAGTAAGTACCGGTCGATTTATTGCTAACTGTCGTATGCAGGAACTTCTGGCGATTGTAGCTGTGGAGTGCTGTAGCTGGTTGCTGTTGTAGCTGGTTGCAGAAAAGATGCCAATCCATCACCACATGTTCACACCACATCATCATCAAAGAAGTCATGATCAACCTAAAAGACCTTCAACACTGCTTCCGCAACTCTGAAGCTGAAGATCATGATCAAGATAAGTGTGAGCATGACGGTGCAACATACACTATCTATTACCACATGTTCACTCTACTCCATCATCATGTTCAAAGAAGTCATGACAACCTAAAAGACCTTCAACACAGCTTCTGCTAACTCTGATGCTGAAAGTCATGACCCAGAATGGAGTGAGCATGTCGACTCAAAGAATAACACATCACATGGAAACATACTGCTGAAAGATGACTTGGAGACTCAAGTTGGATGATAGTTTCGAAGAATACTCAAAATCATCCAAGACAAATAAAGGTCATCACAAGATCACTGCTGAATGCACTATGTTTCAAGATAATGAAGAATCGAAGACTACGAGCTATGACATCTAGTTCAGAAGACAGAATGCTAGAATTCAAACTATTATTTCCGGGGTGACCTCCCTTAGGGGGAGATTGTTAGGAATATAAATATTCATATGAAGGTTCGGTCACCCCGAGTATCTAATTAGCATTTATATAGCTCGTAGGCTTATATATATTCGTTTAGTATTATTAGTAATATTAGTATTAACTTAGTCGTATTTATATTTGTGGAGTGGGTCGGGGCTTTCCCCACTGTCAGCTCACTCCACAGCCCACTAGGGGCACCAATATGTAGTAGTATATAAGTCCCTTCCCACACTTGGGAAGGGTTGGAACTCTTGTAACCAAACACACACTAATCTAATAGATCTCAAGTTTTCTCTCAAGGGTTTCCCACTCTCTCTCTAGTTCTTCCACCTAACTCAACCATGGATCTAATCTTCCATGAACCAAGACCACCCGAATAGATCCACACAATCAAGATGGGTATTTCCTATAGAACAAGTCTCAAAGAGCCTTTTTCAGTGGAGCTTGGAGTGATAGTGAAGGAGATGACGACGAGCCTAAGAACGATGAAGTTGCTCTCATGGCTCATGACACAGAAGAGGTACATTCTGACTCGTCATACTCTTCTATAGATGATGAAACCTTAGAAGTAGAATATAACAAACTATGTGATATCACTTTAAAAATCATAAACAAAAATAAGTTCTTAAAAACCAAAACGACTCTTTTAGAAAACGAAGTTTATTGGCTTAAACAAAAGGAGATACGAATGGAAAAAGGTAAAAATTGTAAAGAAACCTGTGTCTCGTGTCAAGAACTTAAACTAGAATTAGAAACTCTTAAAACCACACAGGAAGATCTCATTAAGCAAAATTCTAAATTTAAAAAGTTCGACAAAAACATAAGTTGTATAGATGAGATAATGAAGATGCAAAAATTACCTCATGATAAAACCGTACTAGGTTTTATGAAACTAGGAAGATTAAGTGAGTTTAAGAAACAAACAGTGAAAGAAAAAGAAACTGTTCCAACTAAGTCAGACACCCACGGATCCGACGGATCCAAAATTTTGGATCCGCCAGTTGTACCCAAGGGATCCGCAGGTACTGTTGATGAACAGAAGGTTCTTAAAACGAATCGTACTGAATTTGTTAAGGTCACTAGAAAACCTAGCACTAGTACAACTGTTAACAAACAAAAACCATCAGTCTCTATTGGAAAAGGTCAAGTTAGAAATGAGTATAGAGTTAAAACGGTTCAACAGGCACCCAAAACTAGTTTTCCCAAACACCTCTTTCCAAGAAGTAACTTTAACTCGCAACATCATTACCAAAATAATTGGAACCAAAACATGTCTAGAAACTTTCAAGGTCCTAATTATATGCCATGGAACACTTGTCCAACATTTCCTTACATGAACCATGATAATGTTATGTTTAACCCAAACGGACCCATGAGATATTGGGGACCAAACGCTTGAGTTTTTCTTGAACTTAGGTGTGCTTGAAAGTTGAGTTAGAACCAGATGAGTGGATTAAATATAGTGGGTGTTCAAGACACATGACGAGAAACAAAAGCCTTTTCTCTACCTACCAAGTGTACGACGGAGGTAATGTCACATTTGGTAGCAAGCTTAAAAGTAAAATCATCGGAAAAGGTACGATCTCTCATGACTCTCTCTCTCTATCGATGATGTTGCTCATGTAGATAATTTAGGTTTTAACTTGCTTAGTATAAGTCAATTGTGCCGCAAAAAGTATAACGTCCTTTTCAGTGAAAATTGAAGCAAAATACTTAAAGACGGCATAAATGTAGGAAAAGGTGTTTTAAAGAATAACGTTTACGTTATGAAATTAGATAAAACACCTAAAGAAAAACATTGTCTCACTTCGTTGGAAGACAACTCAACTCTATGGCATCGACGCTTAGGTCATGCCAATATGAGGTTAATTCAATCCTTATCATCTAAGGAACTCGTTAGGAACCTGCCCAAGTTGAAATATGACCAACACTTTTGTGATGCTTGCAAAATAGGAAAACAAGTTCATAATAGCCATAAGGCTAAAAACATGGTGTCTACATCTAGGTGTCTAGAATTATTACATATGAATTTGTTTGGTCCATCCGCTATACAAAGTTACGGGGGAAACTTCTATACTTTGGTAATAGTATATGATTACTCTAGGTATACATGGACTAAGTTTTTGAAAGCTAAAAACGAAGCTTTTGATAAATTTGAAATCTTAAGTAAGAAAATTCAAAATCAAATAGGAAGTAACATAGTGTCAATAAGAACTGACCATGGTTGTGAATTTGACAACGAAATCCAATTCGGAGCTTTTTGTGATGCTAATGGCATAACACATAATTTCTCAACTCCTCGAACTCCTCAATCTAATGGTGTAGTAGAACGCAAAAATAGGACAATTCAAGAAATGAGTAGAACCATGTTAAATGAACAAAACATACCTCAAAAGTTTTGGTGTCACGCTGTAGATACATCCACATATATCCTAAATCGAGTTCTAATTAGACCATTCTTGAAAAAGACTCCATATGAGTTATACAGAGGCAAAAAGCCTACTTTAGGATATTTTAGAGTGTTTGGAAGCAAGTGCTTCATTTTAAACACAAAGGATTATCTCACCAAATTCGACCCAAAGTCGTATGAAGGTGTATTTCTAGGATATTCACAAACTAGTAAAGCATATATAGTTTTGAACAAAGAAACCTCAAGAGTCGAGGAATTATTGAACGTAACATTCGATGAAAGTCCACCTCCCTCTAAGACATCACCTTTGGTAGATGATGACTTAGTTGAAAGTCAAATGGTTGAAAACCAAGAAAACATTGAAAGTGACAAAGAAGATGAACCGGTAAAAAGAGAAATAGTTAATATCAAAGAAACCAAAAGTCATCCATTAGAATACGTCATATAAAAATCAATGAAAGAACATTAAGGTCTAAAGCCCAAATTGAAAGTAATTTCTTTTGTTTTGTTTCAACAATTGAACCTAAAAATGTTAATGAAGACATAAAAGATGAATCTTGGGTCATTGCGATGCAAGAGGAATTAAATCAATTTGTTAGAAATGACGTTTGGACATTAGTCCCACAACCTAAAAATCAAACCATAATAGGTACAAAATGGGTTTTTAGAAACAAAATGGATGAAAATGGCGTAGTATCTAGAAACAAAGCTAGGCTAGTAGCATAAGGCTACAATCAACAAGAAGATATAGATTATGATGAGACTTTTGCACCCGTAGCTAGACTTGAGTCAATTAGGATATTACTTGCATATGCATGTGCACATGACTTTAAACTATTTCAAATGGATGTCAAAAGTGCATTTCTTAATGGTTTTATAAATGAGGAAGTGTATGTAGCACAACCTCCCAGCTTTGCCGATTTTGAAAAACCAAATCATGTCTACAAACTTAAGAAAGCTTTATACGGACTTAAGTAAGCACCAAAAGCTTGGTATGATCGACTTAAGACTTTCCTAGTTGACCATAAGTATACCATGGGCCTAGTAGACAATACTCTTTTCACCAAGAAAAAGGGATCACATATTATCATAGACCAGATATATGTGGATGACATTATATTCGGTTCAACTTGTCAAGAGTTATGTGAAGAATTCTCAAAAATCATGCATGATGAGTTTGAAATGAGTATGATGGGGGAACTAAACTTTTTCTTAGGTCTCCAAATTAAACAATTAGAAGATGGGATATTCTTCAACCAATCTAAGTATATCAAGGATATGCTTAAGAAATTTGGTCTTGAAAATTTCAAACCCATGAAAACACCAATGTCTTCCGAAACCAAACTCACCAAGGATGACGAAAGTGAATCCGTAGATAGCACTAAATATAGAGGGATGATTGGTAGTTTACTTTACCTAACGGCTAGTAGATCAGAAATTATGTTTAGTGTTTGTCTATGTGCACGCTTTCAAGAAGATCCCAAAATATCCCATCTTGAAGCCGTTAAACGGATATTTAGGTACATAAAAGGCACTACACATCTAGGATTATGGTATCCTAAAGGGACGGGAATGGAAACCATAGTGTATACCGACTCAGACCATGCTGGTGATTATGTTGATAGGAAAAGTACAAGCGGTATTTGTACTTTTGTAGGACATTGTCTCACCTCATGGTTTGCTAAGAAACAAACAGCCCTTGCCATATCAACAACTGAAGCCGAGTACGTGTCAGCAGGAAAAGCTTGCCAACAAGCACTGTAGATGAAACAAGCTCTCGTCGACTATGGAATTGTACTCAACGACATTCCCATTCTTTGTGAGAACAAAGGAGCTATCGATCTTAGCAAAAATCCAGTCCAACATGCTAGAACCAAACACATAGAAATACGTCACCACTTCCTACGTAACAATGTTCAGAAGGGAAACATCTCAATTGAGAAAGTTTCCTCAGAGGACAACATTGTCGATATTCTCACAAAACCTCTCAAGAGAGAATCTTTCAACTATCTTAGACTTGGTTTAGGATTAATAGAACCTAGTGAGTAGATTTAACATTAACTCGAACCTTAGATTAACCAAACGCAGGCAATACCAAAATTGGTGTTCTGATCCTGCGGATCCAACCGACAACAAGGGCGGATCCCTTGTTTTGGATCCGCCGGATCCGTGGATTACTGAGACAGTTTTAATATATTAAAACAAACACCCTTTACTGTACACCATATTCCTTAAAAACACACATCTCACTGAAATTCGACCCTTATCACACCAAACTCAAAAATTAGGTCATTCTCCACAACCAATTTGTGCTTAATTCATCACTGTAAGTATCCTAATCTTATCTAATTTCTAATCTGAGTCTAGGATTCCTATTTGTTGCACAAAATCAAAACTTAGGGTTTATACATTTTTCTTGTAAAATCATGAAGCATGCTTACTAAAAATTGCATAACAAATCATGTTCTTTGTAATTTGGAATTAGATATCATAATGCATCATCATTAAACACCCCATGAGAAATTTTCATAAATCTTCTCATGATTAGGAAGAACGATTTTCAATCATTGTTCATACAAATACAAAAACGTTATGCTTTAAAAAAAAAAAATTCACCTGCATAATGTCTCTTGAATGCTAAAGAGAATACATAACTAATATGTATTTTCGGGTACATTCAAATGAAGCTACATTGAAGTAGGAGCGTTTGGGTTATCTCTCGTTTTATCATAAAACTTGCATAAACATAATTTTCATGCATCAAAAGGATTCGAGATAACCGTACCTCCACATTGTCCCCATGTAGGCACACACTAGACATTTATACGTATTTTCGATAATTTCAACTAAACTATATATTTTTCGTGTCTAGGATAATCATGCCTCCTGCAACTAATTATGATCACAAAAACACCATCAAATACCTACCCAAACACCACAAAACCAAGGGTCTCACCGAAGCTCAAGTAAATATTTTTAAAGCACTAGAAAAACGATATGTCCATGAGGGTAGGGTTGTAGACCCCTCATTCTATGAAGGTACCATTCTCTGCGAGCAATTAGCCGCGATTCATTTGGATAGTCTTCTAGACATTGATGAGCCCATCATCCCTAGGTTCATTCTCGAGTTCTATGCTACTGTAGGACTTAGTTCTAATGATTATGGATACATGAATATCCATTTCAGAGTCAACGGGTTTCAATTCAATATTCCTTTAGATCAATTTGGAGATGTCTTAGGAGTTCCAAATCAAGGAACTTGTTTCTATTCTGACAAGTGGTCGTTAACCATTCTAGAGTCTAACCTTGATCGTACGGCACCATATGCCACACCATTGATTGCAAAAGAAACCATTCGTGAGCATCTCTTTTTGCCTAGGAACAACCAAACTAGGTTACACCGAGGTCATCAAGTTGATAGAGATTCATTTGCCATGGAACTTAATGAACTTAAGCCTCAATTTAAGAAGCTTGAAGAAGTGTTAAGGGCAAATGTCATAAGCACAGTAGGAAATAGAGACCACATCAATGCTAGCCTTTGCTACATGATGTATTGTGTGTCAAACCATCAACCGTTCAACCTTGCATACTATATCACCAAGCGAATGGCCGATATTCCAGTTCAAGGTACCACCGCAATGCCCTACGGGATGCTTTTGACCCGTCTCTACAAAGCTTTTGCACCCATTCCTAGAAATGATTTAGGATTTGTTCCCGACTACACCGAGATTCCACACACCTTTGTTCCTTTAAGTGATTATAGGGTAGCGGTTGCAAAAGGCAAACGTCCTCATCCTCCTACATCATCATCATCATCAATGAGCGAAGATGATGGTTTGCCCAACTCTAGGATCTCTCCACCGGAGTACTTAAGTCAACTTCCACCAATCCCAAATGAATCGGCGGAATTTCGGCAAACCAAAGGAATGGTGAAGAATTTGGGGCGTTGGATCATGAAACTTCACAAGGGTTACAAGAAATTGAGCAAGAAGTTAAGTTGAAAGAAGTGTTTGGTTTTAGACTTTATTAGACAATGATGTGTTGAACATGTATGTTTCTTAAGACATTATGTTTGTACTTAACTTGTGTGTGAACTAACTCAAAATTGCAGGTCGATAACACATGTTGTTATCAATTTTCCGAGATTAAGCCCCCGTTTGGCTTAACTCCCTTTATGGTAAGATATTATGATCGGATTAATCTATGTGTAAACGTGTGTTAGAACCTATATATTTAGTATATTTGTATCACATATTAGGTATTACATATGTTTTAGGAGATTTTTCGGGTTTTGACCGAGAAACAAAAAATTTGACATTCATTCTGTTTAGAATTCGCTCTTTCATATGGCGGATTTGGCGGATCCCAAATTTTGGATCCGCCTAGTGTATCCTTTGGCTCCGCCATTCCTAAACCTGCGGATTCCACGGCTCCCAAATTTTGGATCCGTCTTTGTTGTCGATTGGATCCGCAGGTGCCAACAGTAACATTTTTCAAAAATCCCGACTAATCCCGATACTTAGATTTTGGATTATAGTTTTTAGAATATTCTTTACTGATCATTAGGCTCTTTAGAATGCTTTAGGAAACTCTTAGAACCTTAAGAAATTAATTTCCCACCAAAATTTGAATTTTCAAATTTTCCATGTGAGTTACCTTTCTAATACAAGCAAGGAACCCTTTTCTGGGATCCGTCAAATCCGTGGGAACATCACATCAACAGATTTTCCACTCACTCTTTGCATTAACTGCAAATCTCCCACATTTCACTCAACTCCATTTGTATGGATTGACCTTAGGATGTGACAAGCTTGATTTTTTGTTCCAAATCATTAGGAACCAACATTCCTCAATGGACTCACATCAAATCCAAACACTAACTTCAAAAATCTTACTGTCTATAAATTAGGAAGTTCAAGTTCATTCAAAACTCACTCACTCATCATCTTCTCTACATATCTCTCCTGTACTTCTTAGCTACATTATCAATCTTAACCATGACAAAATCAAGTAACTCATCCACTAGCAGACCCCCAAAAAGAACTGCTCGTATTAGTGTTAAGCCTTGTTGCTTCATAAACTTAGCTAACTCATCAGAGGAGGAATCATCCCCTCTTAACATCTCTTCACTAATCGCAAATGAGAATTTTCTCAATCTTGCTACTCCAACACCATCTCACACCATTATCTCCACACCACCACCAACAATCACACCTGTTGCTACAACTCCACCTCCTGCCCCAACCCAACCTAGCAAATCACCTTCACCACCACATTCACCTCAACTATAGCCATTGGAACTTTTTAGAACTTGATGGAGCGTGATGTATCGTTGCGGTTTAGCAGTATTAATGCCTACTCAAGTTTTAAATTTATATTTAGCCGACTTATCAATAACACACACACTTAACGAGCAGTGTACCCGGTCAGTATGAATATAATGGTAAGTAGAGTGTCGATCACTAAGAGTGGAACGTATTATCTAGTTATACTAATCAATATTTTAATATCCTAAGTTAGCTATACAACCTAACATAACGCAAGGGTGTTTTAGCCTGAGAGACTGGCACGGTTTGGTTATGATTAAAAATAAAACTAAACTAATGAGCACGAATCAGCGATTAGCACACACGTACACAGATAGATACTCGAGACAATAAGAAGACCTGTCCTGATAATTAAGTAGCTTGTCACTTGTTTTATTGCTAGTTTTATATGAAGTGTATATAATTAAACCTTTCTCGTTGGCTCTAATCTTATCGGCGAGTAAACCCTTAATGATTACTTATGTCTATCCTTCTTTTCTAGAGTATTGGGCATTTGTGATGCCCACGTCTCGTATACGCTAGAATAGATAGGCGAGGAAGGGGCATGGCGACCCAAGCAAGACTCAGCTAGACACAGAGGTTATCAATGCACTAATAAAAGTCACCAAAGACATCAACATATAAACTTTAATTAATGGGAAAGCAATATTAAGGGGAGTGCATGATCTTCCGTAGTCACATGACACAAGCCCATCAATCCTGATGAATTAAAGTGTACTAATACAATAAAACAAAACTACTTAATGAATTGAATACATGCAGGACCTTCTTACAGCTCTTGTATCTTCGTTTAGGTGTGTCTTGTGCTGCTTGGTCGTCTGAATTCGGCTCTAGGGTTATTTCTTCACACACGTCCGTGAGCTAAGAGTCTCTAAAATTCGTCTGGCCTTGTGGTATTTATAGTTTCTGTCTGAGGGATCGATGCGGTGCATAGAGTTGTTAGATGCGGCGCATTGACTTAACTTCGTGTGGGGTCCAAGATTAATATATTCAGGAATATTCTTACACCGTCTTCAGATGCGGCGTATCTTGATCTTTGTATGCGGCGCATGTACTTGAGCTGTCTTGGATTGTAACTTGTGAAATCATGATAGTGATACGTCGTATGTTAGAAGTATATTACGGCGTATCTGGAGTAGAACGAGCTTGATCTTCTGGATTTCAGTAGGCTTTCGACATCTTGCTTGTTTTGCTCCATAATTAGTCCAAAATCGCCAAGTTTCACATAATGCTTGTTTTTACCTGAGAATTACTAAAGTAAACATTAATGTATTGATTCTCATAGATAATATAATAAAACAAGTCAAATAAACAGGATAAATGATGATAATAAAATGTACTTATTTGAGTTCATCAAATATCCCCCCACTTGAACTTTACTTGTCCCCAAGTAAACCTTAGAATTAATCGTATGAAAATGTATCCTAAAAGATATTAGGATTTAGTTTTATATTTAAGCACGTATTCGTTTTGTCATAATCACACAACCAAACACTTAACGAAGTAGAAACCAAAATAATTTTTAATGTAAAACAATTCTAAATCGTTTAGTTGCTTAGTCGTGACGAATATTCTATCATAGGCTTGGCAAGTATACGCATCTCCCCCACTAAAGCCAAGGAGTAACAAGTCTAAAGCGGTAAAAAGGGTTTGTTGGTTAAGGGTTGATCATCCTTTTTAATCTCTATCGATCTCTTATTCCAAAAAAGGCGACAAAATTACAAATACATGATCGAGTCTACGACCACGATACTTGCAATTGCTCAAATCCTTAACTCGAATAGGCTAAAGATAGGACCAAGTAATCTTCACCAATAATATTATATCAAAAAGGGTGACAAAATCATAAATACATAGCCGAATCCACGACTACGATACTTAAGATTGCTCAAATCCCTAATCTCAATAAATCAAAGGTTTGGATGAAGAATGATATAGGGTATGGATAATATTTGGGATACAAATTGGTGTAAAATGAAAAATAAACAAAACAGATAAATTAAAATCCTAAGTGTGGTTAATCACTTTCCCAACCATCCCATGAATAAGACTCATATCATTGAATAACTCACGTTTTAACACTTGAAACACACGCTTTAGGTAGACACGAATTATACTCAACAAGATCTCAATCAAAGAATAACCTTAGTTGGCGTTCCCATAACGGTCAACTCCCATTCAATCCATAAATATAATATATAACAACAAATAGTGGTGATATCTCCCACTTAATATAAAACTTTACATAAGTTGGTTAAAACAAACTTCCAACTTTTCCTTCTTTTTTTTTTTTTTTTTTTCTTTTTTTTTTTTTTTTTTTACTTTGACATCAACATATATGTGTAAAATTTCACAACTTTTCTATCACTATTTTTCCGGATAATTTTTCCATACTCCTCATACTTTCAGAAATAGCAGTAATAGTGAAAGTAGCAAACACACGAAAAATAAACTAAAAGTTATACAATATTTACTTTCATACCAATTGCGTTGTGCAATTTCCCGACCTAACCAAAGATAATGAATTACGCACGCGAACACAGGTAATGTAAGGAAACACACTTTGCCTAAAGCAATTAACCACGGATTTTAATCTACAGGGTAGGCTAAGGTGTAAGGGTGTATCGAAACATTATAACAAAGGTGTAAGAAACGAAAGGAATGGCTCTGAAGGTTTTTCTAGGGGTATCTTACTCTAAAAGTGAGAGTAACAAAGGGTTTATACGGGGGTTAACTAACTAGTGTAGTTAGTTAATATCACATAACATATAAAGGCTATTTGGGTGTAATCCTAGAAATTTACCAATTTAGACAAGTCACTCCAATTATATAGATAATACTCATTATGGTGGTCTCGAATAGTATACAAGCCAAGTTCTAAAGTTTCCAAGTCACCAGCACACTAAAGTTTTAATATTTTTGAAAGAATAGAGTTATGTGTGCGGTTATGTAATTTAGACTTTAAACAAAAACATGCTAGAAAATTTTAAATTTTGATATATTAAGCACATTTTAAGCATATTTTGAAAAAGTTTAGGACAAGTAAGTGTTCTAATTCTCCATCCCCCACTTAAGTTAAACAACGTCCTCGTTGTTTGTGTCAAAGGTTAAAAACTGGAAAATAAAAGAATTAGAACAGAAAAACTCCCCTGAGATTTGCTCGGTATGATCCTCCATTATTCGTATAAGAGCAAAAATCAACTTTCTTGTGGATTAGAACGTTTAAGCTTCATAGATGATGTATCCACAAAAAAATGCAGGAATCTATAATACCATTTAGACTTTAACACACCTGAGTTAAGAAGGTTCAAACTTGCATAATACATTAGTAGTTAGTAAAAATAAAACCTAAAAATTTAAACTGTAAATCATCAGGTCAGTGGATACGTCGTATCTTATGGAAGAAGATACGCCGTATCGAGCCTGGAATAAATACGAATAATATAAAAGATGCGTCGTATCCTTAACCAGGGATGCGCCGCATTAAAATACTGACATAAAGTTCTAAAGTCAAAAGTAAAAATGCAGAAAGTGAAATAAGATATGACCAGTGCAGGTGATGCGTCGCATCTTATGATGGAGATGCGTCGCATCCTCTGCAGGTCTGACAGACTCGACACAGAAAAGAAAAGTAAAAATTTTTCTTCCGGGTTGTCTCCCGGTCAGCACTTGTCTTTATTCCAGAGTCTTCAAGTTAGACTCACGTTCAGTTCCTTATTCTAATACTTCGGGTTCAAACTCCACCACCTCGTTCTCAGTATCCTCAATTTTATTATCAAAGTATTTTTTTAACTCGTTGCCCGTTTACCTTGAATATATAACCATTTTTATCGCATATTTCAATAGTCCCATATGGATACACTTTCTTGACAACGAATGGACCCGTCCATCTTGATTTAAGTTTACTTGGATACATCTTTAATCGAGAATTAAATAGCAGCACTTTCTCTCCAATAGTAAACATTTTATCCCCATGTAACCTCGAGTCATGCCATCTTTTAGTTCTTTCTTTGTAGATCTTAGTATTTCTGTAGGCCTCATCTCTTAGTTCTTAGAGTTCATTAAGTTCCATGAAACGGTTCTTCGTTGCAGCTTCCATATCCATGTTACATTTCTTCAGAGCCTAATATGCACTTTGTTCTATTTCGACCGGTAGGTGGCATGCTTTTCCGTATACAAGACGAAATGGAGTGCATCCCGTCGGTGTCTTATAGGCTGTACGAAATGCCCATAAAGCATCATTTAACTTGTCAGACCACCCTTTCGGATTATATCCAGTCGTCTTTTCTAGAATCCGTTTTATAGCCCTATTGGTTACTTCAGTTTGCCCATTGGATTGAGGATGGTATGCAGTGGAAACCCTATGATACACTTCATATTGTTGCAAAGCTCTTCCTAGATGGTGATTACAAAAGTGTGTTCCCCTATCACTAATCAATGCTTTAGGAACTCCAAACCTACCGAACAAACTTTGCAAAAATTTAAGAACTACCTTGCTGTCGTTTGTTGGTAACGCTTGCGCTTCGACCCATTTTGATACGTAATCAACAGCAACCAAAATATACTTATTACCTTTAGATTCAGGAAACGGTCCCATGAAGTCCAACCCCCATATGTCGAAAACTTCACATACATGGATATAGTTTTGAGGCATTTCGTTTCTTGATGTTATATTTCCGGATCGTTGACACGCATCACATCCTTTTATATAATCTTTTGCATCATCCAACATAGTGGGCCAATAGAATCCTGCATCAAGGATTTTTCTTCTTGTAATAACTGCACCGTGATGTCCCCCCGTTGGCCCTGAATGGCAATGTGCCAATATTGCTGGGATGTCATCACCATCTACGCATCTTCGTATAATATTGTCAGGACATAATTTAAAGGCATAAGGTTCATCCCAAATATACTCGCTAGCGCGATTTAGAAACCTTCTTTTCTCGTCGGATGTTAGCCCTTTTGGAATTTCATTTGCAACAATAAAGTTTATATAGTCGGCATACCATGGTGCATTATCATTGCTCTTAATTCTTACCATCATAAGGTGTTCATCAGGAAAGTCATCAGCTATTTCCCTTTCGTCAAGCACCTCCATATCAGGGTTTTCAAGTCTAGATAAGTGGTCAGCAGCTAGATTCTCGGCACCCTTTTTATCTTTAATTTCAATATCGAATCCTTGGAGCAATAAAACCCACCTAATAAGCCTTGGCTTGGCATCCTGTTTATTGAACAAATACTTCAAAGCAGAATGGTCAGTGTAAACCATAGTTTTTGACAATATAAGATATGACCTAAATTTATCGAATGCAAAAACTACTGCTAAAAGTTCTTTTTCCGTGGTGGTGTAATGTTCTTGGGCATTATTCAATGTTTTGCTAGCATAATAAATTGGCTTAAATTTCTTATCTATCTTTTGGCCAAGTACAGCTCCAACAGCATAATCACTAGCATCACACATTAGTTCAAAAGGCAGATTCCAATCTGGCGAAATTATAATAGGTGCGGTAGTTAGTTTTTCTTTAAGTATATTAAACGCCTTTTTGCAATCTTCAGAAAAATCAAACTTCGCATCTTTTAGCAATAATTGGGTCATAGGCCTAGATATCATTGAAAAATCCTTTATGAATCTACGATAAAATCCAGCATGCCCTAAAAAACTTCTGACAGCTTTTACATTAGTGGGGTAAGGTAGTTTGGCAATTACATCAATTTTAGCCTTGTCGACTTCTATACCTTTCCCAGAAATCTTATGTCCTAACACAATTCCCTCTCTAACCATAAAATGACATTTTTCCCAATTAAGAACAAGGTTAGTTTCTTCACACCTAGCAAGCATTTTATCAAGTTTAAAGAGACAATCACTAAATGAGTTACCGAACACCGAGAAGTCGTCCATGAAGACTTCCATAAAGTCTTCTACCATATCATGGAAGATAGCCGTCATACAACGTTGGAAAGTAGCAGGGGCGTTGTATAGTCCGAACGGCATTCTCCTATAGGCGAAGGTTCCATAAGGGCAGGTGAAAGTCGTCTTCTCTTGATCCTCGGGGGCAATGGGTATTTGGAAGAAACCTGAAAAACCATCTAAAAAACAATAATAATCATATCCTGATAGTCTTTCTAACATTTGATCAATAAATGGAAAAGGGAAGTGATCTTTTCGCGTAGCATCATTGAGTTTGCGGTAGTCGATGCAAACTCTCCATCCAGTAACAGTTCTTGAAGGGATTAGCTGATTGTCGTCATTGAGTACTACCGTCATTCCTCCTTTTTTTGGTACAACGTGGATAGGACTAACCCACGAGCTGTCGGAAATTGGGTAGATAAGTCCGGAGTCAAGTAATTTCACAATTTCATTTTTCACCACATCTTGGACTTTTGGATTCAAACGCCTTTGGGGTTGGATAGTAGGTTTGAATTCATCTTCCATAAGGATTTTATGTGTACAAAATGACGGGCTAATTCCCTTAATATCAGACATCTTCCATGCTAATGCTCCTCTTCGTTTATATAGTACCTGCAGAAGGGATTCTTTTTCTTTTGGCGTTAAGTCAGATGCAATAATAACGGGTGAATTAGTGTTCCCATTTAAATAAGCATATTCCAAAGTAGAAGGGAGATCCTTAAGTACAGGGTTAACATCATCAATTTTATTAGCACTAGCGGAATAAACTTGTTCTTTTATTACGTCGTTGCTATCATCAGATAAATGCGCCGCATCGATATTCCCGATGCGCCGTATGGCGTCACAAACAGCGGAATCAACAGCGAAATTATTATCAATAGTATTTTCATCAACTTGATCTTCTATGGCGATTGTGTTTTCTAAATTTTTAAGCAGATAAGAATCAAGCAAATTATTTTTTAACAATTTCTGAGTGAATTGATTAATCGTGTCATCAGAAACATCGATATTATAGCATTCATCATCTTCATAATTAGTTTTACTCATAGATTGTTCCATATTAAATTCAACCTCATCTTTTCCTATGGTAAGAGTTATCTTTTTATTAAAAACATCAATCATGGCCCTAGCAGTGGCTAAAAATGGTCGTCCTAATATTATAGGAGTTCTAGAATTTTCGGGCATATCGAGGATAACAAAGTCAATAGGTAATTCAAATTTATCAACTTTTATTAATATATTTTCAGCTATTCCTAATGGGTATTGTATGGACCTATCAGCTAGCTCTAAGCACATCCTAGTAGGTTTTGGTTCACCAAGGCCTAATTTTTCATACATAGAAGAGGGCATAAGACTTATACTAGCTCCTAGGTCGGCTAAAGCATTTCCAATATGTAAATTTTTAATTTGACAAGGAATAGTGAAACTCCTTGGATCTTTCTCCTTAGATGGAAGTTTGTTGAGCAATGCTACTGAGCTTCTTTCCCCCATTGTTACAGTGCAAGCCTCTTCAAGTTTGGACTTGTTTGTAATCAAGCTCTTCAGATATTTAGCATATTTTGGCATTTGCACTAGGGCTTCCATAAATGGTATGCTTAGCGGCAGCTGCTTGAGATTTTCCAGGAACTTCCTTTGATAGGCATCTTCTTTCTCCTTCCTTACCCTATGTGGAAAAGGTAGTGTTGATCGTTTAAGTTCAACAGAAGGTTCTTCTCTAATCACAGGTTCTGGATTAGTCTCTTTTGGTTGCTCTTGCTCAGATGATATAGATTCTGGGGAAATCTTGTTTGTGCTGTTATCCTCGGGTGTCTCTCCAATTTGAAAGGTTGACTTTCCGCCTCTAGTTGTAATCCCTTTCAAATCGTGTTTTACCAAAAGAATCTTGTTAAGCACCGTTGACAATTGGTGCACTTCAATTGCCAATCCATTAATCATGTTGTTTTGTTCCTTTAGCAACAGCTCATGACTGCCTTTGAATTCATTAATAAAGTTTCTTGCTTCATGATGTTCTTTTTCATTTGCTTGAGCGATTAGTAGTGCAAACTCTTCCATGGTAAGGTTTCTTTGGGGTCTTCCGAACCAGTTGGGGAAAATATCGAACATTGTTCCTGAAAATTAAGGACAGGTAGATTTCAAAGTAAAAACTTCCTAGTGTAAGGGTAAGTTAGAATAATTTCCGTTCGGGAATAAGAAAAATAAAAGTTGCTGATATCTGCAAACGATGCCCCGTATCCAGAAAGTTGGATACGCCGTATCTTATTACGTTAAAATTTAATCAGACTTTTATTCAGAAAACAGATACGCCACTTATGAATTAGCATGCGCCGTATCAAGTTTAAATTATCAAAAATTGATTATATTTATTAAAATTAAATGCGTCGTATAAACAAAAGATAATGCGCCGTATTTTCGTTACGTTTCAAAATACAAGATTTTTGATTTAGTAGATGCGCCGTATCGATAAAGATCGATGCGTCGCTTTTGTTTAATAATTCGAAAAAACTGTTTTTAATTTAAATAGAAAATACGCCGTATCTGTTAAAACAGATGCGTCGTATGGCGTTAGGGTTTAGAAAAATTTCTTATTAAAAACAGAATACGCCGTATCTTGGGGAAAGATGCGTCGTACTCGAATTTATTAAACGCGTTGTATTTTATAAAAATTAAACGCAATACGTTGTATCTGTGAAAACAGATGCGCCGTATCGTTTGTATTAGCACAATACAACGATAGCAGAATGCGGAAAAATAGAAAAAGAAAAACAAAAATAAAAACAAACAAAAAGAAACAAAAATTACAGAAAACAAAAACACACAAAAATAGAAAATATGCAAATTAAACAATGAATGCAATCTATCTAATATATAACAGGGTTAGTGGTTAGAATCTAAAAAAAAAACTAAAAAGAAAAACCTAATTAAAATACTCAATCAAATTAACAAATAATAACAATTCAATCCCCGGCAACGGTGCCAAAAACTTGATGGAGCGTGATGTGTCGTTGCGGTTTAGCAGTATTAATGCCTACTCAAGTTTTAAATTTATATTTAGTCGACTTATCAATAACACACACACTTAACGAGCAGTGTACCCGGTCAGTATGAATATAATGGTAAGTAGAGTGTCGATCACTAAGAGTGGAACGTATTATCTAGTTATTCTAATCAGTATTTTAATATCCTAAGTTAGCTATACAACCTAATCTAACGCAAGGGGGTTTCAGCCTGAGAGACTGGCACGGTTTGGTTATAATTAAATAGAAAACTAAACTAATGAGCACGAATCAGCGATTAGCACACACGTACACAGATAGATACTCGAGACAATAGGAAGACCTGTCCTGATAATTAAGTAGCTTGTCACTTGTTTTATTGCTAGTTTTATATGAAGTGTATATAATTAAACCTTTCTCGTTGGCTCTAATCTTATCGGCGAGTAAACCCTTAATGATTACTTATGTCTATCCTTCTTTTCTAGAGTATTGGGCATTTGTGATGCCCACGTCTCGTATACGCTAGAATAGATAGGCGAGGAAGGGGCATGGCGACCCAAGCAAGACTCAGCTAGACACAGAGGTTATCAATGCACTAATAAAAGTCACCAAAGACATCAACATATAAACTTTAATTAATGGGAAAGCAATATTAAGGGGAGTGCATGATCTTCCGTAGTCACATGACACAAGCCCATCAATCCTGATGAATTAAAGTGTACTAATACAATAAAACAAAACTACTTAATGAATTGAATACATGCAGGACCTTCTTACAGCTCTTGTATCTTCGTTTAGGTGTGTCTTGTGCTGCTTGGTCGTCTGAATTTGGCTCTAGGGTTATTTCTTCACGCACGTCCGCGAGCTAAGAGTCTCTAAAATTCGTCTGGCCTTGGGGTATTTATAGTTTCTGTCTGAGGGATCGATGCGGCGCATAGAGTTGTTAGATGCGGCGCATTGACTTAACTTCGCGTGGGGTCCAAGATTAATATATTCAGGAATATTCGTACACCGTCTTCAGATGCGGCGTATCTTGATCTTTGTATGCGGCGCATGTACTTGAGCTGTCTTGGATTGTAACTTGTGAAATCTTGATAGTGATACGCCGTATGTTAGAAGTATATTGCGGCGTATCTGGAGTAGAACGAGCTTGATCTTCTGGATTTCAGTAGGCTTTCGACATCTTGCTTGTTTTGCTCCATAATTAGTCCAAAATCGCCAAGTTTCACATAATACTTGTTTTTACCTGAGAATTACTAAAGTAAACATTAATGTATCGATTCTCATAGATAATATAATAAAACAAGTCAAATAAACAGGATAAATGATGATAATAAAATGTACTTATTTGAGTTCATCAGAACTCCACCAACTTCACCTCCTCCTCACTTGGAGGATTTGGAAGATCTTCCACCAAAATCAACCAATCCTCCTCCTATGACCTTTGAAGGTCAAGAACCCATGCTTTTTCATCCGCTTTATCAGGATATCCACGGTCCTTTATACCATGATGCACCACCACCTCAACCTCAAACACAACCTCTCTCACCCACATCCACACTAATTGCCATTGATGAGGCAATGTGGATAAATGAGCCACAAACCCAGGAAGAGATCAACAAGGAACTCAACCGCCTCTATGCTCTCTCTAATATGGTGGATTCCCGCCTTGATGAAGCGATGGATCTCCAAACCATCTTGATGAACTCCATCCCAACTCCACCATCATCCAACCAACAACAACAACCACCATCAAACAACCAATCACCACCACCACCACTACCAAATAACCCACCACTACCACCACAAAACAATGAGCCTACCCTTCCTCCCGGTTTTCCATGGCATGATTGCTCGCAATGCGAGAGAACCGCTCACTTGACCCAAAGGACCAACATTTTAGTCCATGAGCTCCAAAATGAAATGAGGTTCATCTTGAACCACATTCTCGAGCGTCTCAATGCAATCTCTCATCCTCCTCAATAGGAGCTCTTTAGTTTCCTCTTATAGGAACTTTTAGGATTTTGTTTTAGAATTTTTCTTTTTTAGGATTTATTTTCTTTGTTTAAATGTAACATCATTTTTTCCAAGTAATGAATGTTATGTTTTTATGCTTGTGGGTGATCAACATTTAGCATATTATCTTCTTTTAGATTACTAACATCGTAGTATGGTTGTTTTAACTTCACATAATGCTTTGATCAATTGTACTTAGGTACTTAATTTTGATCAGACCCTTTATTTTGACTTTTTAAAGTCAAATTGGTTGACCTTTCTTGTTTGGTTGACCATTACATATGCATTTTGCTTCTTGATTGAAGTTTTTCATTACTAACTTTTATTTTGTAGCATATCATATCCTTGAAACGTATACGTTGGTACCCTAGCAATGGGGAGTAAACATCAAGGGGGAGCATATCATATTCTAACCATTTGTTTTGTAGGATCATACATCATATACTTGGCACTCCATTTAGGGGGAGTATAATCCAAGGGGGAGCTTTAAAAGTTCTCAAAATCACATTCCGCTACGCATATCTTCTTTTTGTTTCGACAAAAAGTGTAATACCTAAAAATCCAAAATGTGCAAAATGACCAAAATGCCGCTACAATTTTAAAAATTTATTTAAAAGCTTATAAATCACCAAATAAATTCCAAACCTTCGGGAATGAGCTAGATATGAAGCCAAATAATTTTTATGACTACATTTTAACCTTTAGAAATGTACAAAACTATACAAAGTATTTATTTTGACCGGATTTAATTAATTCGTATATTATTATTAATATTAAATCAATTTAAATTATATAAAATGTAAGATAATTACAAATAAAGTTAGGATATCTTCCAAATCAGTATTTGATCTCAAAAATAATATCTTGGGCCGAAATATTTGATCCCTCCCATAATATACCCGTTTCTATAATTATTTTATATATAACATATATACCGAAACCCTAAAAACCTAAACAAAAATTCGACCAGCCTTCGTACGATCTAGAGAAAATTCGTGGCTATTTTTATGGTGTTCTACAACGTGTGAGGAAGCTTAGAAAATTGTTTGGAGGTCGTGGGATTCGTTCATTGATCGCTAGTGTTTTTGTTTTGTTGAATATAGCCTAACCGAGAGGTATAAATTCTATATATCCCTTTTTCACGTTCGATCTTTCATGTGGTATTTTTCTTATGTTCTTAAGATCATATAAGACCTAAAAAAATATATAAATTGAACCATGCTAGCTATATAGTTCGTAATAGATTTTGAGAGAAAAAACGTAACTAAAATCCATAACGCGTAATACGAATTATCCAGGACTTGTAATTAGTTATTTTAGACACTATACGACATATATGATCTGGGAAAAATACTAGTTCGAATTATAGAAGCTCATGTGGATCGTAGCTAATTATTCTTTAAATCGTATATATATATATATATATATATATATATATATATATATATATATATATATATATATATATATATATATATTTATATATATATATATATATATATATATATATATATATATATATATATATATATATATATATATATATCATATATATATGTATCGAAGAGAATAAAATCAAAAGAAACCCTAGAACACATTAGGGTTAGGGTTTGGTAATTTAAAACAGGTCAATAAATGCTATCTAATGATTAGGTAATGATTGGTTATAGATTAGATGAGCTAGGGTTTTGATTTGGTTATTAAAAGGGTTATACGATTTGATAAATAAATAAGGAGGACTTGTTTTGTCAACTTTGAAACTTAAAGGTTATTTTTATAATGTTAATTAGGTCAGTACAAATGTATAAAAATTATAAGATGAGGTCCTTATGTGTAAAATTTGCAAGATAATGATTTAATTGTTAATATATGGTTCGAATTGGAAATTAATTAACTAAAGGGACTAATTTAGTAAATATAAGGGCTTGTGATGTGATTTTGAATATAGTAAGGGTTAAAGTGTAAATTATGTAACTATAAGGTTTATTTTGTAATTTTAATAACTAAAGGGTGTAAATTGTAAATAATGAAACTTAAAGGACTAAAGTGTGATTCTGAATCCATTATGTGTTTTAAACTAGTAATTTGTAATAGTTTCATTTAAAACCCTTAACTTTGGAATATTTACAATTAAAACCCTAATTTATGGAAACTTGTCATATTTAACCCTGAACTTTTGTAACTTGCTAAAATATACCTTAATCCCGTAATAAGGCTTGATTAATGACTTAACCTAAATTGGTGATATTATAATCTTTCTAATTATGGAAATCTGCTAATTATGGAAACTTGCTAATTCGGGAAACCTGCTAAATAAGGAAAGTTACCTAACAAGAAAAGTTACTTAAAATGGAAAGATAACTAAAAACCACTTGTCATTCTGTCTTCTACTCCTTTAGGTTCGAGGAAGGAGTAATTTGATCCTTGTCATTTGCTATCCTTGTGTTCTGCTAATAAGGTACAGATATTCTGCCCTTCTCAGTAAGGTGCCTTCGTTTCTCTTGATCTCTTGTTTTGATTCGTTTAGGATTTCCCAAAGCCATTGCTATGTTCCCTTGTATTGTGAACCTTAGAGTTGAACCTTTGCCTTGATCTTTTGTCTTGAATCTTGTCTTGAACCCTGCTGTGAACTCTGATAGGAACTTTGCCATAAACTTTGACTTGAACCCACATATGTTGGATATTGAAATGGGATGAGAAAACCTTTTTGATTATTTATGAAAACGTTTTAAGAAAACTATTTTTAAAACTGTCTCTATGAAAACAACTGTTTTGAAAAGACCATTTTTATGAAGACCATTTTGTAAGATTATTTTTATAAGAAAACGTTTTAAAGGATTTTGAACCTTGGTCATTTAATTCTGAAATATCTTGACGTGAACCCTTTGCCATGAACCTTTGATAGTTGGACTTAGACTATTTGGACCTTTGCTTTGATCTAGACTTTTGACCTTTCAGTTGATACCCGAGCCAAGTTCGTTTCCTAGCCATGAAGGTAACGTGGCTGTGTCATTGATGCACCAATGGCATAACTTTAGTGTGGTTGAGTGATGTTCCACACCGTCCCCATATTGTTCGTAACGTGCACATTTTATTTATTATTGGGCTATATTATTGTTCGGGGGGGCGTATGGATGCATCCTAGGTTAGTGTTTGTATTAATGGATATTATATTATATTGTTCGGTGATTGATGTTGTGTGCAATACACGTCTTTCACAAAGTTCGGGAGCTGATCACTCCAAATTTGATACATGAGGTCACCCCTCATATTATCTGGTTACTTGTGAGGCATCCCCTCTAGATTGCTACAGGGTTAATATATTTGATTTGTTCGGGCTCATGGAGGATTACTGACCCTTATTACTTTTTATTTCCTTTCTTTTCATTTCATTCTTATTATATTCCTTGCCTATGACTTATATATTCTAATGCACTAAACTATACATGTTTGTTTTCTTTTGTTTTCGTTTTTGTTTCTATATATCTGTTCACTGGGCTTTTTAAGCTCAGCCGCGTTTCTTTTCCCGCGGCAAGTTTTTGTTGGAAGCTGGGTTGAGTGAGAGAACCTTGGACTTTGAAGACTTTGATAGCTATTCTGGATTAGAGTTGACTAGAAGTTATTATGTTTAGAATTAGTAGTTATTGAAATTTTCATTTGTAACCTCGTATATTCAGTATTTTCATTGTATCTTGTATTACTATTGAATGTATGCTTTGTTTTGATCTGATATGAAACCATTAATGTGATACTTCTACCCTTGCTGGGTTGGGGTGTTACAATTTATGGTATCAGAGCGACAGGCTGCGATTCGTAATACATTTACCCTTGACCTGTGTAAGTTAGGACCACTAAGTTTTCCCTGTAGGCGCTCGTAAGACAACCTTTGAAAATTTGCTTTAAGATTTCCCAATAGGAACGTAAGTTTTGACCTGTGAGGAATGGGTAGACTATAAGGTATTTTTTTAAGTATCATTGCTTCCGCATTACTCTGATTCGTGCCTTTGCCTTTAGCTATGCCTTATAAGAACTTTTGTTTCAGAAGCTATAAATCTTGCAACCTAAGTTTAGTAACCAAGTAAGTTTGAAATCCCTCGAGAACTACATGGATACCTTGCACCATTTAAGTTTCACTTCCTGATTTTGAATCCCCATTTCCGATTTGTTTGATAAATGGTTTGATACCTTTCCGACCATCCAGATTGTCATTCAACCATAATGTGTTTGACACATTCTACAAATTCATTACTCATGTCGGATATGAAGTGTATCATCTGATACTGCTCAGTCCTGAGTGATCCATTACTACTCCTATGAGATTCTTGACAATTATCACTATTGGTTAGATCCTGTTGATATCTGATATCACTTTTGGAAATAGAAAGCTTATACTTTGCACCACCTAAGATTTGAACCTATTAACTTGAAGGCATTAAGAATAGCACAATAATTACCTGACACTATTCGATCCTTATCTTCGGATTTTGAATCTGACCTCTGATCCTTTCGTCAATCATTTTGATGCCTCTTCGGTCATTCTGAGAATCTCCATGGCGATGACGTACTTGATGTATTCTCTTTTGTCTCTTGCTTTTGATAAGTATCTATAAATCTTCCGACACTATTTGATTTCGTTTCACCCATCTCTATTCCTAAGAGAGGTCTTGTGGTGTGTAACCACAAGTATAAAAATCTTCCCCCTCACTTTTGAATGATAATGATTTGATTTGTGATCCGTCTTTCTTTGGATAATTAACTTCGATTTTATTCTGACCAGGAATTGGTTGATCGAGCATTCAAATATTGACAATTTCCTTTTCTATGTCTCACCTTTAACGCTGGCAACAATTTTGAACTCTCTAGCATGATTACCGATTGTTAAACTCTCTACTATCACTATTACTTGGGAGACTCGTGTGTTACTTTCGCGGTTATGAAGTTTTCCTAGAACCCATTTCGTACACCAATGAATGAACCTCATCTTGAGAGCTCTTTGGCACTTTGAGTCTTCTAAACATGAACCTTATCTTGAACGTTATTTGGCACCTTGAATCTTGAATATGATCCGTGGTCGAACCACCAAAAAATTTTCCATCAGAGCGTGAAGAAGGATTTGACTTGATAGCGAGAGATTGTCTAGTCACCAAGCGAAGGTATCTTTCAGATGTGTCCGGGATCATACTAGTTGATTTGAGCAAACCGGGAAGAGCAGCAACCGAAGACTAGGAAGCAAGTTTGCCTAAGTGTATATTCTGGGCGTGTTTTAGCTTCGTTCGCGATAAAGAAGGATGGCGACTGGAGATAGCTGAACCGTATTACTGTTAGGAGCCAATATTCATCCTCCCTGAAACGACTACGTGTTTGTTTAATTTCAGAGCGCGAAGTTTCCTTCTGATGAATTAATTTTATTCTTAGAATCGCCTTCTGTATTCGTAAACGACTGCTATGACGATTAGGGACGCTAATAGTATTAGCTAAAGCTCTGACTGTTTTGTGAATTTGATAAATAATGTTTTTCTCGAGAGTACTTGGGCAAATGGTCATTGTATGACTTAATAGTACGTTCGAAAACGAGGAAGAACATGAAAATCATCTTTGCACTTGTTAGGAAATTCGTTGATCATTGTACCTTCTGAGAGATTGATATTTGTTGAGACAACGATGTTCTAAATTGAGGATATCTCTTAAATCCCGCGAGCTTTGAAAACTATCACCAAGTGGTCAAGACCGATAACAGAAAGGAGAACTGAAACCTTTTGAACTTTGCAGAAGAATTCTGGAAGATGTTTGCAACTTAGGATACCATTGAGAAATTTCGTGAACAGAGAGAAACAGCTTAGTTTGATTTAGAATGGAGTTTTGGAAAAGATGAAATAGAAGTTAGCTTCCATACCCTCGGGCGGGACAATCTTTGGGATAAATCAGGAAGAGACTTGGTTATACTCCCTTACAGCACAGAAGGTTTTGGTATACATTAGGACAACTAGAGACATATCAGAAGAATTATTTCACTGCATGACCTGGAGTTGACAAAGACGGTGGCTACCCTGAAGAGTGAAGACATTCCTTACAAGGTAGAAGTGTAGGCGATGCAGAAGAAGAAATTTAGTCAAGATGGCGAACCTGGAGCAGATGAAGACATGCAGTCTAATTTTCCTATTCATCTTGGTTGTACTAAGATGAATTGAGAGCGGAAGCAAACTGGATGATGAAGAGATTCAAAGATCGTGCCAGAAATCCACATTACTCAATCACACTCCAAGAAGAACTGCAGGAGGCTCGACGAACCAGACACAAGTTCCCGACTTTGGTTTCACTTCCCGATTGACGGACAGATGAAGACGGATTAACCAAACTTGAGGAGATTGATGTGTTGAGCGGACGAAGTTTAGAAACAGACCCTTTATGTTTGGAAGAATTGATTCTATGAAGGACGAAGTTCTTGGCAAATAACTTCTAGTTCCGTTGACCCTCTTAAGTTTCATTATATAGTAATAAGATTCTCTAATGATTCAAGTCCCCTAGTAGCATTTCAGTTTCGTGTTTCGTATGTTCGGTGATGGATTTGTTTTGAGAGATTTTGGCGAATTGTGGAAGGTATGATGCTTGTGACGGCGCACTTCACTTCTGCTAGGAAACCTGGAATTCCGATACTCTTGCGAATAGTTTTGTTTTCTCTTTTGACGATGGCATTTGATTTTGTTGACCTCTGAGACTGTAGAAGTACTAGGTGGATTAAGATATGTGGTTTTGATTACGACTTAAGATAAGTATGACCATCATGAGGGCATAATTATATGATGCCAGTATTATGACGTCTGGCCAACGTGACAATACTTACATCATATAACGTGCACTTGTTGTGGGCATAGCATATCTTGGGAAGTACCTAAGAAGTTTAGAATTTGAATCCCCGTTGGATTATCCGTGATTAGTGAGACTTTAGGTTCATTCTACCTATTCGTGGACTCTATTTTCGTTCATTTGATATCTGGGTGAGTTTGGAATCTCGTTTTGCATTCTGTTGACCTCAGCTATAAATCTTAAATTCTTGAAAAGCTCTCTTCTGTTGACACAATCAATTTGATTTGAACTCTTGTTCGTATTCCATATGAGATCCTGAAGATTCACCTATCGTCCATTTTATGTTGCGTGGACCTTTTGATCAAATCAAATTATTTGTCTCATTCTGAGGAAATATGAACCTACTTCGTTTTGATTCGAGTCATGAGAAATAAAGTTATTCCGTTCGTAAAGATTCTTTGGAGGAATCACCCAGAGCGTGAGGCTACCTGGGAAACCGAGAAATTGATACGAGTGAGTTGTCCACATTTCGTATTTTGATCCGGTGTGTCCTTGTTCGTTTTCCGTTCTATTCCATTGCCGTTTCTTTGCAAATTTCGAGGACGAAATTTTTCTTTTTTAGAGGGGAAGAAGTTGTAATACCTAAAAATCCAAAATGTGCAAAATGACCAAAATGCCCCTACAATTTTAAAAATTTATTTAAAAGCTTATAAATAACCAAATAAATTCCAAACCTTCGGGAATGAGCTAGATATGAAGCCAAATAATTTTTATGACTACATTTTAACCCTTAGAAATGTACAAAATTATACAAAGTATTTATTTAGACCGGATTTAATTAATTCGTATATTATTATTAATATTAAATCAATTTAAATTATATAAAATGTAAGATAATTACAAATAAAGTTAGGATATCTTCCAAATCAATATTTGATCTCAAAAATAATATCTTGGGCCGAAATATTTGATCCCTCCCCTAATATACCCGTTTCTATATTTATTTTATATATAACATATATACCGAAAACCTAAAAACCTAAACAAAAATTCGACCAGCCTTCGTACGATCTAGAGAAAATTCGTGGCTATTTTTTTGGTGTTCTACAACGTGTGAGGAAGCTTATAAAATTGTTTGGAGGTCGTGGGATTCGTTCGTTGATCGCTAGTGTTTTTGTTTTGTTGAATATAGCCTAACCGAGAGGTATAAATTCTATATATCCCTTTTACACGTTCGATCTTTCATGTGGTATTTTTCTTATGTTCTTAAGATCATATAAGACCTAAACAAAGTATATAAATCGAACCATGCTAGCTATATAGTTCGTAATAGATTTTGAGAGCAAAAACGTAACTAAAATTCATAACGCATAATACGAATTATCCAGGACTTGTAATTAGTTATTTTAGACACTATACGACATATATGATCTGGTAAAAATACTAGTTCAAATTATAGAAGCTCATGTGGATCGTAGCTAATTTTCTTTAAATCGTATATATATGTATCGAAGAGAATAAAATCAAAAGAAACCCTAGAACACATTATGGTTAGGGTTTGGTAATTTAAAATAGGTCAATAAATGCTATCTAATGATTAGGTAATGATTGGTTATAGATTAGATGAGCTAGGGTTTTGATTTGGTTATTAAAAGGGTTATACGATTTGATAAATAAATAAGGAGGACTTGTTTTGTCAAATTTGAAACTTAAAGGTTATTTTTATAATGTTAATTAGGCCAGTAAAAATGTGTAAAAATTATAAGATGAGTTCCTTATGTGTAAAATTTGCAAGATACTGATTTAATTGTTAATATATGGTTCGAATTGGAAATTAATTAACTAAAGGGACTAATTATGTAAATATGTAAAACATGGAGGATTAAATCGTATCATGCATAACTATGAGGGTATATTCTGTAATTTAATAAATATAAGGGCTTGTGATGTGATTTTGAATATAGTAAGGGTTAAAGTGTAAATTATGTAACTATAAGGTTTATTTTGTAATTTTAATAACTAAAGGGTGTAAATTGTAAATAATGAAACTTAAAGGACTAAAGTGTGATTCTGAATCCATTATGTGTTTTAAACTAGTAATTTGTAATAGTTTCATTTAAAAACCTTAACTTTGGAATATTTACAATTAAAACCCTAATTTATGGAAACTTGTCATAAATAACCCTAGACTTTTGTAACTTGCTAAAATATACCTTAATCCCGTAATAAGGCTTGATTAATGACTTAACCTAAATTGGTGATATTATAATCTTTCTAATTATGGAAATTTGTTAATTATGGAAACTTGCTAATTCGGGAAACTTGCTAAATAAGGAAAGTTACCTAACAAGGAAAGTTACTTAAAATGGAAAGATAACTAAAAACCACTTGTCATTCTGTCTTCTACTCCTTTAGGTTCGAGGAAGGAGTAATTTGATCCTTGTCATTTGCTATCCTTGTGTTCTGCTAATAAGGTACAGATATTCTGCCCTTCTCAGTAAGGTGCCTTCGTTTCTCTTGATCTATTGTTTTGATTCGTTTAGGATTTTCCAAAGCCATTGCTATGTTCCCTTGTATTGTGAACCTTAGAGTTGAACCTTTGCCTTGATCTTTTGTCTTGAATCTTGTTTTGAACCCTGCTGTGAACTCTGATAGGAACTTTGCCATAAACTTTGACTTGAACCCACATATGTTGGATATTGAAATGGGATGAGAAAACCTTTTTGATTATTTATGAAAACGTTTTAAGAAAACTATTTTTAAAATTGTCTCTATGAAAACAACTATTTTGAAAAGACCATTTTTATGAAGACCATTTTGTAAGATTATTTTTATAAGAAAACGTTTTAAAGGATTTTGAACCTTGGTCATTTAATTCTGAAATATCTTGACGTGAACCCTTTGCCATGAACCTTTGATAGTTGGACTTAGACTATTTGGACCTTTGCTTTGATCTAGACTTTTGACCTTTCAGTTGATACCCGAGCCAAGTTCGTTTCCTAGCCATGAAGGTAACGTGGCTGTGTCATTGATGCACCAATGGCATAACTTTAGTGTGGTTGAGTGATGTTCCACACCGTCCCCATATTGTTCGTAACGTGCACATTTTATTTATTATTGGGCTATATTATTGTTCGGGGGGCGTATGGATGCATCCTAGGTTAGTGTTTGTATTAATGGATATTATATTATATTGTTCGGTGATTGATGTTGTGTGCAATACACGTCTTTCACAAAGTTCGGGAGCTGATCACTCCAAATTTGATACATGAGGTCACCCCTCATATTATCTGGTTACTTGTGAGGCATCCCCTCTAGATTGCTACAGGGTTAATATATTTGATTTGTTTGGGCTCGTGGAGGATTACTGACCCTTATTACTTTTTATTTCCTTTCTTTTCATTTCATTCTTATTATATTCCTTGCCTATGACTTATATATCCCAATGCGCTAAACTATACATGTTCGTTTTCTTTTGCTTTTGTTTTCGTTTCTATATATCTGTTCACTGGGCTTTTTAAGCTCTGCCGCGTTTCTTTTCCCGCGGCAGGTTTTAGTTGGAAGCTGGGTTGAGTGAGAGAACCTTGGCCTTAGAAGACTTTGATAGCTATTCTGGATTAGAGTTGACTAGAAGTTATTATGTTTAGAATTAGTAGTTATTGAAATTTTCATTTGTAACCTCGTATATTCAGTATTTTCATTGTATCTTGTATTACTATTGAATGTATGCTTTGTTTTAATCTGATATGAAACCATTAATGTGATACTTCTACCCTTGCTGGGTTGGGGTGTTACAATTTATGGTATCAGAGCGACAGGCTGCGATTCGTAATACATTTACCCTTGACCTGTGTAAGTTAGGACCACTAAGTTTTCCCTGTAGGCGCTCGTAAGACAACCTTTGAAAATTTGCTTTAAGATTTCCCAATAGGAACGTAAGTTTTGACCGGTGAGGAATGGGTAGACTATAAGGTATTTGTTTAAGTATCATTGCTTCCGCATTACTCTGATTCGTGCCTTTGCCTTTAGCTAAGCCTTATAAGAACTTTTGTTTCAGAAGCTAGAAATCTTGCAACCTAAGTTTAGTAACCAAGTAAGTTTGAAATCCCTCGAGAACTACATGGATACCTTGCACCATTTAAGTTTCACTTCCTGATTTTGAATCCCAATTTCCGATTTGTTTGATAAATGGTTTGATACCTTTCCGACCATCCAGATGGTCATTCAACCATAATGTGTTTGACACATTCTACGAATTCATTACTCATGTCGGATATGAAGTGTATCATCTGATACTACTCAGTTCTGAGTGATCCATTACTACTCCTATAAGAATCCTGACAATTATCACTATTGGTTAGATCCTGTTGATATCTGATATGACTTTTGGAAATAGAAAGCTTATACTTTGCACCACCTAAGATTTGAACCTATTAACTTGAAGGCATTAAGAATAGCACAATAATTACCTGACACTATTCGATCCTTATCTTCGGATTTTGACTCTGACCTCTGATCCTTTCGTCAATCATTTTGATGCCTCTTCGGTCATTCTGAGAATCTCCATGGCGATGACGTACTTGATGTATTCTCTTTTGTCTCTTGCTTTTGATAAGTATCTATAAATCTTCCGACACTATTTGATTTCGTTTCACCCATCTCTATTCCTAAGAGAGGTCTTGTAGTGTGTAACCACAAGTATAAAAATCTTCCCCCTCACTTTTGAATGATAAAGATTTGATTTGTGATCCGTCTTTCTTTGGATAATTAACTTCGATTTTATTCTGACCAGGAATTGGTTGATCGAGCATTCAAATATTGACAATTTCCCTTTCTATGTCTCACCTTTAACGCTGGCAACAATTTTGAACTCTCTACCATGATTACCGATTGTTAAATTCTCTACTATCACTATTACTCAGGAGACTCGTGTGTTACTTTCGCGGTTATGAAGTTTTCCTAGAACCCATTTCGTACACCAATGAATGAACCTCATCTTGAGAGCTCTTTGGCACTTTGAGTCTTCTAAACATGAACCTTATCTTGAACGTTATTTGGCACCCTGAATCTTGAATATGATCCCTGGTCAAACCACCAAATTTTTTTCCATCGGAGCGTGAAGAAGGATTTGACTTGTTATCCTTTTAGTATAGACTCTGTGTGATTTTGTATTAGTTCACACATCATTGTTTGTATCATTTATTCAGTAGAGTTTGGTTAGTGTTTTAGTCCTTAAAACACAAAGAGTGTCGGGAGTGGTTGTACCCTTGTGAAAGAACCAACAGGAGTGGTTGTACCCTTGTAAAGAACCCGGTGTTTAGCTTAGTACCGGATAAAGAGTAAGCAACGTGTAAATGTTTTCTCCGCCTAGAAGGGAGCTTGTTTCTTAGTGAAGAAAAACTCTCGAGTTAGAGGCTCGAGGAGTGGAGTAGGGCAAGGAAGAGAGTCCTTGTAGCCGAACCACTATAAATATCCGTGTTGTGTGGTTTGATCATTCATTTCCTTACTTACTTATATTATATTGTTTTTTTGTGCATACTTACTTTGAAATCACGTTAAGTCACAAAGCGAATTAATTTTAAAAACGATAAAACTATTCAACCCCCCTTCTAATTTTTCAAAAAAACAAGAAAATAATTAAGATGGCAATGATAAAACTGAAACTATATTAATACAAGTCCAACAATCCAAGTCTCATCAAGAAATGAATAGCTAAACACATTTACCAAAAGTTAATTCATCGATCTGCTTGAAGTTTAAGCCACGATACAACTTTGTACTGCCAAAAACCTTAGACACAAATACTAGTCAATCATAAAGAGATTTTACCATCTAAGTTTAAAAACTTTATTGAAACATAACAGTCAATCTCCATATAGGTGTTTACAAATATCTTTCAACTTCTTAGATAATGTGAAAAATTAGAAGGGAGGGTTGAATAGTTTTACCGTTTAAAATTAATTCGCTTTGTTACTCTATGTTATTTCAAAGGAAACAAGCACAAATAAATATTCACACAATATATATATGAAAAGTAAAGAGAGGAAAGATCAAACCACACAACACGGTTGTTTATAGTGGTTCGGCTACAAGGACTCTCTTCCTTGCCCTACTCCACTCCTCGAGCCTCTAACTCGAGAGTTATCCTTCACTTAGAAACAAACTCTCTTCTAGGTGGAGAAAACCTTTGCACGTTGCTTACTTCCTTTTTCGGTACTAAGCTAAACACCGGGTTCTATTTCAAGGTAGAACCAACCTAACGTCGCCTATACAATTACCGACACTAAGCTAGATGTCGAGTTCTTTACAAGGGTTCAACCACTCCCGTTTGGTTCTTTCACAAGGGTACAACCACTCCCTACACTCTTTGTGTTTTGAGGACTAAAACACTAACCACACTCACTGAGATAAATGATACAAATAATGATGTGTGAACTACAACTATATCACACAATAACTATGCTAAAGGTTTTATACGTCTGTGTTGAACCTTGATGCTTAATCTCCTTTGCTACAAAAAGAAAGATCAATGAAATGAATGAATGATAAATGTTAGATGATATGTAAATGAATGAGTATGAATGTTAGGCTATATGAGTGATGGTGTGTTTAAATGACCGGCTTGCTATTTATAGGCAAGCTGGTGAACAGCCGACGGATCCGGCGGATCCCACAAAAGGATCCGTCTTTGTAGTCGATTGGTTCCGCCAATATGACAGCTAAGAGATTTATCAAATCTCTCCAAATCTTCAACAATCTTTCCATATCTTTGTGTTGTCATATCAAGATCTTCCAAAGTCAACTATCTTGCTTGAAGATCTAACTAAGATATCACATAATCTATGTATGATGCATGCCATGATATCATTGTATCATTTTAAAAATAAAGTTTCCTTTTAAGGAAATAAACTAGTAAATGTAATTCTAAGTAAACTTGTGAAATGTAAAATGTGTTTTAAAGAGACTTTAGCTATTATTTATAATTTGCTAAAAGATATACTTTGTAATTGTCATTAACAAAACTAAGTAAAGATCGTAAAATATAAATAACATTTTTAGAACGATATTTGTATTAACAATCTCCCCCTTTTTGTTGGATGACAAAACATAAAGTATATTTTTTAGCAAAGAAATAAGTATAGCATGAGTTCTTTAAAATATAGATTAAGTTTGTTTCATTTGAGTTTAAAAACTATTTTTATACAAAAGTGTATGTACTGTGATGATTCACAGTTATGCAAACTTAATCCTTTCTCCCCCTTTTTGTCGAAACAAAAAGAAGTGTTGCGTAGCGGAATGCGATTTTGAGAACTTTAAGAGCTCCCCCTTGTTTTATACTCCCCCTAAATGGAGTAACAAGGTAATGATGCATGATCCTACAAAACAAATTGTTAGAATATGAAATGCTCCCCCTTGATGTATACTCCCCATTACAAGAGTCCCAACGTATACATTTGAAGGGTATGAGATGCTACAAAAGAAATGTTAGTTGTGAATAGCTTCAATATAGAAGCATAATGCATATGAAATGGTCATCCAAATAAGAATGTTAATCTAGTTGACTTTAAAAAGTCAAAATGTAGTGTCTGATCAAAATTTTGTACCTAAAGTACAAGTGATCAAATTATAATGTAGATTCCAAATAGCTATATAACGATGTTAGTCACCTAACTAATGATAATATGTTATATGTTGATCACTCATAAGCATAAAAACATCACATTCATTTATTGAAAATTATGTGACAAAAGTCACAAACATAATATGATGTTACATGAAAATGAAAAATACATCCTAAAAATAAAAAGTCCCACAACAACATCTAAAAGGTCCTATATGATGAGATTAAAATCTCCTATTGAGGAGGATGAGAGATGGCGTTTAGACGCTCAAGAATGTGGTTCAATATGAACCTCATTTCATTTTGGAGCTCGTGCACCAAAATATTTGTCCTTTGAGCTATGTGAGCGGTTCTTTCACACATGTTGCAATCATGGCGAGGAAAACCGGGCGGAAGAGTAGACTCATTTGGTTGTGGTGGTGGTGGTGGTGATTGGTTGTTGGGTGGTGGTGGTTGTGCTTGTTTATTGGTTGGTGGTGATGTTTGGAGGGAGTTCATGAGGATGTTTTAGAGGTCCATGGCTTCATTGAGGCGGTGATCTACCATACCCGAGAGAGTGTAGAGACGGTTGAGCTCTTCACTAATCTCCTCTTGGGTTTGAGGCAAATTGATCCACATTGCCTCGTCTATGGCAATGAGAGTTGATGTGGGTGAGAGAGGTGGTATTTGAGGTTGAGATGATGGTGCATCATGGTATAAAGGACCATGGATATCCGGGAAAATCGAATGAAAAAGCATAGGCTCTTGACCTTCAAAGGTCATGGGTGGAGGATTGGTTGATCTTGGTGGGAGATCCTCCAAGTCATCAAGGTATGGATGAGGTGATGTAGGTGGAGTCCTAAATAGCTCCATAGGTTGCAACTTGGGTGATTTTGGGGGTGATGGGGATTTGATAGTCTGTGATGGAGCGGGTGGTGGTGTGGTTGCTATGGGTGTGATTGTTGGAGGAGGAGTTTGTATGACCACATTTGATGGTGTAGGTGTTGATAGATTGAGGAAATTCTCACTTGCAATAGGAGATGAGATATTAAGAGGAGATGATTCCTCTGATGATGAGTTTGCAAGATTTATAAAGCAACAAGGCTTAACACTAATGCGTGCGGTTCGTTTTGGAGGTTTAGAGGTTGAAGAGTTGTTTGATTTGGTCATGGTGAGCTAAGAGAACTAAGATGTACAGGTTATATGTGGTGAAGAAGGTTAATGAGTGAGTTTTGCTCTAAGTTATGATCTTAATTTATAGGCAGATGGTTTATATAAACTAGTGTTTGGATTTGATGTAAATCCAATAGAGAATGTTGGTTGCTAATGATTTGGAACAAAAATTTGTGCAAATCACATCACATAAGTCAATCCATAGAACTTATGTTGAGTAATATGATGAAGATATGTAGTAAATGCAAAGAGATAGTGGAAAATCCTGTGATGTGATGTACCCACGGATTTGAAGGATCCCTAAAAAGGGTTCCTTGTTTGTATTAGAAAGGTAACTCACTCCTTAAATTTAAAAATTCAAATTTTGGTGGGAAATGTTGTTCTTAAGTTTCTAAGAGTTTCTAAATCATTCTAAGATGTATAATGATCAGTGAACCTATTCTAAAGAACACTTGAAACTACAATCTAAGAATCGGGATGAGTCGAAAAGTTTTAAGAGGTTTACTGTTATACCTGCGGATCCAATCGACAAGGCGTGCGGATCCAAATTTTAGGATCCGCCTGATCCGCAGGTTGAAGAATGGGGGAGCCAAGGCTAATACATGGCAGATCCAAAATGAGGGATCCGCCAGATCTGTGGACCAAAAGTACTAAAACTAAACAGAGAGATGTGCATATTTTTCGTTTTTCGACGAAAACCCGAAAATTCTCCTGGAGCATATCTATCATCTAATATGTAATGCAAAACAATCAAATATGATGATACTAACACATGTTTAATCATAGATTAATCCATTCATGGGAACTTGCCTTAAGAGGAGTTAAGCCAAACATAGGCTTAAACTTTGAAAATTGATAACATCAAGTGTTATCGACCTGCAATTCTTAGTTAGTTCACATACAATTCAAGTAGCATCATAACAATTTAATAAACAACCATTTTTAATACAACATTGTCTAATAATTTTTAGAGCCAAACACTCCTTCAACTCAACTTCTTCTTTAATTTCTTCATGCCCTTATGAAGCTTCATCATCCAACGTCCTAAATTCTTCACCATTCCTTTGATGTTGCCATACTCGGCTGATTCATTTGGGATTGGTGGAAGTTGGTTCAAGTACTCCGGAGGAGGAATCCTAAAGTTTGGCAACCCATCATCGTCACTCATGGATGATGATGATGATGATGATGATGTTTGAGCACGAGGACGTTTGCCCTTGTCAACCGCTACCCTAAAGTCGCTCAAAGGAACGAAGGTGCGTTCGATCTCATCATATTCGGGAACAAATCCTAAGGCATTTCTAGGAATGGGTGCAAAAGCTCTAAAGAGACGGGTCAAAAGCATTCCATAAGGCAATGCCATTTTTCCTTGAATTAGAATATCGACCATTCTCTTGGCGATATAGTAAGCAAGGTTGAAAGGTTGATGGGTTGACACATTGTACATCATGTGGCAAAGACAAGCATTGATGTGATCGCGGTTTCCTACCGTGCACATGACATTGGCCCTTAAGACTTCTTCCATTTTCCTAAATTCGGGCTTTAGTTCATTGAGCTCCATAGCAAATGGATCTCTAGCTACATATTTCCCTCGATACAACCTCGTTGGGTTGTTCCTAGGTATGAAGAGATGCTGACGAATGATTTCTTTTGAAGTTAAGGGAGTGGCATATGGTGTTGTTCGTTCAAGATTTGACTCAAGAATGGTCAATGACCATTTATCAGAATAGACACTCGTTCCATGACTTGGAACTCCTATGACTTCTCCAAATTGATTTAATGGGATATTGAATTGATTTCCATTGACGCTAAAGCGAATCTTCATGTAACCTTGATCGTTTGACTCTAGATTGACCCTAGCATAGAATTCTAAAATGAATCGAGGAATTAATGGTTCATCGATATCTAGGAGGGAATCAAAGTGAATAGCCGCTAGTTGTTCCCTAAGAT
Source organism: Artemisia tridentata subsp. tridentata (assembly GCA_021014915.2). NCBI lineage: Eukaryota > Viridiplantae > Streptophyta > Magnoliopsida > Asterales > Asteraceae > Artemisia > Artemisia tridentata. The sequence continues at coordinate 80,962,573 of CP139506.1, forward strand.
TGGTTGCTTCATAGAATGAGGGGTCTACAAACCTACCCTCATGTACGTAGTGTTTTTGTAGAGCTTTGAAAATTTCAACTTGTTGATCAGTAAGTCCTTTGGTTTTATGGTGTTTAGGAAGGTAATTTACGGTGTGTTTGTGATCATAGTTGGTAGCGGGAGGCATGATTTTCCTAATCACAAAAAATTATAAAGTTTTAGTCAAAATTATCAAAAATACGTGTATAGTGCTAGGATCCTGGACACACGGTTAAGGTGGTTAAACCTTGTGACTTTGTGTGTATGATATGTTGTGTTAAAATGATTAAGTGCGCGGAATTCACTCAACCAAACTTAGAAGGTTGTGTATGTTATGGAAATGGAATTGTTATGTTTGTTTGTTAGCAATGAACACATGAAGATTATCACCAAACGATTCAATATTATTAATGATAATAATACGAGTGATCTTGAAATATCACTAGGGTTACAACCTTGAATCTTAAGTTTTTCTAACTTGTGATATATTTGTGTTTGTTCTTATCTAATAGTTATATGTTCTTACAATAACAAATATGCATGGACACACTTGACAACTACTCTAAAACACAAGTCTAAGATCTCTTTTATAGTCCAAGAGATCTATTACAATATTGCTTAAAGTCTTAGCCGACTTACTTGGTTAACATATCTTGAGTGTCAGTACATAAGATACAACATGTATCTATGTATACAACTTGTTAACTAAGCACATGGGGTAAGATATTATCTACCGTATATTGTTGACCAAAATACAATAAATATCTTTTCAATCTTATCCACTCAGCAGCAGAATGACTCACTGATCAGCAGTACCATTTTGAACTAGCCGTTCCTTTGAACTTGAACCATCAGTACCTTCCTTGATCTTGTACTAGTAGTACCTTTTTGTTCTAGCAGTACCTTGACTTAGAACTAGCAGTACCTTTATCTTAGATACTCTAACTTCAGAATATTTAATTCCCAACAATCCTCCCCTAAACATGTGAACCATTTCAAACATGTTTTCTGAATTAAATGAGGACTTGTGAAGATCTTTCAAACACTTCATGAATCTGAACTATTCTTCTATTATGAACTAAACTGCTTTGTTCTTCTTTTGACTTTAGCAATATCAAAACATTGCTCCAATCTTGGACTAAAAGATGGTGCAATTTCCTTGGATGGAGGAATTATAAGAGGCAATGATGCTGTGTATCTTGGATGCTTGTTTCAACAAGTGAAATCATCTAACCAGCATGTCTTTGAAGTGAAATTGAAACTTTTCTTCGTTTGACCTAGATAGAACTTTCTCCTTTGGAATGCTTCATCCCTTCTGAATATATATAATACTCCAGAATAAGCTCTATTCTTGTCATTTTCAACCTCCATGTCATCTTGTATGCTCTTGTCTTCTCCTTCCATATATTGGTTTTTCTTCCATTCTGGGCTATTATTTCCTCCCCTAAGATTGTTACCTCCCCTGAAGCAAATAACTTTTGTTTCCTCCCCTTGTTTGGAAGATCTCACTATGTACCAAAATATATCTTTCCTTATCATCTAATTCATCATATAGAACTTGTTGTTAGACAATATTGTACATGAAGCCATCAATTCCTTAAGAGTTTAAGTTACTGCCCTCATCACTTCTAGGTGTGTTAACTCCTATGAGAGGTGAATCAGTGGACATTTTGATTCATAGTCCATTAATGAATGGTTTTTGTGAACCTCTTGAAAATCCTTTTAAGAAATTATTTTGACTTAGTAGTATGTTCATGATTTTAGAATTGAAAAATCATACTACTTTCAACCATTTTTGAAGGAATCAAGTGTATAACAGACACTTAATCAAAATTTCAGTTTAAAGCAACCTCTGGTTGTGTGAGAACCAATGTTTTTTCAGTTATAAATAACTGCCTGTGTAAAGATAAACCTATTCAAAAGGCTTTCTTGACAGGGTTTCCAGCTCATAGCAATTGTTGCCTCTAACACAAGTGTTAGATTCACTTTTACTAGCTGTTCTTTCTATCAGATGTCCTCAGACTTGCACATTATACTTAAAAGTATAAAATGATAGAAAGTGAGTTGCATCAGTTACTATCTGATCAACTAAGTCATCAATTCAATGTGAAATATCATAACTAGATTTCAAGAAAGAAGTTTTAAGGAGTTTTGAATTCCCAAACTCAGTCCATCATAAACCTAAACATGTTAGCAGCCAACATCAGCAACCAAAAGAACAATGTACAAAGTACTTGTCTTGCATTAGAATAAACATAGGACTAACCGTATGAATAACACAATTTACATTTGTACTAGCAGCACCTTGTGTGCTTAGCAGTACCTTATGATACATTAGCAGTACCTTATAAATCCAGCAGTACCAACAAAAATTTATTTACATAAACACATTATTTGAAAAATTTAAAGATTAAGCATTCCAATACTTGCTACCAAGTACTGAAACCTTCCAACATCAAAAGCTTTTGTAAGCAGATCTGCAAAATTATGTTCTGAAGCAATTTTAAGTACTTGAATTAATCTTTTCTCATTGCAGTCTCTTATAAAGTGATGTCTAATTTCAATGTGTTTTGTTTTAGAATGTTGCACTGGATTTTTAATAATACAAATTGTACTACTATTATCAATATGAATAACAGTGTTTAAGAAATTGTACCCATAATCAAGAAGTTGGTTTTGAAGCCATAGAACTTGACTAGAGCAACTTGCAGCAGCTATATATTCAGCTTCAGTTGTTGAATTTGCCACACTTGTTTGCTTCTTACACTGCCATGAGACAAGTCTACACCCAAGGAATTGACATCCTCCAGTTGTTGACTTTCTGTCCAAGCTAGCACCAGCATAATCACTATCCGAATATGCTACCAAGTCAAAAGGAGATTCCCTAGAATACCATATACCCAACCTTGGTTGACCTTTGAGATATCTAAAAATTCTCTTGACTGCAGTTAAATGAGAAACCTTTGGAGTAACTTGAAATCTTGCACAAACACAAACAGGAAACATGATATCAGGTCTAGATGATGTAAGGTACATCAAAGAGCCTATCATAGATCTGTAAGTGTGTACATCTACACTTTCTCAATCTTCATCTTTCAGAAGGTGCTTCTCAGAGTCCATTGGTGTGCTTGCTATTTTTGAATCAGCAAATTGAAATTTTCTAAGTATCTCTGCAACATATTTGTCTTGACTAATAAATATGCCTTCAGATGATTGCTTAACTTGCAAACCCAAAAAGAATGTGAGTTCTCCCATAGAACTCATCTGAAACTTATCATGCATAAGTTTTTCAAACTCTAAACACATATCTTTCCTAGTAGTTCCAAAGATAATGTCATCCACATACACCTGCACTAACAGAAGATCCTTCTTGTGCTGTTTGATGAACAGTGTCTGATCAATCTTTCCTCTTTGAAATCCATTTTCTAATAAGTAGGAAGCTAGTGTTGCATACCAAGCTCTTGGTGCCTGATGAAGGCCATATAGAGCTTTCACTACTCTGTACACTTTGTTTGGATGTAATGGGTCAATGAAGCCTGGAGGTTGTGAAACATACACCTCTTCTTCAATTTTACCATATAAAAATGCACTTTTGACATCCATTTGGTAGACTGTGAAGCCTAAAAATGAAGCATAAGCTAGAAACAGCCTAATTGCCTCAATCCTTGCTACTGGAGCATAAACCTCATCATAGTCTATTCCTTCTTCTTGTGTGTACCCTTGGGCTACTAATCTAGCCTTATTCTTAATCGCAATTCCTCTTTCATCCCTTTTGTTCTTAAAAACCCATCTAGTGCCAATTACCTTCACACCTGTAGGTAAATCAACTAGCACCCAAACCTTTTGAATCTTGAACTGAAGAAGTTCTTCTTGCATAGCTTCTAACCAGCTTGAATCATCTAGGGCTTTCAGAATATTCTTTGGTTCAGCTTGTGAGAGAAAACATACAAACAAGCAAGAGTTTGAAAGCTCATGCTGTTTTGAAGCATAAAGGGCATCAAGAAGCCCTTGTTGGTCTAAAGACATCAATTGTTGTCTTGTCTTCACACCTGACTGTATATCTCCAATCACATGTTCCAGGGAGTGAACTTTGTGAATTCTTATTTGTGGAGTGGAAGGAACTTGATAATTTGATGGAAGATTGTTGAAATCCACCTCATCTTCTTGGAACTCTGCATCTTTTGAGTTTGAAGGACCAGCAGTATCTTCAAATGAACTAGCCGTACCTCCAAATGTACCAATAGTACCTTTATAGGTACTAGCCGTACCTTGCTCTGTCTCAGCAGTACCATCAACATTTGAAATATTGAGTTGTTCTTTTGTTCCATCATCCTTGTTGTCATCTTCAACATCTCCTGTAGCTTTACTAGAAGAAGATACATCATTTGTTGAAGTTGATTCCACACTTGCATTTGACCATATTGGCATTGTGCAATCATTTTGATCCTTCTCTAACTCTGCCTCATTTGTTTCTTGTGAACCTGAAAAATTATTAGTTTCTGCAACAACAGGTATATAATTCATAGAATTGGTTAGATACTCAAGATCAAATATCCATTTTGGTCCTTGACCTACTACATTGGATTTGTTTTCTAAAAACTCCACATGTAGTTCTTCTTGTACTTTCTCAGTTCTTAAGTTATAAACTCTAAAAGCTTTGCTAACAAGAGAATATCCAACTAAGAAACCTTCATCTGCTTTACCATCAAATTTTCCTAAATGGTCTAAGGTATTGAGAATTGTTATATGACATCCAAAAGGTCTAAGAAATCCTATTGCAGGAGTTCTTCCATTAAAGAGTTCATATGATGTCTTATTGTGAGGCTGAATAACTAAAACTCTATTTTGAACATAGCAAGCAGTGTTGACTGCGTCAGCCCAAAAGGTTATTGGTAGCTTAGAATCAGCTAACATTATTCTAGCAGCTTCAATTAGTGTTCTATTCTTTCTTTCAGCTACACCATTCTATTGTGGTGTTCTAGCAACACTAAATTCTCTCCTAATACCTTTTTGTTTGCAGAAGTCATCCATAACTCTATTCTTAAACTCTGTCCCATTATCACATCTAATGACTTTTACTTTCTTGCTTACTTGGTTTTCTATCTGTGTAATGAAATCCTTAAGGATGCTTGATGTCTCATCCTTAGAAGCTAAAAAGAAAACCCATGTAAATCTACTATAGTCATCAGTAATAACTAGACAATATCTCTTCTGCATTATGCTCATTACTGAAACAGGTCCAAATAAGTCCATATGAAGCATAAACAAAGACTGATTGATAGAGTTAAAAATCTTGGGCTTACAAGTGGCTTTGTGTTGTTTGCCTTTTAGACAAGCAATGCATGTTTGATCATTTTCAAATCTTTTGTGAGGTAAACCTCTTACCAAACCATTCTTAACAATTTTATTTATGGTTTTGAAATTGATATGACCAAGCCTTCTATGCCATTTCATTGATTCATCCAATGTGGCCTTTGCAACAAGACAAGTTAAATTCTTTTTAGGAATAATGTTCTTCATGTCTACACTGTACATATTGCCCTTTCTAGGAATTCTAAGAAGTACTTGACTTTCATCAGGCATCTTAAAATCAGGAAAAAGTACAAGACATTCAGTCTCACAGAAAAGAACATTGTTCTTTTTGTCACACATTTGTGAGACACTAAAAATATTATAATTTAGCTCTTTTACATAGTACACATCTTCAAAATCTAAATTTCCGGTTTTGATTGTACCTTTACCAGAAATTTTGCCACGAACACCCCCTCCAAAGGTAACATATCCTCCATTGAAAGCTTCAAAATCTGAGAGATAAGACATGTTGCCTGTCATGTGCCTTGAACATCCACTATCTGAGTATCCTTGATCCTCTTGGTTATCACTTGAATGTTCCTGCACATAAATAAGAGTGTTAGTTTCTTTTGGGGATCCAAGCCATTACTGACTTGGATCTGCCTCTTGCATCAATATAATTGAATCTTTTAAGGACAGTTGATGCAACATTGGATTTAAGAATCCAACATGCTGAGGCCTTAACAGCATTTGCCCTTTTTCCCTTAGCAGCAGAGTGAACCACATGCTTAGTAGCAGAGTCTGCTAACTTTGTAGTTGAACTCTTTGGTCTCCAAATTTGTTTATGGACCACTGCCTTTGTTTGAATGGGCCTTAGAACAGTTGTAGATGCATGTTTGAAAGTTGTTTTTGCATCCTTAGCTGTTGGTTTTGGGTTAACAGTCATCAATGGTCTAACCGTACCTTTTGTTCTACCCGTACCTTCTATTTGTACTGGCAGTACCTTTTTGTCTGTGCTAGCAGGACCTTTTGGTCCAGACTTGTTTGAGACTGTTCTGGGCTTTGTTCTATGAGTGTTAGAGTGAAAGTGAGTTTGAGGAGTTTGCCTTTTGTAGTTCACCCTATTGTTTTCATACCCAGATACCCATTGGTTGCAGAAAGCTGCAAGATGGTCAAAACTACCACATGTATAACAAGCTTTGTTATAAAAAGCAAAGTCATCACCTAGTTGGTGAGACTTAAGGCCATTCCAATTCCTTTGGTTGCCTTTGGGCTTGTTAGTAGTTCTATATTGTTCACAATATCTAACTGATTGCCTAACATGTTTAACATTGTTCTTAGGCCTGTTAGTGTTGTGATTGACTATCTTAGGAACCTTTGTTCCTACTTTCTTAACCACTACAGGTTTAGACATAACCTGATCTTCTTCATCATCACTATCAGTTGTACAATCTTCAACAACTATAGTTTCTCCTTTCTTAGCAAAGGACACCTTGTCCTGATAAAATAAAGTTTTATCTAAACTTTTACATATCTTGTCTACCTTAAGACTCTTACTAGCCTTAGAACCATATTCCATGATTGGTTCTTGAAACTCAGCTAAACCTGTATGTGCTAGGTCAACACCTGGAGGTGAAGGAACACCTCTATATGGTGGAGGGACAGTTTTGTAACCTACACCTGAATTAGCTTTATCAATTACTTGAGCTTCCCAAATTTTATTCATTCCTTCTGAGGCATGTGCTAAAGTATCTATAGTAACCTTAACATTTTCTTTTTCATTTTTGACTTCAGATAAACGTCTACTTTGAACATTAAGTAATTCATCTCTAAATGTTATTCCTCTTTTTAAAGCATTTAAGTCATCAGTAAACGTAGATTCATTCTTTTTAAAATTTTGTATTTGTTTTTCTAAAACTCCTACACACCTCTTACGATTAGCTAAATTATGAAGGGCATCAATTAACTCTTCTCTAAAAGCATCAAATCTCTTTTTAATGTCTTCATAATTTTTAAGATTAGGACATGAATTAGTACAAGTAGGAAGGATATCTACCTCTGAATCAGAAGAGGCCATTAGAGCAATCTCATCGACAACAAGAGCAGCATTTGGTGGTGCATCCTCTTCATTAGCCATAGAGCTCCAATCATATCCAATACCATCAATAGGCAGCATAGCTTTTGGCTCTTCCACCAGTACTTCCTTATTCCTCTCTTGTTTATACCATGTGTTCCTATTATCCTGCTTTCTTGGGCTTCTACATTCTTTAGCAAAGTGTCCCAACCTATGACAGTTAAAACATTCCACTTTCTTCTTATCGAACCCAGCAGTATCATTACCATTTATGGTAATTTGCTTTCCAGATTTCTGCCAAAACTTCTTAGCCCTCATGCTAAGTAAAGCAACTTGCCACTTAATATCCATCTCTTCCAAATCATCACCATCTACCTGCTCAAGGTCTTCTTGATTTAGAGGAGAACCACTAGATTGACTGGTTATAAAGGCATAAAATGTTGGATCTCCAAGTCCAGCAACATCCTTTTGTAAACTAGTAGAAGGACCACCATAAGTAGCATTAGAAACACTTTCAACTTCATCTACCTCTTCTGAATGACTAACACTAGGAACTGACAAGAGTGCAGCATTCCCAGAACTAGTACCATAATTTCCACCCCTCTTTAGACTTTGTTCAACAATTTTAAAGTTATTGAAAAAATCATTAAGTTTCATTGTTTCAATTTCTGGTTTGTTCATCCAGACAATAACATGAGTATGGAATTCATCAGGTAGACTTTTCAAGAACTTCATGTTGAGATCTTCCTTCTCTGTCTCAACACCCAACACAGCTAACTGACTTACAAGCTTGTGTAGTCTTGAAAATAGCTTATCAAGAGACTCATTACTAAAAGCAGTAAAGTTTTCAAATTGTTGCTTTAGTAATGTCTTCTGTGTCTTTTTGGTAGTTTCATTACCACCAAACCATGCACAAATCTCTTCAAAAAGAGTTTTTGCATCAAGATATTTGCTAAAAGATAGCATCTGCTCACCAGGAATGGTCATAAGCAACAAGTTTCTTGCTTTCTGATCATTTCACTTTTGTATCTTTTCATCATTGGAAACTGGTCCAGTATTTCTTTTTCTAACTGTTTTCCCTTCAACAAGAACATCTGAATAGCCTAAAGTGAAGGAATCACCATACTGAATTATGTCCCAAAGAGCATAATCTTGAACCATAAAATATTGCTCAACTCTCATCCTCCATAACTCAAACTCGTTTGGTTTGATCATGGGCAACTTTGCAGCAACATTTGCTTGAACATCTTGTACATCCATTTCTTGTTTCTTCTAATAACAACTATATCAGCCTGAGCTCTGATACCACTTGCTAGGATCCTGGACACACGGTTAAGGTGGTTAAACCTTGTGACTTTGTGTGTATGATATGTTGTGTTAAAATGATTAAGTGCGCGGAATTCACTCAACCAAACTTAGAAGGTTGTGTATGTTATGGAAATGGAATTGTTATGTTTGTTAGTTAGCAATGAACACATGAAGATTATCACCAAACGATTCAATATTATTAATGATAATAATACGAGTGATCTTGAAATATCACTAGGGTTACAACCTTGAATCTTAAGTTTTTCTAACTTGTGATATATTTGTGTTTGTTCTTATCTAATAGTTATATGTTCTTACAATAACACATATGCATGGACACACTTGACAACTACTCTAAAACACAAGTCTAAGATCTCTTTTATAGTCCAAGAGATCTATTACAATATTGCTTAAAGTCTTAGCCGACTTACTTGGTAAACTTATCTTGAGTGTCAGTACATAAGATACAACATGTATCTATGTACACAACTTGTTAACTAAGCACATGGGGTAAGATATTATCTACCGTATATTGTTGACCAAAATACAATAAATATCTTTTCAATCTTATCCACTCAGCAGCAGAATGACTCACTGATCAGCAGTACCATTTTGAACTAGCCGTTCCTTTGAACTTGAACCAGCAGTACCTTCCTTGATCTTGTACTAGCAGTACCTTTTTGTTCTAGCAGTACCTTGACTTAGAACTAGCAGTACCTTTATCTTAGATACTCTAACTTCATAATATTTAATTCCCAACATATAGGTCTAGTGTGTGCCTTCATGGGGACTATGTGGAGGTACGGTTATCTCGACTCATTTAGATGCATGAAAATTTTGTTTATGCAAGTTTTATGATAAAACGAGAGATAACCCAAACGCTCCTACTTCAATGTAGCTACATTTGAATGTACCCGAAAATACATATTAGTTATGTATTCCCTTTAGCATTCAAGAGACATTATGCAAGTGATGTTTAAAAACTAACGTTTTTATATTTGTATGAACAATGTTCAAAAACCATTTTTCCTAGTCGTGAGAAGATTTTAGCAAAAATTTCTCATGGGGTTTTTGATGAATAATGATAATGTACTACAAGATGCAATTCCTAACTAAGAAAAACATGATTTGAAGTGCAATTCAGTAACTATGTTTCATGATTTTACAAGAATTATGCATATTCCCCAAGTTTTGATTTTGTGCATGAAATAGAAATCCTAGACGCAGATCAGGAGTATAAACATGATAAGGATACTTACAGTGATGTTTGGAGCACAAATTTGTGGAAGAAAATAGCCTAAATTATGATTGTGGTGAAGTATGAAACGAATTCAGTAGGTGATAAGTTTTAGGAGAGTGATGAATAGTACTTGGTGTTGTTTATTATATAATAAAACAACCTGTGCATGTGACGGATCCGGCGGATCCAAAACAAAGGATCCGCCTTTGTTATCGTTTGGATCCGCGGGATCAGAACACAATTTTTGGTTTAGTGTCGAGTTTGGTTAATCTAAGGTTTACGCTACTGTTTTATCTAATCACTATGTTCCATTAATCCTAATCTAAGTCTAAGGTAGTTGAAAGGTTCTCTTTTGAGAGGTTTTGTGAGGATGTCAGCAATGTTGTCCACTGAGGAAACTTTCTCAATTGAGATGTTTCCCTTCTGAACATTGTTGCGTAGGAAATGATGACGAATTTCAATGTGTTTGGTTCTAGCGTGTTGGACCGTATTTTTGCTGAGGTCGATTGCTCCTTTGTTGTCACAAAGAATGGGGATGTCGTTGAGTTCAATTCCACAGTCTACGAGAGCTTGTTTCATCCACAGTGCTTGTTGACATGCCTTTCCTGCAGACACATACTCTGCTTCGGTTGTTGAAATTGCAAGGGCCGTTTGTTTCTTAGCGAACCATGAAGTGAGACAATGTCCTACAAAAGTACAAATACCGCTAGTACTTTTCCTATCAACATAGTCACCAGCATGATCTGAATCGGCATACACTATGGTTTCTATACCCGTTCCTTTGGGATACCATAATCCTAAATGTGTAGTACCTTTAATGTATCTAAATATCCGTTTAACGGCTTCAAGATGGGATATTTTGGGATCTTCTTGAAAACGTGCACATAGACAAACACTAAACATAATGTCCGGCCTACTACCCGTAAGATAGAGTAAACTACCAATCATTCCCCTATATTTAGTGCTATCTACGGATTCATTTTCTTCATCCTTTGTGAGTTTGGTTTCGGAGGACATGGGTGTTTTCATTGGTTTTGAGTCTTCAAGACCAAACTTCTTAAGCATATCTTTGATATACTTTGATTGGTTGAAGAATATCCCATCTTCTAATTGTTTTATTTGGAGACCTAAGAAAAATTTTAGTTCCCTCATCATACTCATTTCAAACTCGTCATGCATGATTTTTGAGAAATCGTCGCATAAATCTTGACAAGTTGAGTCGAATATAATGTCATCCACATATATCTGGACGATGATAATATGTGATCCTTTTTTTTTGGTAAAGAGAGTGTTGTCTACTAGGCCCATGGTGTACTTATGGTCAACTAAGAAGGTCTTAAGTCGATCATACCAAGCTTTTGGTGCTTACTTAAGTCCGTATAAAGCTTTCTTTAGTTTGTAAACATGATTTGGTTTTTCAAAATCGGCAAAGCCGGGAGGTTGTGCAACATATACTTCTTCAGTTATAAATCCGTTTAAAAATGCACTTTTGACATCTATTTGAAATAATTTAAAATCATGTGCACATGCATATGCAAGTAGTATTCTAATAGACTCAAGTCTAGCTACGGGTGCAAAAGTCTTATCATAATCTATACCCTCTTGTTGATTATAGCCTTGGGCTACTAACCTAGCTTTGTTTCTAGACACAATGCCATTTTCATCCGTTTTATTTCTAAAAACCCATTTTGTACCTATTATGGTTTGATTTTTAGGTTGTGGAACTAATGTCCAAATGTCATTCCAAACAAATTGATTTAATTCTTCTTGCATCGCAATGACCCAAGATTCATCTCTTATTGCTTCATTAACATTTTTAGGTTCTATGGTTGAAACAAAACAAAAGAAATTACTTTCATTTTGAGCTTTAGACCTTAATGTTCTTTCGTTGAGTTTTCCTATGACGTTTTCTAATGGATGACTTTTAGCTTCTTTGATGTTGACTAAATCTCTTTTTACTGGTTCATCTTCTTTATCATTTTCAACATTTTCCTGATTATCAACCATTTGGTTTTCAACTAAGTCATCATCTACCAAAGGTGATGTCTTAGAGGGAGGTGGACTTTCATCGAATGTTACATTCAATGATTCCTCGACTATTGAGGTTTCCTTGTTCAAAACTATGTATGCTTTACTGGTTTGTGAATATCCTAGAAATACACCTTCATACGACTTTGGGTCGAATTTGGTGAGATAGTCCTTTGTGTTTAAAATGAAGCACTTGCTTCCAAACACTCTAAAATACCCTAAAGTAGGCTTTTTGCCTCTATATAACTCATATGGAGTTTTTCCCAAGAATGGTCTAATTAGAACTCGATTTAGAATATATGTAGATGTATCTACAGCGTGACACCCAAACTTTTGAGGTATGTTTTGTTCATTTAACATAGTTCTACTCATTTCTTGAATTGTCCTATTTTTCTGTTCTACTACACCATTAGATTGTGGAGTTCGAGGAGCCGAGAAATTATGTGTTATTCCATTATTATCACAAAATGTTCCGAATTGGATTTCATTGTCAAATTCTCGACCATGGTTGGTTCTAATAGATACTATGTTACTTCCTATTTGATTTTGAATTTTCTTGCTTAGAATTTCAAATTTATCAAAGGCCTCATTTTTTGTTTTCAAAAATTTAGTCCATGTATATCTAGAGTAATCATCTACTATAACTAATGTGTAAAAATTTCCTCCATAACTTTGTATAGCCGACGGGCCAAACAAATCCATATGCAACAATTCTAGACACCTAGATGTAGATACCATGTTTTTAGCCTTATGGCTATTATGCACTTGTTTCCCAATTTTGCAAGCATCACAAAAGTGTTGGTCATATTTCAACTTGGGTAGGTTCCTAACGAGTTCCTTAGATCATAAGGATTGAATTAGCCTCATATTGGCATGACCTAAACGTCGATGCCATAGAGTTGAGTTTTCGTCCAAAGAGGTAAGACAAAGCTTGTCTTTAGGTGTTTTATCTAATTTCATAACATATACGTTATTCTTTAAAACACCTTTTCCTACGGTTATGCCATCTTAAAGTATTTTACTTCCATTTTCACTGAAAAGGACGTTATACTTTTTGCGACATAATTGACTTATACTAAGCAAGTTAAATCCTAAATTATCTACATGAGCAACATCATCAATAGAGAGAGAGAGTCATGAGAGATCGTACCTTTTCCAATGATTTTACTTTTAAGTTTGCTACCGAATGTGACATTACCTCCGTCGTACACTTGGTAAGTTGAGAAAAGGCTTTTGTTTCCCGTCATATGTCTTGAACACCCACTATCTTTGATCCACTCATCAGGTTCTAGTTCAACTTTTAAGCATACCTAAGTTCAAGAAAGACTCAAGCGTTTGGTCCCCAATATCTCATGGGTCCGTTTGGGTTAAACATAACATTATCATGGTTCATGTAAGTAAATGGAGGATAGTTGTTCCATGGCATGTAATTGGGACCTTTTTGTTGGTCCACAAATTGTATATGGATCACTAAGTAGTCTTGAATACCTAGTAGATGGTTAGGATAAATCCGAACCAATCTAAGTGAGAAACCCTAAGTGATTGTTATTGTTAATGCGGAATCTTAACAAAAACAATTAAGAACACAAGCAGGGATATCACTAACTTCGTATATTGATATTCACTATTAAGAATTCGTACAACTCTCACACACGAACTAACAATCTTTAGGGATCCTTTTATAACGCAAGGAAACCCTAGACGACACAGAAGATATACACAAATCTTCTATAAAGATACATACACGCATTGTATCTTTTCCTAACATAACTCTAACAAACTTTCCTATCTTCACGACCAGACTTAACTTTATAAGTCAACCAGACTTAAAAGTGCTACCAGACCTAACTTTACATTACCAGACCTAAATCACAAACAGACCTAACTTAGTAAACTACCAGACCTAAGTTGTCTGCTCTTGATACGCATCATAATTCCCAACAATCCTCCCCTAACTTGATCTTCATGCTTCATGAACTTCAAGTTCTTCTGATTTAGCCTTCTGAGGATTGAATCTTGAATACTTTGAAATGTATTTAGGTCTTGTTCCATTCTAGCAGCTTGAATCTTGATAAGCTCTTCTGATATGGTCTTTGCAGCAACATTGACTATATGTACATCAATTCATATTAAGTTTCATATCTATTCTCATCACTTCCAGGTGTGTTAACACCTGTGAGAGGTGAATCATTGAAATTTAATGGATTTGATGTCTCTTTACCAATAGCCATTACTACTGGAGTAGCCAAATGTTTTGGTGTGTAAGACCATGGTACACTGATAACCATATGATTTTAAGCAAATCATCAGCTTATCAACGGATTTGTTAAGTCTTTACCAAAAGCCGTTTGCTTCTGGACTAGTCAATTCTTTGATGGAAAAGCACCTCATCATGGTGAATTGATTACCATTTATGGTTTTCCACAGCCTTTACCACAAGCCATAACCTTGTGGGCTAGCCAACTCTTCACTTATCTTAGATATGGTGAGTTGAGTACCATACAATTTTTGGCAAATTGTCAGCCATAAACGGATTTGAGCAATCTTTACCTGTTAGCCGTTTGCTCAGGATTAGCCAGTCCTTGTGTTGATGAGACAAGGTGGACTGATAACCTTTTGATGTGTTAGTGCAAAGCACCTCCACCAAGTGAGAAGTTCCAATAGTCTCACTCAACAACTTGTGAAAATTCTTTCAAACATCCTTAGGCTACATCCTTCAAAGACTGCTTCTTAATCAAATCCAATAACATCTCATATCCTTCATCCTTTTTACTAGCATACAACTTTTTGCTCATCATTTCCTTGCAAACACTTGATGATAAAGGATATTCCACCTCTGCAAGCATATAAATATCAACATTCTTTAATGAAACACAATGTACCTTGCAGGTATGAAAATATCTCCAGCTGACAATGTTATGTTCCTCAGGAAGTTTCCACACTATATCAGACTCAGTTGGTGGCTCAAACATCACCTTCAAATTTCCCCAAAAGACTCTTTCAAATTCATCTTCAGGTGGATGATCTCCATATTTAATATTCACCAACTGATAAAGTTCTTGAAGATCCTCCCTATTCACATCAATCAAAATGCCAGAAAAATTCATATAAACAATGTTAGAATTATCTTCCCTTATTATTTGATATGCAGCCCTTCCACCAGTCATGATAAGTTGATACTTGACAACCTTAGTAGGTTCCTTAGTGCTTTCAATAGTCCCCATTGTGGCTCCTTCAGATGAAGGTTCTTCATCTAATTCTTCTTCAACAACTACTTTCTTGGATTTACTCTTCCTTTCCAAACCTTTTCTTCTTTGAAACACAATAGGCTTAATTACTTCATCTTGCACTTCTTCTGTTGACTTACCAGCTTCAGGTTGTGTATCAATCACTTTATCAGGTTCAATGACTAGTTCAGTCTCTTTAGCCTTTCTACCTTGAAAGCAATATTTCTGCACATCATCATAATCAGTAGCTTTGTAACCTTGATCTCTCTCAAATGCCTTGAGATATGCTACTTGAATTTCTTCATATGACTTCTTTTTCATATGTTCCAAAGAAAGATGCATTTGATTCTTAAGATACATCTTCATATCATACTTCTTTTCTGCCATAGACATCTTCTTAGGAATCTTTGATTTCTTTTGAAGCTTGAACTTTTCCAAGAATCCACCCAATGTATCATCATTACTCCTTGCATTAATGAAGTCAGCTAACTGTTTGGCTCGTTCATCAGCAGTTAAACCTTCAATAGTTAGCAGCTCTTCATACTTTGCTCTCACTTCATCATCAACATTGAGCAGTTTTGTAAAATCATCAGATTCTTCAGCCAATTGTCTTGCATAGACTGCATCTAACATCTTTTGTCTTTCTTCATCAGCAATATCTTGAGCCTTAATCCTCTCAATTTCAGCCTCAGATGCAAGTTCTTCTCTTGTTTTTCTTTTAGACTTCTTTGGCAATGAAGTTTCTTCATTACCAGACTTTTCTTCACCAGACTTTTCATCAGATATAGTCCCAAACTTTTCAACCTCTTCCTCAACAGACAAAATTAACCTTCTTCTTTTCCTATCCTGTTTGATTTTGCCCATTGATTGAGCCAAAGTCTCTGCAACTTCCAGTGTCTCTGGACTAATTGTGGTGACATTATCTTGAACAAGTGGTTCTTGAACTGGTGTTTGAAGAATATTTTCTTGTTCTTGCTCCAAATTCCTCCCCTGTTTGGAAGAATTTTCAGCTTCATCTTCCTCATCATCAAAAGAGACACCCTTTTTCTTCATTGCTACTCCCATTTTCTTTACTTTCTTCACCAAAGTCACATAAGCTTTTCTAAGTGCCTCATTAGCCTTTTCCAAAATGTCAATCTTCTTTTGTAGTTGAGGAACAATGATAAGAAGATTTTCCACAGTTATGGGATCATGTGCCTCCTCCCTTTCAGGACTTGGAACATTTGGTTGTGGAGGTGAAGATTGTTGGATAGGTGTAGATGATCTTTCAACTGATGGTGAGGGACCTGGTTGAGGTGATGGAATTGGAGAAGACCTAGGTGTAGCAGACCTAGATGATGCTTGATCTTGAGCTTCATCAGGGTTCACTTGTGCAGCTCCAGAAGTACCTGCATTGTTAGTACCAAGCATAGCAGCAAGCAAAGGTTTGTCTGTCCCTTGAAAACTCCTTTTTAGATTTGCAAAAAGTTTGGAAGTAAAGGCCACACTGATGTAAGGCACTTTATCCCTAGTTTCAAAATTCAAGATCATTTGCAAAAATCTTGGATACATTAAAAATTTTGGGTTCTTAGCATTTTTCACCATTCCTTCAAAAATTAATTTTGAAAAGTTAAATTTCCTTCCAAATGATAAACAGACCAATGCAGAAGCAATTCTGCTTCCAAATTGATCCCATCCACCACTCTTGGGACTTAAGCTCTGAAGTAAATGATGTACTAAAAACCTCCACTGAG
Organism: Artemisia tridentata subsp. tridentata; assembly: GCA_021014915.2. NCBI lineage: Eukaryota > Viridiplantae > Streptophyta > Magnoliopsida > Asterales > Asteraceae > Artemisia > Artemisia tridentata. The sequence goes on from CP139506.1 coordinate 80,979,493, forward strand.
GTGAAAAATGACTTTTCCAAAAGGTAAAACTTCCATCTGTGGGGTACCCAATGCTATTTAAACCCTCCAAAATATCCTCACTAGACAAATCAAATTCTCCTAAGGCATCATCTAATTGGAGACTTTCCCTAATCGATGCTTCAGTAATGGTAAAACCATTTTTATCTATGATTGCCCTTAAACATGGTGTCCCATCATCAAGAGTCTCAGAGGTAACCGACCTCCAGAACTGCTTGACAAGGGATTGATAAATAGTAGGATTATGAGTTAAAGAATAACAAATATAAGAACCTTTTAGAAAATCCACAATCTGCTCAAAACCTGCACTTTGATCTGGCTTCTTCAAGAAACCAACTTGATTATGCTTGTCCACAAACTTGAGATTAGCCATGGATGAGTTAATGAGTTAGGTCTGGTTGACAAGAGAGGTAGGGTTTTGAAAGATATTTGCGTAGAAACAGAGTTGTGAGAAATAAAGATGATGTAAATTTGGAAGCAAATAAAGAATAAAAGAAGATAAATAATATCAAATTTTAAGCTTATATACTTCATAAATATCTTGTTTTACCGAAAATAGTGCAACGGTAATATATTAGTAAAATCTTTATTTACTCTGACCAGATCTAACGGTCATAAAATTAACACTACCCGACCTAAAAAGTCAACCAGGCCGAATCATAAACTTACCAGACCTAACCAAGTGAGTGGACTTACACACTTATTATAGCGAATGCAAAGCTTTGCAACACCTCATTCCATTCTTTTCTGCAAGAATTAGTTGAAACAACAAGAAAGAGGAGACAATAACCAATTTTTTTTTTTTGCAAGACACATGAGCTACCAGATTTAACACTTAAGGTTACCCGATTTAAAAACATTTAAAACTTGTACATTTGCCTCCCCTTAAATGTACATTACCTCCCCTTAAGTGTAAATCCTCCTTTTTTTTTTTTCTTTTTTTTTTTTTTTTTTTTACTACTAATAAATACTTAACCAAAATAAAAACGAAGGTCAACTTTCCAAAAACACAATTAATAACTCTTTCCCTGCAAGTATTAACTCATACACCAACCAAGCATTAAAAGACATTAAACCTTGATTTTCCCTATAAAACCACCCATAGTTTTATCACAAATACCATCACAAACCAGAATAAAACCTTATAAGCATAATGGATCCATCCAACTTAAAAACCATAGAGATTTCATCCGATTCCTAGGATCCAAATGACTCATCTTCTGATACGTCCTCAGGAGGATGGGGTGGATACTTCCCACCAGGGTATTCATCAATCACAAGAAACAAGACATTGAGAGAAGCAACTCTGAAACAATGGCTAGCTGCTTATGACCTGTCTGAAAAGGAACCAGACAATGAAACACCAAAAACTTCAAGACCAACTCCTCTTTCTGATGTAGATGATAAAAGTGCCAAAGAAGAAGACCCCTCCAAGAATGATGAAGAGACCTTTCCTTCGAAGATTGTGCCTTCCCTGAATAGTGGTTCTGTGCCACGTCCCCCACCAAGCAGCGTGATTCTTGCACTTCCATGCCCAAAAGCATGGAATCAGTTTGGTGGCAGGGGAGCCAAGAAGACCATTCCTGACTTCATGGGTAAAGGGAAGCAGAAAGTGTAGGTGGTGATGTTTAGCTGGTTTGGGTTAAATCTTTTGTCTTATGAAGCCTTGTAACTTGCATCCTAGAATGCAATTTCTTGTTATTAAATAAAAAGCTCTTTGGTTCTGATGTTTTAATTTTCCACATATGAATAACTTGCAAATAGAAAAGAGCTAACAACTGCAAAACAAAGTTAAGCACAAAATACCAAACACACATACTATAGAAAACAAAATAAGTACTGAAAATAAGAATAACCAAGAAGAATAGCAAGATAAAGAAAAAACAAATATACAAACTATACAAAGTTAAGAAAGAAGATCAGTTTTTCTTAACAACCCAGGCCTGAGTTGGCTTGAGTCCTTTCTGTGGAGCAACATACTTATAGGTCTTGTATGAACTTGCTCTAGTGAAACCATGTTTGGAATTATAGGTAAATTCATTTTTAAATGGATTCCAAGTCCAGCAATCAGAGAAATTATCAGCAGATCCCCTACTTGAATCTCTTTGTCTCCTTACAGGTGAATGAGCCTTATAAAAATTATTTCTTTGAAAATTTTCATTCACCTGAGGTTTTTGAAAAGGTTGCTTGGGTCTTATAAAACCAGTGTTCACATTAGGTCTCACAGAGTTAACATAACCAGTATTCACTTTAGGCCTCATAAAGTTAACATTTTGCCTATTCACATTAAAGTTTCTGTAGCCAGACCCAAAATTTGGTCTACCAGAATTAACAAAAGAGTTAGGTCTGGTAGTGTTATTTAGTTGAACAGGTCTGGGGACAAACTGGTTAGCATGATTAACTCTACTAGTATTATTCCAAACTGGTTTATTTGAACCATGAACCTTATTAACATTCATTCTCTTTTGCTCAGCCTCTCTTTTCATTCTCTTTTCATGGAAGTCACAATCTCTTATTAAATGACTCAAACTTCCACACACAAAGCATCTTTTAGGAGCATAAGTGTAACTACTCCTACTTTCTCTGTGAACACTATTGCTTCTAGGTGACTCATTCAATTTAACAGATTCCCTAGGAGTTTTTATGTGATTGACACAACTAGGTTTAACTGTCTCAGCCTTTTGTTCAGTCACTAATGGTTTAGTAACAACAGGTTCACACTTCTTAACAACCTTAGGTTCAGGATTCTCTTTTTCCTCACTGTTTGACTCAGACTTAGAGTGATCAGAGGAACCATCAATAGATCCTTCAGAGTCATTGGATTGACAAGAAGAATATCTACTAGATTTGTCCTCTGAGGTAGTTGGTTCAGGCACTTGAGGACCTTTCTTACCATACACAAAGAGTGAATCATCCAACTCTTCTTTTTCAAGAGGAGTATAGTCATCACTCAAAGGTGGTTGTACTCCCTTAAAGTCACCAGTCTTAACAAACCTATTGTACAAAGGTTTATCAGCATAGTCCTCTTCTCTATTCTTAAATATAGCCCTATTCTCATTTTCTTCATATCCTAAGCCACATTTTTTATTTGTCTTAATTTGAGAATCCCAACACTTAAACAGATTATTATTTGAATTGTTCCATTGATCTACCCTTTTTCTCAGCTCATCCCTTTCCTTTTGAATTTTAAGCCCTAATTGTCTATACCTTTTAAGCTTCTCATCTTGTTCATATATCTTATTAGCTTGAAAGTATAGTTTTTCATTTAAAGCAGCATGTTGGTTTTGAAGGGTGACCTTTTGTGCCTCTAAAGTTTTTACAGCATTTTTATGTGCTAATAAATTTACTTCTAGATCATCTATTTGTTCTTGCTGCTCATCACACAAAGCCTTAACATGATTATATGAGTCAGTACATAATTTAGAGCATAATGATACCTCATTACCAATGGCCATGAGAGCATGATCAGACTCCTCATTTACTCTTGGATGCTCACCCCAATTGACTCCTCCAGCTTCCATTGTCAGCAGGCTCATCTGATTCTTTTCCATCTTCCCATCTTCAACTCTTTTCTCATCAGCAGACTTCTTCTCTGGACAATCTCTTGAAAAATGCCCATGCTTGTGACAGTTGTAGCATTCAACAGTCCTCTTTGTGTATCCCACTGGTGATTTGTTGTTGAAGTTGATAGTCCTACCATATTGCTTCTGAAATCGTTTGACCCTTAAAGCAACCATGGCAATGTGCCATTTTATGTCCATCTCCTCAACTTCAGCATCATTAATCTGTTCAAGGTCTTCACTAATAAAGCTCTCATCTTCCGTTTGATTGGCAAAGAAAGAATGTATCACTTCATCAGTAAAACTTGAAGCAGACCTTTCACTTGAAGGAGTTTCATAGTTACCAGACCTAACACCACCAGATCTAACCTTGTAAGTACTGCTTTTGTTTTGAGACACAAAAGCAACATTTGATGAACTGGTTGAAGCCTGAGAGGTGTTACTGATGTCCCTTTCAAACATCCTAAGATTATTGTATAGGTCATCAGGTGTCATAGAATCTACTTCCTCCTTAATCCTCATCGCCACAGATACATTGCCCCATTCTGATGGTAAAGATCTGAGGAATTTGTGATTTGCATCCTCATTTGAGACTGCTGCACCATGAACTTCCAGTTGTGTTAACAGATGTTGAAATCTGTCATAGCCCTTCTCCAAACCTTCAGTCTTTGAAACACTGAATGTTTCAAATTGCTGTTTAAGAACAGCCTTTTGCATCTTTTTGGAGTTAGCATTACCTCCAAATCGTTTCTTGATAGCTTCCCACATCTCCTTAGCATCAAGAATGCCATGAAACCTTTGTAGATGCTCCTTAGGAATAGCCATAAGAAGCAAGGTTCTGGCCTTCTTTTCCTTCTCCACAGCCCTAATCTCCTCAGCAGATACTGGTGGCATTATTCTGAGCTGCCCATCATTCCCTTGTGAAATTCTCTTCTTAGAATTTCCCTTTTGAATCACCTTCCATACATCACTATCAATGTATTCCAGATAATGTTCCATCTCCATGGCCCATATATCATACTCTTCTCTCTTCAGTAGTGGAAGTTTTATGTTTGAGATTGTGGTTGTGGAAGGGATGGGTTGTTGTTGTGTTTGGGAGTTACTGGTTTCGGTTTTTCCTTCATCTTCATGGTTTGATTGCTCATCCTCACTGTTATGGATTGAGAAAGTTTCAGGCTTATCGAGTTCAGACATAGTGAAGGGTGATTTGAGTGAGAATTAGGTTTTAGGGATTTGGTGTTCTTCGAATTCAGAGTCTCTCTCCTTGCTCTGATACCACTTGTTGGTCCACAAATTGTATATGGATCACTAAGTAGTCTTGAATACCTAGTAGATGGTTAGGATAAATCCGAACCAATCTAAGTGAGAAACCCTAAGTGATTGTTATTGTTAATGCGGAATCTTAACAAAAACAATTAAGAACACAAGCAGGGATATCACTAACTTCGTATATTGATATTCACTATTAAGAATTCGTACAACTCTCACACACGAACTAACAATCTTTAGGGATCCTTTTATAACGCAAGGAAACCCTAGACGACACAGAAGATATACACAAATCTTCTATAAAGATACATACACGCATTGTATCTTTTCCTAACATAACTCTAACAAACTTTCCTATCTTCACGACCAGACTTAACTTTATAAGTCAACCAGACTTAAAAGTGCTACCAGACCTAACTTTACATTACCAGACCTAAATCACAAACAGACCTAACTTAGTAAACTACCAGACCTAAGTTGTCTGCTCTTGATACGCATCATAATTCCCAACACTTTTTCTAGGCATATTTTGGTTCCAATTATTTTGATAATGATGTTGTGAGTTAACATTACTCTTAGGAAAGGGGTGTTTGGGAAACCTAGTTTGAGGTCTCTGTTGAGTTGTTTTAACTCTATACTCATTCCTAGCTTGACCTCTTCCTACAGAAACAGCTGGTTTTAGCTTGTTGTTAGTTATACTAGTACTAGGTTTTCTAGTGACCTTAACGAATTCAGTACGGTTCATTTTAAGATCCTTCTGTTCAACTTCTGTACCCGCGGATCCCTTGGGTACAACTGGCGGATCCGTGGGCTTCTGACTTGGTTGAAACAGTTTCTTTTTCATTCACAGTTTGTTTCTTAAAGTCACCTAAGGTTCCTTGTTTCATAAAACCTAGTCCGGTTTTATCATGAGGAAGTTTTTGCATCTTCATTATCTCATCTGCACAACTTATGTTTTTATCAAACTTTTTAAACTTAGAGTTTTGCTTAATGAGATCTTCCTGTGTGGTTTTTAGTGCATCTAATTCTAATTTTAGTTCTTGACAAGAGACACATGTATCTTTACTATTTTTGCCTTTTTCCATTCGTATCTCTTTTTCTTTAAGCCAATACACTTCATTTTCTAAAAGTGTTGTTTTAGTTTTCAAGAATTTGTTTTTGTTGAGGATTTTTAATGTTATATCACATAGTTTGTTATATTCTACTTCTAAGGTTTCATCATCTATAGAGGAGTATGTGTCAGAATGTACCTCTTCTGTGTCATGAGCCATAAGGGCAACTTCGTTGTTCTTATGCTCATCATCATCTCCTTCACTATCACTCCATGCTCCACTAACAAATGCTTTTTGAGACTTGTTCTTTGGAGGCTTTGGACAATCACCTATAAAGTGACCAGAATCTCCACACCTATAGCACTTCCTCTCTAACTTGCCTTTTCTATCATCACAGTCTTTTCGGAGAGATTTCTTTTCTTCACGAGGTGGTCTTACGAACTTTCCTCGTCTCCTGAAGAATTTCTTGAAATCTCTTACGGCCATGGCATATTCTTCGTCTTCGCTACTAGAACAAGACTCTTCATCATCACTTGACTCAGCTCTAGCTTTCAAAGCAATGGACTTCATTTTCTCCTTCTTGCCTTTAACTATTTCTGAATCTTTTTCCATCACTATTTCGTGAACTTTGAGATTTCCTATGAGCTCATCTAGTGTCATGCTTGAAAGATCCTTGGATTCTTCAATAGCTGTCACTTTTGCTCTCCACTTTGGGTGGAGTGCTCTTAGAAATTTTCTGACAAAATTCTTACTAGAAAAAGATTCGTCAAGTGCTTTAAGTGATGTAATAATAGTATTAAACCTAGCAAACGCACTATCAATGGTCTCATCTTCAGAGATAACAAATTGTTCATATTGTTGAACAAGAAGATCAATTTTGTTATCTTTGACTTGTGAGTTTCCTTGATGAGTGATAATTAGAGATTGCCAAATATCTTTAGCCGTTTTACACATAAAAACTCTTTCATATTCTTTCTTAGGTAAAGCATTGTAAAGCATCATTTTGGCTTCATTATTTTTGGCAATCAACTTCTTTTGCTCATCATTGTGACGAGTAAGAGAAGTTCCTACATCCCGACCACCCGAAATATCATTACTTATGGCCTTGTAATCACCCTCAACAATTATATACCATAGATCTATATCCTTTGACTTCACATAAGTCTCAAAGCGATTTTTCTAATAAATAAAACAATTAGGTTCGAATAGAGGTTGTCTTTGCATAGATTGCCCTTCTTTAAAGTTTTCAAAATCCATGGATCGTTTTAAGTTTTAAAATACAATATATTTTAAAAATCTTAAGTAACGTAGCTCTTGATGCCAATTGTGGAAAACTAGAATGGGGGGTTGAATAGTTTTACCGTTTAAAATTAATTCGCTTTGTTACTCTATGTTATTTCAAAGGAAACAAGCACAAACAAATATTCACACAATATATATATGAAAAGTAAAGAGAGGAAAGATCAAACCACACAACACGGATGTTTATTGTGGTTCGGCTACAAGGACTCTCTTCCTTGCCCTATTCCACTCCTCGAGCCTCTAACTCGAGAGTTATCCTTCACTAAGAAACAAACTCTCTTCTAGGTAGAGAAAACCTTTACACGTTGCTTACTTCCTTTTCCGGTACTAAGCTAAACACCGGGTTCTATTTCAAGGTAGAACCAACCTAACGTCGCCTATACAATTACCGACACTAAGCTAGATGTCGAGTTCTTTACAAGGGTTCAACCACTCCCGTTTGGTTCTTTCACAAAGGTACAACCACTCCCTACACTCTTTGTGTTTTGAGGACTAAAACACTAACCACACTCACTGAGATAAATGATACAAATAATGATGTGTGAACTACAACTATATCACACAGTAACTATGCTAAAGGTTTTACACGTCTGTGTTGAACCTTGATGCTTAATCTCATTTGCTACAAAAGGAAAGATCAATGAAATGAATGAATGATAAATGTTAGATGATATGTAAATGAATGAGTATGAATTTTAGGCTATTTGAGTGATGGTGTGTTCAAATGATCAACTTGCTATTTATAGGCTAGCTGGTGAACAGCCGGCGGATCCGGCGGATCCCACAAAAGGGATCCTTCTTTGTAGTCGATTGGTTCCGCCAATATGACAGCTAAGAGATTTATCAAATCTCTTCAAATCTTCTACAATCTTTCCATATCTTTGTGTTGTCATATCAAGATCTTCCAAAGTCAACTATCTTGCTTGAAGATCTAACTAAGATATCACATAATCTATGTATGATGCATGCCATGATGTCATTGTATCATTTTAAAAATAAAGTTTCCTTTTAAGGAAATAAACTAGTAAATGTAATTCTAAGTAAACTTGTGAAATGTAAAATGTGTTTTAAAGAGACTTTAGCTAGTATTTATAATTTGCTAAAAGATATACTTTGTAATTGTCATTAAGAAAACTAAGTAAAGATCGTAAAATATAAATAACGTTTTTAGGACGATATTTGTATTAAGAGATAACTTCAACAAACTAACCATAACTTATTTATTCACCTCTCAATAAAACTAATCTTTAAAATCCAGACTCGATTTCTTTATATAAAATACAAAAACGTCTTATCAAATACAAACACTATAATTAGACTAATTATAACCCGTCACAAGTAACAACAAAAATATGTCCAGAACATTATAAAACCAAGATAACTCAATCTCTCTATCCTCAGTATTTTACTGTACTTGTCACTCAAATTCACATCTCAAACAAACCAAACCCCATAAACCATTGTACTTTGAAGCAAACATCAGTTGGACCACCAAAAATTGAACCCCACAAAACCAACGACGTACAACCGTTGATAGTTGTTGTCACTGCCATATATTCTTAGTGATTAATATACCTTCAAATTAGGTATAATAATGGATCTGAGAGGTTATCAATCTGATCATCATTGGTGGTATAAGTTGACAATGGTAGCGGGCATGGCAGCCACAAGTTTTCTAGGTGGAGTAGTGGTGCATTTAGAGAGAAAGATTAGTGATTTATTTTTAGTGAAAAAGATGAAGTGGAGAGATAAAATGTGAGATTGGGGTTTTTTATGTGAGTGGATTATTTAAGTGTACTAGTATAAAATAAGGGGGTAGAAAGACAGATATACCCTCATGTGGGTATCACGTGTGGGAACTTAACGAAGGTTATTGAAGGCTGTTAGAGAGAAGGACTAATGGCGGATAACGTTTGCTACTTAGGGACAAACGGCACATTTTTTTGAGTCAAAGGACGAGAGGCTGCGGTCAACGCAAACCGTAAGGACGAACGGTGTAATTTACTCTTAAATCTATGGTGGCCTTATTAAATTTTTTGTGGTAGAATGACTGAATGAGAAAGGTTTTGGTGATTTAGGGCAGGTTAGGATTATTTAGAATGTGATATGCTTCTTTTTACGGTGACACTATTTTTTCATTAATTTTTTACTTTAGCAAGTTTGTATATATTATAAAAAGTGTTCCTTTTTTCTTCATGATTTACGGATATTATCTGCTTCTTTTTATATAACGTCCTTCTTGGTAAAAGTTATAGTGGTGGGGTTTATTTTTTTTAACGAATAGTGGTGGAGTTCATAGAAAAAGAATTTGGTGATGGTGGAAATGAACAAATGAGATGAGTACATGTAAGTATTTGTCTAGGATATAAAACCATGTGGTTGGAAATATAAGGGTTTTATTTTAGTTCTTTTAAACAATCTTTTTTATTCACAATTGCACTAGCTAGGAATAAGTAGAAGATGAAGATATGTAAAAGAACAAACGTACCACGTGCGAAAGTCAAGTGATGACGTTGACCAACCTTGATCAACGGCCGTTAGAGAAAAGAATTGTTGGGGTTACGAAATGGAGACGTTGGGAAGGAATGGTGTGTATTTATTTCAAAATTGGAATGAAACGTATTGTTTTGATACAATCTTAAAAACGAATGATGTAATTTTGTTTTTTTATGGAATTGGTAAATAATTTGTTAGTGATTTAAAGCAATGTTTTAAAAATCGGTTTTTTAATTGATTCGGTCAAGCAATTGGGTCATCGTTCAACCGGTTTTTCGCTCAAAACCACATCTTCCAGTCACCTGACCAGTTTAAAACAGTGATTTAAAGTGAAAGTTATCAATGATTAAAATATGGATTCGACTGTCATCTAAAAGGGAAAGTAAAGACAAAAGCATCAAAGACAATCATACCATTTCAAAGATAAAAGCCGGCAATTGGACACCTTTTATTTATTTTCTTCATTTATTTGTTTATTTTTCTACAACATATACTTCTATCTCATCCCTCCATAGATTCTACAATAGAGGAGGATATTGGAATTGGTAAAAGTTTATTAAGGAAAAAAAAAAAAAGCTAAAAAATAAAAATACATCAAAACTTAACAAAGGAAAAAACAAAATCATCACTTACTTCTAACACTACATCTTACATGTTACAAACAAACAAAATCCAAAAAAATTATTATTATTCAGCACTGGACTCAAATGCCCATCTGATATCATGGTCAAACTTCAGAAAATTGGATCTTTTGAAGGGCAAAATGGTAACTTGACACGACTGTTATGTGCTCATCAATCCATCCAAAATCATTTCTTGGCATCTGCATTCCTCACTGCAAAATGCTTTCTCACCCCTATATAAAAATACAATAATCCAAATAAATACACCTGAACCAACTACTAGTAATAAATTACTCTATAAATCCTCTACATAATGGAGCACACATTATTAAAAGCTCTTCAAGGATAAACTATACAAAGAAAACTTTATAAAAAAAGGATAATGATTACATACCACCAAAATTTACTTTTATTACACTGCTAGATTTTCACTATTACAGTATCATTTTTGTCACAATAGTAAAAGTGTAAAACATCTTGTCAGATTACATTTGGATTATTATCTGCTATACCATTTTCTTAAAGGAAATTAAAGCAATCATTTTACTTACTTTCATTTTACATTAACATCATAAATCCTGATTATTGACTATTTCAATGTCAGGTAAATGTATGCAACAGTTTGATTCTCCTAGATGTATATAACCTAGAATGATCACAAGAATACTAACAACATGGATCAAATCAAATATTTTTCCCAAAAAACATACACTAATTTTGCAAACCAAAAATATAATCCAAAATGTGAGAATAATATTATTAACCAACCTGTACATGAAAATATCACATCCATCACCAATCTTCTTCTTACAAGTCTGACAAGAACTCAAACCACTCTCCATAGCCAAAGGTGGTGGTGACCCGACCCGAATACCACAACAACTATCCACAACACAATTATCATAAATATGGGTTGTTTTTGGATTAGGCCCATGACATATCACACGTGTATAATCCTCACTTAACTCCATTTCCTTTATAGATAAAGGACCCGTAACATATCCTGGTGACCTGACCTCAGCCGGGGTCATGTCACCAGGATTATAAAAGTTCCGGGTTCTGATCCCGAAATCACCCGGTGATCTTGGTGACCCGTTTTGATCAAACGGGTCACTCGGGATTTGAACCCATAGCTTTTTGGCATTGGGTTTATTAAAAATACTGGAGTTTTTATTTTCTTGAACTAGGATGATAGCAATACCTTCATAATCAAGATTTTTTATTTTTTGCTTGTTTTCATCAAAACTGTTTATGGGTTTTTCTGGGTTTTTCTTGAAACGAAATGGGTTCCCGCCAAAATTTGTTAAATGTTTGTGTGTGTCGAGAATTGAAGTTGGTGATATGATTCTTTGTAAAATGGATCGGGTTTGGTTTAGGGCTGTTTTGGGTGAAATAGATGATGAATTAGGTGAAGTTTGATGATCTTGCATGATTGGTGTAGTTTGTTTAGTAACAACTCTTGATCTATTTCTTAGCATCACTACTAAAATTGCAAAATGATTAAAAAAAAATGCTGTGTTTTTATGAAAAAAAAAAAAAAAAATGTTGTGTTTTCAAGAGAAACAAGAAGTGATCCTAATTAAGACCCAAGTGTTAGTAACAAAATTGAGATTAGATTTTCTAAGATTCAATCTTCCCATTTAATCTCTTGTTTTTGTTTGAAAATGGCATCAAAAAAAGAAAGAGAAAAAATGGATTTTCATTTTGGTTTGTGATGGTTTGGCTTTATAGAAACAAGATAAGGAGGAGAGAGACGGAAGAGATGCGTGTGCATGAAGAGTTTGCAACTTGCAAGTGTATATGATATTTTTCTAGTTGAAATTTATGATTATTGTTTCTTGTGTTTAAGATGTTTAAAGACACACTTAAGGAAAAATGACAAAAGTTGCTCCTTGTTTTGTTTTTAACTAAATTAATGCATACATAAACAATAATTTTAAATCATTGAATCTGTGTTAGACCAAGAGTAGTGAGGCGTTGAATCCCCACAGTTGCCCTTTCAACGCCCGTTGAACCACCCTCATCAACCGTTGAAGACTGATGAAAACTAAAAAAAAATCAACGGCCGTTGATTGAACAACGGTCGTTGATTGAACAACGGGCGTTTCTTTATTTTTTCCTGACAAGTTAACTCTCTCTCATTTGTTAAAGTTAATAAAGCTAACCCTCTCTTTCATTGTTAAAGTCAATAAAGCACTGACAAGTTAACTCCCTCTCTCTCTCAAAGCTTGACACCTAGCAAGTTACTTTTTTTTTTTTTTTTTTTTTTTTAATTGCAAAGATATAAAACGGGCGTTGAACAATTACCTTCATTTTAGCTTCAACACTCAAATTCTCTCACCGCCACTTGTCGACATTTGCCCCAACCCATATACCTTGCCACTACTCTTGGTCTTATAACCGGGGAAAGACCCAATTGACAGTCAGACGTGCCACGAGCTACATCCAATTTTGAGTTATGAAATGTAATTTTTTCAGAAAGTGTCAAATTTTTATACGTGCAACCCTAAAAATGAAAAAATTGTGCTACTTCAGTTTAGAATAAAAATTATTTTTGTTGCAAATTTAATTACTTATAACAAAGAAAATTATATGCGAGACTCTGTGATAAAAATTGTGCAACACCCTTTTAAAAGTTACATTAAGATTGTCCTTTAATTATAATGGATGTAGTGGTGGCGATCATGTTAACGTCAGTGTTATATTATCTTCTTCTTTTGTTTTGCTACGTGGCTAAACACACATAAACTTTTACAGCGATCGGTAGTTATCATCATCAATCCTATTTCTTTTTTTGCCAATAACTCGTGTTGGTGGTACCACCATAACGTTAGACTACGTGTGATTGTGCTCATCCACGCATGATCAAACTTACTATTTTAGGGGACTAGGAGCGTGTGGCTGAAACCGGCGGTAACACCGCCGCCGGTTCCAGCGGTTTGCCCAGAAATTATCATCAGCGGCTTCAACCACCGCTCCCCACAAATTCATTTGGAACAAAAAAGTGTACGTTGGAGAGTAGTAAATTCAAAAGAAGAAGAACGTTGGAAGGCAATAAATTCCAAAAAAATAGACGTTAGTGACCAAAAAAAAAATTAAACCCACCCATTTTTACTTATATATACCCATTTTCACTTCCATTTCAAATACATCAACTAACCAATTCAATCAAAACACATCCATTTTCATATACACTCCACAAAAAAAAAATGTCTTCATCTTCCGACGAAATCATCATCCTACCCCCGCTACCCAATTTATCCACGGGTAGTACATGGCCCTATATACTCAACGCAATGCAAGAGATTGAAGCCCTTGAAGACTCGGGTAGCTCTAATGATTCACGCACTTATATTGAGCGACACCGGGAAAAAGCTAATGAAAGACTAATGCGTGACTACTTTTTCGAAGACCCGAAGTTCGGCGAACAATTTTTTAGGCATCGGTATCGTATGAGTCAAAGTTTGTTTTTGAAGATTGTTGGCGACATTGAAGCGTCTTTTCCGTATTTTCAAGAAAGCTTCTACGGTCGGGGTAAAAAAAGCTTCACGGCGATACAAAAATGCACTTCGGCAATTAAACAACTCTCAACGGGTGATCCCCCAGATAACTTTGATGAATATTTAGGAACGGCCGATAGAACATCACACGAGTGCCTTACATATTTTTGTGATGCGGTCATTCATTTATATCGTCGAGAGTTCTTACGTTTGCCGACTTCCCATGAAGTCGCAATGATCCAAATGGCGCATGAAGAAAGACATCACATTCCGAGGATGCTTGGTAGCCTAGATTGTACACATATTGAATGGAGGAATTGTCCTAGGCATTTGCGAGACCAATATACGCGAGGTGATCATAAAGTGCCGCCAGTGATTTAGGTTGGGAGGTATGTGAATTTATGTGTATGAGTTGGCTGAAGCTTATTAGTTAAATTTGAAAGGTATAGATTACCTGAAAGTATGACTCTTAGTCCCCTATTGTGGTTTAGTATGGTAATTCTTCTATGGGAGAGTGTGTGATTTGAGTCATTGACTTTGATAATCTTGAGACAAAGACTTTGAAATATAATAAAATAAAATGAGTGGAAAATGTGTGAAACTTTACGAAGGTTTGTACTATTGTTACCTTTTGCAGTCTCTCTTACCTCTCATTTTACCCATTTTATTAAAAAGGAAAACACAATTTTTTATAATTTTTTATTCAATATTTTTGGTCTTTTACTACTTTTGACTTATCAAATTTTATATTTTATGTTCCACATCTTTTCCGGTAATTTTACCCATTTTATTAACATGAGAAAGGCAGTTTTTTATGGTTTCTGTTTCGTATTTCTTTTGTTTTATAAAACTTTATATTTTCTATTCAGTGATTCTTGTTTCACAGCTTTATAATAAAAAGAAAAAATTACACGGATGGTCCTTGTGGTTTACACAGATTTCAAGTTTGGGAGCTATTTCATTTTATTTACGTCAGACATACCTATTTTGGGAAACGTTGCACGAGTTTGGTCCCTAAGTTGGATTGGCGTTATCTTTCTCCTTTAAATGTTTGCATCGTTAGTCCCTCCGTTAGTTTTGTTTGCATCGTTAGTCCCTACGTTAGTATTTTCGTCTGACTTTTAACTTTTTCGTCCGAATCTTTACGTTTTCGTCTGAATTTTTACGTTTTCGTCCGATTGTTTACGTTTTCGTCCGATTCTTTATGTTTTCGTCGGAATTTTTACGTTTTCGTCCGAATTTTTACGTTTTCGTTCGAATTTTTACGCTGTCGTCCGATTCTTTACGTTTTCGTCCGATTCTTTATGTTTTCGTCCAAATTTTTACGTTTTCATCCGAATTTTTACGTTTTCGTCCGATTCTTTACGTTTTCGTCCGATTCTTTATGTTTTCGTCCAAATTTTTACGTTTTCATCCAAATTTTTACGTTTTTATCCGATTCTTTACGTTTTCGTCCGATTCTTTATGTTTTCGTCCGAATTTTTACGTTTTCGTTCGAATTTTTACGTTTTCGTCCGATTCTTTACGTTTTAGTCCAAATTTTTACGTTTTCATCCGAATTTTTACGTTTTCGTCCGATTCTTTACGTTTTCGTCCAAATTTTTACGTTTTCATCCGAATTTTTAAGTTTTCGTCCGATTCTTTACGTTTTCGTCCAAATTTTTACGTTTTCGTCAGTTTTTTTTACGTTTTCGGAAAAAAAAATTAGTTTCAAAAAAAAATTAATTTTTCTAAAAAAAAATTAAGAAATTTCGAAAAAAAAATAATTTAGAAAAAAAAATAATTTTTCTAAAAAAAAATTAAGAAATTTCGAAAAAAAATTCATTTTTGTAAAAAAATTAATTTCGAAAAAATAAATTTTTTTACAAAAATTACTTTTTTTTTGAAATTAATTTTTTTTTACAAAAATGAATTTTTTTTCAAAATTTCAAATTTTTTTTTTTGAAATTTCTTAATCTTTTTTTTTAGAAAAATTAATTTTTTTTTCGAAAACGTAAAAAAACGGACGAAAACGTAAAAAATTGGACGAAAACGTAAAGAATCGGACGAAAACGTAAAAATTCGGATGAAAACGTAAAAATTTGAACGAAAACGTAAAGAATCGGACGAAAACGTAAAAATTCGAACGAAAACTTAAAAAATCGGACGAAAACATAAAGAATCGGACGAAAAGGTAAAGAATCGGACAAAAACGTAAAAATTCGGATGAAAACGTAAAAATTTGGACGAAAACATAAAGAATCGGACGAAAACGCAAAGAATTGGACGAAAACGTAAAAATTCGAATGAAAAAGTAAAAATTTTCTCGAAAACATAAAGAATCGGACGAAAACGTAAAAATTCGAACAAAAACGTAAAAATTCGGACGAAAACGTAAAAATTCGGATGAAAACGTAAAAATTCAGACGAAAACGTAAAGAATCGGACGAAAACATAAAAATTTGAACGATAACGTAAAAATTCGAACGAAAACGTAAAGAATCGGACGAAAACGTAAAAATTCGAACGAAAACGTAAAAATTCATACGAAAACCTAAAGATTCGGGCGAAAAAGTTAAAAGTCAGACGAAAATACTAACGGAGGGACTAACGATGCAAACGAAAATCTAACGGAGGGACAACGTGCAAACAAATAACGGAGGGACTAGTGCAAACATTTAACGGAAAAAGATAACGCCCATCCAACTTAGGGACCAAACTCGTGCAACGTTTCCCAAAATAGGTATGTCTGACATAAATAAAATGAAATAGCTCCCAAACTTGAAATTTGTGTAAACCACAAGGACCATCCGTGTAATTTTTTCTAGTAAAAACCAAATTATAAAAATTAAAAATTTTAAAAAGTAGAGGTATTGATATCACTTTAGAAGGTATACCAATAACCAATTACTTTTATAAAATGTAGTTTTTGATCGGTCTTTTTAGTTTTAGAAATTGTGTACTTTTAATGTATTACTTATTATTTTAAATTTATTACGACACTTACATATTAAAATAACCAAAATAGACACTAATTCTTCTTATTGCCAAAATCTACACTATGCGCACGTGCGCAAACTCATCTGCGCATACAGTGGCCCCCAGGGACGGAGTCAAGGGGGTTCCCGCGGGTGCCTGGGCACCCCATGGATTTTTTCAATATAGTGTTAATTTTTGAAAAAAAATGTCGATTTTTTCTAAAGTCGTCTTAAATGCACCCGGTGCATCAAAATATGTTTTTAATATTAGTGTTCAATTATTTGTGCACCCGGTCATATTTAGTCCTGGTTCCGTCCGTCCCCTAAATCTACACTATGCGCAAATGTGATCATGTCTCATTTTATACAACTTTTGAATGGATTTCACATTGTGGGATGCACAAAGGAGAGGGATGCGCAAGACTTTTTGCTTGCACTTGTCGACGTGTCACTATATTAACCATTCAGAAGTGTATGCACAAAGGAGGGAGATGCGCAAGACATTTTGCTTGCACTTGTCTACGTGTCACTATATCAATAGATGCAAAGTAGGGGGCGCGCAAAAGAGGAGGATGCGCAAGTAAATTCGTGCGGTGTGTAGTTTTTGATAAAAGAGTGTTAAAAGGTCGTATTTTGTAATGTTGTTATAAAATGGTCCATTATGGAAATTTCCTCTATTATTTTGGTTAGTTTCAAAATGGTCCGAGTGTTTGACATAAATTAATCAACAAGCTTGTGGTCTAGTGGTTGAAACTTAGTTAGTTAAGCGAGCCACAGGTGAGAGTAGTATCGGGTGGGTGACTTACCGGGAAGTCCTCACTTGTGGACCACCAGCTCTGTTGGTATTAGGCAATGAAGAGGAGAGCCTGTAAGCCAATGTTGCGTAGGTTCAAATCCGAGCCGTCCCCAGTTTTCATCCGGCCGTTACTCCAGCGAGGAAGTCGTGTGGAGGCGGTACGGTTTCCGGGCGGATGCCGTTTGTAGTCCTCACTACGCCCAGCGTGAATCCGGTTCAGACAACATACTCTGGGCATGTGGTGGATGAGGGCCTACTAAAGTGGCAGGTTGTGACTCCAACTAAAAAATGAAAGTCACCTTCCAAAAAAAAAAGTTTGACATAAATTACATCTTTTACATGACTATGTTTCTAAAAAAGATTATATTAACCAGCTTATAAATCAAAATTTTCTTACAAAGAATGTTGCTGATCGAAATTCTCAAAAGGGACAAAAATTTGACTTTTTTCAAAAAAAGGTACAAAAATAATACCCATTCTCTAAATGATCATGTGCGAATGTGCGACTCCAATAATTTGTTGACACGTGTCCAGACAAAAAGTAAACACCAATCATTTGCAAGTACAATCACTATCAATTGTACCCCACGTGCCGTTTGACTTTTATAAATAAATGTGCGAACGACGGATGTGCGAATGTGCGAATGACGGCTACCCAGATCTTCATAAAAAAAAACCCATATCTTCATCCAAACCCAGATCTACATTTTTGGTCCTTGTGGTTTGGTTGTTATTTCATTTTTGTCACATATTCACAAACACAAACTCATTCTTTATTTTTCACAGATTCACAAACACAAATTCATTTTAACCTTTTTTTCTTCCAAAACCAAAACCACCACCAAGCATTATCATATTTGAAAGAAAACCACAAATCTCAAAAACACTTACAAACATTGATATCATTATCATTACCATATCTATACATCCTATAAATAACAAAACTGGGTACTATATTCAGATCTATAAATATATACAAAACCCCAAATCAAAATCAACAATTTTTGGATCTTGAAATCACTACCACGAAACCCTTCACCACCCACACCAAACTTCACCATTGCTAAACAAGAACACGAAGTGACCAACACCACCACCACCCGATCCGGCGATATCAGAGGTGTCCGGCTGCGGCAGTGGTGTGAGGATTTGTCCGGTGGTGGTGTGAGGGTGTGTTTTGTTGGCGGCACTGGAGAAGATGATTAGACAGCAGTTGTGGTTGTTGGCGATGAAGGTGGTGATTTGTCCATTGATTATGACGGGGGTGTGGTTGTTGGCGATGAAGGTGTTCATTGATTATGTGATTTAATTTGAGGATAAACCTCACAAAATCGGAGATGGGATCTGTAGTGTTTGGATGGTGGTGTCGATGGTGGTGTTTGGATGGTGGTGGTGTGCTGCTATGGCTTGTCGGAGGTTTACTGGAGATGGGATCTGTGATGTTTTGTGTGGTGTCAATCTGTGGATCTGGATATGTATATGTTTGTGTTTGTTTATATGTTTCCGTTTGTTTATATTGCACCAAAATTTAGTTACTAAGGCTTAGCTCATAAAGGGCTTTGTGTATATGTTTCTGTTTATGTATATTTACCGTTCGCACATTAGCCGGAATTCGCACACCGTCGTTCGCACATCTGCTTGGTCGGGGATTGTGCTAATGGTCGGGGATGTGGGCCAACAAATGATTGAGATTGTACTTCTTGTCTGGACACGTGTCAACAAATTAGTGAGATCGCACGTTCGCACACGACCATTTAGGGAATGGGTGTTATTTTTGTAAATTTTTTTGAAAAAAGTCAAATTTTTATCATTTTTTGAGAATTTGCTCTTTCGAAATAGTTTATCAAACATTGCTTTTTCAGTTATCTATACTCTATACTCTAAAATTGTATAATTACCAGACATTTTCTTTAAAAAAAAAAAAAAAAAAAAAAGTCCAAAAAACAATTTTAATAACTGTAATTATAATCTTTTTTGTTTGTAAAATGTTTGTCACTGTTGAAACTCTTGCAAGATAAGGATGTCTTAAATGTATTTGTTACGTACAATTTAATTAGAGTTAATTTCAAAAATGGTCCCTATGGTCTGTCGGGTTTAACGGATATAGTCCCTTTACATTTTTTAACGGATCCAGTCCCTGTGGTTGCGACCCATAACGGGTTTGGTCCCTTGACCAAATTTTCTGTTAGTTTGACTGTTTGAAGGGATGAAATGACCAAACTACCATATTATTATTATTATTATTATTATTATTATTATTATTATTATTATTATTATTATTATTATTATTATTATTATTATTATTATTATTATTATTATTTACTTAATTCCAAACATCCACCTTCATCATCAAAACCCCCCACCAATCCCCCTCCCTACTGCCACCACCAACCCTTCTCCCTAATGCCACCACCACGAAACCATTACCACCACCATGAAAACCCTTACCACACTTTCCTTATTCCCCACCCACAACTACTAAAATAATTCCATAACCACCCATTCAAAAATCATAATCTTATCGGGCCACCTCAAATTCCGGCCAGCCACCCTCAAACACCCATACTGCTTACATAATTCAACAAAGCAGCCAAATATATTTTTTGTCTTGACCAACTCCTTAAACACATAAAACACTTTCTCCATTAAAAACACATCAAATCCCATCTGGGTTCTTCTCAAATCCTTATAAAGATTCAAATGGCCAAGTTTCAGACTTGAATGGGTTCTCAAATCCTTAAAACACATCAAATCCCATCTGGGTTCTTCTCCATTACACCTTCTTTAAAAATACATGCTTCTATTACACATCTAGGTTCTTGTTTCAGACTTGGCCATTTAAATTAACATCTTTATAAACTTGGCCATTTGAATCTTTATAAAGATTCAAATGGCTTCACATCTTTATAAGGATTTGAGAAGAACCCATCTGGGATATCTGAAAATGGGTTCTTGTTTCAGCAAAAAGAACAATCAAAAACCACAATCAAATAGCTTCACATCTTCAATCTTTAACATCTTTTCTTGATCTCTGAAAATGTGTGTTGGTGGCGAGCTTTTTGATAGGATTGTAGCTGCGAGGAGTTATACTGAGAAAGACGCGGCTAATATTATAGGTGGTTGTAGAGAACGGTGGTTGGTTGTTGTTTGGATGGGGTGATGATGGCATATTATAGGTGGTGATGGCGGGATGGTGATGGTTGGCAGCGGGGATGGTTTGGGGTGGCAGTGGTTGTTGAAGAAGAACGGTGGCAGTGTTAGTTGTTGGATGGTGATTGATGGAGGTGGGGTGGTTGGGTGATGTGAGATCTCTCTTTTTTTTGGATGGAGATAAAGATATGATGTGAGATACAGAGGTGATGTGAGATCTCATTTTATAAAGAAGAAGGATTTGTAGGATATGCAAAATGACACAATTACCCTCCCATGTGCACGTCACATGACCAATTTAACGGTCAAACTAACGGAAAATTTGGTCAAGGGACCAAACCCGTTATGGGTCGCAACCATAGGGACTGGATCCGTTAAAAAAAATGTAAATGGACTATATTCGTTAAACCTGACAAACCACAGAGACCATTTTTGAAATTAACTCATTTAATTATTATGCTGTGATTTTGTTTTGTGTACATTAATTCGTGAATTGGCCGGTATTTTTTATTTATTTATATAAAATGTACCATTTTATAAAAGACAAACTTATACATTCACCTAATTACATTGAATTAAAACCTTGATTAAGATGTTTAAGCGAGCTACATTACATTGAGATACTCCAAGAACATGTTGATTAAGATGTTAAAACCTTATATACTTAGGATAAAAAAAACCCTAAAAAAAAAAACTCTCTCAGGCAATTCACTATTTCCCTTACTTTCTGTGGAAAACTAGAAGGGGGGTTGAATAGTTTTACGTCTTTTTAATTTATTATAAAAGCTTTGTTTAGTTTTAAAAACTTAGATTCAAGTTTGTTAAAACTTAAATCTTATTATTAGTTATATATGTATTCTTTTAAATTGATTGTAAATGTTTTGGTTTCTTGAATGGATTTTCAAATTGATCTTTATGTGAAGTCAATCTCTAATAAATACTAGCAGTTATATAATCCTATGTGTATGAATGTAAAGACAATATAAGTAAAGAAGTAAATAAGGTATGGAAAGATCTAACCGAGACACGAGGGATTTATAGTGGTTCGGCTACAAGGACACCTTCCTTGCCCTACTCCACTCCCCGAGCACCGAGCTCGAGAGTTTTCTTCACAACTTCAATAAGCTCCCTTATGGCGGAGAAAACCTTACACGACTTTGGCTTACACCGGCTTAACGACACAAAGCTAAATGTCGAGTTCTAATCGTAGCTAGAACCAATCTCACAACTTCACAACACAACTTCTTCACGACTTATTCACGACTACTTCACAATGGCTTTACGACTGCTTCACGACTTCAACACGACCGCTACACAACCTTTATGCTACGGCTTCACGACTTCAACACGACCGCTACACAACCTCTATGCTACGGCTTCACGACTTCAACACTATGTCTTCACGACTAAGACTTCACGACTTCAACACGACCGCTACACAACCTCTATGCTACGGCTTCACGACTTCAACACTAGGACTTCACGACTAGGACTTCAAGGCTTCAACACGACCGCTACACAACCTTTATGCTACGGCTTCACGACTTCAACACTAGGACTTCACGACTTCAAAGCTATGGCTTCACAACTTCAACACTAGGACTTCACGACTTCAAAGCTACGGCTTCACGACTTCTACTCCGCGGCTTCACAACTTCTACACTATGTCTTCACAACTTCTATACCACAACTACTTATACAACTTCTTCACTACTTACATACAACACTAATCTACTATACACACTTTACACAAATGAATGAATGAATGATTTACAAACTTTGTTAAACTAACAACTTAGGTAACAAGAAGATACTAAGTTGTAATACTTCTAATCTTGATTGATAGAAGTATTCTTCTTTTGCACTTGAATGAAGAAAGCTTGGATCACTTGAAAACCAAAGCTTAAGATTATATGATCAAAGGATTATTAGAAAGTATTTACAAGATTTAGATCAGAAAGTTTTGGGGTGCAAAAGGTGAGTAAAAGTCGAGGAGAAGGCTAGTATTTATAGGAGAAAAATTGGACAGCTGGAGGTCTACTGGAGCGGGGGCGGTCCCCTTAATAATTAAGGGGGCCGCCTAGTAAAATTAAGGGGGCCGCCCCTTTTGGCCGTTGGCCAATTTTGTCCTTTTGTGGGGAAGGTTTTTCTGGAGCATTTTTAACTGATTTTGGTTAAAAATTTGAATTCATATTTTTATAAAAGATTAAACATTTTCATTTAATACCAAAAATATTTTTCAAAAATATATAAAATGTTTTTGATGTTTTATAAAAAATCTAGTTATTAAGAAAATGTTCCTTTGATCATATAATGCATTAAGCATTAGTTCATTCATACCTTAAGTGATTAGAGTTGTAGAAATAGATATTTACAACTAAATACTTGTTTACGTCATAATTTTCCGATTAATGATTTTACATTTTGTGATTATCAAAATGTAGAGATATCGAAAAATATTAATAACGTGTTTAGGCATTATTTATATCAACAATCTCCCCCTTTTTGATGATTACAAAATCTAAACTCATTAAATCTAAAAATTAGTTTTTAGACAAGTATTTAGTGAGTTTACATCTATTTATCCCCCTTTTTGTAGAATAAAAAAGGTTAAGCCGACAATTTTTAGAGTTAAATTTGTCGGGATGAAAACTCCCCCTTGATGTGTACTCGCCCTCGTTTGGGGGCACCAAGGAAACGAGCTATGGAACGCTTGCGAGAAAAATGTGAAAAGCAAAAGCATATATATAGCACAAATAATGAACATGCATGAAAAATAAAGACATTCATAAAAATAAATGTTGTGTATAATTACACAACCATACATGAGTACAAGCATTCCTACACTAGCTAATAAGTCCAACTACATAATCATCCTAGACAACATAATCTTCCATGGAGCTTGCTTACAAAATGGGTGGAAAATTTATTATTGAGTAAGCATTGCATGTGCTTACTTGGGTGACAATGGAGGTGGTGGTTGTGTAGAGGGTGAGGATGGTGGTGTTGGTGGTTGAGGTTGATTGGTAAGTATGTTTTCAAGTAATGAAAACCTATAGAATATCTCATCTCTAAGACCAAAGATTATGGTCCGATTATGGATGCAACAAAGACAAGTGTCACCATGGGTTTCAAGTAGTGGCCAAGGTATGGGAAAAAATGGTTGTGGGTTTGGTGGAGGTGAAAAATGAGAATCAAGTGGTGTAATGGGTGATAAGGAAATGGCAAGTTGAGTGGATGGAGGTTCTTGAGTGGATGGTGGTGATGATATTCTTGGTGATGATGTTAGGTGAGTATGGATGTAGTCATTGATGGATGAAGTGGATGGAATGGAGGAAGATGAAGCTCCATGGGTAGAGGGTGTTTTTGATGGTGCATTAGGTGCACTTGGGGATGAATTTTGAGGTGGTGGTGATGGAGTTTTGATGTCATCTTGGGTGAGGTCAATGAGGAGTTGTTTTGGTGGTATGATGACAAGTCTTTGCTTTCTTGGAGTCTTAGAGATGGATGATTTTGGTGACAACATGGTGGATGAAAATGGGTGTTTGATGAGGGTGATAGTTGATGAGGTGAAATGTAATTGTAAGGAGGGTATTTATATTGTGAAAATGTGGTTGATTTAGGCAAATTGTGGAGGTTTTGTGGTAATATTCCAAGTTCAGTTCGTGCATTAAGGGTAATGGTAGCTGGGGCTAGGTAAAAGTGGTCACAAGATGCAAAAGGAAACAGTAAAATTTACTGTCCAGATGGCCGGTCCCCTTAATTGCTGGGCGGCCCCCTTAAAATTAAGGGGACCGCCTAAGGAATTAAGGGGGCCGCCCATCTGGTGATTTCCCAGGCGACCAAATTTGAAAAATTTCAGAAAAAGGTCATTTTTTGGGTGTTTTTGCAGCATGTTCCATTTGGATTATGTATATTAAGAATGATTAAATAATAACAAGAACTTATTAAAAAGAATAATGGTTATATGTAAACTACTAAAATCATATTGTAAGCATGTCATAAGCATATATCTTAATTAAGCAAGAAAAGAAACAACACATTCATAGCAAACATATATAGGAAAGAAAGAAACAAACATTCATTAATTTAAAATGATTATGTGACAAACATAATCATTGTTACAACATACATAGTGCTTAAAGCATACATTTTGTTAGAGAATTCTAATTTGCCTAAGAAATCCATTTGACTTGCTTGATAATGGAGGTGGTTTTTGAAATGAGGGACAAATGAAAGGGTGAGAAAATGGAATCAATGAAGGTATATGTTTGGGTGTGTGGAGGTTGTGGATGGTGATGGTGGAGACATTTGAGGTGGAGAGCTTGGAGTGGACCATGATGGATGAAGGTTTTGATGTTGTTCAATTGGGGATATTGGATTGGATCTAGTGAGAAGATACTCAATCCAAGTAAAGTGCTCATTAAGAGCAATGGTTTGTTGTTGAAGAAAGATGCAACAAGGACAATTGTTGACATGTTTCTCAACTTGGTTTTGGTTGTGGGGTGATGTGGGAGAGCTAGATTGAGGTTGATCAAGGTTTCTTTGGGCTAGGTGTAGGGCAAGAAGAGCACTAAGCTCATGAGCTTCCTTGAGTTCCTCAATGAACTTCAAGTGTTCGGATGAAGGTGTTGGTGGTAAAGTGTTGTTGTTATGAGGGATGGATGTTTGCACATGCAACATAGGGGTAGCATGTGAATTGGTAGGAGGTGGTGGTGAGACTCTTGGTGGTGGAGATGTTTGTGAACTTGGGTAATCATGAGTGGATGAAGATGGTGATGTGGATGAAGTGGATGTTCCAAGAGTGGTGAGTGTTTTTGATGAATTGGTGGGTTGAGTGTGGATGAGATTTGGATTGAGGTTTTGGGAATGATCATAGGGAGATGAAAGGTTAGGAGTGGATGATTGGTTATGTGTTTGAACAACATCATTAGTTGGGTTATGACAAGTTTCAAGCTTCCTTCTCCAAATTGGTCTCACCGAGATTTTGGCAACTCTTGAAGGTTTTGATTTTGGGTAGTTGGAGGATGACATGTTTGAGTGGATGATGTGAATGGACATTTATGATGAGAAGGTGCATTTATAGTGAAGGAATAATGTGGTTTAGGAAGGTAAATTTTGGTGGGTGGTTTATGACAAAATGTGTTTGTGAATTTTGGGAAGTATGGAATAAAATGGGTTGGAAATTGAAAAAGGAAACAGTAATCCGGATCTCCAGATGGCCGGTTGATGCGTGGTTTTGTAACCTTACAACAGGTTTTACCTCTCGAGGGATCTCAAGAGGCTTACAACCCCACCAGGCAGTGTACCTGACCGATGTAGTATAGAGTAGTGGTAAGTACGGGGGATTGATCGTTCTCCACAGGGAATAGTGTTCGTTAGGTATGAAAGACTACTCTAATAGGTCTAAGGGTTGAGGAAGATTCTTTTTTTTTTTTATGTTTTTATATTTTTATGAAAGCAAGTAAAATCTCGGTTTTGAAGGAGTGGGCGGAATTAGTTGCTAGTCAACTAACCCAAATAACTACAAATGCAAATAAAGTAAATAACAAAAATGAAAATGTGGAGAGAAACTTATGTGTAGAGAAATGTGTTTACTTAGATTTCCTTACTCCCTAACTATCTTTTACCGGTTAATTAGTGTGTATTAGTCGCGTGGATGACGGGTGTATTCCTTAATACCATTCGTGGGGTGGCGTACTTACTTCCCCAACTCTACAAGCTCCTACTTCACTCCTATGTCGAGCCGGCTAGGAAGCTCCTAACATGGGATCACTAGAATTCGCTTGTGCATTAAATACAACCATAAAAACCTTTAGTACGCATTTGGTTCATGTTTCTTAAGACGTTCAAGCAAGTTACCGAATAGGAAGTTAGCCAGTTTTCTTAAGCCTAACATAGATAAACAATCATCCAATACAACTAACAACACACTAATAACCAATAATCAATAGCTAGGTTTCATTAGATCTAAGCAAACACAAGATAAAATTAGCCTAACATGTTAAACAAAAGACAAGAATAAGATAGAATCAAACAACACATAGACATATTGAATGATTAATTGATAACTTATCTTCAATGTAACATGGAAGATCTCAAGGCAAAAAGCCTTGAAAAAGAAGCTGAATTCGTCTTAGGGTTTTCTCCCAAAATTCCACACACTAAGCTCTCCTTTATGACAAAAAATTAGAAAACTATATATAGACTTTTGCATCTGACGGCGTCACCTTATGGAGTGTGACGCCGTCACCTCGCCGCTTCTAGGGTTCCCGGATGACCTTCTTGACGCCGTCCCTCTTTAGCTCTTCCAAAATCCATTCTGGCTTATCAAGGCTTGACGCCGTCAGCTCGTGAACGTGACGCCGTCCCCTTATGATTTAAGCCGTGACGCCCTTGATCAAGTTAAAGCGTGACGCCGTCAGAATTCACATGCTATTTTCACTGGCTTATCATGAGTAAATTTCACGTCCACTTTTTCTTGCCAAAGCATGACGCCGTCCAGAGTTAATTGTGACGCCGTCAAAGGTAACTTTCAGCCGATTTTTGAGACTTTGTCGTTTTCTTCACTTTTATGCTCCAAAAACGTCCAAAATGCCTCCTTTTCCAGATTTCTCCTCAAAAGTACCTAAAATGACAAAAGGAACGATTTAGGGCAATATTTGATCAAATAAATACGATTTAGGGCTTAAATGACCCCTTAAAAGCGGTACACTTTTCGCTTCATCAAATACCCTTACACTTGAGATTTGCTTGTCCTCAAGCAAATGCGCTTTTATTCTAATCAAAATACAAGTTAGGGGTCATTTAATGCAAACATAAAAGTAATTACAACAAATAATCGTTCCACTTCAATCATAATAAGCACGGAGATTACAAACTAGCACCTCACAAGTAGTGTTTAGATACTCACATCTCTCAAGTGTCATCAAAATAAATCTCATAAATGAAAACGGATAATATCTCTCACTACCTGTCATAGCAAATAGATTACCATAGGCTTGGGAAAGGATCGAAAACCTCCTCCACTAGGCGTAAGCACCAAAGATAAACTATCAAAGAGGGCTTTTAAATGGGTTATAACGTTAGGTGTAGGGAAAAGGAAAACACGGTTTTGTTGGATAAAGGATGTTTTACTGGTGGCTAGTTAAAGATCTTGATCAATTACATGTACTATACAATGTTGCTAAGCCAAGACTAGACTCGATCTTAAGCTAAAAACAAAATAACAAAAACATAAAATAAACATAAAATGAAACGGGATGGTAGTCCGTATGTTTTTTCTATTTTTCTTTTTCTCATTTTTTTTTTATTTTTCTTGATTTTTTCGATTTTTTTTTTTTTTTTTTTTTTTTTTTTTTTTTTTTTTTTTTTTTTTTTGCATACACTTTTGCCCTACCATCCAAAATAATACATCATAGGGGCATTGCATTCCCCTTACACTTGAACTTTTACATAACTTTACAAATACTAATCTAATGACTCGAATTAAGATAATCGAAAAACTTGGAGTACTTTTTAAAATATTTAGCACATATGGGGGTAATAAATGATGTTCTTCCCCATTACTCCATTACACTAGTACTT
This sequence comes from Artemisia tridentata subsp. tridentata, assembly GCA_021014915.2. NCBI lineage: Eukaryota > Viridiplantae > Streptophyta > Magnoliopsida > Asterales > Asteraceae > Artemisia > Artemisia tridentata. The sequence goes on from CP139506.1 coordinate 81,007,803, forward strand.
TACCCATGAGTCCCAATCGTCCCAAAACAATATGTACAAGGATATGACTCGACTTAGCAACCATGTAATCAATTAGATAATTAACTTGGGTTTAAACAAATGTTGTCACAATAATGCACTAAAAATGAGTGCATACAAGGTAGGCTAAGGCGATTTGGGTGTACATTTAAGTGGGGTGTAACAAATTCTTCCTTTAAGTAAAATGCTTAAAGGTCGAAACGAAAAGATAGGCTCTGAGGGGTGTACTAGGGGTATCGTGTACTAAAAATGAGTACAACGCAAAGGGTGTGGGAGAATTACTTGACCAATGTAGCCAAAGTAATTATAACAAAAACACAGGTGTAAAACAATGGGTTAATCCTAATGCCTCTTATCATGTAGTAAATCTAACTACACGAATGTAGTCTCACTTGTGGCCTTGGAATGGTCCTAACGCAAGTTCTAGAATCTAAGTGCTACCGGTACACACATCATAGCATAAATGCTTTTCCTACCAATTCTAGGGGCGAACCTCACATATTTGGGGGTGGAAAAATTTTTTAGTGGTACGGTTTTTTGTGCTAGTCATATAACTCCTATCCGTGAGACGCTCATTAAGATCAAAGTTTCACTCCTAAGTGTTGTAAAAAATTTTAAATTTGGCACTAAAATTACCCTAACAGGTATTTATCTCAGTTTTATTACACATCTATTATTAAACAAACAAAAATCAAGCGCAATGGCATTCTCTAAAATCGTACTTTTACCCCCCCTTACACTTAAGATGAACATTGTCCCCAATGTTCAAATAACAAGATGTAAAAGTAAATAAGGTAAAAGAATGAAATCAAATACTCCCCTGATTCGCTCGGTGGATAATGAAATTACACGGTTAGATTTTCCTCCAAAGAGAATGTTGAAGTTCCATGACTAATGCATCGCCATAAGCTTGATTCCATAAACATCTCCTTGTCCAAAATAACCTGTTAAACCTGAGAAAACAAACACGAAAACCTGCATAACATCGGCGGGAAAAATCTTTATATAAGGATATAATGCTTGTGGAATGATAATTTTGCAGATTCCTGGAGATTATTAGTTGGAGATTTAATAAAAACTTTTTTATGAAAACAAAACTTTCAAAAATTTCTGGAAATTAAATCTGACGCCGTCAGGTTATAAACCCTGACGCCGTCAGAAATGACCTGACAAAAATTCTCATTTTAAGTTTCCGGAAAATTTCTGGAAAAACCTTTACCTTACTTCCTGGAAATCCTGCAAAACATCATTATGACTCGATACAAGCATTTGACTCAAACAAATACGAATATATATATGTTAATTTATTATTATTACGATTCATGTTCATTTGTGTTCTAATAAACCGATTTAGATTTCCCTTACACTTATCTTTTGCAAAATACCTTTATATGTAGTTAAGACGAAGTTAAAAACAAAATAAAGCATTTTCACAATTTAGTTTTGAACATGAATCAATACTAATAAAAATTAAACACATATACGGAAACAAATAAAATCAAACAAACAAATAAATAAACACACAAAGCAAATAAAACAAATAAAGCTTGGGTTGCCTCCCAAGAAGCGCTTTTCTTTATTAACGAGTCTTGTAGCTAGACTCAAAGTCCCGGGGTCTACGTTTTTCCGTTTTGCTTCTCAATTGCCCCTCTAATCATCCTAACAACCTCCGTATCAATTTTGTATTTAGGTCCAAGGTTTAAGCAATCTTTATAATAAAGGCTTCTCTTATTCCAAACATGGTCCATGCCTTTTTCTTTATCCTCTTCATTGATGTCCTCAATCGCACCAATGTTGTCCATGTCAAATCGAGGCACAAAACGAAATTCATTAACCCGATAAGGCATCCTATATGTGATCCTATCTATGTGATTAGAAAACTGAGCCGTGCCTTTCAAACGGTCATACCTTAAATTGGATGCTTCGATAAATGGCTTACCTAACACAACGCGAGATAGGCGGCAGTCAACAACACTTGCCATATCTTCTAAAATCATGAAGTTGGTGACAAAGGTAAAGTTCCCAACAAGGATATGTATATCCTTAATCCTTCCAACGAAGTTGCAAACTCCGCCTGGACACTTGGGGTCCATCCTAGGCTCAAGTGGTGTGTTTATGATTTGGCTATAAAGGCCTGAGGACATAACGTTGATTGGGGATTCACAGTCAATGTAAGCATGCTCAACGTATTGGTACCCAATCATACATGGTATCTTCACATTCCCAGGATCACCTCTCTTAATCTTTGGGTCAATTCTAACAAAAGGTGGTCGAGGGTTATCAACTAGGTTGTTATAGTAAGCAATCTCCTCCTTAGTGGGGTATTCATTGAAACAATCATCCAACCTAGGATCTACCTTCACTTCCTCAATTTTCTCAATCAACTTATCAACCGTAAGATTATTACGTTCTAAGTAATTATCTGAGTATATGGCGGTCCCTAAGTTGTTCAAGGCATAATCAAGCTCTATATCAATCATTCTACTGAGCTCCCTGAGCTCACTAATCTCATTCTCAAGTTGGCTACGCAACAAAGCCACTTCGCCAGGTGTAAGGGGTGGATTCGCGTTTTCCATAATGGCAAACTGAATAGTCAATGAAAATCTGTTACGAACAAAAGCACAAAGAAAATAGATAGACTAAAGAAAATCTAGAAAAAGAAAATAAAAATCTCACTAGAAAGGAATCTAGTGAGTAGACCTAATAGAAATAAAAATTCAACCTAAACAATAACTATTCCCCGGCAGCGGCGCCAAAAAATTGATGCGTGGTTTTGTAACCTTACAACAGGTTTTACCTCTCGAGGGATCTCAAGAGGCTTACAACCCCACCAGGCAGTGTACCTGACCGATGTAGTATAGAGTAGTGGTAAGTACGGGGGATTGATCGTTCTCCACAGGGAATAGTGTTCGTTAGGTATGAAAGACTACTCTAATAGGTCTAAGGGTTGAGGAATATTCTTTTTTTTATGTTTTTATATTTTTATGAAAGCAAGTAAAATCTCGGTTTTGAAGGAGTGGGCGGAATTAGTTGCTAGTCAACTAACCCAAATAACTACAAATGCAAATAAAGTAAATAACAAAAATGAAAATGTGGAGAGAAACTTATGTGTAGAGAAATGTGTTTACTTAGATTTCCTTACTCCCTAACTATCTTTTACCGGTTAATTAGTGTGTATTAGTCGCGTGGATGACGGGTGTATTCCTTAATACCATTCGTGGGGTGGCGTACTTACTTCCCCAACTCTACAAGCTCCTACTTCACTCCTATGTCGAGCCGGCTAGGAAGCTCCTAACATGGGATCACTAGAATTCGCTTGTGCATTAAATACAACCATAAAAACCTTTAGTACGCATTTGGTTCATGTTTCTTAAGACGTTCAAGCAAGTTACCGAATAGGAAGTTAGCCAGTTTTCTTAAGCCTAACATAGATAAACAATCATCCAATACAACTAACAACACACTAATAACCAATAATCAATAGCTAGGTTTCATTAGATCTAAGCAAACACAAGATAAAATTAGCCTAACATGTTAAACAAAAGACAAGAATAAGATAGAATCAAACAACACATAGACATATTGAATGATTAATTGATAACTTATCTTCAATGTAACATGGAAGATCTCAAGGCAAAAAGCCTTGAAAAAGAAGCTGAATTCGTCTTAGGGTTTTTCTCCCAAAATTCCACACACTAAGCTCTCCTTTATGACAAAAAATTAGAAAACTATATATAGACTTTTGCATCTGACGGCGTCACCTTATGGAGTGTGACGCCGTCACCTCGCCGCTTCTAGGGTTCCCGGATGACCTTCTTGACGCCGTCCCTCTTTAGCTCTTCCAAAATCCATTCTGGCTTATCAAGGCTTGACGCCGTCAGCTCGTGAACGTGACGCCGTCCCCTTATGATTTAAGCCGTGACGCCCTTGATCAAGTTAAAGCGTGACGCCGTCAGAATTCACATGCTATTTTCACTGGCTTATCATGAGTAAATTTCACGTCCACTTTTTCTTGCCAAAGCATGACGCCGTCCAGAGTTAATTGTGACGCCGTCAAAGGTAACTTTCAGCCGATTTTTGAGACTTTGTCGTTTTCTTCACTTTTATGCTCCAAAAACGTCCAAAATGCCTCCTTTTCCAGATTTCTCCTCAAAAGTGCCTAAAATGACAAAAGGAACGATTTAGGGCAATATTTGATCAAATAAATACGATTTAGGGCTTAAATGACCCCTTAAAAGCGGTACACTTTTCGCTTCATCACCGGTCCCCTTAAATAGGGGCCGGTCCCCTTAATGATTAAGGGGGCCGCCTAGGTATTTAAGGGGGCCGCCCATCTGCTAACTTCCAGATTCCTGAAAATGGGTTTTTGGCAGAAATTTGTAGAAAAAGGTTGTGTTTTTTAGTTCAGTTTCAAGCAAGTCCAACTTCTTTTTGAGGCAATTTAAAATTTAATGACTCATGTATGCTAAGCACATTTAATTAAGCAATTTTAATTATCATGCAACCTACTCATTTACCAAGAAGCATATATGTATATATGAACAAGAAGAACAACATATAATTACCAAGTAATTTATGCTATCATTATTATGACGATTAATTAGCTAGTTAATTAATCCCAACAAGTGTCAATGTGATGGGAAATTAGTGATAGCATGGATTTCTAGACTTGGATCAAGCATGATTTGAGTAAGTGTTTTTGGGCATTATTCAACAATGTTTGAGAAAAAGGTTTTGTGAAAATTGTTTCAACAAGGTAGATTCGAATTTGTTTCAAAGTGTTTTTATAAGGATATAAAAATAGGTTGTTACACTTTTTGGTTTTGATAAAAACATGTTTAGTAGAGAAGTGACAAAATCTTTTTGAAAGATCATTTTCCAAAATATGAAGATTTGCATTTATAAAAGGATTTGTTAAAAAAAATTTCATGCTTGATTGATCAAGACTATTGTCTCATGCTATTTCTTTCAACAAATTATGCGATTTAAATGATAGTAATGACTAAATTTTATATGTTCAACAGAGAACACTTTATTTAATGCTTAGGAGGATTAACTTAAGGTTTACTAGCTAATTAACAAGTAATATAACAAATAGTGTGAGGGCATAGCAACCTATCAAACTAAGCATATCTTAAGGCAATGATTATCATAACTATATGCAAGGAGAAACTACTCAGGAGAGTTTAAAAAGAAGACTTATCTCAGGTCCAGTATTTCTTCATGATATGAGGTAGTGAATAATAGATAAGTACCACTTCGTTCCATCCTCATTTTTGTAGATTAAAAAGTCCTCATGCGCGTGTTTTGAATAAGAGTAGGTTAACGCAAGATTGAGTAACATTTCATTTTGCGTTCATCACCTAATCAAATAAAACAACTTGGTACCCAGATTCTCATGGGTCCGAGATGGTTAGTTGGGGACATCCATTGCATTTATATGCACGTGGAGAAGATGTCACCAAGAAGTACAAGAATTCCTTGATAGTTTGTTTTGGTGAACAAACAATGGATTTCTTGATTCATAGATTATAATCACAGTAAATAGCCTTATATCTAAATTTCTCTACTAGGTTTTTTAATTATAATTTGTTTTGATTTACTTGTTGAAGAGTTATCCGAATTAAATCCTAAACCGGTTTTATCATTGAATGGCTTTTGACAACTTAGTAAGAATTTGAGAGATTTGGAACTTTTTTTAAATTTAGCTAATATTTTTGCTCTTTCATTTAATCTTTTAATTTCAAGTTTATAATCTTGACATATTTTGCATTCTAGATCAATTTCAATATTACTTTCTAATCTAGACATTTTATCTTCTAAAATTATTTCTTTTTCAAGATTATTTTCAAAAGTTTTTGATGATTTTTGTTTAGACATAGTTTTTAGATCTATGTTGCAAAAATGTTTAAACTCATTTTCTAGTTTTGAAAATTCTAAAATGAATGGATCATAGCAAAAATGTTCGGTTTTAGATTGTACCTTATTTGGAGCTTTATTTAGTTTGCATTCGTCACATATTGGATGATGATCTTCTCCTTCGTCTGTGTCACTCCATGACATTGGATTAAGTTCACTTTGGAGTTGATCCATGTAGCCTTCGTCGTTAATACCTTCATTAACAACATTTGAACTAGTAGCACATGTATCTATTTTATCTAAGTGTTTATCTATTAATTTTTTTTAAATAACTAATTCATGTACAAGATCAAAATCCTCATCTTTGGCTTGACATTTTTCTTGATGAAAGTTTAAGAGATTTTTCCAAATATCATTTGCCGTTTTACAGAAAGATATTCTTTCATATTCAACTTTCGGCAAAGTTTTGTAAATAATTATTTTAGCTTCATTATTTTTGTTATTATTTATTTTTAAATAATCATTTTGAGTTTCAAAATCCGTTTTTGTTTGACTTTCAAAAATCGTTTTTGTTGGTTGAAAATCACCAATCGAAATGACATGCCAAAGATCTAGATCAATTGATTTCACATAATTTTCAAATTTATTTTTCCATTCAAGAAAAGTATGGTTTTCAAATAGTGGTGGTGTTTGCATCAATTCCCCTTCTAAATATTTTTTGGATTCCATAGATCGTTTCAAGTTTTAAAATACAGTATATTTTAAAAATCTTGATTGACGTGGCTCTCTGATACCAATTGTGGAAAACTAGAAGGGGGGTTGAATAGTTTTACGTCTTTTTAATTTATTATAAAAGCTTTGTTTAGTTTTAAAAACTTAGATTCAAGTTTGTTAAAACTTAAATCTTATTATTAGTTATATATGTATTCTTTTAAATTGATTGTAAATGTTTTGGTTTCTTGAATGGATTTTCAAATTGATCTTTATGTGAAGTCGATCTCTAATAAATACTAGCAGTTATATAATCCTATGTGTATGAATGTAAAGACAATATAAGTAAAGAAGTAAATAAGGTATGGAAAGATCTAACCGAGACACGAGAGATTTATAGTGGTTCGGCTACAAGGACACCTTCCTTGCCCTACTCCACTCCCCGAGCACCGAGCTCGAGAGTTTTCTTCACAACTTCAATAAGCTCCCTTATGGCGGAGAAAACCTTACACGACTTTGGCTTACACCGGCTTAACGACACAAAGCTAAATGTCGAGTTCTAATCGTAGCTAGAACCAATCTCACAACTTCACAACACAACTTCTTCATGACTTATTCACGACTACTTCACAACGGCTTCACGACTGCTTCACGACTTCAACACGACCGCTACACAACCTTTATGCTACGGCTTCACGACTTCAACACGACCGCTACACAACCTCTATGCTACGGCTTCACGACTTCAACACTATGTCTTCACGACTAAGACTTCACGACTTCAACACGACCGCTACACAACCTCTATGCTACGGCTTCACGACTTCAACACTAGGACTTCACGACTAGGACTTCAAGGCTTCAACACGACCGCTACACAACCTTTATGCTACGGCTTCACGACTTCAACACTAGGACTTCACGACTTCAAAGCTATGGCTTCACAACTTCAACACTAGGACTTCACGACTTCAAAGCTACGGCTTCACGACTTCTACTCCGCGGCTTCACAACTTCTACACTATGTCTTCACAACTTCTATACCACAACTACTTATACAACTTCTTCACTACTTACATACAACACTAATCTACTATACACACTTTACACAAATGAATGAATGATTTACAAACTTTATTAAACTAACAACTTAAGTAACAAAAAGATACTAAGTTGTAATACTTCTAATCTTGATTGATAGAAGTATTATTCTTTTGCACTTGAATGAAGAAAGCTTGGATCACTTGAAAACCAAAGCTTAAGATTATATGATCAAAGGATTATTAGAAAGTATTTACAAGATTTAGATCAGAAAGTTTTGGGGTGCAAAAGGTGAGTAAAAGTCCAGGAGAAGGCTGGTATTTATAGGAGAAAAATTGGACAGCTGGAGGTCTACTGGAGCGGGGGCGGTCCCCTTAATAATTAAGGGGGCCGCCTAGTAAAATTAAGGGGGCCGCCCCTTCTGGCCGTTGGCCAATTTTGTCCTTTTGTGAGGAAGGTTTTTCTGGAGCATTTTTAACTGATTTTGGTTAAAAATTTGAATTCATATTTTTATAAAAGATTAAACATTTTCATTTAATACCAAAAATGTTTTTCAAAAATATATAAAATATTTTTGATGTTTTATAAAAAATCTAGCTATTAAGAAAATGTTCCTTTGATCATATAATGCATTAAGCATTAGTTTATTTATACCTTAAGTGATTAGAGTTGTAGAAATAGATATTTACAAATAAATACTTGTTTACGTCAAGAAACACTAAACCGACTTTAGACTTCCTATAATATAATCGGTTCTGGTTGTTTCTTTTTGTTGAGCGCACATTATACTTTAATCTAAAGTTGGTTTAAGCAATTTATGGGTTGTTTAATCGAATACTTATCACGTGTTTGATCATCATGGTTGGGGGTTAGGACCTTGGTGCTCGACGATCAAAATCCTAACTTTGTAGTTAGGGTTTTATTCTTTTACTTACTGGTTGTGCATGCATGCGTGGTTGTGTTTACTGGTTGTTTGACGTTCTTGGTGTTTATTTACTTGTCGTGGGTTGTGAGAGATGATGAACAAGGGTTTTTTAACTAACAAGAGTGCGGCTAAAGATACTTCTAAAGGTACGAATCCTCCTGCTGTTAGTAATACTGTTGATGTTGATGCTTTGCATGCTCGAATGCAAAGGCTAAAGGATCATGAAGCTGGGAACGCCGGTGTTCCTTAGATAAGGAAAGCTGCTAGGGTTGTGTGAAACCCTAGCATGGAAACTGTGGTTAATGCGACTTCCTTTGATGCTGAAACGACTGGTAATGATTATCTTGCATCTGTCCCGAATCACACTACTAGTTTTGGTGAATTGAATACGTCTTCAATAGTGAACCCTAGTAGTCCTAAAGGTTTGGACGTGGAAGAAGTTGCGTGGTCAACTGGTGGCATTAATTATGCTACTGGCGGAGTTACTTATGTTACTCCTACTGATTTCCCTCCTCTTTCTGAGGTTACTAGGAGTAATACTAAGTCTATTGCTGGTGAGAGTAAGTCTACTAGAGTCCCTACTTGTGAACCTACTGCTAGCTTGAATACCCAACAACCCCCTTCTATGAATGAACCTATTGTGGAGACGGGTCTATCTAATACTAGTGGTAGTGTTGATAAGGTAGTCTTGGATGCTTGTAAGGATTTTGATAATGTAATGCATGCTGTCCAATTAAAGAATGCCGAGAATGCCTTGAAACAGCCTACTACATCGTATGTGGGTGCTACTTCAAATGAACCTAAGAAACACACGTCTAACTTTCATAGGCTGGAGTGTAGCAAGAAAACAAATGGTGTGGATCTTACTGTCCCTATGAAAGTAGTTGAAGAGGTGAACACTAGGTATGAGAATACTCTCTATGGTTATTTCCTTGGTAAACGCATTGCTTTTCCTGTTGTTGATTATTATGTACGCAATGTGTGGGCTAAGTATGGTATACAGAAGGTTATGATGAATGACAAAGGGTTCTTTTTCTTTAAGTTTAATTCGAAGAAAGGTGTTGATGATGTCCTTGAAAACGGTCCGTGGTTGAGTAGAAATGTCTCTATTATTCTTAAACCATGGACCTTGAACACCAACTTACTTAAAGAGGATTTGACCAACATTCCGGTGTGGGTTAAATTCCATGATGTTCCTCTTGCTATGTTTTCTGATGACGGTATTAGTCTTCTTGCTACATTGATTGGTACGCTGAGAATGTTAGATTTTTTTTAGAAAGGCAACAATATAATAGAACCCACAAAAGAAAATGTGCAAGGAATAATGGGGTTGCAGTAGTTTTGCTAGGTGCTTGATTGAAGTTAAGGCGGATGAGGTACTTAGGGACAACCTAACTGTTGAAATACCCCCACTTGATGGGTCGGGTTCGACTACTGAGAAGATGCGGGTTGAATATGAGTGGAAACCACCTCGATGTGATACCTGTAAGATCTTTGGTCATACTCTTGTTGATTGTTCTAAATCTGTTTTACCCCTATTTAGCCTACTAAGAGTGTTAATGATGGTTTCCAAACTGTCAACAACAAGAAGAAGGGTAAGCAAGGTGGTCAAATTGCTCCGGGTCAAGGAGGGTTTACGAAACCTGTTGTGGGTAAGAAGTTTCAATATCAACCCAAAAAGCCTCCTTCTAAACCTAAGAAGGTGGATGTCACTAAGAATAAGGCTGCTGATGTGGCTAGTACGAGCGGAACAAAGGCTGCTACATCTAATCAGTTTGATTCCCTTAACATGGATGATACTGATGACTTTGGTATTCTTACTAAGGAAGTGAATAAGGATGTGGATGCTGGTAGTACAATGGAAGATAAGGAGAATGAGTCTCTAAAGACTGGCAATGCATTGCAAGAACCGCTTGTGAGTGATCTGAAAGAGAAGGAAATTGGAATGTCTAAGTCTAACACTTCTTTTTCTCCGTCTACTTCTTCTACTAAAAGAGTTAACCCATTTTATAAGGTTAGAGAGATTGCTGATTCTGATAGTGATTAGGAGGTTGTTAACACTTTTGATGAGTCTGCGAATTTATTTGATAAGCCTATGGATTTTCTCTCATCGACAGGTGGTGGACGTGAGCTTGAAGATTACTATGATTATGATGACTATGCGGATCAAGTCTACGATCTTCCAGGACAATTGAATGCTTTTTATGACATGTATGATATCAAACCCCAAGGTCGTGTTAGGAAGTAGTTTGGTTTTATTTTAGTCATATTATCTAATGTGTTAGTAGTTTATTTCTTGTACTAGAGGAAAGGTAGTGTCTTGTTATGTAAGCTCTTTCGCCTATATAACGGGCTGAGATATGAGATTTCACCAATATCCTTTGTACTTAAACGTTTTTTGAAGTAATACATTTACTGGGTATTTTGTCCTTTTACCAAAAAAAAAAAAAAAAAAAAAAAAAACTTATATACATTACATTTTTTGAATTGATTGGGGTTGTAATCCAAGTATCCTTTGTAATTAACTGTAGTTTTTTCTTGACCTTTTCATGCTAGCTTCTTAATACTAATTTACTACTATGAGTTTTTAATAAATCTCTGCCGTTCAAAAAAATTAATATGTTTAAGGTAACTATGTCCAAATTTTATGTATTTATATATGTACAGGTAATGTGAGTGTGACACTAAGAATAAATAAGAAAAATTTAGGGCCTAGGGAGTGGCTGGCGGGTTGCTTGGAGTGCTGCTCATGCCGCCGGTTTCATCACTCCTTTGGCTAGAGGGTACGTTGAACGGGTTGGGTAGCGGGTTATATACCCGTTGTGCATGCCGTTGGAAGGAGCTTTTGGTGTCCTAATGGAGGATTTTGGACCGTCCTCTCCGGGCACGTACAACAGAGAAAATTTCCAAATACGTCTACGCGTGTTGTATATTGCACAACATGATCATAAAAGACGACGGGAGGGCAATATCACAGGTTCATATAATGGACCAACCGGCACCCGTAGTTTATGACCATAGTGTACTACCGGAGTTACTTGACGAAAACATCCATCATCGTCTCCGGTTTGATCTTACTGAGCACGTATCGAGGCTAGACTTGGCTTTCCTGGATGACCCAACAAACCAACCACCACCGATTGAAGAATTAATTTAGTGTGTTTATATTTTTAAAAAAATGTTGCATTGTTCCTTTTAGACATTTATGTACTTTTCTTTCTTAATAAAATGTTATGTGTTTTAATTATAAATTGTGTAGTTTAATTGTTTAGGGGGAAAAAATGAAAAATTTGGGAGGGCTGGAAAATCATGGGCGCCAGTGAAATTGGTTGGGAGGACTGGAAGGTTGAGCTGAGTTGACAGAATTTGATTGGTGAAATTGAGAGGGTTGGATTTTTGGGAGGGTTCCACTCCCTAGCCCCTTAAAAGATATTGAACATGTTAGCAGGTAGCTATGTGGTTACATTTTAGCAAAGAAAGCAAGCGACCTTCCCAAAAAAAGAAAAATAAGTAAATAAATAAATAAATAAAATAAAATAAAATAATACTCTTTACGTGAAACAAGACATACTACATGACTTTTTTTTAGGTTTAGTTGTAACTTTTTTAATTTTGGTTGTTTACTCATTGATGTTTGAACACAATAGATGGGATAGAAAAGAAGTTTCTATGGCAAACGATCAAAGCAATCTTAATTAATTCGAAAATTATAATGAATGAGCTAAAAAAGATCTATATGTCTTTAAAATGTAATCAAGAGTTTCTTAAACATCTAACTTTCTACATTTGAGAACCAACAAGTTTTTGGATCCCCGCATACTGCGCATGGATAGTTCTCGTTAGTGTCAATATTTGTATAAATTTCTTTTTATAAACACAACAATTGTAAATTGAGGTCGCGACTTTGTGTATAATAATGACATAATATCAACCAACACATCAAAAATACAAAGTACAAAGTTAAAAATAATAAAATTTAAAAAGTAAAACTTTTGATAAATAATATTAGGGTGAAAAAAATTATATTTACACAAGTTTAAATACAAAATTAAAGATTAGAAAAGGTTAAAATGGTTAAATTGTAAAGTATTATTCATTGAATAGTAATTTTTTATAGCAAAGTAAAGATTTCAATGACATAAGGAAGTAATTGCTTAACTTTAATATCGATATAAATGTATTACTTATCAGAACAAGATCAAAAGTATAATCAAATTCTTGTATGTTCTTGAGGTTAGTCTCAACAACAATAAACAATTTCGTCAGAGTGATATCAGGAAGACACATAGTGTTGTCCTAGTAAGAATATCAGCACCAAAAATTTTGGGTTCATCTATATACCAATTTTTTTCTCACATTTGATAGAAGTGTGCCAATTCTACAAGTAATTAAACATTTGATTGATTTTAAATAATTCACTAGTACAAAATGTATTTATTGAAACGGTTAAATGAGGTTTTTTAAAGCGGTATTCAACCGTTTTATAATAGAGTGTTATAAAAGATGAGGTGATTATTTAAAAATAGATTTTTATATAACTGTGGAGAACAACTGTTGTAAAAAATCAAACATTAAAAAATAATTTATATATTACTAGTATATTTTATTGTAATTTGCTTATTTGAGAGTAATCAAAAATATATTACAGAACTATTTGCCACAAATGAATTACCAATTTACCATTTACCACATGAAGAATCCTGAAGAACAATTTGCTTATTACACCAAGTCTCAAACCTATCATTCTATCATCTAGGTGTCTCTATGAACAAACAAGTACTAAAACCATAAATTAAAATACATCTTATATCAATAATCAACAACTATTACATAAATGGATATTATGCCTAATTTTATATGGATATGGATATCTATGTATATTTATAAACAAACTAAACCCATATTTTCAGATCTACAAAGTGAGAAAGGAAAAAGAAAACAAGATCTACAAGTTGGAGACCCATCAAATCCATGCCCATGTTAACCAGACTTGAAACAATAAAAAGTCAAAAATCAAACCTCAAAATCGGATTATTAGATCTTAAACAAACATATCTTAAGACTAAAACTATAAAATTTATTTAGATCTACAACAAAGGAAGCTTATCAGGTGGCAGACTAGCGGTTGTATGTGGGTTACGAGTTCGACGAGTTCAGTTTATGATAAAAACGTGCTCTTGGTTTTCGGAAGTAGCGGTGATGGTTCAGCTAGTAGAGGTGGTGATGGTTCGCACGATGCACACCTGTGAAAGATTTGTTGTTTGAAGATCTAAAAAAAAAAAAAAAAAAAAAAAATTTGAAAAGCTTGAGTTTGGTTTAGCTTTTTAGGATAAATAAAGAGAGAGATAAAGAAAAAAAAAAAAGAAAAAAAAAACTTGTTGATATAACAAATAGAATGAAAAGGTGGTCGAGTTTAATAATAGAGAGAAACAAGGGTGAAAAGGAAGGAGGAAAAATTCCCGCTCATTTGAGGTGAAAAACTCTTGAAAATTTTTATACTATATTTTTTGTTACGAATTACTCATACACCGTTCTAATAATCCAAATTCCACATATTTTTATTTACGGTCCACTAAACACCGTTTTAAATAACTTTCAAATAGAAACAACCGTTTTAATTAATTAATCATTTACAACGATTTTCTATATAGCCGTGATAAATAATGCTTTTACAATTTTTAAAGCGGTTTAATATATCAATCGTTTCAAATAAGCCGTTTAAAAAATAGTTTGCGTACTAGTGATTTTTAGTGACATTTAGCCAGGGCCGGTTTTATGGACTGTAAGCGGTGTCTTCGTACATGATCACCGCTTGACGAGGGTCACAATATTTATGCACTTCTATTATATATGCATAATATGAAGTTTAAGTTTAATTAGTTCATGCAATACTGATACATGTGTATTTATGGCCACTTTGTGGTGATGACATGAGGCCACTATTTCTAAGTCGGCTAAAATAAGTTGGCTTCTGATGAGAGAATGATACATAAAAAAAAAAAAAAAAAAAAAAAAAAAAAAAAAAAAAAAAAAAAAAAAAAAAACGGAACAAGCGACGAGCTATGGCTTGAGACCCACAGCTAAGCCGGTTATAATTTGAAACCATCGCATAAAAATGCTTCGTCACAATGCGCAGATTAAAATCCTCTTTTAGCGCATATAATGCTGAAAAAAAAAAAGACTGTTTTCGATGAAAAGAAGAAAATAATAATAATATATATCACACGCGATTCTATCTTTCCATGCGAATTCTTAAAAAAATTAAAAAGTAACCACTAGATATCATTATGTCAAAATATTTCACCAAAGGCCAAGCGTTTGTGATAAGTCATATGTTCGTCTTTTTGTGCACCAATAATATATTTTGTCTTTATATCTCTCGAGCGTTGAGATGGTAAAAATGAATTATCTTATGCGTTTTGACTTTACGAAATCTACAGCATTTTATTATACGCATAGATATGTTTACTCTTCATACGTAAGCTTGTAGAATGTTATTTGCAATATTTTTTATTTTAGTTATCTTAATTTGCTAGTGTCAATATTCTCATTAGTAATAAGACATTGATCGGTTCAAAAGTGTGAGATGTTTTCATGAACGTACTAGTTTCTTAATTTATCATCAGATGAAATAATACAGTAGTTGTCTACATTTTACTTTCACGTATCTTGCTCCGGCAACATTCGATGTTGCTGAAACGAACTCATTTGTATCTCATTCTATTCATACACATACATTTCTATTTTGATTTTAATTAAAACGAATTAAAAGTAGCTTTTAGCGTTTTTATAGTTTAAAGATAAGATCAAGCTGAATGTCATAAACCATCGTAGATCCCCATGCTAGCTAATTTAACATTAACCTAATTATTAACACTAGTTATAAGTATTTTATTTTCTCAAAGTGTCAGATTCCCTTCCAATTAAATTTGCGTTTCAATATAATAATGATTGAATTATTACTTTTAGACAATTTGCATGTTACCAAAATACAGAAATAAAGTAAAATAATGGCATGTTGGTTCAAAATAAAGATTTTCTGAAAAATTATTCTCCTTATTCTTCCTAATGTTTGTCCCGCTTAGATTCAAAAATCTCACCTTTCTTTTAACACATTAAGCATAGAAAAATGCTAAAAATTCCTACATTATCATCCTACAAAGTGTCCTACTCACAAGATCATGCCAAGTGGCAGAACTGACGGTTTGAATGCAGAGAGAGAATGCGTGAAAAAAATTATATAATATTGTTGTGAGTGTAGAAAGATTTGTAGGATGAAAATGTAAGAATGTGTAGCAAAGTTCTTAAGCATATATTTTCTTCTTAAAAGCAATTAGTAAAAGTCAAATTTTAGACTAACATACCAGCCCGTGAAAAAAAATGTGCTCCTTTGCAAATATTGATCACGTTTTTGTCAATTTTCTTTCTTCTGAAGTCAGTTTTTTACTAAAACATCTAAAATGAGCTAAATAGACTAAACAAAAAGTTAAAAGTTTGTCATGTTACTTTTAATCCAACTCCTCACCCTTGTACTAAAACATGTTATTTTTATTAGCATCCTTTAAAATTGATTTTGGAATGGAGCAACATATAAACTGTTGATCTTTTCCTATTTGAATTTTCAAAAGTTTTGGCTATTTAGTTTAAATCAAAACTAATTACAAGCACTCATCTATTCATGAATTTTTAGTTGATTTGCTTGTTGAAAAAACATTGTATGATAGTAACCTCTTCACGGTTGCCTGTGGGCTCGGCCCACCGATTCACCAAGTGCCCCATGTTTTGTTTCTTAGTAAGGTGGTTTACAAATCAGGTGAATCGAAAACCGAAACTGAATCGAACTGAATAAAGTTAAGTCGAAATTTGTAACCGAACCGTGTTTTTCAAACCAAAACGAATTAAATATTTGGTTTTCGATTTGAATATGATTTTGGCAAAATGAAAACCGAACCGAACTGAAAACCAAATTTACATAAATATATATATTATTTTTATATATTAATATACATAAAAGAACCATTAAAACTCTTTCTGAGTATAATATAACATTTTTAAGTTTGAACTTTCTTTTAGTGTTAAAATCTATATAATTAATTGAAAAATATAAATTATGTAATTCGGGTTATTCGAGTCAACCTGAAAACTGAACTGAATTCGAATTTTAACCGATTCACCAAGTGCCCCATGTTTTGTTTCTTAGTAAGGTGGTTTACAAATTAGGTGAATCGAAAACCGAAACTGAATCGAACTGAATAAAGTTAAGTCGAAATTTGTAACCGAACCGTGTTTTTCAAACCAAAACGAATTAAATATTTGGTTTTCGATTTGAATATGATTTTGGCAAAATGAAAACCGAACCGAACTGAAAACCAAATTTACATAAATATATACATTTTTATATATTAATATACATAAAAGAATCATTAAAACTCTTTCTGAGTATAATATAACATTTTTAAGTTTGAACTTTCTTTTAGTGTTAAAATCTATATAATTAATTGAAAAATATAAATTATGTAATTCGGGTTATTCAAGTCAACCTGAAAACTGAACCGAATTCGAATTTTAACCGAACCGAATAAACCGAACAATACAATAACCGAACCGATGGACACCCCTAGTTTACGGGGTGTTTGTATTAGTTTTTATGCTGTTAATTAGCTTATATGGTTTTTTTTTTATTATTATTTTTTTTATTTTTATTATTATTTTTTTTAACTGTGGTTTTTAACTTTTTGGCTGACTAATTCACAAGATTTAAGCTTATCACCACACAGACTCAAATCAGGTCAAGCCCTCTCCTATTCAAAAAGGTTATCATTGCCACTTAGAGTTGTTTGCACATAACAAGGATTGAACTTAAGACTTCTCAGTAGTTACTAGAAGCTCTTACCACTATGGCACCCTTAAGTGATTTATTAGCTTATATGTGTTAAATAAGCCTAAACAAGTGTTTGGTTATGCTTATGTGAGTCGACTTATGAGCCTACTTAAGGGGTTTTTGATAAGTCCCAGAAGTGTGACTTTTAAAGAGGTTGAACTTGTATAACATGTTCTATTACAAATTTCAATTTTACCCTTAATTATACTTAATATAACATTCATATTTTTCAACCCATTTCATTCTTGGTCATTACCAACTTAAGCTAAATCAAACAAGTAAGCTTATTAGCTTATTTAACATAAGCTAATCCAAACACTTAATATAAGCTTGAGTTTATGATAATAAGTCATAAGTTGCTTATATAAAACAAGCGTAAACCCAATTAATACGCTTTGCCAAACACCCCCTTACACGTTGATTTACAATTTACAGTGCCATGATGGCATCCATGCTATTTCATTTATGTGACACTTAGTATTATTTATTATTATAAATTAGATGGGTTTTTTGTGTTCAGTTTATCTGAAGATAACGATTTTTTGATCCGAATGTATGTGATATAATCGGAATACTCTCGTGACCATATCCTACTACATCCGCAAAATGTATGATCCGAATTTATATGGCACTTAGTATTATTTATTATTATAAATTAGATGGTATATTAAAACTGTTTTTGGTATAAACTTGTGTTTCTTTACATGGTATCAGAGCAAGGCTTCCAAATCTTGCTCTAAAAATCAATTTCTAAAAATTAAGGTTTCGTAAAAATTTGGGGGGTTTTTTAAAATTGATTGATATCTTTCAATTAACGTTTGTTAGTTGAACGATCTAGTGTCTAATTAGTCAGATCTAAAAGTTTTTTGTAAAACGCCTAATTTTTTGAAAAATTAGGGTTTGGTATTTTTTTGGGCTTTTGATCTCAAAAGGCTTCTGAGGTTGATTAAGTACGTTTAATCAACATATCTGGTGTTGTTGATTCGATTGGAGGTGGTGCTTGGTATTTTCCCTAATTTTGAAAAATTAGGGTTTGGTGATTTTTGGATCAAGGTTATGGGTATTGATGTTGTATCTGCTATATCCCTAGACTAAGTAAATCTAAGGTGTAGTAGGTCTGGTATTCCGCTGCTGATTATTCTTGTGTGCACTGTAACACCACTCACACCCTTCTTTTTAATTTCTATCTTTATTTTTCTTGCTTATATTACTGGAGGATAGGATTGGGATTATTGGAAGTTGAGATTGATTGGTTGTTGAGTTTTGTGTTTTTTGTATGCTATTTGTTTCTTTTTTGTTATTCTTTGTGCTTGTGTGCGCCCTTGACCTACCACTTTAGTGGCAAGGAAAGCCTGAGAACTACCTTCTCTTCCCTATCTTGTATGTTTGATTTTTCTTTTATTTGTTTTACATTATGTCTGTTCATAATTCTGATAAGTCTGATAAGAGTACTCTACATAATTCTGATGATGAGGGTGGTGATGGACCTGTCACCTTGATTAGTAAATTGGATATTATTCACCCTTTACACCTGCACCCTAATGACTCTGCTACCTTAACTGTTATATCCATCAAATTAAAAGGAACTGAGAACTACAATGTTTGGTCATGTGTTATGCTTTTAGCCCTTGAGGGTAAAATAAAACTGGTTTTATTGATGATACATGCAAAAGATCTAATACTGATGAAGTTTTGGGTAGACAATGGGACAGGGTTAATGCTATTGTTTTGGGGTGGATTTTAAATTCAATATCTGAAGAATTATTTCTGGGTCAAATTTTTTCTAAAAGAGCTTCAGATGTTTGGGATGAATTAAAGGAAACTTTTGACAGGGTAGATGGGTCAGTCACTTTTAACCTGCATCATAAGATTAATTCTTTGACTCAAAATAGTTCATCTATTGCTGAATACTTTAGTAAGTTGAGTACTCTGTGAAAACATTTTGATGCTCTTATTAAGCTGCCTAGTTGTACTTGTCATGCCTCTGAGGACTTTAAAAAACATAACCAATTAATGAAATTAATGCAGTTTTTAATGGACCTAGATGATTCTTATATGCAAATTAGAAGCAATATTCTTTCTAGAGACCCCTTACCTGATGTTAAATGGGCTTTTGCCATTATCTCAAGAGAGGAATCTCACAGAGCTGTAGTAATACCTACTGATAACATGTAAAAGACCAAAATGCCCCTACTGCCTTAATTATTTAATTAAATCATGTATAAAGTGACAAATAAATTCTAAACTTCTAGTAATGAACCATATATGACATAAAATAATTTTAAGACACTCATTTAACATTTGTACATGTTCCAAAAATTAATGTGACACAATAAAAGTTATATATACCGAAAATGTATATATGTGTATTTATTTAATTAATTAATTTGATTTAAACAAGCATAAAGAATAAGATAAGCACAAAGTAAACTAGGAAATGATCAATCAATAAAAATTCTGATTTGGTCAATAACAAACCGATTCTATAGCTCTATATCCCCCCCTAATCGGCCAAATCATTCTATATATTTTTTTTCCTTCCCATTGTTTTCCTTTTTCCTTACCGAGAATCCAAAAACAACCATAATAATTCATCATTTGTTCATCCGAATTTCTGGAACCCTTGGGATAATTTTCTGGTGTTCTTTAGCATTAAAGGAAGCCAAGAAAAATAAGTTTGAGGTCGTGCTTTGCTTGATTCGAACGTGGGGTACTTTTCTTTGTCGCATAACACATCCGAGAGGTATAAATCCCAAATAAGTATTCTGATCATCCTAAAATTCGTTTATCATTTTTCTCATGTTACTTATATCGTATATGATCTGTGAAAAATGGCTCTAAGGTCGTGGAGTGGCTAGTGTGATCGTGGTGATTTTCTTGTCGAATTATCCATTCGAGTGAAATAAATTTTGTGCGCCTAATCCACACGTCCATAAACTGATTTGGTATTTTTATCATGTCCTTTACATCATATAAGGTCTATATAAAATGATCAATTCGAATCATGCATGATCTATAAATCGTTTGTGAATTAAAACCCCGAAAAACGTAATAAAACTCTAAATAATTCATACGAATTTTCTGGGCATGAAACCTATTTTATGTGAACTCTATATGATCTATATAACTCTGGAAAAATGTCCATTCGAATTGTTGAAGCTCATATAAATCGTGGCTAATTATTTTGTATTTCGGATATTTAAGAAATAAAGAAAAGAAATAAAAACCTAATCGACCTAACTAGGGTTAGGGTTTTTGGGACACGATCTGGACAATTAATGCTAGTTTAAGGTTGTTGCAATGATTATTTAATGATGGGAAAATTTAGGGCTTGGTTTGTGTAAATTTAAAGTGTACCGATTTGAAAATAAAATATGTAGGGGTTGTTTTGTAATTCCTGAAACTTGTGGGTTATTTTTATAATCTTATTTAGGTCTGGGAGAATGTGTAAAAATTATAACATGGGGTCCTTGTGTGTAAAATTTGCAAGATATGAATTTAATTGTAAATATAGGGTTGTTTTGTAAATATTGTAACAAGAAGGGGATAAACTGTAAATTATGAAACTAAAGGGATTAAGATGTCATTTTGAATAAAATATGTATTTAAATCAGTAACTTGAAGTACTTTCATTTTAGACCTTTGAATTTAATGAATTTACAATTAAAACCCTAAACTATGTATACTTGTCATAATTTACCCTAAACTTTTTTAATTTGATAAAATGTACTTTAATTCCATAATAATCCTTAAATAAGAACTTAACCTAATCTGGGGTACTAATCTCTTACTAAATATGGAAATCTGTTAATTATAGAAACTTAAAAAGTTATTAAAATGAAAAGGTAAATTAAAAATAGTAATCTGAGTTAGAATCCTTTATAATTCCGTCTTCTACTCCTTTAGGTGTAAAGAATGAGGAACCCTGATTCTGTTCCATGTTTGTCTTGCTTATTTTCTTTGCTAATAAGGTACAGATATTCTGCCCTTTTTCAGTAAGGGTTTTTCATTCCCTTTTCTTTCAGTTTTTCATTTTCCTTATTAGGATTCCCAGTACCATTGCTATGTTCCCTTCTGTTTGTGAACCTTCCATGTGATTCCTTTGTTTTGTGAGCCTTTTATGATCTCTTTCATGTTCTGACTTGTTTTACTTCTGAATTGATGTCCTTATTATAATCCTCTTTGCTTTGAACCATTTCTTGATTCCCTGTTGTTACGACCCCTGATATAAAAATCTGTTATGCGAAAATCTTTTAATTATGACTTGGAAATGTTTTGAGAAAAAATAAGTTATTTTAAAAGAATGATTATGAATGGTGATATGATACTACTTTATATGACAGTTGTTAACTTTTGTGAAAACTAGTTTTAAAGAATGTTTTTATGAAAAACCGTTTTGAAAGATTATTTTATGAAAACTATTCTGAAAGATCATTTTATTGAAAATCGTTATTAAAGGAATGCTTTCAATGAACTTTTGACAGAAATTTCTAAAATGAACTTTTGCTATGAACTCTTAATTATGAACCTTGATATAATCTTCTGAACCATTTGATATAATCCTTTTAATCTGAACTTAAACTTTGATATAAAACTTAATCTGATAAACTTCGATTTGAACCTTTGACATTTATTTCTAAACTGTTTGACATGAACCTTTTGCCATGTACCCTTAAGATATAACTTTTGATTATTTGATAGTACGCTTGACCTTTGACCTACAGTCTGATGTCCGAGCCAATCACTAGGCATGAGGGTTTCATGTCCATGTCATTGACGCACCTCTGACATGACTCTAGGGCAGGAGAGTGATGACCTGTTCCGTCCCTTATTTATTATCTGCTATGGCCATTATGATTATGATTATTGATTTGTCTGCGGGGGCGTATGGGTGCATCCTAGATTTGATCTGTTCTCTGTTTATGTAATATGTTTACTGTTATTATATTTGGTGACTGATGGTGTGTGCGATACACGTCTTTCACATTGTCTGAGAGCTGATCACTCTACACAGGTTTGTTTTATTATATTGGTATGCTATGGTATTATCTGTTATCTGGGCTCGTGACAGATTTCTGTTTTTCCCTTATTCTATAACTTTATTGTTTCCTTTTCCTTATTTCTTTTCTTTTGTCCTTATTCCGTTCCTTACTTCTTTCGCTTTGATTTTGTATCGGTATGGTCTGTATTCTTGGTTTTCTTTGTGTTGCTATCTATTACTGCTTTTGTTATCGTTATATCTGTTCACTGAGCTCTCGTAGCTCAGCCGCATTCCTTTTCCTGCGGCAGGTTTTAGTAGGAAAGCTGGGAATGAGTGGAGAGTGTACCTTGGACTTAGAAGATTGGATAGCTATTCTGGATTAGAGTTGACTAGAAGATAATATATTTTAGAATTAGTGTTTTTGGAAGTTCTCAGTTGTAACCTTGTAGATTCAGTATTTCATTTGTAATCTTTTGAGATTTTTGTATTACTGAAATTGTATGCTTTGTTTTGATCTGATGTGAATCCATTATTGTGATATCTTTACCCTTGTCGGGTCGGGGTGTTACAATTTATGGTATCAGAGAGACAGGCTGCGACTCGTAATACATTTACCCTTGACCCGTGAAGTCTGGACCACTAAGTTTCCACTGTAGGCGCTCGTAGGACAACCTTTGAGAAATTGCCTTAGGATTTTCCTATAGGAACTTAAATTCTGACCAGTGAGGAATGGGTAGACTATAAGTCATATGTTTGAGTAGCATTGCTTCCGCATCACTCTGATTCGTGCCTTGCTTTTGGTTAAAGACTGTTGAAATCACATTTGGAAAATTAGTGCTTATGCCTTGCACCACCTAAGAATTTGAAACCTAAATAAAACCTGAAGCATTGAAATTGCATAGTAATTTTTTGACACTATTTGATCCTTGCCTTCAGATTCCGACTCCAACCTCAGAACCTTTTGTTAACCATTCTAATGCCTCTTCGGGCATTCTGAGAATCCTTATGGCGACGATATACTTAGTACATGTTGTTCTATAAATCTTTTGACACTATTTGATTTCGTCTTAACCATCCCTGTTCCCATGAGAAGTTTTGTGGTGTTGAACCACGAGTGTAAAATATTTTCCTTCTCATTCTGAACGATAAGATTCTTCCTTGTTGATCCGTCTTTCTTTGATAGTAACCTTGATTTTATTCTTATAAGGATTGATGGACTGATCATTTAATACTGACGACTATCCTCCTATGTCTCACCTTGGCGTTTGAAACAATTTTTGGAACCCTTTCCATGATTACCGATTGTTAAACTTTTGCTGCCACTACCTGATTTTGACCTTCACTTCCGATCTGTTTGATAAACAGTTTGATATTTTCTCCGATCTTTTCGAAGGTCATTTAACCCTAATGTGTTTGACCCATTCTCTAAATTCTATAACCGTGCTGGATATAAATGTATCACCTGATACTATTCTGTCTTGCAAATCCATTACTACTCCTATTAGAACTCTAGTTATTTTTAACCTTGGGTATATAAGTTTATTCCCTCCCTTGAATGATGAATCTTATTTGCCAATCAGTTTTCTTTTGGAAGGATTTGGTGCAAATACCATCTCTGTATGGAATTGTTAGCTAAGCATGATGATGCTGATAACTGATATTTCATACGCCTCACTTTGGCAGTATACGATGTTCGTATTGCCGATGATTCGCAACCTACCTGCCACTTGTGCTAAAAAGCTAAACCAAAACTCCAACACCTTGAACTGTTCGCTTATCTATCCCTAACACTATACTGAAACATGTACTTGACTCTGACATAGGAACTATCCGTCCGGTTTAGTGACCATATTCGTTCTGCGGATCTGTTTACTATTGATATACTTGATTTTGGAGATCTTTTGGTTATTGATTGGCTGGCTCTTCGTAAAAGCTACCATAAGACTACCGTATTTGAAATGTGATCCTTAACAATCTGCTCCCCCCTACTTTTGTTATGAAAACCTTTAACCGCTCAAATCTGATAAGATTAATGTTGCTATGGAAACACTTACCCCGTTCTCATTTGATTTTCATTTTCCCTGACACCTAACAGTATCTACCCCTAGAAAGCGTTGGCATTGAAAGTTTTGTTGTACAAATTTTCCGGTGCTTTCTGATGAAACTCTTGGGTTTTCCTTCCTGTTTGAGAAGTAGAATTGACTCTGAACCGATCTCAGTTGACGAACCATGATGCTATAGAAGTTGAAAGATTGAAGAAGCAACCACAAGAACTCCTAAGATAGGAGATGACTAACTGAGAGCAACTTCCGTAAAGTATTTCAGTTTTATTCGTAAAGATTGGTGATGTGAATTAGATATGAAGTTTTCCCTGAAACGATTCATGAAAACTGTTTTCGTACTCATTGTGACCATCATGAGTTTTAAATAATGCCAATTGTATTGGCTAATACGAATCATGTTTTCACAAGTATTTGGACAATTGTCATAGTATGACAGCATGTTTTTGCTCTGAGACGAACGAGGAACATGTAGACCATCTTCGTATTAAATGGAATGACCTTTGTTCTGGAAGAGTAGATTTGATTGTCGTTCAGAGATTGTAGCAGACACCACTACCAGGCATCCGGTGACGACAGCAGTCTGAGTTGGCGAATTCCGAACTGTGCTAGTAGACCTGTCCAAGACTCGCAGTCTTGCTTCTCTATTCATTTTAGTTGTACTAAGATGAATTGAGAGCAGAAGCAGACTTGAGAATGGAAATCGAGATCATGATTTTGAATGGAAGAAAATTCTGAAGTGAACGTTTGTGTTTGGAAGAATTAATTATGTGATGGATGAAGCTATGGATGACGTAATTCAGTTCCTCTTGACCTATTTAAATTTCGGTTACCTGATGATAAAATCCTTTGAATGATTTAGGTTCCCTATTAGTAATTCCGCTCTGTGTTCATTCTATGTATGTTGGACGATGGTTTTGTTAGGTGAAATTGGACGAATGAAGGATGATCTGATGCTTTTAACGATGTACCAGATTCTGATAGGCATTCTGGGAATTCTGTTAACTCTTTCGAGTGATTCGTTCTCCTCTTAGTTAGGGTATTTGATTTTGATGACCTCTGAGACCATAGAAAGACTAGGTGGATTAAGATAAGTTGTTCTGTTCACGACTTGAAATAAAGTATGACCATCGTGGGGGCATATTTATATGATGCCAGTATTATGACGTCTGGCCAACGTGATAATACTTACATCATATAACGTGCACTTGTTGTGGGCATCAGATATTTCGAGTAGTGCCTTAGAGCTTTAGAAATTCTGATAACTGTTTGAGATCATCTACGTTAGTGAGACTTTAAGTTCATTCTACCTTTACGCGTAATCTGCTTTCACCGTTATGCGAATTGATACGTCTGGATTCTCGTCACGCATTTTACTGACCTCTGGACTCCCGATAAAAATCTTAGGTTCTGTTATAGAACTTCTACCAATTGATGTTATCGATAATCTATTCCTGTACGTTCTAATCTGATCTGTCAAATCAAATTTTGTGGATGGCTTATCCGTCAAAATCCTGTGTAATTCTTACGTCTCTTCCGAGAGAATCAGATTATTATCTATTAGGTCTGGTATGTCTTTGTTTAGTTCCGTTCTATTTTCTTTCTGCTTTCTGCAAATTTCGAGGATGAAATTTTTTTTGGTTAGTGGGGAAGAAGTTGTAATACCTGAAATTCAGATAACATGTAAAAGACCAAAATGCCCCTACTGCTTTAATTATTTAATTAAATCATGTATAAAGTGGCAAATAAATTCTAAACTTCTAGTAATGAACCATATATGACATAAAATAATTTTAAGACACTCATTTAACAATTGTACATGTTCCAAAAATTAATGTGACACAATAAAAGTTATATATACCGAAAATGTATATATGTGTATTTATTTAATTAATTAATTTGATTTAAACAAGCATAAAGAATAAGATAAGCACAAAGTAAACTAGGAAAGGATCAATCAATAAAAATTCTGATTTGGTCAATAACAAACCGATTCTATAGCCCTATATCCCCCCCCCTAATCGGCCAAATCATTCTATATATTTTTTTTCCTTCCCATTGTTTTCCTTTTTCCTTACCGAGAATCCAAAAACAACCATAATAATTCATCATTTGTTCATCCGAATTTCTGGAACCCTTGGGATAATTTTCTGGTGTTCTTTAGCATTAAAGGAAGCCAAGAAAAATAAGTTTGAGGTCGTGCTTTGCTTGATTCGAACGTGGGGTACTTTTCTTTGTCGCATAACACATCCGAGAGGTATAAATCCCAAATAATTATTCTGATCATCCTAAAATTTGTTTATCATTTTTCTCATGTTACTTATATCGTATATGATCTGTGAAAAATGGCTCTAAGGTCGTGGAGTGGCTGGTGTGATCGTGGTGATTTTCTTGTCGAATTATCCATCCGAGTGAAATAAATTTTGTGCACCTAATCCACACGTCCATAAATCGATTTGGTATTTTCCCACGTCCTTTACATCGTATAAGGTCTATATAAAATGATCAATTCGAATCATGCATGATCTATAAATCGTTTGTGAATTAAAACCCCAAAAAACGTAATAAAACTCTAAATAATTCATACGAATTTTTTGGGCATGAAACCTATTTTATGTGAACTCTATATGATCTATATAACTCTGGAAAAATGTCCATTCGAATTGTTGAAGCTCATATAAATCATGGCTAATTATTTTGTATTTCGGATATTTAAGAAATAAAGAAAATAAATAAAAACCTAATCGACCTAACTAGGGTTAGGGTTTTTGGGACATGATCTGGACAATTAATGCTAGTTTAAGGTTGTTGCAATGATTATTTAATGATGTGAAAATTTAGGGCTTGGTTTGTGTAAATTTAAAGTGTACCGATTTGAAAATAAAATATGTAGGGGTTGTTTTGTAATTCCTGAAACTTGTGGGTTATTTTTATAATCTTATTTAGGTCTGGGAGAATGTGTAAAAATTATAACATGGGGTCCTTGTGTGTAAAATTTTCAAGATATGAATTTAATTGTAAATATAGGGTTGTTTTGTAAATATTGTAACTAGAGGGGGATAAACTGTAAATTATGAAACTAAAGGATTAAGATGTCATTCTGAATAAAATATGTATTTAAATCAGTAACTTGAAGTACTTTCATTTTAGACCTTTGAATTTAATGAATTTACAATTAAAACCCTAAACTATGTATACTTGTCATAATTTACCCTAAACTTTTGTAATTTGATAAAATGTACTTTAATTCCATAATAATCCTTAAATAAGAACTTAACCTAATCTGGGGTACTAATCTCTTACTAAATATGGAAATTTGTTAATTATAGAAACTTAAAAAGTTATTAAAATGAAAAGGTAAATTAAAAATAGTAATCTGAGTTAGAATCTGTGGAAAACAAGAAGGGGGGTTGAATAGTTTTATGTCCTTTTCAATTTTATTGTGAAAACTTTATTTACTTTTTAAAACTTAGATTCGAATTTATGTGATCTCAACTTCTTGAACAATATGAACAATATGTATATAAGTAAATATAAATATGTAATGCAAGTAAGGTAATAAAATGAAATGAAAGCTAAAGATGGAAAGATCTAACCGAGAGACAAGAGATTTATAGTGGTTCGGCTACAAGGACACCTTCCTTGCCCTACTCCACTCCCCGGGCACCTAACTCGAGAGTTTTCTTCACTATGTCAACAAGCTCCCTTATGGCGGAGAAAACCTTACACAACTTTAGCTTACACCGGCTTAACGACACAAAGCTAGATGTCGAGTTCTAATCGTAGCTAGAACCAATCTCACAACTTAAACACAACTTAATCACACCTTCTTCTTCACGACTACTTCACGACTTCTTCACGACTTCTTCACAACTTCTTCACGACTTCTTCACGACACTTCACGACTTCTTCACTACTTCTTCACGACACTTCACGACTAAGCACAACCTATGTACACTTCTACTTCTTCACACCTTTACTACTTACACACCTTAACAACACAACTTCTCTACTTACACACTAACCTATCCCAAACAATTATACACACAACTATCTAGCAACAATACACAACTTATAAACAAATGTATGATGACACAAACAACTTAGGTATCTAAGTTGCAATACTTCTTCTCTAGTTGTTGAAGGAGTATTCTTCTTTTGCACTTGAATGGAGGAAGCTTGGATAACTTAGAAACCAAAGCTTAAGATTATATGATCAAAGGGTTTTTGAAGATATGAAATGTGATTTAAAACAGAAAGTTTCAGTGTGCAAAAGGTGAGTAAAAATCCAGGAGAAGGCTGGTATTTATAGGAGAAAAACTGGACAGCTGGAGGCCTACTAGAGCGGGGTCGGTCCCCTTAATTATTAAGGGGGCCGCCTAGCAAAATTAAGGGGGCCGCCCCTACTGAACGTTGGCCAATTTTGTCCTTTTGTGGGGAAGGTTTTTCTGGAACATTTTAACTGATTTTGGTTAAAAATTTGAATTCATATTTTTATAAAAGATTAAACATTTTTATTTAATACCAAAAATGTTTTTCAAAAATATATAAAATGTTTTTGATGTTTTATAAAAAATCTAGTTATTAAGAAAATGTTCCTTTGATCATATAATGCATTAAGCACTTGTTTATTCATACCTTAAGTGATTAAGTTGTAGAAATGAATATTTACAACTAAATACTTGTTTATTTGATAAGTTTATGTTTTAATGAGTTTATATTTTGTGATCATTAAAACATAGAGATATGAATAATGTTTTTAGGCATTATTTATGTCAACAATCTCCCCCTTTTTGATGATTACAAAACTTAAACTTATTAAATCCAAAAATTTATTTTTGGACAAGTATTTAGTGAGTTTACATTCACTTCTCCCCCTTTTTGTAGAATCAAAAAGGTTATGCCGACAAGTTTTAGAAACTAAATTTGTCGGGACGAGAACTCCCCCTTGATGTTTACTCCCCCTCGTTCGAGGGCACCAAGGAGACGAGCTATGAAAATCTTGGCTGCAAAAACAAGTTAGGAGACACAAGATACATATACATAGCAAAAATATTTAGAACAACCAACTAATACATTCAAGATGATCATATAATATATGAATCATCGTTACATTACATAAAATACTTGAAACATAATGATTACAACAAAACTAGAAATACTAATGGTCCTCATATTGCCAAAGAGAGCGATTGGACTTGCTTGCGACACAAAAGGGTGAGGGAGTTTATTTTGAGGCGGAAAGCATGTGGATGGGTTTTAGTTATGTGATGGTGAGGGAAATGGAGCGGATCCATTGAGGTTATATCGTTGTAGTGGAGGAATGGGATGAGGACGAGTGAGTAGATATTCGATCCAAGAAATATCTTCACTTAAGTGGTGGATTTGTTTTTGAAGGAAGATGCAACAAGGGCAATAATGGGTGTGGTTTGTAACTTGATCCAAGTTAAGAGAGTGTGGTAGGCAATTTGAGTAAGGTGAGGATGGAGGTTGTCCCTTGTTGCGTTGTGTGAGGTGCATAGCAAGGAGATCATTAAGATCATGGATTTGGTTAATCTCTTCATGAAGCTTTTGCCTTTCATGAATGGGGATTTAGTTATTTGGTGGAAATGGATGGTATTGGGGTGAAAGGTTTGATGTTTGACCAAGGTGATGAGGGTTTTCAAGTATTCCATTGAAGTTGGTTTGAGGTTTAGGGGAGTAGTTTGGAATGAATGTGGATGTTTGGCCAAAATGGTAGGGTTTGTGAAATGGTTCAATGGAATGAGGTTGTGATCTTGGAGAGTAGTTGGGGATGAATGATTATGGAGGTGTTGGTTGTCTAGTTGTGATGGGCTTGTGGTGAGGGTTAGTTTTTCTTTTCCACCCGGGTTTTAAGGTCATCCTTGCTAGCTTAGAGGTTTTTGGTTTTAGGTTGATTGGAGAAGACATGATGGGATGATTGAATGTGGTGAGATATGGGGTTATTTATAGTGGAGAATTTGTGTTGTTTAGGAATGAATAGGCTTGTTGGGTGATTAGGACAAAATGTGTTTGTGAATTTTAGGAAGTATAGGATCAAATGGGCTAAAAAGCAGAAAAAGATTCTCTGAACCCGTCCAGCAGATGGCCGGTCCCCTTAATTATGGGCGGTCCTCTTAATAATTAAGGGGGCCGCCCATCTGGTACTTTTCTGGGTTCCAGAAATGGGTTTTTCTGCAGAAATAGGTGAGGATGGCTATGTTTTGAGCTTTTGGTTTTAGGCAAGTCCCACTCTTTGAGGCAATAGAGAAACATATTAAGCATGCATGGCATATAAGACAAATAAATAAGCAAGCAAAAATTAATATCTAGCAATTAAGAGAATTAAGGAACCTAATCATCTAAGGAAAGGGTAATGAAGCAAAGGCACTAGAAACTAATGGGGAGTAGGTGATGGAACAAATGTGAGGATGTGATTAAGAAGCTTGTTCTAGTGTGTGCCTATATGCAACAAATGTGGAGATGTGATTGTTTCGACTCCTAAATGCAAAAATTTCCTAAGAAACAATCCAAGGTCTCCTTGATTTGATTTTGCTCAATATATGAATATCAAAGATGTATATATTAGATTATATACTTTGACAATTCATGTGAGATCTTTATGCATGAAAAAATGTTTTTAGCATTATTCAACAATGTAAGAAAAATAGTTTTCATGTGTTTTCCTAGATGTGAGAATGATTTGTAGAAAATAGATTGGGTTTTGTTTGTAAATATGTTTATGCAAAGAAATATCCCAATCTTTTATTTTGTGCAAAACAGATTCCTAGACTCAGATGGGAGGAAACAGAAAAAAAATGTTACAGTCAAATGGCCGGTCCCCTTAATGACAAGCCGGTCCCCTTAATAATTAAGGGGACCACCTTTATGACATTAAGGGGTCCGCCTATCTGGAAAAAAAAAATTACTAAAAATGCAGAAAATTCAGTCAATTTGTTCCATCATTCCTAGGCCTAAACGTAAGTGGTTAAAGAGTTCACGCTTAAGGGGCTTAGTGAATATGTCTGCTAAGTTATCTTCCGATGCAACCTTTTCTATAGATATGTTTCCTTTTTGAATGTTATCGCGGAGGAAGTGGTGGCGTATTTCTATATGTTTAGTCCTAGAGTGTTGAACGGGATTCTTACTTAAATCTATAGCACCTTTATTATCACACATAATTGGGACGTCATCTAACCTAATGCCATAATCTACGAGAGCTTGTTTCATCCATAGTGCTTGTTGACATGCCTTTCCAGCGCTTACATATTCGGCTTCTGTGGTAGAAATAGCAAGAGTGGTTTGCTTCTTCGAGAACCAAGATGTTAGACAACATCCCATTAACGTGCAAATTCCGCTAGTGCTTTTTCTATCCAAGTAGTCTCCCGCATGATCCGAATCCGCATAGACGATGGTTTCTATGCCCGATCCCTTAGGATACCATAATCCTAAGTGTATAGTGCCTTTAATGTATCGGAAGATACGCTTAACCGCTTCTAGGTGAGAGGTTTTGGGATCCTCTTGAAAGCGAGCACAAAGGCAGACACTAAACATGATATCCGGTCTACTTGCCGTTAAGTATAGTAAACTACCTATCATTCCTCTATACTTAGTGTTTTCTACGGACTCACCCTCTTCATCTCTTGTGAGTTTTACTTCCGTAGACATTGGTGTCTTCATGGGCTTAGCGTCTTCTAATCCAAATTTCTTAAGCATTTCCTTAGAATAATCATGTTTAATAAGAAATGCCTTTAATCGATCATACCAAGCCTTGGGAGCTTGTTTGAGTCCATATAAAGCTTTCTTGAGTTTATAAACATAATCAGGTTTTGCGAAGTCAATGAATCCTGGAGGTTGTGCCACGTATACCTCCTCATTGATAAAACCGTTAAGGAATGCACTTTTCACGTCCATTTGAAATAACTTAAAATCTAGGGCGCATGCATAGGCAAGTAGTATTCTTATAGATTCTAATCTAGCTACGGGGGCATAAGTTTCGTCATAATCTATTCCTTCTTGTTGATTATATCCTTGGGCAACTAACCTAGCCTTGTTCCTAGTAACTATTCCATTTTCATCTAACTTATTTCTATAAACCCACTTAGTTCCTATGATGGTCATGTTCATGGGATTTGGGACTAGTTCCCAAACGTCATTAGTCTTAAATTGATTTAGTTCTTCTTGCATAGCCATAACCCAACTTTCATCTTTTAAAGCCTCGTTTATATTTTTAGGTTCTATAGTTGATAGGAAACAAAAGAAGTTATTTTTATCTTGAGCTTGTGATCTAAGGGTTCTTTGATTTAAGTTTCCTATTATATTATCTAACGGGTGTGATTTATATTCCTTAACATTTACTATTTCGTTTTCACCTAATATTATATCTTCATTATCATCACCTAAGGGTTTAATTTTACTAACCTCAATAGCTTCTTCTTCAACTAGGTCATCATCTTCTAGGGGCAATGTCTTAGGTGGTGGTGGAGTTTCATCAAATGTTACATTTAAGGACTCTTCTACTTTCATAGTGTGTTTATTAAGTATTATGTATGCTTTACTATTTTGTGAATACCCTAGAAAGATTCTTTCGTACGACTTATGATCAAACTTAGTAAGGTAATCTTTTGTATTGAGAACAAAACATTTGCTCCCGAATACCCTAAAGTAATTTAGATTAGGTTTTCTACCTCTTAATAACTCATATGGGGTTTTTCCTAATATTCTCCTAATTGAGACTCTATTTATTATATATGTTGATGTATCTACGGCATTGTAAGACTCTACGAAAAACCCTAGTAGTTAATCTTAATAATTAGTGTTAACCTTGTATTGTCGTTTAATAAAGCCATTTTTACGGGAAAATTTGAACTTTTCTATTACCATTTATTTATATTGATGCATTATATATATATATATATTATATATATATATATATATATATATATATATATATATATATATATATATATATATATATATATATATATATATATATATATTGTATACACCGAACTCGAGATAATAATTCTCACACAACAACACACTTTCACAATCAACAACAAGTGATCATACTCACCTATTTATTTTACTACACTTAACTAAAATTAATATCACTCAATTATACTTAACTAAAACACTAATACTAATCCTAACTCTACATTACAAGAACCAACCGGACCCTCACTGTTCCAGCCCACCACACAACCCAATTATCACCAGCCCAATTTCGCTCTTTTCTTTCCTTGGTCATTTATAAACCCGATCGTGTACCCTCCACAAAACACCCTCATATCTCAGTAATACCGAAAGTAAACTATACATATTTTTACACCATTTAAATCACCACCAAGCAAACTCCTTTTGTACAAATTCACAAACATAATGGTCAAGTATTAACACGATAACGAAACTCATATTGTTTGTCCCATATTTGACCCAAGCGTATAACAAAAATTGTCGACACATAACCATATCATACCCCACTGTTTCCTACAACCTTCTAGCTATATTATTAACTTAAATTGCTACTTCAAATGAGAAAGGAACCACAGCAACAACTTGTAACTCGTTAGATTAAATCTTGTGTCAACTTTTGTGGAAACCGAATATAGGAAAATCCAAGAACTAGAATACAAATCTCAGCTACCAACTTCAACTTCACACTCAATCTAGGATAACAATATACAAGTGTCCCCTAGTTACAGTATCCTCAAATGATTGGGTCAATTGGTCAATGTGAAATGTGGGATATTTCCTCTATAAAAAGCCTATCAAATCTTCCCCTTCTACCCTACCTAACTACCCTTTTCTATCACCCTCAAACATTCCTTAAATAGCATAAAAACTTTCTGTCTTGGGAAACAAGGACCAGTTGGAGTCAAGCATATAACACTCTTCGAGTTCACTGCCTCTCCTTGTCGACCACAGTCCTTTCCCCACCTTTCAAAAGGTGTTGTAAGTATCTTGTAACCTCTTGTTTTCTATTCCCATGCACACGACCTGCCCATGCATATTTCATTTTTTTTACAATCGAAAGTATCATGCATGCATAGTCTATTCTCTTTACAGTCGAACCACCATGCATTGTTTCATCATTTTGTTCGATTATATATATAACATCAATTAGTTACATTTGTTATTTCATGTGTACCCAACATGAGTCGAGTAGCCACTAAGAAGGTTTAAGAACCATCACTCATCTCATTTTCACGTTAGGATATTACACACCATGCATCATTTTCGTTTCCCAC
This sequence comes from Artemisia tridentata subsp. tridentata, assembly GCA_021014915.2. Taxonomy (NCBI): domain Eukaryota; kingdom Viridiplantae; phylum Streptophyta; class Magnoliopsida; order Asterales; family Asteraceae; genus Artemisia; species Artemisia tridentata. The sequence goes on from CP139506.1 coordinate 81,042,529, forward strand.
CCGAACGTATAAACAATAATATGTGTTACTGTGTTCATCTCATTTAAGAGTAAACCATGCACACAGTTGAACTCACCTTGTGAAATCTCAACAATCACCTCACACCATTGGTATGTCAAATATTTGCCTTGCATGAAATTTAAGTCCCATGTGTAACTAAAACTCGAAAACACTTATAATTTCTACTAAAATTTCACTTATTAAAAACAACCCAAATCGACTAGTAAATCACTTCACATCTCACAACCCAACTAAACGACTATACGATTTCTTTACAAAACCTGTTAAAGGACATCGCTAACTACCCTTTTTATTTAGACAACACGTAACGACACTCACGTTTTGATCCTTAAAAGTAAACAAAGTGAATGGTAAAAATCTGTTTTGAAAACACTTAGAAATTTTAAAGGCTTCATACATTGAACACAGCCACGTCACCTAGGAAACAAGACCATAAACCACGATTCGAATAAATAACCATGCCTTATTTTTATATGACTCCAAAGACCTCCCAACTAGCTACCAATTTCGCTTAAACATCAATTAAAAATAATCGAGTTACAACCATTTAAAAGCAGCCAGGCTAGTCGCATAAACATGAGACCTTTTTCAGAAAATACAAACCAAAAGCCATTTTCGGTAATGGGCTAAACTAAAGCCTATTAAGCATCGGTGTTAAAACAGTCCAATACACCCCTATGAAACATTTTTAGAATCACAAAATTAGCCCAAGTTAAGGCCCAAAACTTTTTTCACGCCCTCGCCTCTAAATTTATTAACGGGCCTTAAGATAAATCGTTAATTGGCCCATTGATACAAAAATAAGCTTTTTTCTGGAATAAGAACTTGAAATAAGTTAAAATGAACTTAATAAAGTTAAAGAAATTTTCAGAATATTTTTCCCGTCATTTTTATGCAAAAAGGACTAAAAATGTAACGCGATCTAACTGGAAGGACCGAAACTGCCAAACTGTGAAACCTAGGGACTGAAGCTGTGAAAACAGTTTATAAAGGACTTAAATTGACATACCATTGAACTCCAAGCTTTGTATGGACATATGGACAAGATTCGGACTATTATTGGACTATGAACTTAACCAAGGACTAACGATGCAACGCAAGCCACAGTTAGGGTAAAAGATGTAAAACCTGGAAAGAACAAGTACTAACTGTTATAAATTGACATTCTTATTCTATTTTTCATTTTAGCACCACACTTATATCTCATATGCATTTTTACGCATTCTATTTGCATATTAGTTAATTTTCGATATTTAGTAATGTTAGAAATATTTCATGTTAATATTTCATGACAATTCATTTACTCTTTGAAGATATGATTTTACGAGAGCACGAGCACCATAATCATATATAATAACACTTCCACCTTCAACGATCAAATCGTTGTATATCATTAGTTAATTATCATCCACCATTCATACACACACACCACCAGAAATTAGTCAGATTCTCAGTTATTTATATATTTACCAGGTTCCATATCAAAGTTATTATAATCACCTCTGAGTTTATTTTCACCATCACCAGTAACGCTTAAGGTGAGTCATGGCCTCACTTTTTAAACTCTTTATACTTTTTAAACTCCGTGAGGGGGATACATGCTATAAACAGATCACAAGTATTTTTCTGTATGCTACCCGACTTGATATATGCCTAAGTTACCATATTGCCACAAGACCCTTTTATCATGAGCCATTAATCACTGCGGTGAACGCGAATATAATGAATAGATCTATTAGAGGCTGACGACCTATCCCACTAATACTGTGACGGAATGCTTTTTGCTAGTCGTATTAGTCGTGATGCATTATATTTGAGAGAAATAGGAATTGGCAAATCACCTATTACACGAGGGCAAAACCTTCATCATTAATTTGATGGACACCTCCGTTTATGCGGTACATTGTTAACGTTTGCGTGTCATGAGGCTTAGGGTAATATATGAACTGCGATATCAACTTTTAAACTGATTGTATCTTCAATACAATCTTACTTGTGAATCGAACTGATATTTAAATTACAAACTCCATGATTTCACTCAACATTATGTTGACTTTTAAGAATGTATCTCAGGGAACTAGAGGAGCAAGGCAAGGCATGGAGCAGGCGTACCCTATCGTAAATAAATGGTGTAAAATAAAGTTGTAATTCAGTTAAATTGATGTTTCTTTGGAGAAACCTTAGCACTCTGATGTAACGCTTTGTAACTGAATTTGTATTATGGACCTATGTAAATTAAAAATGCCGCCTCAGGCTGTTTTTCTATGATCTTGTTTTCGATCCTCACAGTAACACCCAAATTAATCTTCCGCTGCTATATTCCAAATTTGGGGGTGTTATAGATTGGCATCAGAGCTTCAGTTATAGAGAACCAAATGTTTTCAAACGTTGGACTATAACTACATTTTTCAAACAAATTTATTATACACCATGTTACCTTAAGCCCTCCATGCCTGCTTGCTGCCGCGATCGGTATGTTGCACATTAGGATTATCTTATATAAGCCTCTGCATACTTGATAGTTATTGTACACAACTAGATCATTTCATGCTTACATTACACCACTTGATGTTAGTAATTACTTATTTCACCATATATGGATTATTACAGTACCATGTCATTCATCACCCACTTTAGTGTATCATCGGAGCCGGACTCCGAGGGATCACTAGCATCAGTCACGTCCCCCATACTTCCTGGTACTGTAGCACCAGAGGTTGTGCCTGACGCGATCGAGCCCTTTGTGGAGGGTGGAGCCGCCGCTATACCTTTATTGGAGGACCCTCATGTGCCAGCTTTGCCAGCACCTACGTTACCACCACATTTTGTTTATGACACCTACTCTCCTTTCTATATACCACCCCCTGACGACTTGTACTATGAGAGTCAACAATGGCTCCCTGCTGATGATTTACCCGAGCCCCATCATGTTGCACCACCATTACCACCTGACCATTTGCTTGACATACATACCCAGACATATCCACTACCACCTCGACAGCGGGATCCGATTCCTGCAGAGGATATTCCTTCATCGAGTAGACCTCGCATATTAGACCAGATACACCCATCCTCACCATCACTGCCTTACCCTCCTGGTTTCACTCCCCCAGCTCAGACCCATGATGCTTGGGAAGGATTTAGACCAGTAGTCACCCATACCCTTATACCATCTACAGTGGTGACACGACTCGAGAGTCACGGAGAGCAGATTGATTCACTTCTTCGGATGATCGACCATGTGCCATTGGATTCCCCAGGGACTATCACTGACACTCTGCACAGGTTGGCTTCCAACAGAGCATTGGTACAGCAGTGCTTGAGACAGATGCAGACAGACTTGGCAGATACCCGTTCCCACGCGATATCCATACGTAGAGAGGGACAGGACTTAGCTTGGGAGGCTCACCTAGCATAGCGTAGAGCTGACACATTGGAGAGACTCATGGGAGACATACAGATGGAGCATCAGGCTGAGATACAGAGACTCAAAGACCAGATCTCAGAGCTCACGAGGCGTACGGATAGACCTGAGCAGTAGACATAGTTAGCATGTTGTATAGTTTGAGACATTGTAGTCTGCCGCATGTGGCAATTAATAAAGACTCTTGTATCGTTTTGTTGTATAACTCAACTGATCAAGTTATTAATGTTGTAATGTTGGTAGTAATGTACTATATATCTGTTAACTTATGTATTATGGTTGTTCGTATGTATTGTAATTGTATCCAGACATGTCGTGATGTTATCTGTTATTATTATGATTCTCTAATTGTGTAAATATTGTAAAAACCTGAACACAAATAATATGGTGATATGTAGAGGAAGTTGACGAACTTCAGTTCGTATGGTTAAATCGTTCGTTCCTTAACCATCCCATATCTGTAAATGGACAAATTAAAGAGACATCGTAACTGTGGGAAATATTCAATTTAATCACCATTTCACACCATGATTACATTGTGCATAGACTCAGCTATTCTATCCAAATTCTAAATCTGTATTCTTGTGACATTAATAGAAAATGGAACATAGCGAACACGAAACTACCAACCCTACCGTAGCACTGACGCTTGAGGAGGTTCGAAGGATGATTGATGCCGGCATCGCCGCAGCACGCGAGGTCGATGCAGCAAACCGCTCAAGCAATACCATGGGAGCAACAACCGAAAGTGAGGCATCTACACCACGTAAATGCACTTACAAAGAATTTGTAAGTTGTCAACCAACCACCTACAGAGGCGTAGAAGGAGTGACGGAATTAGCACAGTGGTTTGAATGCATGGAAACAGTATTCATGAGAAGCAACTGCGCAGAAAGCAACAAGGTCACTTTTGCTACCGGAACCTTAAGGGGAAATGCACTAACTTGGTGGAATGCTACTGTCAAAATAATGGGTACCGAAGCAGCATTTCAAATCTCCTGGACCGAACTGAAGAATAAAATGCTGAAAAAGTACTGTCCCCGTACAGAGGTCAGAAAGCTTGAAGATGAATTTCACCAGTTAGTGGTGAAAAACAATGACGTCAGTGTGTACAACCGAAAATTCCAAGAATTATCTCTTCTGTGTCCACACATGGTACCTGACTTGGAAAAGACGTTGGAAAAATATGTGGAAGGACTACCTTCAAGTATTGAGGGAGACGTCACTGCATCACACCCACAAACCCTCGAAGCCGCATTCGTGTTTGCTCAGCGAATGATGAGTCGAGTGCTTAAACGAGGTTCTAACTCCACAGTCATTGGACAAAAGAGAAACCATGATAACCATGACAGCAGCAACCGGAACGGCAACAGTTATTACAATCACAACAGGAGCTACCGCAACAATGACCGAAGCAACCGCAACAGAGACTACCAGCAAAGCCGAAACGATAGACATCAACAACAAAACCGCCGACAAGAAGCCGCCAGAGCTTATGTGGCTGCACCCACTGAAGGAAAAATGTATGCTGGGACAAAACCCCAGTGTAACAAGTGTAAGATGCATCATGTCGGACCCTACATCGCTGTTTGCGGAAATTGTCGAAAAATAGGCCATGTGACCAAGGACTGCAGGGCTACGGGGGCAAACGCACACCCAATAGCAGTAAAATGCCACGGTTGTGGTGAAACGGGTCATTTCAAGAGTCATTGCCCGAAGAACTCCAACAATGTTACCCGCGGGAGGGCCTACATACTGGGAGATGGAAACGCACCACAGAACCCCAACGTCACTACGGGTACTTTCTTACTGAATCAACATAGTGCTAAAATATTATTTGATTCTGGAGCCGATAGGAGCTTTGTATCTACTTCATTTGCTTTATTGCTTAACATCGCGCCTGTAGAATTAGATACCTCGTATGAAATTGAAATAGCCGACGGAAAATTGTTAAACACCAACACCGTACTCAAAAACTGCACCTTAAATCTCCAAAACAAATCATTTACAATCGATCTCATGCCCATCCAACTCGGAAGCTTTGACGCAATTGTGGGCATGGATTGGTTATCCAAACATCGTGCCCGAGTCATCTGCGACGAAAAAGTTATCCAAATCCCCATAAACAATGAAACGCTCACCGTTCGTTGTGACCACTATAAAACCCGACTCAATATCATCTCGTACGTCAAAACGGTGAAATACATAAACAAAGGATGTCACGTCTTTTTGGTCCAAGTAACGGAAGATAAACCGAAAGAAAAAGAAAAATGACTAGAAGAAGTGCCAGTTGTAAATGAGTTTGCAAAAGTATTCCCTGAAGACTTGCCAGGTATTCCACCAATCCGGCAAGTAGAATTTTGAATCGAGTTAGTGCCTGGAGCAGCACCCGTTGCAAAAGCACCATATCGATTAGCCCCTTCCGAAATGAAGGAATTATCTAAGCAGTTAAAAGAACTGTCAGATAAAGGATTCATCCAACCCAGCTCATCACCTTGGGGAGCACCAGTCCTGTTTGTCAAAAAGAAAGACGGAACATTCCGAATGTGCATCGATTATAGAGAGTTGAACAAACTCATAGTGAAAAATCGATACCCATTACCAAGAATTGACGATCTATTTGACCAACTACAAGGATCGAGTGTTTACTCAAAAATCGATCTAAGATCAGGATACCACCAATTAAGAGTCAGAGACGAAGATGTTCCCAAAACAGCCTTTCGAACACGATACGGACATTACGAATTCCGCGTAATGCCATTTGGTCTTACCAACGCACCGGCAGTGTTCATGGATCTAATGAACCGCGTATGTAAGCCATATCTGGACAAGTTCGTAATTGTATTCATCGACGACATTCTGATCTACTCACGTAACGAAAAAGAGCATGCTGAACACTTGAGAACCATTTTGGGTTTACTCAAGCAAGAAAAACTGTATGCAAAATTTTCCAAATGTGATTTTTGGATCTCCACTGTTCAATTCTTAGGTCACATCATCAACAGTCAAGGTATTCACGTTGACCCCGCCAAGATCGAAGCAGTCAAACGTTGGGCTTCGCCCACCACTCCAACGGAAATTCGACAATTTTTAGGACTCGCTAGTTACTATCGAAGGTTTATAGAAGGTTTTTCCAAAATCACAAAACCTTTGACAGAACTCACTCAGAAAAACAAGAAATATATCTGGGGAGAGAAACAAGAATCAGCATTTCAACTCCTAAAACAAAAACTCTGTGAAGCACCAATTCTAGCACTACCAGACGGGAGCGACGACTTTGTAGTATATTGTGATGCATCACATCATGGTTTAGGTGCGGTACTAATGCAAAGAAACAAAGTCGTCGCTTACGCTTCTCGACAACTCAAGAAGAATGAGGAAAATTATACCACTCATGATCTGGAATTAGGAGCAGTAGTATTCGCTCTTAAAATGTGGAGACATTATCTATACGGTACAAAGTGCACGGTATTCACCGATCACAAAAGTCTTCAACATATACTAGATTAGAAGGAGCTGAACATGAGACAGCGCCGATGGTTGGAACTACTCAACGACTACGATTGTGAAATTCGCTACCACCCCGGTAAAGCGAATGTCGTGGCTGACGCGTTGAGCAGAAAAGAAAGGATCAAACCTCTTAGAGTTCGATCGTTAGAAATGACAATTTATTCACCACTCCCATCTCAAATTCTCATAGCCCAAACGGAAGCTCTTCAGGAAGAAAATCGAGCTCACGAGAAAATTAAAGGCATGCTAGAAAGCGAGAATGGATTCATACGAAGAGCCGATGGAATGTTATGCTTCAAGAAAAGATGTTGGATTCCTCTCTATGGAGGTATTCGAGATTTTATCATGCATGAATCTCACAAGTCTAAATATTCCATTCATCCCGGATCCAACAAAATGTACCAAGACCTCAAGCAACTTTACTGGTGGCCAAACATGAAAGCCGACATTGCAACATATGTTGGGAAGTGTTTGACTTGTTCAAGGGTCAAAGCCGAAAGTCAAAAACCATCTGGACTACTTGTACAACCTGAGATACCAGTATGGAAATGGGAAAGAATCACTATGGATTTTATTACCAAGTTACCAAGAACGTCGACCGGATATGACACCATTTGGGTTATCGTCGACCGCTTGACCAAATCAGCTCATTTTCTGCCTATCAAAGAAACTGACGAGTTGGACACTCTCGCTCAGTTGTACTTCAAAGAAATCATAATCCGACATGGAGTCCCAATCTCTATCATTTTAGACAGAGACAGTCGATTCACTTCAGGATTTTGGCAATCCTTACAGAAAGCCCTCGGTACTCAATTAGACATGAGCACCGCCTACCATCCTCAAACTGATGGACAAAGTGAAAGGACAATCCAAACCTTAGAAGATATGCTTAGAGCATGTGTACTTGACTTCGGAAAAGGTTGGGACAAACACTTACCATTGGTTGAATTCTCGTACAACAATAGTTACCAAGCTAGCTTGAAGGCTGCACCTTTTGAAGCACTTTACGGAAGAAAGTGCAGATCACCTATCTGCTGGACGGAAGTTGGTGACATGCAGCTTACCGGACCAGAACTAATCCACGACACGACAGAGAAAATATTCAAAATCAAACATCGTATCCAAGCCGCTCGTGACAGACAAAAGAGTTATGCAGACGTGAGAAGGAAACCCATGGAGTTTGAAGTCGGAGATAGAGTTATGCTAAAAGTTTCGCCCTGGAAGGGAATGATACGCTTCGGAAAGCGTGGAAAACTCAACCCAAGGTACATTGGACCATTTAAAATCCTCGAGAGGATTGGCCCAGTTGCCTATAAGTTAGAACTTCCAGAAGAACTCAGTAGGGTACACCCTACATTTCACGTATCCCAACTTAAGAAATGCCTATCGGACGAGACTCTCGTCATTCCGATGAAAGAGTTTAAACTGGACGACAAACTTGTGTTTACAGAGGAACCCGTAGAGATAATGGATAGAGAAGTTAAGCAGCTCAAGCAAAACCGTATTCCTATTGTGAAAGTAAAATGGAACTCTAAGAGAGGACCGACATACACATGGGAACGCGAAGACCAAATTCGTGAAAAATATCCCCACCTATTCCCGTAAACCACTCTTATTAGCCATCTTAGACTTGAATTCCGGGACGGAATTCGAATGAGGGAGGAGTACTGTAAGACTCTACGAAAAACTCTTGTAGTTAATCTTAATAATTAGTGTTAACCTTGTATTGCCGTTTAATAAAGCCATTTTTACGGGAAAATTTGAACTTTTCTATTACCATTTATTTATATTGATGCATTCTATATATATATATATATATATATATATATATATATATATATATATATATATATATATATATATATATATTGTATACACCGAACTCGAGATAATAATTCTCACACAACAACACACTTTCACAATCAACAACAAGTGATCATACTCACCTATTTATTTTACTACACTTAACTAAAATTAATATCACTCAATTATACTTAACTAAAACACTAATACTAATCCTAACTCTACATTACAAGAACCAACCGGACCCTCACTGTTCCAGCCCACCACACAACCCAATTATCACCAGCCCAATTTCGCTCTTTTCTTTCCTTGGTCATTTATAAACCCGATCATGTACCCTCCACAAAACACCCTCATATCTCAGTAATACCGAAAGTAAACTATACATATTTTTACACCATTTAAATCACCACCAAGCAAACTCCTTTTTACAAATTCACAAACATAATGGTCAAGTATTAACACGATAACGAAACTCATATTGTTTGTCCCATATTTGACCCAAGCGTATAACAAAAATTGTCGACACATAACCATATCATACCCCACTGTTTCCTACAACCTTCTAGCTATATTATTAACTTAAATTGCTACTTCAAATGAGAAAGGAACCACAGCAACAACTTGTAACTCGTTAGATTAAATCTTGTGTCAACTTTTGTGGAAACCGAATATAGGAAAATCCAAGAACTAGAATACAAATCTCAGCTACCAACTTCAACTTCACACTCAATCTAGGATAACAATATACAAGTGTCCCCTAGTTACAGTATCCTCAAATGATTGGGTCAATTGGTCAATGTGAAATGTGGGATATTTCCTCTATAAAAAGCCTATCAAATCTTCCCCTTCTACCCTACCTAACTACCCTTTTCTATCACCCTCAAACATTCCTTAAATAGCATAAAAACTTTCTGTCTTGGGAAACAAGGACCAGTTGGAGTCAAGCATATAACACTCTTCGAGTTCACTGCCTCTCCTTGTCGACCACAGTCCTTTCCCCACCTTTCAAAAGGTGTTGTAAGTATCTTGTAACCTCTTGTTTTCTATTCCCATGCACACGACCTGCCCATGCATATTTCATTTTTTTTACAATCGAAAGTATCATGCATGCATAGTCTATTCTCTTTACAGTCGAACCACCATGCATTGTTTCATCATTTTGTTCGATTATATATATAACATCAATTAGTTACATTTGTTATTTCATGTGTACCCAACATGAGTCGAGTAGCCACTAAGAAGGTTTAAGAACCATCACTCATCTCATTTTCACGTTAGGATATTACACACCATGCATCATTTTCGTTTCCCACCCGAACGTATAAACAATAATATGTGTTACTGTGTTCATCTCATTTAAGAGTAAACCATGCACACAGTTGAACTCACCTTGTGAAATCTCAACAATCACCTCACACCATTGGTATGTCAAATATTTGCCTTGCATGAAATTTAAGTCCCATGTGTAACTAAAACTCAAAAACACTTATAATTTCTACTAAGAATTTCACTTATTAAAAACAACCCAAATCGACTAGTAAATCACTTCACATCTCACAACCCAACTAAACGACTATACGATTTCTTTACAAAACCTGTTAAAGGACATCGCTAACTACCCTTTTTATTTAGACAACACGTAACGACACTCACGTTTTGATCCTTAAAAGTAAACAAAGTGAATGGTAAAAATCTGTTTTGAAAACACTTAGAAATTTTAAAGGCTTCATACATTGAACACAGCCACGTCGCCTAGGAAACAAGACCATAAACCACGATTCGAATAAATAACCATGCCTTATTTTTATATGGCTCCAAAGACCTCCCAACTAGCTACCAATTTCGCTTAAACATCACTTAAAAATAATCGAGTTACAACCATTTAAAAGCAGCCAGGCTAGTCGCATAAACATGAGACCTTTTTCAGAAAATACAAACCAAAAGCCATTTTCGGTAATGGGCTAAACTAAAGCCCATTAAGCATCGGTGTTAAAACAGTCCAATACACCCCTATGAAACATTTTTAGAATCACAAAATTAGCCCAAGTTCAGGCCCAAAACTATTTTCACGCCCTCGCCTCTAAATTTATTAACGGGCCTTAAGATAAATCGTTAATTGGCCCATTGATACAAAAATAAGCTTTTTCCTGGAATAAGCACTCTAAATAAGTTAAAATGAACTTAATAAAGTTAAAGAAATTTTCAGAATATTTTTCCCGTCATTTTTATGCAAAAAGGACTAAAAATGTAACGCGATCTAACTGGAAGGACCAAAACTGCCAAACTGTGAAACCTAGGGACTGAAGCTGTGAAAACAGTTTATAAAGGACTTAAATTGACATACCATTGAACTCCAAGCTTTGTATAGACATATGGACAAGATTCGGACTATTATTGGACTATGAACTTAACCAAGGACTAACGATGCAACGCAAGCCACAGTTAGGGTAAAAGATGTAAAACCTGGAAAGAACAAGTACTAACTGTTATAACTTGACATTCTTATTCTATTTTTCATTTTAGCACCACACTTATATCTCATATGCATTTTTACGCATTCTATTTGCATATTAGTTAATTTTCGATATTTAGTAATGTTAGAAATATTTCATGTTAATATTTCATGACAATTCATTTACTCTTTGAAGATATGATTTTACGAGAGCACGAGCACCATAATCATATATAATAACACTTCCACCTTCAACGATCAAATCGTTGTATATCATTAGTTAATTATCATCCACCATTCATACACACACACCACCAGAAATTAGTCAGATTCTCAGTTATTTATATATTTACCAGGTTCTATATCAAAGTTATTATAATCATCTCTGAGTTTATTTTCACCATCACCAGTAACGCTTAAGGTGAGTCATGGCCTCACTTTTTAAACTCTTTATACTTTTTAAACTCCGTGAGGGGGATACATGCTATAAACAGATCACAAGTATTTTTCTGTATGCTACCCGACTTGATATATGCCTAAGTTACCATATTGCCACAAGACCCTTTTATCATGAGCCATTAATCACTGCGGTGAACGCGAATATAATGAATAGATCTATTAGAGGCTGACGACCTATCCCACTAATACTGTGACGGAATGCTTTTTGCTAGTCGTATTAGTCGCGATGCATTATATTTGAGAGAAATAGGAATTGGCAAATCACCTATTACACGAGGGCAAAACCTTCATCATTAATTTGATGGACACCTCCGTTTATGCGGTACTTTGTTAACGTTTGCGTGTCATGAGGCTTACGGTAATATATGAACTGCGATATCAACTTTTAAACTGATTGTATCTTCAATACAATCTTACTTGTGAATCGAACTGATATTTAAATTACAAACTCCATGATTTCACTCAACATTATGTTGACTTTTAAGAATGTATCTCAGGGAACTAGAGGAGCAAGGCAAGGCATGGAGCAGGCGTACCCTATCGTAAATAAATGGTGTAAAATAAAGTTGTAATTCAGTTAAATTGATGTTTCTTTGGAGAAACCTTAGCACTCTGATGTAACGCTTTGTAACTGAATTTGTATTATGGACCTATGTAAATTAAAAATGCCGCCTCAGGCTGTTTTTCTGAGATCTTGTTTTCGATCCTCACAGTAACACCCAAATTAATCTTCCGCTGCTATATTCCAAATTTGGGGGTGTTACAGGCATGGCACCAAAATTTTTGTGGGATAGATTGTTCATTTAGCATTGTTCTACTCATTTCTTGTAAGGTTCGATTCTTTCTTTCTACTACCCCATTTGATTGTGGAGTGCGAGGAGCGGAGAAATTGTGAGATATCCCATTTAAATCACAATATTTTCCGAATTGCACTTCGTTATCAAATTCCCTACCATGGTCCGTCCTAATTGATACTATAGAACATCCTAATTTATTTTGAATCATTTTACTAAATATTTCAAATTTATTAAAGGCTTCGGTTTTATCACTTAAAAAACTAGTCCACGTGTATCGTGAATAGTCATCTACAATTACTAAGGTATAACGATTACCTCCGTAACTCCGCACAGCGGTTGGACCAAAAAGGTCCATGTGTAATAATTCTAGACATCTAGTAGTGGAGACTATATTCTTAGCTTTGTGACTAGCATGTGCTTGTTTTCCTATTTTACATGCATCGCAAAAGTGTTAGTCATATCTTAGGTTAGGCAAGTTTCTAACTAATTCTTTAGAGGCTAGGGATTGTATTTGTTGCATATTTGCGTGACCTAATCTTCTATGCCACAATGTAGAGTTTTCATCTAAGGTTGCTAGACATATTTTATCTTCCGGTTTATTTTCTAGTTTCATAACATATACGCCACCTTTCCTAACTCCTCTACCTATGACCTTTCCGTCCTTAACTATTTCGCTATCTTTACTTGTAAATGTAACCCTACACTTATTATCGCATATTTGTCCTATACTAAGCAAGTTATATGTTAAGTTATCTACATGCTCAACATTTTCAATAGTTAGGGAGTCTTGAGAGATCGTACCTTTGCCAATGATTTTTCCACGAAAATCACTACCGAAAATAACATTACCTCCGTTGTATGCCTTGTAGGAGGAGAATAGCTTCCGGTTTCCCGTCATGTGCTTCGAGCAACCGCTATCCTTAATCCATTCGTCAGGCTCCAAATTTATTCCTAGACATATTTCATCGGTGGCTTGAGCTACAAGGCACTTTTCGTCTTTTGCTTTGTCCGCTTCATCTTTGTCGCTATCGCTCCATGTTCCACTAACAAATGCGCTTTTGTAATCATAACCCGGTGGCTTTGGACATTCGCCAATGAGATGGTTTTGACTTCCACATCTAAAGCACTTTCTTTTCCCGTAGTTATCATTTCTATTTCTTTGTAGCGATCTTCTTTCATCTCGCGGTTGTCTCGTGAATCTTCCTCGTCTCTTGAAGAATTTCTTGAATTCTCTAACGGCCATTGCATATTCTTCTTCTTCACTCTCGTCACTTGAATCATCGTCATCACTAAGTTTCTTTTTGACTTTTAGCGCGAGAGACTTGATTTGATCTTTCTTGCTCTTGACCGTTTCCGAGTCCCTTTTTATAATTTCTTCATGAACCTTTAAGTTGCCAATAAGCTCATCAAGTGATAACGTCATCAAGTTCTTTGATTCTTCAATCGCCGTGACCTTCGCGCGCCATTTTGGATGTAATTCCCTAAGAAATTTCCTTACACAATTTTTGCTAGAAAAAGTCTCATCAAGTGCTTTTAAACTTGTGATGATTGTGTTAAATTTAGCAAATGCATTATCAATAGATTCCTCTTCAGGAATTGTAAATTATTCATATTGTTGCACAAGAAGATCTATTTTATTATCTTTGACTTGACTATTACCTTGGTGAGTGATTAGTAAAGAATCCCAAATCTCTTTTGCGGTTTGACATATAAAAATTCTTTCATATTCTTTGCGTGGTAACGCATTATAAATAACCATTTTAGCTTCATTATTTTTTGCTAGTTTCTTTTTTAAATCATCATTTTGTTTTTCAAAAGGTACAATTTCATCTATTTTAGTTAGGATATTATATTGAATAGGGGGAAAATCACCATAGGTAATAACATGCCAAAGATCAAGATCCTTTGATTTCACATAAGTTTCGAATCTATTTTTCCAATAAAGAAAACCATCACTTTCAAATAGTGGTGGTCTTTGCATAGATTGCCCTTCTAAATATTTTAAAGATTCTATAGATCGTTTCAAGTTTTAAAATACAGTTAATTTTAAAAATCTTGTTTAACCTGGCTTTGATACCAATTGTGGAAAACTAGAAGGGGGGTTGAATAGTTTTATGTCATTTTCAATTTTATTGTGAAAACTTTATTTACTTTTTAAAACTTAGATTCGAATTTATGTGATCTCAACTTCTTGAACAATATGAACAATATGTATATAAGTAAATATAAATATGTAATGCAAGTAAGGTAATAAAATGAAATGAAAGCTAGAGATGGAAAGATCTAACCGAGAGACAAGAGATTTATAGTGGTTCGGCTACAAGGACACCTTCCTTGCCCTACTCCACTCCCCGGGCACCTAACTCGAGAGTTTTCTTCACTATGTCAACAAGCTCCCTTATGGCGGAGAAAACCTTACACAACTTTAGCTTACACCGGCTTAACGACACAAAGCTAGATGTCGAGTTCTAATCGTAGCTAGAACCAATCTCACAACTTAAACACGACTTAATCACACCTTCTTCTTCATGACTACTTCACGACTTCTTCACGACTTCTTCACAACTTCTTCACGACTTCTTCACGACACTTCACGACTTCTTCACTACTTCTTCACGACACTTCACGACTAAGCACAACCTATGTACACTTCTACTTCTTCACACCTTTACTACTTACACACCTTAACAACACAACTTCTCTACTTACACACTAACCTATCCCAAACAATTATACACACAACTATCTAGCAACAATACACAACTTATAAACAAATGTATGATGACACAAACAACTTAGGTATCTAAGTTGCAATACTTCTTCTCTAGTTGTTGAAGGAGTATTCTTCTTTTGCACTTGAATGGAGGAAGCTTGGATCACTTAGAAACCAAAGCTTAAGATTATATGATCAAAGGGTTTTTGAAGATATGAAATGTGATTTAAAACAGAAAGTTTCAGTGTGCAAAAGGTGAGTAAAAATCCAGGAGAAGGCTGGTATTTATAGGAGAAAAACTGGACAGCTGGAGGCCTACTGGAGCGGAGGCGGTCCCCTTAATTATTAAGGGGGCCGCCTAGCAAAATTAAAGGGGCCGCCTCTACTGAACGTTGGCCAATTTTGTCCTTTTGTGGGGAAGGTTTTTCTGGAACATTTTAACTGATTTTGGTTAAAAATTTGAATTCATATTTTTATAAAAGATTAACCATTTTTATTTAATACCAAAAATATTTTTCAAAAATATATAAAATGTTTTTGATATTTTATAAAAAATCTAGTTATTAAGAAAATGTTCCTTTGATCATATAATGCATTAAGCACTTGTTTATTCATACCTTAAGTGATTAAGTTGTAAAAATGAATATTTACAACTAAATACTTGTTTATTTGATAAGTTTATGTTTTAATGAGTTTATATTTTGTGATCATTAAAACATAGAGATATGAATAATGTTTTTAGGCATTATTTATGTCAACAAAATCCTTTATAATTCCGTCTTCTACTCCTTTAGGAGTAAAGAAGGAGGAGCCCTGATTCTGTTCCATGTTTGTCTTGCTTATTTGCTTTACTAATAAGGTACAGATATTCTGACCTTTTTCAGTAATGGTTTTTCATTCCCTTTTCTTTCAGTTTTTCATTTTCCTTATTAGGATTCCCGGTACCATTGCTATGTTCCCTTCTGTTTGTGAACCTTCCGTGTGATTCCTTTGTTTTGTGAGCCTTTTATGATCTCTTTCATGTTCTGACTTGTTTTACTTCTGAATTGATGTCCTTATTATAATCCTCTTTGCTTTGAACCTTTTCATGATTCCCTGTTGTTACGACCCCTGATATAAAAATCTGTTATGCGAAAATCTTTTAATTATGACTTGGAAATGTTTTGAGAAAAAATAAGTTATTTTAAAAGAATGATTATGAATGGTGATATGATACTACTTTATATGACAGTTGTTAACTTTTGTGAAAACTAGTTTTAAAGAATATTTTTATGAAAAACCGTTTTGAAAGATTATATTATGAAAACTATTCTGAAAGATCATTTTATTGAAAATCGTTATTAAAGGAATGCTTTAAATGAACTTTTGACAGGAATTTCTAAAATGAACTTTTACTATGAACTCTTAATTATGAACCTTGATATAATCTTCTGAACCATTTGATATAATCCTTTTAATCTGAACTTAAACTTTGATATAAAACTTAATCTGATAAACTTCGATTTGAACCTTTGACATTTATTTCTAAACTGTTTGACATGAACCTTTTGCCATGTACCCTTAAGATATGAATTTTGATTATTTTGATAGTACATCTGACCTTTGACCTACAGTCTGATGTCCGAGCCAATCACTAGGCATGAGGGTTTCATGTCCATGTCATTGACGCACCTCTGACATGACTCTAAGGCAGGAGAGTGATGACCTGTTCTGTCCCTTATTTATTATCTGCTATGGCCATTATGATTATGATTATTGATTTGTCTGAGGGGGCGTATGGGTGCATCCTAGATTTGATCTTTTCTCTGTTTATGTAATATGTTTACTGTTATTATATTTGGTGACTGATGGTGTGTGCGATACACGTCTTTCACATTGTGTGAGAGCTGGTCACTCTACACAGGTTTGTTTTATTATATTGGTATGCTATGGTATTATCTGTTATCTGGGCTCGTGACAGATTTCTGTTTTTCCCTTATTCTATAACTTTATTGTTTCCTTTTCCTTATTTCTTTTCTTTTGTCCTTATTCCGTTCCTTACTTCTTTCGCTTTGATTTTGTATCGGTATGGTCTGTATTCTTGGTTTTCTTTGTGTTGCTATCTATTACTGCTTTTGTTATCGTTATATCTGTTCACTGAGCTCTCGTAGCTCAGCCGCATTCCTTTTCCTGCGGCAGGTTTTAGTAGGAAAGCTGGGAATGAGTGGAGAGTGTACCTTGGACTTAGAAGATTGGATAGCTATTCTGGATTAGAGTTGACTAGAAGATAATATATTTTAGAATTAGTGTTTTTGGAAGTTCTCAGTTGTAACCTTGTAGATGCAGTATTTCATTTGTAATCTTTTGAGATTTTTGTATTACTGAAGATGTATGCTTTGTTTTGATCTGATGTGAATCCATTATTGTGATATATTTACCCTTGTCGGGTCGGGGTGTTACAATTTATGGTATCAGAGCGACAGGCTGCGACTCGTAATACATTTACCCTTGACCTGTGAAGTCTGGACCACTAAGTTTCCTCTGTAGGCGCTCGTAGGACAACCTTTGAGAAATTGCCTTAGGATTTTCCTATAGGAACTTAAATTCTGACCAGTGAGGAATGGGTAGACTATAAGTCATATGTTTGAGTAGCATTGCTTCCGCATAACTCTGATTCGTGCCTTGCTTTTGGTTAAAGACTATTGAAATCACATTTGGAAAATTAGTGCTTATGCCTTGCACCACCTAAGAATTTGAAACCTAAATAAAACCTGGAGCATTGAAATTGCATAGTAATTGTTTGACACTATTTGATCCTTGCCTTCAGATTCCGACTCCAACCTCAGAACCTTTTGTTAACCATTCTAATGCCTCTTCGGGCATTCTGAGAATCCTTATGGCGACGATATACTTAGTACATGCTGTTCTATAAATCTTTTGACACTATTTTATTTCGTCTTAACCATCCCTGTTCCCATGAGAAGTTTTGTGGTGTTGAACCACGAGTGTAAAATATTTTCCTTCTCATTCTGAACGATAAGATTCTTCTTTGTTGATCCGACTTTCTTTGATAGTAACCTTGATTTTATTCTTATAAGGATTGATGGACTGATCATTTAATACTGAAGACTATCCTCCTATGTCTCACATTGGCGTTTGAAACAATTTTTGGAACCCTTGCCATGATTACCGATTGTTAAACTTTTGCTGCCACTACCTGATTTTGACCTTCACTTCCGATCTGTTTGATAAACAGTTTGATATTTTCTCCGATCTTTTCGAAGGTCATTTAACCCTAATGTGTTTGACCCATTCTCTAAATTCTATAACCGTGCTAGATATAAATGTATCACCTGATACTATGTAAACTTGAAGTATTTTCCCTTTATACCTTTGAAATTGATGAAATTACAATTAAAACCCTAAACTATGTAAACTTCTCATAATTAACCCAAAACTTTTGTAACTTGATAAAATGTACCTAAACTCCATAATAACCCTTAAATAAGAACTTAACCTAATCTGGGATATTAACATCTTACTAAATCTGGAAAGTTACTTAAAATAGAAAGTTATTAAAATGAAAAGGTAAACTAAAAGTAATAATCTGAATTAGAATTCTTCATAATTCCGTCTTCTACTTCTTTAGGTGTGAAGAAGGAGAAGCCCTGATTTCTGCTTCGTGTTTGCTTTCTTGTCTTTCTGCTGTGCTAATAAGGTACAGATATTCTGCCCTTTTCCAGTAAGGGTTTTTCATTCCCTTTTCTTTCAGTTTTTCACTTTCCTTATTAGGATTCCCTATACCATTGCTATGTTCCCTTCTAATTGTGAACCTTTCATGTGGTCTCTTTGTTTTGTAAACCTTCGATGATCTCTTTCATGTTTTGATCTGTTTTACTTCTGAGTTGATGTCCTTATTATAATCCTCTTTGCCTTGAACCTTTTTCATGATTCCCTGTTGTTACGACCCCTGATATAAAAATCTGTTATGCGAAAATCTTTTAATTATGACCTGGAAATGTTTTGAGAAAAATCAGTTATTTTAAAAGAATGATTGTGAATGGTGATATGATACTATTTTATATGACAGTTGTTAACTTTTGTGAAAACTAGTTCTTAAAGAATGTTTTTATG
Organism: Artemisia tridentata subsp. tridentata; assembly: GCA_021014915.2. Lineage (NCBI taxonomy): Eukaryota > Viridiplantae > Streptophyta > Magnoliopsida > Asterales > Asteraceae > Artemisia > Artemisia tridentata. The sequence goes on from CP139506.1 coordinate 81,061,824, forward strand.
AAAAACCGTTTTGAAAGATTATTTTATGAAAACTATTCTGAAAGATCATTTTATTGAAAACCGTTATTAAAGGAATGCTTTTAATGAACTTTTGACAGGAATTTCTAAAATGAACTTTTGCAATGAACTCTTAATTAGGAACCTTTGATATAATCTTCTGAACCATTTGATATAATCCTTTTAATCTGAACTTAAACTTTGATATAAAACTTAATCTGATAAACTTTGATTTGAACCTTTGACATTTATTTCTAAACTGTTTGACATGAACCTTTTGCCATGTACCCTTAAGATATGACTTTTGATTATTTGATAGTACGCCTGACCTTTGACCTACTGTCTGATGTCCGAGCCAATCACTAGGCATGAGGGTTTCATGTCCATGTCATTGACGCACCTTTGACATGACTCTAGGGCAGGAGAGTGATGACCTGTTCCGTCCCTTATTTATTATCTGCTATGGCCGTTATGATTATTATTATTGATTTGTCTGCGGGGGCGTATGGGTGCATCCTAGATTTGATCTGTTCTCTGTTTATGTTATATGTTTACCGTTATTATATCAGGTGACTGATGGTGTGTGCGATACACGTCTTTCACGTGGTCTGAGAGCTGATCACTCTACACAGGTTTGTTTTATTATATTGGTATGCTATGGTATTATCTGTTATCTGGGCTCGTGACAGATTTCTGTTTTTCCCTTATTCTATAACTTTATTGTTTCCTTTTCCTCATTTCTTTTCTTTTGTCCTTATTCCGTTCCTTACTCCTTTCGCTTTGACTTTGTATCGGTATGGTCTGTATTCTTGGTTTTCTTTGTGCTGCTATCTGTTACTGCTTTTGTTATCGTTATATCTGTCCACTGAGCTCTCGTAGCTCAGCCGCATTTCTTTTCCTGCGACAGGTTTTAGTAGGAAGCTGGGAATGAGTGGAGAGTATACCTTTGGACTTAGAAGATTGGATAGCTATTCTGGATTAGAGTTGACTAGAAGATATCATAATTTAGAAGTAGTGTTATTTGGAAGTTTTCATTTGTAACCATGTAGATTCAGTATTTCATTTGTAATCCTTTGAGATTTTTGTATTACTGCAGATGTATGCTTTGTTTAGATCTGATATGAATCCATTATTGCGATATCTTTACCCTTGTCGGGTTGGGGTGTTACACTTATTAAACTGCCTAGTTGTACTTGTCATGCCTCTGAGGACTTTATAAAACATAACCAATTAATGAAATTAATGCAGTTTTTAATGGGCCTAGATGATTCTTATATGCAAATTTGAAGCAATATTCTTTCTAGAGACCCCTTACCTGATGTTAAATGGGCTTTTGCCATTATCTCAAGTGAGGAATCTCACAGTGCTGTAGTATCTGGTTCAGGGGCTGGGGTCTCTCAAAGATCTCAGTCATCTATGTTTAATTCCAATGTAGCCAATAGAGGGAATTCACAGAGGCCCCAAACATCTGGGAATTCTTTCAGACCTAATAATGCTCCTAGACCTAATAATAATTGGAATAATAGGGCTTCGGGTGGTCCTACTTTGGTTTGTGGACATTGTGGGTTTAATGGTCACATTGTTGATAGGTGTTTTAAATTGATTGGATATCCTGCTAATTTTGGATAAAGAAACAATACTACTGGGTTAAATAATAGTCAGGGTGCTCAAAATTTTAATAAAAGATTCGTTAATAACAACTCTGTTGGATCTAGCTCTTCTTCTGCATTTTCTGATGAGCAGCTTTCAAAACTTTTGTCTCTTATTAAAGATACTTCTATTAATGATGATGGAAAAGGAAAAGGTATACATGCCAACATGGGAGGTATAGTTTTAAATAACAGCAAGTTTTTTAATCAAAATATTCACAAGTTTTTGTGTAATAACAGTAAGTTCAGGTCTGCACTTATTGCAGCTGGAATTATTGTTGATTCTGGTGCCAACCAGCATTTAACATATACAGATAAGTTTTTATTTAATGTTATTGATATTTCCAAACTTGGAATTAAAGTTTCACATCCTAATGGAACTAAAGCTTTAATTACAGAGGTTGAAAAAATGATACTAACCAAACACTTAACTTTATATGATGTGCTTGTTGTTCCAGAGTATTGTGTCAGTTTAATGTCTGTTTACAAAGTGGCTAGAGACAGCAAATTTGTTATTGCTATTGATGAAGCTAAGTGTTATGTTTTTCCTTAGGATTTGAAGGGAATGAATGTTCTGGGGATTGGTAAACAAAAGGATGGTTTATATTACTTTGATGGAAATCAAGGTGTGGAAAACAAGAAGGGGGGTTGAATAGTTTTACCATTTTAAAATTCTTTTGCTTTGAATTCTTAATGTGATTTCAAGTTATGCAAACAATAAACAATATATAACAAGCAAGTAGAGAAAGAAACAATCAAACCACAACACGGATGTTTATAGTGGTTCGGTCTACAAGGACTCTCTTCCTTGCCCTACTCCACTCCTCGAGCCTCTAACTCGAGAGTTTTCTTCACTAAGAAACAAGCTCCCTTCTCGGCGGAGAAAACCTTTACAAACATCGCTTACACTTTTTCCAGTACAAAGCTAAATACCGAGTTCTTTTACAAGGGCACAACCACTCCCGATACTCTATGTATTTTGAGGACTAAAATACTAACCGATCACAACAGATGTATATGATAGTTTGGTACAACTATGATGTGTGAAAAACAACAAATTCACACTATGACTAATCTAACAAGTCTTGCAACGCTTTATTGAAGCTTGTGATGCTTTGATCTCTTTGCTACAAAAGAAATATCACTAAGAATGTAATATGCAATATGAATGGGTTAGTAATGAATGAAAGAATGAATGATGCTGTTCATGCTTAAGAGTTATGAGAAAACATGAATGAGTGGCTTGCTATTTATAGGCAAACTGCAAATGCAAACCACGGATGGGACGGATCCAATTTTAGGGATCCGTCCGTTATGCATTTTGGATCTGCGGGTCCCTGACAGCAAATCTCCAAAATCTTTTCCAAATCTAACCAAGATATTTCCATATCTAAATCTTTGAGTGAAGATCAATCCAAGATATTTATAAGATCTTGAAGATATCATAAACATATCAATGCGATGTATGCAACGATGTCATTGTACATATTCCATATTTGGAAACAAAATGTAAATGAATGTAATAAGTAAATGTAAATGTATGTAACTTATGAATTTAACATGTATGTACTAGTGATCATATATGTAGCATGTTATGAGTTTTAAAAGCTTGTAACTATATATGTAAAAGACTTAACTTATATTTATGCTTTGCTAAAGATAAAGTTTATAATTGTCATTAACAAAATATAGCAAAGATCGTAAAATATAAATAACGTTTTTAGACGATATTTGTATTAACACAAGGTATTGATTTAGAATTTGAGAATTTTAAATCTGATTGTTTTTTAACCAAAAGTTTGTGGCATTCCAGACTTGGTCATCCTACTGATCAAGTCTTGGCTGTGCTTAAAAATGACATTGCTTTTGAAGATAAAAAAGATAATGAACCTTGTGAAATTTGTCAAAAGCCTAAAAAAACCAGGGAACCTTTTCCTTTAAGTGATCACAAGACTTCTGTGCTTGCTGAACTTGTCCATCTTGACCTTTGGGGGCCTTATAGGGTGGCTAGTAAGGAAGGGCACAAATATTTTTTGACCATAGTTGATGACTTTACTAGGTCTGTGTGGGTTTATTTGATTAAGACCAAAGATGAGGTGTTTGATTGTATTAATACCTTCTTTAATTTGATTAAAAATCAGTTTAACAAGACTGTTAAGACTTTTAGAAATGATAATGGGACTGAGTTTGTTAATCATAAGTTTTCTGATTTCTGTGCTAAAAATGGTATTATACATCAAATATCTTGTGCTTACACCCCACAGCAAAATGGGATTGTGGAAAGGAAACATAGGCATCTGTTTAATGTTGCCAGATCCCTTATGTTTCAGGGGGGAATTCCTCTCTATTTGTGGTCTGAATGCATTCTTACTGCTTGTTATTTGATTTACAGGTTGCCATCTTCAGTGCTGAATGGGAAATCTCCTTATAATCTTGTTTTTAATAAAAAATGTTCTCTTAATCATTTAAGAAACTTTGGGTGTCTTTGCTTTGCTACTATCCTAAATAATTTTGATAAATTCAGTAGCAGATCTGAGAAATGTGTTTTAATTGGTTATGCTTCTTTTAAAAAGGGGTATAAACTTTACAGCCTTGAAAGAAAACAGTTTTTGTACTCCAGAGATGTTAAATTTTTTGAAAATGTTTTTCCTTTCAAGACTAAAACTGTTTTGTTATCCTTGACTTGTGAGTTCCCTTGATGAGTGATAAATAAGGATTGCCAAATATCTTTAGCGGTTTTACACATAAAGACTCTTTCATATTCTTTCCTAGGTAAAGCATTATAAAGCGTCATTTTAGCTTTATTATTTTTGGCAATCAATTTATTTTGCTCATCACTGTGACGAGTTAGAGAAATATCCTCATCCCGACCACTTGATATATCTTTTATTATGGGTTTATGGTCACCTTTTATAATAATGTACCATAGATCTATATCTTTTGACATCACATAAGTTTCAAAACGGTTTTTCCAATATATAAAACTATTTGGTTCAAATAGTGGTGGTCTTTGCATAGATTGCCCTTCTTTGAAATTTTCAAAATTCATGGATCGTTCCAAGTTTTAAAATACAATATATTTTAAAGATCTTGAGTAATGTAGCTCTTGATGCCAATTGTGGAAAACTAGAAGGGGGGTTGAATAGTTTTACCGGTTTAAAATTCTTTTGCTTTGAATTCTTGACGTGATTTCAAGTTATGCAAACAATAAAAAATATATAACAAGCAAGTAGAAAAAGAAACAATCAAACCACAACACGGATGTTTTTAGTGGTTCGGTCTACAAGGACTCTCTTCCTTGCCATACTCCACTCCTCGAGCCTCTAACTCGAGAGTTTTTCTTCACTAAGAAACAAGCTCCCTTCTCGGCGTAGAAAACCTTTACAAACGTCACTTACACTTTTTCCGGTACAAAGCTAAATACCGAGTTCTTTTACAAGGGCACAACCACTCCCGATACGCTATGTATTTTGAGGACTAAAATACTAACCGATCATAACAGAGGTATATGATAGTTTGGTACAACTATGATATGTGAAAAAAAAATTCACACTATGACTAATCTAACAAGTCTTGCAACGCTTTGTTGAAGCCTGTGATGCTTTGATCTCTTTGCTACAAAAGAAAGATCACTAAGAATGTAATATGCAATATAAATGGGTAAGTAATGAATGAAAGAATGAATAATGTTGTTTATGCTTAAGAGTTATGAGAAAACATGAATGAGTGGCTTGCTATTTATAGGCAAACTGCAAATGCAAACCACAGATGGGACGGATCCAATTTTAGGGATCCGTCCGTTATGCATTTTGGATCCGTGGGTCCCTGATAGCAAATCTCCAAAATCTTTTTCAAATCTAACCAAGATATTTCCATATCTAAATCTTTGAGTGAAGATCAATCCAAGATATTCATAAGATCTAAAAGTTATCCTAAAGATATCAATGTAACGTATGCAATGATGTCATTGTACATATTCCATATTTGGAAACAAAATGTAAATGAATGTAATATGTAAATGTAAATGTATGTAACTTATGAATGTAACATGTATGTACTAGTGATCATGTATGTAGCATGTTATGAGTTTTAAAAGCTTGTAACTATATATGTAAAAGATTTAACTTATATTTATGCTTTGCTAAAGATAAAGTTTATAATTGTCATTAACAAAATATAGCAAAGATTGTAAAATATAAATGACGTTTTTTAGACGATATTTGTATTAACACAAGGTATTGATTTAGAATTTGAGAATTTTAAATCTGATTGTTTTTTAACCAAAAGTTTGTGGCATTCCAGACTTGGTCATCCTGCTGATCAAGTCTTGGCTGTGCTTAAAAATGACATTGCTTTTGAAGATAAAAAAGATAATGAACCTTGTGAAATTTGTCAAAAGCCTAAAAAAACCAGGGAACCTTTTCCTTTAAGTAATCACAAGAATTCTGTGCTTGCTGAACTTGTCCATCTTGACCTTTGGGGGCCTTATAGGGTAGTGAGTAAGGAAGGGCACAAATATTTTTTGACCATAGTTGATGACTTTACTAGGTCTGTGTGGGTTTATTTGATTAAGACCAAAGATGAGGTGTTTGATTGTATTAATACCTTCTTTAATTTGATTAAAAATCAGTTTAACAAGACTGTTAAGACTTTTAGAAATGATAAGGGGACTGAGTTTGTTAATCATAAGTTTTCTGATTTCTGTGCTAAAAATGGTATTATACATCAAACATCTTGTGCTTACACCCCACAACAAAATGGGATTGTGGAAAGGAAACATAGGCATCTGCCTAATGTTGCCAGATCCCTTATGTTTCAGGGGGGAATTGTGACAAATGGTAATTTTCACGTTGTTAATTAATATTAAATTGTTATTTATTTTGTTTAAGCTGAGCATTTCTGTCACACCCCCAAATTTCGTGACTTGCAGCGGAATGAAGCATTCAGGGGCGCGACTGGTCATAGCACCAAAGTTGCAGTTATATTGAACGGCCTAAAGTGTCGTTTAGAAAATACATCGTTTGATTATTTAAAAACATTCAGAGTTACAAAGCTAGGTCCCAAAAGGTGAAACAGGTTTTCATAAAACAAGTTCATACAATTCAAACGATGGATAAGTGCATAAAATATAAAGTGAGACGCGTCGACCCCGCGACTCCATGATGTGTCCATATGCAAGCCAACATGCGATACCTTAATTACCTGAAAATACATTGCTAAAAATGGTCAACAAAAATGTTGGTGAGATCATAGGTTTATGTAAATGAAATGTTGTAGGGATACCACAAGTATAAAGTGTATGACAAAACCATGCCACATAAAAATGATACATTAGCTCTAAGCTCATGACCCCGAAGCTAGACTGAATGAAATGCCCCAACCGAGTGTTTGCCATTCACTCTAATATGACAGAAATGAAATGCGCTCGTTTGACCAGTTGGTGCTACCAACCCGAACGGAGGAGTCACCCTCAATAGATATATTCACTCACTCTCACTTGCTAACAATTAACGGTTCATGATAATAAAAGGGGACTTTAATCTGGGCAATGATGTAACTTAAGAAATGTAATGAGTTTGTATACTTTGGTCCGCATATGAAAATGGTGCAATGTATTCTCCCCCGAGAGTTTAGAAATCAATAAACAATTTAAAACGGGGCTATGAAAACTCACCTGATATGATATAGCAACAGTGACAATGATGGATATGATGAAATAAAGCTCGGTCTCTAACCGCGACTATTATGAATGATGTGATTCAATGTAAGCAATGATACAATGCAACACATGCAAATACGTATGTTAACGATACCACTTGTTAGTTTTGAAAATAACGTTTATCGACGAAAAATACTCTCTTGATGTCTCGTTAAGTTATGAACTACTTTTCGTATAAATATGTTGAAACGGTACTCCACGATCCTCGTTTGGTGTTCTATCGGCAAAATGTAGCATTTTCATCGCAATTTAATATTTTCCTTAACTTGTGAAAATATGCCCAAAATGGCTTCGTGAAACTAGTCGCGAAATATTGCACGTTACGTGTTAGTTGATCAAACTCGACGTTTTTGAAAACCTTGTAACAATGTATAAATGTCGTTTCATTTAACTTTTGATTGTACACGCCTCGATCAATTAGAAAATCGGCTAACAATGTTATGTTTTGCAAAAACACTAGTTTTTATACTTAAAACACTTTCTATTAGTGGGCTGTCAAAATGAATATGGTACGTCGGGCTTCAAACGTGAATAACTCGGCTGTTATAAGCTCGTTTTCTACGTTCTTTACATCCACGGCTTCGTATAAACATGAACTAACATAATCTCAGTAGGTCGGGTCATCTAGATCACGTCTAACGCCTCGTTTTTTCCTTTGAATCTCGGCGATCAGCAACTAAATTTTCAGAAAATTTGTTTTCGTCGTCTAACTTTGAAAAATCATATCTCCTTCGTTATAAGTCTGTTTTTAGTGATTCTCGCGGCCACGGTTTTGTTTTTGAAAGAAATTTCTGAATATGAAGGCAAAAATATACCAAAAGTTACTGAGTTTTCCAGTTTACACGATTTTGGACAGAACCTTATTTATACTTGTTAAAACTCATTTTCTTGGTTCTAAACTTGATCATACTAACTCAAATCAACTCCACAAGTTCGCAAATCCTACCATACACCTTCTTAGGGTGTCATGGGGTTCTAAAAATCACCAACCTTGGTGGATTTCATGAGATCATTAGTGAAACTTATAGATCTAGTGTTAAAGAGAGTTTATGTGTAAAAGTGGTATCTAAAACATGAGTAACTTGCATGATTAACTAATATAACTTGAAAATACATAAACATATGAATCAAATGAAAGTATAAGATGATCAAAATGTGTTCTTGAAACTTTATTGATGATTTGATGAGTTTTGATAAGAAATGAGTAAGAAACTTGAGATTTAATCACAAAACCTTAACAAGGAAGGTAAATGGAGCTTGATTATGACTTGAACTTGAAAAATTTATGGATTTGAGATGGTGTTCTTGGTTTGGCCGAATGGGGAAGGAGATAGGAGAGAAAATATGGAGCTTTTGTTAGTTTAATTTTGTGTTGTATGTGTTGGAGTTAGTGGAATTAGAATTAAATCACCAAAAATTCATTAAATGCATGTACTAGTAATCAAGTGAAGTGAGAATTAGGGGAGTTTAGGAGGGGTGGCACATGTGGGTAAAATGAAGAAGATTTGATGTTAATTAATGCATTGGTCTCCCATTTATTTAGAATTAGCTAGTTTAAGGCATACATTAGGTGTTATCGGGTACCAAGTTAACAAGAAATAACTCGTGACGAGGTGAAATGAAATACGACGAAGTTGTAAAAATTGTAAAATCATGTTCCTTGCAAGAATCGGGTGTTAGAATGATTATCGGATTGAAATTTCGTAAACCGACGGAGTTATAAGCGCCAAACAAAAAATATATCGATTGGTTTAAAAACACCGGGTAAAGTAATAATATAATCTCTATATCATTATTATTAGCTTGAAAATATGTTAGGATCATTGTCGGGAGTATTGGGTATAACGTTAGTAGAGATGACTGAGTGGTAACGTTAATTAAACAATTAAGCATACGTTAATGAAAATCACACAAACCCATGCATGAACTGATATGGTAATGATGTTACTGATGATATGCAGACTACTCTAGTCTGTATGATGTGCCTTTACTGATGATGCATGAATACGCAGCTAAACCTAACTGGTTACGCGCATTTGAATACCCGTAAACCAAGTTTACGACATGATGAATGATGCCCATGAATAGTGATTTTCCTCCGGGAATGAATAGTGTCATGTGAATAGTAAAATTTTTGACGACTTCTCAAAGTCTCAAACTGACTTTAAAAAAATGAATAGTGAAATGATGAATAGTAACTCATGAATAGTAAATTGTCGAGGTTTGGAAAATGACCTGAAATTACGAGTTGTGACAGTCGACCACCCTAAAAGGAATTCAGTCGCTGATGTTGGTCTCTGGAGTGGTCTCGGTGAAAAGATGTGGGTATTTGAGTCGCATCTGGTCTTCCCGTTCCCAAGTAAACTCAGGACCTATGCGAGAATTCCAGCGAACTTTGACGATCGAAATTCGACTTTGCTTCAACTGTTTGACCTCTCGGTCCATGATTTCTGCTGGTTCTTCCACAAAGTTAAGCTTATCATCGATCTGAATTTCTTCCAATAGGATTACGAGCGTTTCATCTGAAAGATATTTCTTGAGGTTTGAGACATGAAACTTGTTATGTACATTGCTGAGCTCTGACGGAAGCTCCAGTCTGTACACTACCGGACCGATCCTCTCCAGAATCTTTAACGGCCCAATGTATCTCGGGTTCAACTACCCGCGTTTCCCGAATCGTATCACGCCCTTCCAAGGTGAGACCTTCAGCATGACTTTGTCTCCAACCTGGAATTCTAATGGTTTGCGTCAAACATCGGTGTAACTTTTCTGTCTACTTCTGGCTGTTGGGAGTCTTTCTCTAATCTGAATTATCTTTTCTGTTGTTTCTCTGACCAAATCTGGACCAGTTAGTTGTACATCACCAACTTCGGCCCAATAAACTGGGGACCTGCACTTACGACCGTAGAGTGCCTCGAATGGTGTGGCTTTTATGCTCGAGTGATAACTGTTATTGTAAGAGAACTCGATCAATGGCAAATGGTTAGCCCAACCATTTCCAAAGTCAATGACACATGCTCTGAGCATGTCTTCCAATGTCTGAATCGTTCTCTCGCTTTGACCATTGGTCTGAGGATGATAGGCGGTACTCATGTCTAACTTAGACCCAAATGAATCTTGCAATGATTCCCAAAAATTTGAAGTAAAGCGACTATCTCTGTCGAAAATGATGGAAATTGGTGCACCGTGCCTTGAGACTATTTCCTTGACATAAAGTCTGGTGAGCTGATCTATTGTGTAAGTCTCTTTGATTGGAATGAAATGGGCTAACTTGGTGAGACGATCAACTATTACCCAAATAGCATCGTAACCTCCTGATGTTTTGGGAAGTTTAGTGACAAAGTCCATTGTAATGCGTTCCCATTTCCACTCTGGAATTTCTGGTTGCTGAAGTAATCCTGATGGTTTCTGGTACTCGGCTTTCACTTTAGCACAAGTAAGACATTTATAGACATACGTAGCTATCTCTGCTTTCATATTCGGCCACCAATAAAGCTTCTTGAGATCCTGATACATCTTATCAGAACCTGGATGAATGGAGTACTTCGACTTGTGTGATTCGTGCATGATCAACTCTCGTATTCCACCATAGAGAGGTATCCAGCTTCTATCCTTGAGGCATAGTGTTCCATCTGATCTCCTTACTAAACCGTTTGCATTGTCTTGCATTCCTTTAAGTGTTTCACTTGGTAGGTTTTCTTCCTTGAGTGCCTCGACTTGGGCCTCGAGGATCTTTGATGGTAGTGGTGAAATGATTGTCATTCCCAATGATCTGACTCTCAAAGGCTTGAGTCTCTCTTTTTGACTGAGTGCATCTGCCACAACATTGGCTTTTCCTGGGTGATATCTGATTTCACAGTCGTAATCACTAAGTAGTTCCAACCAACGACATTGCCTCATGTTAAGTTCCTTCTGATCAAGAATGTACTGTAAGCTTTTGTGGTCTGTAAATACTACACACTTTGTTCCATAAAGATAATGCCTCCAAATCTTGAGTGCGAAAACCACGGCACCCAACTCTAAGTCGTGAGCAGTGTAGTTCTTCTCATGCTTCTTAAGCTGACGAGATGCATAAGCTATCACCTTCTCGTTTTGCATTAGCACTGCTCCAAGTCCTTTGTGTGAAGCATCGCAATATACCACGAAGTTTTCAATCCCTTCTGGCAATGACAAAATTGGCGCGCTGCAAAGTTTCTGTTTCAATAACTGAAAAGCGGTCTCTTGCTTTTCTCCCCAATCGTACTTCTGGTTCTTTTATGTCAACTTGGTCAGTGGCTTAGCTATCTTGGAAAACCCTTCAATGAACCTTCTGTAATATCCGGCAAGTCCTAAGAATTGACTAATTTCTGTGGGAGTTTTTGGTGTTGCCCAATCTTTAACTGCCTCAATCTTTGCTGGATCAACCTGTAGTCCTTGACTATCAATGACGTGACCAAGAAATTGTACTCTTCTGATCCAAAAATCACACTTTGAGAATTTGGAGTACAGTTTCTCTTTCTTGAGCAGTTCTAAGATTATTCTAAGGTGTTCTCGGTGCTCTTCTTCACTCCATGAGTAAATCAAGATATCGCCAATGAATACGATCACAAACTTATCCAGATATGGCTTGCACACCCTGTTCATGAGATCCATGAATACAGCTGGTGCGTTGGTTAGTCCGAACGACATTACCTGAAATTCATAATGGCCATAGCGTGTTCTGAATGCTGTCTTCGGGATATCTCCCTCCCGAACCCTAAGCTGATGGTAACCCGATCTCAAGTCGATCTTGGAGTAATAACTGGAACCTTGCAACTGATCAAACAAATCGTCGATCCTGGGAAGTGGATAACGATTCTTCACCGTTAATTTGTTTAGCTCTCTATAATCAATGCACATTCTGAAAGATCCATCTTTCTTCTTTACAAACAAAACCGGCGCTCCCCAAGGCGAAGAACTCGGCCTAATGAATCCTTTATCCAAGAGTTCTTGCAATTGGTTCGACAACTCTTGCATTTCTGAAGGTGCAAGTCGATAAGGTGCTCGCGCAACTGGTGCAGCTCCCGGCACTAAGTCAATCTGAAATTCAACTTGGCGAGTAGGTGGAAGTCCTGGTAAGTCTTCAGGAAAGACTTCTGGAAAACCTTTAACTGTTGGTACATCCTCAAGTCGCTTCTCCTCCGACTTCTTTTCTGTGATATGAGCCAAGAATGCATAACAGCCCTTCTTTATGTATTTTTCTGTTTTAATGCATGAGATGATGCTGAGTCTAGTCCCACTGCATTCTCCGCGAACGACCAATGTTTCGCCATCATAAGGAAAATGAACAACTTTTTCATCACAGATGATTCTGGCATGATGTTGAGATAACCAATCCATTCCGATGACAATGTCGAAACTTCCAAGTTCTACTGGCATGAGATCTATATTGAACGGGTGATTGAGAAAATTGAGAGTGCAACCACGAATGATCGTGTCGGTGCCAACTAAACTACCGTTAGCTAGTTCAATGTGATATGGAGTGTCTAATGCGGTTGGCTTAACGTTGAGTAATGGTGCAAATGCAGTAGAAACAAAACTTCTATCGGCTCCTGAATCAAATAGTATGGATGCATAACGATTATTAATGAGGAACGTACCCGTAACGACATTCGGGTCCTCCCTGACATCTTCTCCTCCAAGGACATAAGCTCTTCCTCTAGCTGTTCCACCTTGGTTATTGTTTCCTTGATTCTTTCCTTTTGGACATCCCTTCTTGAAGTGTCCAACTTCTCCACATCCAAAACATGTTACCGGGGGCTTCTGATTATCAACCGCAATCGGAGCCTTGCAATCCCTGGTCGAATGACCAACCTTCTTACAGTTCCCACACGGATATGGACAATTTCCAGGATTATGATGGGTTTGACATTTGTTGCACTTGGGTAAAGTACCATCGTAACCTCTTTTCTTAGCTTGACCTGCAACATAGGCCTTTGCAGTTTCCTGTCTCTTGGGTGGTGGTTGAGTAACATTGCTACTCTGGTTGTTATCCCGATTTCTTTTGTTGTTGTTGTTATTGGAATTGTTTCGGTTGCTGTTATAGTTGTTGTTGTTTCGGTAGTTGTTGGAATTGTTGTTGTAGTTACGGTTACTGTTGGTGTTGTTGTTGTTGTTTGAAGTAATTCCTTTCTTCACTATCTGAGCCATGAGTTTCTGAGACATCCTAATTGCCTCATCCAATGTTTGCGGGTCAAAAGAAATCACATCACCACGGATGTTGTGAGGTAATCCTCCAATGAAATTCTCCAATAGCTTCTCAGTGTCCGGAACCATTGTCGGACATAATGCTGCCAATTCCTGAAACCTCCTGATATATGCCTCAATATCATTACCTGCTGTCACTAGCTCATAAAACTCTGTTTTCATCTTTTTCACTTCTGTTCGTAGGCAAAACTTCTTTGTCAGCAACTTCTTGAATTTGTCCCATGTAAGCTTGTGAGCATTCTCCATTCCCATGGGCTTTGCATACGAATTCCACCATGACATAGCTTCCCCAACGAGTGTACTAGTAGCAAACATTACTTTGCTGTCCTCCGGACAGTTGCATAGAAGGAATACTGATTCTGTCTTTTCAAACCATCGGATCATGGCAGTGGCCCCTTCAGTGCCTTTGAATTTTTCCGGATCACCACTCTTGAAATCTTTGTACGTACATTTACGACCATTTGTACCATTGGTATTTCTTCCTGCAGCTTCCGCGGTTTCTGCCCGCGAAGCGGCTTCAGCAGCAGCTGCAGCTATGGCAGCTCTTTCTGTAACCAATGCTGCCTCTATACTGTCGGCAACAAGCTTTCTGACTTCAGCTGGTGTCATAGCAGTAGTGGCTCTTTTGGGTGGCATAATTCTTCACAATCACAAAAGATAAAAACAATGAGAATCCACAATAGAAAACGATCATCATACACAATATATACAACCACAACATGTATATACATCCACAACACGTATAAATACAACCACAACATGTATAAATACAATGAAACCACAACGAAACATCATAAATATAATCACAACGCACATGAATATAATACATGAAAATTTCGGTTACGTAGACCGATATCATAATATAGCACAACGAAAATCGTGCATAGTAGAGTCACACTTGATATATTTGTTTGTACTACAAGTAAAAGACAACAAGTCCTAACTATGTCCCACACCCCGGGACTAGGATAATAATGTACAAGCTACATGATAACAGTCAAACACTAGGCACCTCCTCCGGGTGCTCCATCTAGCCTGCGGAAAATCCTATGAAGATCCCTAGACATAGCAACAGCGATCTCCTCTAGGTGCTGAACTCGAAGGTGAAGATCAGTCTCCCTAGTCTCTGATGCAGACATCCTAGCCTGAACTGAAGATAACTCACCGGCCTGGCGATGATGCTCATCCTAGGACATCTGTGCCCTATCGAACAAATCAGGCATCTCCTGCCTCAGCTGTGTGATATGCTATGAACTCTCTAACTGACGAGCCTCTAAACCCTGGTGTGACACATCAATGGCAACCCTGCCCTGGATCAATCCCTCAACCTCCTCCTCTATAGCCTCAATACGGCTCACTGGGGTCTCATCTAAATGAGCTAATGCCCGGTCAATCTCTCCCTGTAGCTGATCTAGTCGCGAGTCAAATGTAGCAGCAGTAAGCAGTCTGTCAGCAGCAGCCCTCGAGCTCTCACCAACCTCGAATCTGTTGGGTGGTGCTGTCTCTGCGGCATCTGAAGTATCTGGTGATGGAATATCAAGACGTGCCCGCTTCTTGAGTGGTAGGTCTGACATAGGAGTAGGATCTCTGGTGTGAACTGGTGCTGATAGGGATGGCAATGGTGGAGACAATGATGATAAGGATGGTAAGGGTGATAATGGTGATGGTGTACTGAATGCCACACTCCTCCTCGCTGTCAAGCGGCGACGGAGTGGATGAGATGAAGTAAGTGATGATGGTGGTGGTAGGGATACGAATGCAGCTGGTGATCTGACAGTGAGACGATGGACCCGCTTAGCAGCAGTGCGCTTCATGCGCGGCCCACCTGGATATGTACGGTAAACTCGACCATAGGGTACAAACTCTCCTGGCTGGATAACTGGAACAACTTTGGGACCACGACGGAGCACAGGTGACAGTGGTGGTTTAGGCACGACTTCCCCCTCCTCAAAGGGTTATGTCTCAGCCTCTGACATCACAGGTGAAGATTGTGGAGTAGGCTCCACTGATGACAAAATGATAGTGGGTAGTGGAGATGATGTAACCGACTCTAGTATGATGAAGGGTAGTGAGGAAGTATCGTCTGACTCAGATTCCAATGAGATAACAATAGGGTGTGAATCCGAAGACATTACTGTGACAATAGATGTGAAATAAAATTAAATAAACATTTACACAATGTGAGTTATGATGAAATGATATATGTATGAAATCGCAATCACTACATGTGATATAATGAATATGCACTTATGCCACAATGATGAGATGCTATGATGGTGCAGTTATAGTCTAGGATGTAATGGACAACCTAGTTCGCTATAACCTGGCTCTGATACCAATCTGCCACACCCTCAAATTTCGTGACTTGCAGCGGAATGAAGCATTCAGGGGCGCGACTGGTCATAGCACCAAAGTTGCAGTTATATTGAACGACCTAAAGTGTCGTTTAGAAAATACATCGTTTGATTATTTAAAAACATTCAGAGTTACAAAGATAGGTCCCAAAAGGTGAAACAGGTTTTCATAAAACAAGTTCATACAATTCAAACGATGGATAAGTGCATAAAATATAAAGTGAGACGCGTCGACCCCGCGACTCCATGATGTGTCCATATGCCAGCCAACATGCGATACCTTAATTACCTGAAAATACATTGCTAAAAATAGTCAACAAAAATGTTGGTGAGATCATAGGTTTATGTAAATGAAATGTTGTACGGATACCACAAGTATAAAGTGTATGACAAAACCATGCCACATAAAAATGATACATTAGCTCTAAGCTCATGACCCCGAAGCTAGACTGAATGAAATGCCCCAACTGAGTGTTTGCCAATCACTCTAATATGACAGAAATGAAATGCGCTCGTTTGACCAGTTGGTGCTACCAACCCGAACGGAGGAATCACCCTCAATAGATCTATTCACTCACTCTCGCTTGCTAATAATTAACGGTTCGTGATAATAAAAGGGGACTTTAATCTGGGCAATGATGTAACGTAAGCAATGTAATGAGTTTGTATACTTTGGTCCACATATGAAAATGGTGCAATGTATTCTCCCCCGAGAGTTTAGAAATCAATAAACAATTTAAAACGGGGCTATGAAAACTCACCTGATATGATATAGCAACAATGAAAATGATGGATATGATGAAATAAAGCTCGGTCTCTAAACGCGGCCTATTATGAATGATGTTATTCAATGTAAGCAATGATACAATGCAACACATGCAAATACGTATGTTAACGATACCACTTGTTAGTTTTGAAAATAACGTTTATCGACGAAAAATACACTTTTGACGTCTCGTTAAATTATAAACTACTTTTCGTATAAATATGTTGAAACGGTACTCCACGATCCTCGTTTGGTGTTCTATCGGCAAAATGTAGCGTTTTCATCGCAATTTAATATTTTCCTTAACTTGTGAAAATATGCCCAAAATGGCTTCGTGAAGCTAGTCGCGAAATATTGCACGTTACGTGTTAGTTGATCAAACTCGACGTTTTTGAAAACCTTGTAACAATGTGTTATCGGGTACCGAGTTAACTAGGAATAACTCGTGACGAGGTGAAATGAAATACGACGAAGTTGTAAAAATTGTAAAATCATGTTCCTTGCAAGAATCGGGTGTTAGAATGATTATCGGATAGAAATTTCGTAAACCGACGGAGTTATAAGCGCCAAACGAAAAATATAGCGATTGGTTTAAAAACACCGGGTAAAGTAATAATATAATCTCTATATCATTATTATTAGCTTGAAAATGTGTTAGGATCATTGTCGGGAGTATTGGGTATAACGTTAGTAGAGATGACTGAGTGGTAACGTTAATTAAACAATTAAACATACGTTAATGAGAATCACACAAACCCATGCATGAACTGATATAGTAATGATGTTACTGATGATATGCAGACTACTCTACTCTGTATGATGTGCCTTTACTGATGATGCATGAATACGCAGCTAAACCTAACTGGTTACGCGCATTTGAATACCCGTAAACCAAGTTTACGACATGATGAATGATGCCCATGAATAGTGATTTTCCTCCGGGAATGAATAGTGTCATGTGAATAGTAAAATTTTTGACGACTTCTCAAAGTCTCAAACTGACTTTAAAAAAATGAATAGTGAAATGATGAATAGTGATCGGTGAATAGTGATTGATGAATAGTAACTCATGAATAGTAAATTATCGAGGTTTGGAAAATGACCTGAAATTACGAGTTGTGACAACATTTGCATGTTTCTGAGTATTTTTAAGCATTTTTGGGAGCTGTCCCGCACACTGTAGCTTTCAGTCACTGCAGAAAAAGTTTATTTTTGTCAGTAAGCATAAGTTTTTCTATTTCTGATAGTTACTGACAAGTCTCGTAATTAACTGAGTGCTTTCTCACATTTTTCTGAAAAGCAACCGCACACGCGTACCGACATCACAATACACATGGTAGCAGTCAAATAAATATGTTTTTGAGTCAGTAATAATATTTTATTACATTTCTGACAAAAACGTGGATAAAAACTTTATTTTACGTAATCGTGTCCAAAAAGGTCAAACCGGGACTTTACGGTCACGTTTAAGCTCAAACCGACACACGATACACCAACGAGAGGTAAAAATATTTTCCCTCCCCTAAATCCTTGTCCATACCCGGCCTTAGTTGTTACTCCCCCACTAGGTTCTTGCTTGTGTGGTAAATCTTGATGTATATGGTGCTAGTTTGATGATACAAATATGATTAACATTAATTACGCGAGATTAAGGCAATATATACACTTTTGTGGCTATATGTATAAATCGGCTAGGATAAAAATTATAAAACTATTGGGGTTTTGAAAAATATAAAATTTTGGCTCAAGTGGTGAAATGGTGGAAATTAATGCTTAAAAGCTTATTTTGAATAGCTTATTGAATAAGCCATAACTAATGGAGATTAGCTTATAAAAATGTGAAAATGGGTCGGATTATGTAATATGGGTCGAACATAATATATTTTGGTCATGTTTGACTTTTTGACTTAATAGCTTATTTATAAGAGCTTAATGGATATAAATAAAGTACGTTACGTAACTAATACTCACTAAAAAATAAAAATGGGCTAAATATAATTTTGGGCTAAAAATACTATGTGTGGATTGTTGGGCCGAGCCCAACATGATAATGACCAACTTTGACTTTTTGACCAAACGGATTTAACGAACGTGTTAAATGATTTTTAGAAACGCGACGATATATATAAATTAACTAAAAATGGCCTTGGACTAAATAAATGATTTTGGGCTTATGAACTTTCGGTGAACAGTTGGGCCAAGCCCAACCCAACTAGTCACAGTTGACTGTTATTGACCAAATGAAGTGACGAACGAGTTAAAATTATTTTTAGCAAACTAACGATATATATATCGTAAATCAAAAAGGCTAAATGGTTTTGGACTAAATATGAACTGTTGGGCTTATTTGACGAATTCGGCCCAATAGATATGTCGGGTGACACAAATGACTTTTGAAATATTTTCCGACTCACTATGGATATTATTACTTAACGATACGATATATATATAACCAAAAATTATTTTGGATTTGTTTTGAGACGCGTTAGTCTCCAAAAGGGTGAAAAATGACATTTTGACCAAATCCTTATAAATATGGACTTTTGTTGACTTTTTAACTAAATATTGACTTTGTGTCGAAATCTAGTGTTAATAATTAAACGTGACGATAACGATAATTATAACGATAAAAATACTTAAAACGACCAATATATATATTACGAACACATTTTGCACATATAGTTAACGAGATGAATTATTTGAGAAATTGCAACACATGAGAAAAATGAAAACGTTGTATAAACGAATGGGTCATGCCCAAAATTTTCTAAAATTCTAACACTTATAGTATTTTGATAAAAATACTTTACTTATGTAAATTTTTCTAAAATGCTTAACAATGTTCCTAAATTTCTTATAATTAAAATTGTATTATAAATAATAAATAATATTTATAATATAATATTACTCTACTAACACTATTATTTTATTAATTTCTCAAAAACCTATTTAATTAATTATAATCCTTAATTAATTAAATACTTAATTATTCAACTTAATGTAATATATATATATAGTATTTGCGAGATATAATGATGGATACTAGTACGGATGTTCCGTCGCACGTGTCCCCACCGTACACTTTCACCATGAGCCACCACCAAGAGTTACACACGATAAATCATTTTGAAATATATTTTACCGCACAGCAAGCAAGAAATACACGAGCACTGGTCACGCGTAAACTTTTCAAATAAAGTAAAAATATAAGAGACACGAACATTTCGCTAAGACTTACCGTACTGATTTAGGTTGCGTGTCGACGCGGTTGCACTATTTTGTTGATTAGCAGATTGCTGTTGTATTTAAGGTGAGTTTATAGCCCCATATTTTTATACGAATTGTTTTATAAGCTTTGGGGTGAGAAACATGCAAAACTGTTTTCATGGACCAAATATGGATTTTGTTTTTATACACACTTGCATGCAGAAACCTAAGTTTAGCTGAATCCCATTGCTCCCACTATCATCAACCGTTAATTCCTTTCTTGGAAGCCGTTTGATATAAATAGATCTATTGGGGATGACACCCCCGTTCGGTTGGCTCGGCATAGCCAAGGCGAACGTATACCACATGAAAATAGGCCGAGTGTCTGGGGATTAACACTCGCGGGCACCCTTTTCTAGCTAATGCCAGCTTGGCATGCTGCGATGTCATAGTTCTGTTAGATGAGGCTTAGTGTTTGCATAGACGGATAGTATGTTATTGCTGAATTGTTTGCTGATATTGCTATGGTCCATATGTGTTATTTACTTTGAACCTATGAACTCACCAGCGTTAGCTGACTTTTAGCATATTTTTCTCAGGAAACTGAGGTGTGTTTACTGAAGGCAGGGCATGGCGATGGTCATAATAATTGTTGGAAATGTTTTTAGTATTGCGTTAACTCTGAAATTTGGACCGCATTGTTTAATGGGCTACATCTTCATTTGAAATGGATTTTATGTAAGACAACATGACTTTGAACATGCAATGTATTTTAAAACGGATTTTTAATCCATTCTCTATATCTTGTGTTGTGTTTATCGATTTAGTAGCACCCAAAATGTATGCTTCTGCAATATTATGATTTTGGGGGTGTTACAGATTGGTATTCAGAGCCTAGGTTATAGAGAACAAGGTTTATAAAAACCTTAAACTATAACCGATTTATGAAAAACTTTTCCTTATGACCGCCAGATGCCTGCCAATTTAGCTTGCTATGATTTGAGCATTATTTGCCTTATTTGATTAAGTGTTATGATATGCTATTTGAGTATTCTATTAAGCATATATGATATAAGTATTTTCTATATACTTACACGTCTCACACCATATTTGTCACAGACTATGTTTCTCCCTACCGGTACCTCATCAGGTGTACATTTCGAGGTAGCTGCTGCTGGATTCACTTCTCCGATGCGACAGCCAGTTCCATTTGCGGATGACCCGTTGATGGAGGTTGTCCGAGCTGCTGCTCAGCCACCCATTCCAGCTCAGCATGTACACACCACTCCAGTGTCTACCTCACCATACTTGCCCAGATACACCACAGCACACCGCTCATCCCCAGCCCAGCTATACACTTTCACCCAGCATGTTCAGGATACCCCACCTATCAGACGTAGGGCTTCGTATAGGCGAGTCCGTGGACGTCGCCTCCAGTTATCATCTGTGTTGTCTTCATCTCTCAGTAGGACCCGCTATGGCTACATGGGTACCCCTACTGAATCACCATCTCAGTCATCCATATCATCTCCAGACCATTCCCCACCTAGCCAGAGACTTAGGAGATCGGTTGAGACTTATTCAGAGGAGGATGAGGATCCAGTGGAGGATCCAGAGCAGGTTCAGGATGAGCCTACTCCAGCTGTGACTGCACCTACTGAGCACACTCCTATTTGTGCAGATGATGACAGGGACATAGATGCTCCTATGGATTTAGATCAGGTTATGATGCCGCGGGATGGTAAGGGCATCATGGAGGATGTTCAGGGTATATTTGAGGTTGGACAGAGTTCCAGGGATGCACAGATTCAGGCTGTGAGTGAGGGTCAGTGGATGGATATTGCTTGTGACGTTAGCACGGGTGTACGTGCAGATAGCACAGAGTACACACCGTCATCTCCTTCATTCATGCCTCCATCTCCGATGCCTACTCCACTTCCATCACCAGTGGTTTCTCCACTTGCAGAGCTCGAGGAACCCACTGAGATGGAGCAGGTGTGGATTCAGCTGGCGAATCAGGCCATTTTACTTGATGTGCATTCAAACCAGATCGGGAGGTTGGAGCAGTCCGACCGTATTCAGAATGTGGAGAGGAGGATTGGGACTGTTGATAGGTCAGCTTGTGTTTTATTTGAAGAGATGTACTCTGATCGGAGGGTGATGATTGAATTGAGAGCTAGATTGGATGCTTTGGAGAGGTTGCATGGTAGAGAGCTTAGAAATTTGGATTTTAGGGCTATTGGCTTAGGCAGAGGCCAGAGTAGGATGTAGGGAATGTTGAGACTAGCAAGAGGTGTTGATCGTACTCAGTGGCAGAGGATTATGACTGCAGAGTACACTATTGGAGCAGTGATGAGAGAGAATCAGGAGTTGAGAGATCGTATAGTCCAGTTGGAGACTACTATTGGAGGGTTGACTTTAGCATTTGATCAGTTACGCCTAGATAGTGACCGAGCTTAGAGTAGTTGTAGTTGATGATGTATTCATTAGGATAACTAGTGTTCCTTTAGTATTCCAGAACTAACTCTTAACCAAGCTTGTAATTTTGTGAACCTTTATCTTTTTGATATATATAACAAGCTTAGTTTTCTATCCGATTATTCGTTTTTCCTATGTGGTTGACTTTATTCTTACATTTTGTTTGCACTACCCATATATTCATATGATTCTTTCCTACCATAAGCAAAATCTCATTTATCACCATCTTTTTGTGATGCAGATAAATGGCACCCAAACGAAAGTCAACCAGAGTCACACGAGGACAAACCGCCAACACACCCACCCCAACAAGGTCAGTAAGGGGAAGGACTGCTGAGAATGTCGCCCCGACAAGAGCCGCACAGGGCCAAGTTGCTGGGAACGCCGCCCCGACCAGGGCCGCGGTAAATCGACCAGTGGTGAATCAAGCAACTCTGGATTAGCTTGTTGCTGATCGTGTGGCCGCCACTCTCGCAGCTGCAAACAATTCGACCACCAACACCGGAACATCTAGGCCAGTGACCAACAGCCGTGGTTGTACTTACTCTGAGTTCCGAAAGATCATGGTTGGAGGATTTGGAGGAACAGAGGGAGCCGTTGGCTTGACTAGATGGATTGAGAAGCTCGAAACCGCATTTCGCATCAGTGGTTGTAACGATGACGACAGGGTCAAGTACGCATCTTTCACTTTCATGGATGCTGCTCTGACCTGGTGGAACAACTACATGAAATATGCTAACATGGATGTTGCTTATGTCATGCCGTGGGAAGACTTTAAGGAACTAGTGATTAGGAAATATTGCCCACGAAATGAGGTCAAGAAGTTGGAGATAGAGTTTTGGAATCTGAAGGTGCAAAACAATAATATGGCTGCTTACAACCAGATATTTCAGGAGCCAGCTTTGCTATGTCCAGAAATGGTTCAGACTGAGGCAAGATTGATTGAAAGGTATATCGGTGGTTTATCGAAGTCCATAAGAGGTGATGTGACTACCTCGAGAGCTCCAGATCTTCATGAGACAATGGAGGTAGCAAACAAGTTGATGGATCAGGAACTGGAAGATGTTCCAGAAAAGAGTGCTGACCACAAAAGGAAGTGGGAAGATCACTTGAAGGGCAGTAACAGCAGCTCTCAGAACAAAAAGCAGAATGTAGCCAAAGCTTATGCAGCTGGTTCAAGTGATAAGAAGGGATATGAAAAGAACGCACCTTTTTGTAACCGCTGCAAGCTACATCACAAGGGACAGTGCACAGTGAAATGTAACAACTGCCAGAAAATAGGGCACTTGGCAAGGAATTGTAGGGCAAGACCCCTAGCCACCGCTCAAGCAGCACCACCCCACAACCGTAGGGCGGAAGTCACCTGTTTTGGGTGCGGTAAAAAGGGTCATTACCGGAATGAGTGCAACAAGCCCCGAACCCAGACAACCAAGTAGCAGTGGTTAACAATGGAAACCAGGGCAATGGAGGAGGAGCCCATGGAAAAGTTTATGCTGTGGGCAGAAGGGAAGCCCAGGACGACCCGAACGTGGTGACGGGTACATTTCTCTTAAATAATCGTTATGCTTCAGTACTATTTGATACAGGTGCAGATAGAAGTTTTGTGTCGACTGCTTTTAGTTCTCTAATTGACATAGCCCCAACCACCTTAGATAATGTCTTCGACGTAGAATTAGCAAACGGAAACCTAGAGAGGGTAGGTACTATTATAAGGGGTTGCACTCTAAACTTATTAAACCGCCCATTCAACATTGACCTTATACCAGTAGAGTTGGGTAGTTTTGACATCATCATAGGGATGTATTTGCTATCGAAGTATCATGCCGTCATCATCTGTGATGAAAAGATCGTCAGAGTACTCTATGGGAACAAAGTTCTGATAATCGAAGAAGATCGGAGTGATCATGCGCGTTCGTCGAGATTGAGCATCATCTCGTGTACGACGGTGCAGAAGTACATTGAGAGAGGATGCCACCTTTTTCTAGCTCATGTTACTGAGAAGAAGGAAAAGGAGCCCGGAGAGAAAAGGTTGGAAGATGTGCCAATCGTAAGGGATTTCCCAGAAGTTTTTCCAGAAGACCTACCTGGACTCCCACCGGCCAGACAAATCGAATTTCAAATTGATTTAGTGCCAGGAGCCGCGCCTGTAGCGCGAGCACCCTATCGGTTAGCACTTACGGAGTTACAGGAGTTGTCTGATCAGTTAGCTGAACTGTCCGGAAAAGGTTTTATCAGACCGAGTTCTTCGCCTTGGGGAGCTTCTGTCTTGTTTGTTAAGAAGAAGGATGGATCCTTCAGGATGTGTATTGACTATCAGGAGCTGATAAGCTAACTTAAGAATAGGTACCCACTCCCGAGAATCGACGATTTTTTTGATTAGTTGCAAGGTTCATCGGTTTATTCGAAGGTAGATTTGAGATCGGGTTATCACCAGCTTCGAGTCCGGGAAGTGGATATCCCGAAGACCGCTTTCCGAACCCGATGATGAACTCAAATAAGTACATTTTATTACTATCATTTATCCTATTAATTTGACTTGTTTTACTATATTATGTATGAGGATTGATACTTAATCGTTTACTTTTGTAATTCTCAGGTAAAAACAAGCATTTGGTGAAACTTAGCGATTATGGACTAAAAACGGAGTAAAATGATCAAGATTGGAATTGGTTGATTGGAATGAAGAGAATGAAGACCACTGCCTAACTTTGAAGAATGCGCCGCATGGATTTATCCCATGCGCTGCATATGAAACTTTGGTCAACGAAGAATAACCAACTTGTTCTGCTCCAGATGCGCCGCATCTCACTCATTACATGCGCCGCATCACTATCAATATTTCACCAGATACGATCCAAGATACAAGAGGACATGCGCCGCATCCAAAGATGAAGATACGCCGCATCTTCTGGCGGTGTACGAATATTCGTGAATATTATAATCTTGGACCCCACGCGAAGTTAAGTACATGCGCCGCATCTACTTACTAGATGCGCCGCATCTCACCCTCAGACAGAAACTATAAATACCCCAAGACCAGACGAATTCGACGTGACATATAATATAACCGAGACGAAGACCAGAAACCTAGGACGAATTCAGTCAAGGCAGCAGCACAAGACACACCCAAATCAAAGATACAAGAGCTGTAAGAAGGTGCTGCATGTGTTTAATTCATTAAGTAGTTTTATTTTATTGTGTTAGTAAACTTTAATTCATCAAGATTGGTGGCTTGTGTAACGTGACAACGGAAAGGTTGCACTCCCTTAAAACTGCTTTTCTATCAATTAAAGTTTATATGTTAGTGTCATTGGTGACTTTTATTAGTGCATTGATAACCTCTGTGGCTAGCTGAGCGTTGATCGGGTCGCCATGCCTCTGCCCTCGCCTGTTTATTAGATGCCTATGTATTCTATGGTCTGTAGAAAAGTAGGAGAAAGATAAACGGGATAGTCATAAGTAATCATTAAGGGTTTACTCGCCGATAAGATTAGAACCAACGAGAAAGGACTTAATCTCGGTGCGTTGCATCGAACTATACACTTCATATAACACTAGCAATAAAACAAGTGACAAACTACTTATCATAAGGACAGCCCTCTTATTGTCTCGAGTATTTATCTGTGTACGTGTGTGCTACTTGCTGATTCGTGCCTATTGGTTTAGTTTATTATTTAATTGCAACCAAATCGTGCCAGTCTCTCAGGCTGAACCCCCTTGCGTTAGATTAGATTGTATAGCTAACTTAATATATTAAAATACTGATTAGAATAACTAGATAATACGTTCCACTCTTAGTGATCGACACTCTACTTACCATTATATTCATACTGACCGGGTACACTGCTCGTTAAGTGTGTGTGTTATTGATAAGTCGGCTAAATATAAATTTAAAACTTGAGTAGGCATTAAAACTGCTAAACCTCAACGATACATCACGCGCATCAAGTTTTTGGCGCCGTTGCCAGGGAGTGAATTGTTATTATCTGTTAATTTGATTAGTATTTTAATTAGGTTTTTAATTTTTTATCTAACCGCTAATTTTGTTGTGTATTAGATTAATTTGCATTCATTGTACTATTTTGCATATTTTCTGTTTTTGTGTGTTATTTCTTTGCTTTTATTTGTGTTTATTTTTGTGTGTTTTTATTTGTTTTTATTTTTCGTAATTTTTGTTTTCTGCTATCGTTGTACTGAGCTAAATCGAACGATACGGCGCATCTGATTTCTCAGATAAGGCGTATTGCGTTCAAATTTTTATAAAATACAACGCGTTTAATTAATTCGATACGACGCATCTTTTCCCCAAGATACGGCGTATCTGTTTTTAATAAGAAAATTTTTCTAAGCGATAAAGTGATACGACGCATCTTTTCCCCAAGATACGGCGTATCTGTTTTTGATAATTTTTTTTTCTAAACGATAACGCCATACGACGCATCTGCTTCAGTAGATACGGCGTATCTATCTATTTTAATTAAAAACAGTTTTCGAATTATTAAACAGATACGGCGTATCGATTTTTATCGATACGGCGCATCCTCTGAATCAAAAATCTTATATTTTGAAACGTAACGAAAATACGGCGCATTAACTTTTGTTAATACGATGCATTTAATTTTTATAAGTATATCGATTTTTGATTATTAAAATTGATACGGCGCATTCAAATTTCTAAGCGGCGTATCTATTTTCTGAATAAAAGTCTGATTTAATTTTAACGATTATAAGATACGGCGTATCCAACTTTTTGGATACGGCGCATCGTCTGCAGATATCAGCTATTTTGTATTCTTATATCCGTTTCTATATTCATTAATTTCTCTTCTAGCGAACAAATCCTACTGATGATTTTACCTTTGATGACAGATTTTGCTATGGAAGACATATCAGTTAACGGATATCTTGCTAAGGAATGCTTGCTTTCAGATTCATTCAATGTGCTCATGATCGATGCAGATTTATTCTCTTGGGAGACCCCCCTTGAAGCTGCTTTTAAGGAATTCATGCGTTTATGCAACATTGACAAAGGGGTATTCTCTTATGATGTATTTGTGAGGTACACTGGAGAAGAATTGTCGCTCTTATGGCCTATCATTGAAGCCAAAGGATTGAACTGGACTACTATCGAAGAAGATGATGGGAAATTCTATCTTGCATACATGGACTCGAGCAACAAAAGCTGTGGTGGAGGCAATACCCAAATCTCTTACATGCCTTATTCCGAACAGTACTGGGGATTAAATGAGAACTATCTGGACGATGAAGGAATTTATGCTGTGGCGGAGTTACTATTTCATGGCAAGTTGGTAAGATTGATGGACCTCTCGCTCAATGATTGGCTAGAACTTAAATATGGTAGTCCGGAATTCGCCCCTGAAAATGAAATCAAGCTGATTATGACTTCATGGTTGACTCGGAGTTTTAAGAAGCAATTTAACGAGTTCATGGAGATAAAAAAGAATATGATTGGAAAGGCTTGCTTTGACGTTAACCACGATCCTAACGATGTTGATTTTTCAGAATGGTTGGCTAGTAAGTTTAATAACCATAAGAGCATGGATCGAGCTACTAAGGATGCATTATGGGTATATTGGATGAGAGGAGAAGACGAAGAAGTAGAAAGCGATTATGGGTCGTCACTTCATGGTTCAACAATCAATGAAGGGATTGAAGAGTTATTCAGAATAGACATTGATGTGTTCGATTATGAGACACCCTTGTGCAAGCAGTTCAAGGAATTTAACTACCTTCTTCAAGTCGACGATGATGTGCTTACTGGAGATTTACCAGGATTTAAGACTTATGATGATTTCAAAAACACCTGGTACTATGAATGGAATGACCAAGTACCATGGGTTTGGGATAAACCATGGGAATTTGAGCACATTAATCACACCTGTACACCCTTCGTTTTCAAGGACGGGAGTAGTGTTTGGCCGACCTGTGATTATAAAAGTGACGGAACCTGTAATGGGGGAAGTATTATTGGGATGAAACGGGTTGGAAAAGATGTAACCTTTGAAGATTATGAGTGGTACGATAATGTTGAAGACTGCCCACAAAAAGCGGAGGCTTTGCAAGAAAAGGGTAGAATTGAACGCTTGAAAGGACTTAAGGGAACATCGGATACTACTTTCTGGGAATGGGTGCATAAACAATTTGATGATTTCACGAAGCTTAGTCGACGGCTACAATGGGAATTGGAAAGAGAGTGGGAGGCAATTCAAGAAGATGATAACAATGAGTCATTAATCAATGAACTTGATGACTATTTGATTAAGGATTCTTACTTTAAGTTTGTTGATAAAGACGAGGAAGAGTTCACCAAAAGAAAGTGTCAACTACTTGGAATCCCCTATAATAAGCCACCCATGATTATTTCTGAAAAGTTTAAAATCATCAAATATTCTTTGGGACCAGAGGAAGAGTATGTTGCGACGACGACCAAGAGTTATACTAGATTAAGTCGAACGGAGGAAAACGTCGCAGAGCTATACGGGAAAATCTTTCGGATGAAGGAAGAAGGATGGACCGTGACAAGAACTAAATGAAGAGCTGAACGTGAGTCTAACTTGAAGACTCTGGAATAAAGACAAGTGCTTACCGGGAGACAACCCGGAATTATCTTTTAATTTTCTGTTTGTGTCGAGTCAGTCAGACCGCCGAGGATACGGCGCATCTCAATTCTGAGATGCGACGCATCTCCTGCAGATGGTCATATCTTATTTTATTTTTCTGTATTTTTTATTTTCGAATTTAAAACTTTTTATCAGTTTATTTTTAATGCGGCGCATCCCTGGTTAAGGATGCGGCGCATCTTTTATTCTGATCCGTATTTATTCCAGGCTCGATACGGCGTATCTTCTTCCATAAGATACGGCGCATCGACTGACCTGATAATTTTCATTTTAAGTTTTTATGTTTTATTTTTACCTAACTACTAATGTATTATGCAAGTTTGAACCTTTCTTATCTTAGGTGTGTTTTAAAGCCTTGGTGGTATTATAGATTCCTGCATTTCCTGTGGATACATCGATTATGAAGCTTAAACGTTCTAATCCACAAGAAAGATGATTTTTGCTCTACTACTAATGGAGGATCATACCGAGCAAATCTCAGGGGAGTTTTTCTGTTCTAATTCTTTTATTTTCTAGTTTTTAACCTTTTATACAAACAACGAGGACGTTGTTTAACTTAAGTGGGGGGATTGGAGAATTAGAACACTTAACATTTACTTGTCCTTAAACTTTTCAAAATATGCTTAAAATGTGCTTAATATATAAAAATTTAAAATTTTTTTAGCATGTTTTTGTTTAAGATCTAAGTTGCATAGCTGCACACATGACGTTATTTTCAAAAATTGTGATTTTTCAAAACTCACAAATCTATGAGTGTGCCGGTGACTTGTAAACTTTAGAACTTGGCTTGTATACTATTCGAGACCACCATAATAAGTATTATTTTATATAATTGGAATGACTTGTCTAAATTGGTAAATTTCTAGGATTACACCCAAATAGCCTTTATATGTTATGTGTTATTAGCTAACTACACTGGTTAGTTAACCCCCGTATAACCCTTTTGTTACTCTCATTTTTAGAGTAAGATACCCCTAGAAAAACACTCAGAGCCATTCCTTTCGTTTCTTACACCAATGTTTAAAATGTTTCGTTACACCCTTACACCTTAGCCTA
Source organism: Artemisia tridentata subsp. tridentata (assembly GCA_021014915.2). Taxonomy (NCBI): domain Eukaryota; kingdom Viridiplantae; phylum Streptophyta; class Magnoliopsida; order Asterales; family Asteraceae; genus Artemisia; species Artemisia tridentata. The sequence goes on from CP139506.1 coordinate 81,091,916, forward strand.
CCCTGTAGATTAAAATCCGTGGTTGGTTAATTGCTATAGGCAAAGTGTGTTTCCTTACATTACCTGTGTTCGTGTGCGTAATTCATTATCTATGGTTAGGTCGGGAAATTGCACAATGCAATTGGAGTGAAAGTAAATATTGTATATTTTTGAGTTTATTTTTCGTGTGTTTACTGCTTTCACTATTACCGTTATTTCTGAAGTTATGAAAAGTATGGAAAAATTATCCAGAATTATTGTTATAGTGATGTGGTGAAATTTTACACATCTATGTTTATGCTTAAAAAAAAAAAAAAAAAAAAAAAAAATAAAAAAAATGAGAAAAGAAAAAGAAAAAGAAAAAAGTTGGAAGATTGATAAACCAACGATGTAAAGTTATGTAAGTGGTCGATATCACCACTAATTGTTGTACTATATATTTATGGATTGAATGGGAGTTGGCAGTTATGGGAACGTCAACTAAGGTTTATTCTTTGATTAAGATCTTGTTGAGTATAATTCGTGTCTACCTAAAGCGTGTGTTTCAAGTGTTAAAGCGTGAGTTATTCGATGATATGAGTCTTATTCATGGGATGATTGGGATAGTGATTAACCACACTTAGGATTTTAATTTATTTGTTTTGTTTATTTTTCATTTTACACCAATTTATATCCCAAATATTATCCATGCCCGGTATTATTCTTTATCCAACCAAACCTTTGATTTATTGAGATTAGGGATTTGAGCAATCTTAAGTATCGTAGTCGTGGATTCGGCTATGTATTTATGATTTTGTCGCCCTTTTTGATATATTATTATTGGTGAAGTTTGGACCTATCTTTAGCCTGTTCGAGTTAAGGATTTGAGCAATTGCAAGTATCGTGTTCGTGGATTCGATCATGTATTTGTGATTTTGTCGCATTTTCTGGAATTTGAGATCGATAGTGATTAAGAATAATTAACCCTTAAGCCTAAAAACCCTTTTTACCGCTTTAGACTTGTTATTCCTTAGCTTTAGTGGTGGAGATGTGTTTACTTGCCAAGCTTATGATAGAATATTCGTCGCGACTGGACAGTTAAACGATTAGATTTGCTTTTATCAAATTATTTTATTATACTTCTAATTCGTTAAGTGTTTAGTTGTGTGATTATGACAAAAGACGAATACATGCTTAAATATAAAAATAAATCCTAACATTTTTAGGATACATTTTCATAAGATTAATTCTAAGGTTTACTTGAGGACAAGTAAAGTTCAAGTGGGGGGATATTTGATGAACTCAAATAAGTACATTTTATTACTATCATTTATCCTATTAATTTGACTTGTTTTACTATATTATGTATGAGGATTGATACTTAATCGTTTACTTTTGTAATTCTCAGGTAAAAACAAGCATTTGGTGAAACTTAGCGATTATGGACTAAAAACGGAGTAAAATGATCAAGATTGGAATTGGTTGATTGGAATGAAGAGAATGAAGACCACTGCCTGACTTTGAAGAATGCGCCGCATGGATTTATCCCATGCGCCGCATATGAAACTTTGGTCAACGAAGAATAACCAACTTGTTCTGCTCCAGATGCGCCGCATCTCACTCATTACATGCGCCGCATCACTATCAATATTTCACCAGATACGATCCAAGATACAAGAGGACATGCGCCGCATCCAAAGATGAAGATACGCCGCATCTTCTGGCGGTGTACGAATATTCTGAATATTATAATCTTGGACCCCACGCGAAGTTAAGTACATGCGCCGCATCTACTTACTAGATGCGCCGCATCTCACCCTCAGACAGAAACTATAAATACCCCAAGACCAGACGAATTCGACGTGACATATATTATATACGAGACCGAAGACCAGACCAAAAACCAAGGACGAATTCAGTCAAGGTAGCAGCACAAGACACACCCAAATCAAAGATACAAGAGCTGTAAGAAGGTGCTGCATGTGTTTAATTCATTAAGTAGTTTTGTTTTATTGTGTTAGTAAACTTTAATTCATCAAGATTGGTGGCTTGTGTAATGTGACAACGGAAAGATTGCACTCCCTTAAAACTGCTTTCTCATTAATTAAAGTTTATATGTTGATGTCATTGGTGACTTTTATTAGTGCATTGATAACCTCTGTGGCTAGCTGCCTCGCCTGTTTATTAGATGCCTATGTATTCTATGGTCTGTAGAAAAGTAGGAGAAAGATAAACGGGATAGTCATAAGTAATCATTAAGGGTTTACTCGCCGATAAGATTAGAACCAACGAGAAAGGACTTAATCTCGGTGCGTTGCATCGAACTATACACTTCATATAACACTAGCAATAAAACAAGTGACAAACTACTTATCATAAGGACAGCCCTCTTATTGTCTCGAGTATTTATCTGTGTACGTGTGTGCTACTTGCTGATTCGTGCCTATTGGTTTAGTTTATTATTTAATTGCAACCAAATCGTGCCAGTCTCTCAGGCTGAACCCCCTTGCGTTAGATTAGATTGTATAGCTAACTTAATATATTAAAATACTGATTAGAATAACTAGATAATACGTTCCACTCTTAGTGATCGACACTCTACTTACCATTATATTCATACTGACCGGGTACACTGCTCGTTAAGTGTGTGTGTTATTGATAAGTCGGCTAAATATAAATTTAAAACTTGAGTAGGCATTAAAACTGCTAAACCGCAACGACACATCACGCGCATCACCCGATATGGCCATTACGAATTCCAAGTTATGCCTTTCGGCTTGACAAATGCACCGGCTGTATTCATGGACCTCATGAATCGGGTGTGTAAGCCGTATTTGAATAAATTCGTGATAGTATTCATTGATGATATCCTAATATATTTCAAGAATGAGAAAGAGCATGAGGAACATCTCAAGCTAATTCTGGAATTTTTGAAAAAGGAGGAGTTATACGCTAAGTTTTCGAAGTTTAAATTGTGGATATCGACTGTGCAGTTTCTTGGTCACGTAATAGATAGACAGGGGATTTACGTGGACCCTGCCAAGATTGAGGCACTAAAGGATTGGGCATCGCCCACAACGCCTACTGAAATACGACAATTTTTAGGACTTGCCGGTTATTACCGAAGGTTTATTGAGGGTTTTTCTAAGATAGCTAATCCATTGACGAAACTGACACAAAAGAATGTGAAATACGACTGGGGAGATAAGGAGGAAGAGGCTTTTCAACTCCTTAAGGAAAGATTGTGTAGTGCACCTATTTTGGCTTTACCCGAGGGTAGTGAAGATTTCGTTGTGTATTGTGACGCATCGCACAAGGGTTTGGGAGCTGTGCTGATGCAGAGAGAGAAGGTGATGGCATACGCTTCTCGACAGCTGAAAACCCATGAGAAAAACTACACAACCCATGACCTAGAGTTAGGATCAGTCGTGTTTGCACTGAGAATTTGGAGGCACTATCTTTATGGTACTAAGTGCGTGGTATATACCGACCACAAGAGTCTACAGCATATCTTGAACCAGAAGGAGCTGGACATGAGACAGCGCCGATGGTTAGAGTTGCTTAGCGACTATGATTGTGAGATCTGTTACCACCCAGGTAAGGCAAATGTAGTTGCCGAAGCCCTCAGTAGAAAAGAGCGGATCAAACCCCTCAGAGTTAGATCGTTAGGGATGACGATCAGTTCACCACTTCCAGCGAAAATTCTTGAGGCTCAGGGTGAGGCACTCAAGGATGAAAACCGACCGCGTTAGAAAATTTACGGAATGCCAAAAAGTGAGAATGGCTTCGTAAAAAGATCTGATGGAGTTTTGTGTTATGGGGACAGGTGTTGGATCCCGTTATATGGAGGAATTCGTGATTTGATCATGCACGAATCCCACAAATTCAAGTACTCCATCCATCCAGGATCTGAAAAGATGTACTTAGATTTGAAGAAGTTGTATTGGTGGCCAAACATGAAGGCCGATATAGCCGAGTACATCAGTAAGTGTTTAACGTGCTCGAAGGTAAAGGCTGAACACTAGAGACCATCCGGTCTGCTTGTTCAACCTGAGATCCCAGAATAGAAATGGGAGCGTATCACTATGGATTTTATCACCAAGTTGCCTAAGACGTCGAGCGGTTATGACACGATTTGGGTAATCGTTGACCGTCACACTAAATCAGCACATTTCCTTCCTATAAAGGAAAATGACAGCATGGATAAACTCGCGCTACTGTATTTGAAGGAAATTGTCGCAAGGCATAGTGTTCCTGTTTCTATAATCTCTGATCGAGACAGTCGATTCACGTCTAATTTTTGGAGGTCGCTTCAGGACGCATTGGGAACCGACCTTGACATGAGTACAACTTATCATCCTCAGACTGATGGTCAGAGTGAGAGGACCATTCAGACATTAGAGGATATGTTGAGAGCCTGTGTGATTGACTTCGGGAACTGCTGGGATAGGCATTTGCCTTTAGCCGAGTTTTCCTATAACAACAGCTATCACACCAGCATTAAGGCTGCACCGAATGAGGCACTTTATGGTCGTAAGTGCAGATCGCCAATTTGTTGGGCTGAAGTCGGAGAAACCCAATTCACTGGACCAGACCTAGTCCACGAGGCTACAGAGAAGATCGTGCAGATCAAGAGCCGAATGCAAGCGGCTCGTGACCGTCAAAAGAGCTATGCCGACAAGAGGCGAAAACCCCTTGAGTTCCAAGTGGGAGACAAAGTGATGTTAAAGGTCTCGCCATGGAAAGGCGTGATAAGATTCGGCAAGCGTGGTAAGCTGAACCCTCGCTATATTGGACCTTTCGAAATCCTCGTCAGGATCGGGCTGGTAGCCTACCGACTCGAACTGCCATCTGAGCTCAACGCTGTGCATGACGTTTTTCACGTCAGCAACTTGAAAAAGTGCTTATCGGATGATAACTCCGTCATTCCTTTGGATGAGATTCAGCTTGACGAGAAACTAAATTTCATCGAAGAGCCGATGGAAATCATGGACCGAGAAGTTAAACGGCTAAAGCAGAGTCGTATCCCAATTGTGAAGGTCCGTTGGAACTCTCGCAGAGGCCCCGAGTATACCTGGGAGCGAGAGGATGAGATCAAGCGAAAATATCCTCATCTCTTTTCGAACCCAACGAGTAACGTAAATTAAAATTCGGGACGGATTTCCCGATTAGCTGGGGAGACTGTGACAAATGGTAATTTTCACGTTGTTAATTAATATTAATTGGTTATTTATTTTGTTTAAGCTGAGCATTTCTATGCGCATTTGCATGTTTCTGAGTATTTTTGAGAGCTGTCCCGCACACTGTAGCTTACAGTCACTGCAGAAAAAGTTTATTTTTGTCAGTAAGCATAAATTTTCCTATTTCTGATAGTTACTGACAAGTCTCGTAATTAACTGAGAGCTTTCTCACATTTTTCTGAAAAGCAACCGCACACGCGTACCGACAGCACAGTACACATGGTAGCAGTCAAATAAATATGTTTTTGAGTCAGTAATAATATTTTATTACATTTCTGACAAAAACGTGGATAAAAACTTTATTTTACGTAATCGTGTCCAAAAAGGTCAAACCGGGACTTTACGGTCACGTTTAAGCTCAAACCGACACACGATACACCAACGAGAGGTAAAAATATTTTCCCTCCCCTAAATCCTTGTCCATACCCGGCCTTAGTTGTTACTCCCCCACTAGGTTCCAAAATTTTACCACTAACACATTAAATCTTATATATAATAACACATCTTACTCTAAATGACATCAAAACAAAACCAACTTATCCATATAACCTCACCAACACTTCCTAGATCATTTTCTCATGCAAACACATGGCTCAACTTAATTCTCCAAGATCCACACATTTTCTTTGAAGTTCAAGTAAATTAGAGTGCATATTCAAGAGTTTCGGGTTATTTGGAACGTGGTTTGGGTAAATTTGGTGAAGTTTGGGTTGTTATTGGTCTCCTCTATCTCACGTTAACATCAAAATTTTGTAAGGATTCATCACAACTTTTCAAATCTTGTTAAATTCATGTACATTTGATGTCTAATGATGTTAAAAATTGTTAAAAGTATATATTTTGTTAAAATGGAAGAAGCTATGGCTTGTATTATTGCGAATAGTGCTCAACATATATATGATCTTTGAACAAATTATTGTATTTCTTGCTTGTGTGGTAAATCTTGATGTATATGTTGCTAGTTTTATGATAAAAATATGATTAACATTAATTACGCGAGATTAAGGCAATATATACACTTTTGTGGCTATATGTATAAATCGGCTAGGATAAAAATTATAAAATTATTGGGGTTTTGAAAAACATAAAATTTTGGCTCAAGTGGTGAAATGGTGGAAATTAATGCTTAAAAGCTTATTTTGAATAGCTTATTGAATAAGCCATAACTAATGGAGATTAGCTTATAAAAATGTGAAAATGGGTCGGATTATGTAATATGGGTCGAACATAATATATTTTGGTTATGTTTGGCTTTTTGACTTAATAGCTTATTTATAAGAGCTTAATGGATATAAATAAAGTACGTTACGTAACTAATACTCACTAAAAAGGAAAAATGGGCTAAATATAATTTTGGGCTAAAAATACTATGCGTGGACTGTTGGGCCGAGCCCAACATGATAATGACCAACTTTGACTTTTTGACCAAACGGATTTAACGAACGTGTTAAATGATTTTTAGAAACGCGACGATATATATAAATTAACTAAAAATGGCCTTGGACTAAATAAATGATTTTGGGCTTATGAACTTTCGGTGAACAGTTGGGCCAAGCCCAACCCAACTAGTCACAGTTGACTGTTATTGACCAAATGAAGTGACGAACGAGTTAAAATTATTTTTAGCAAACTAACGATATATATATCATAAATCAAAAAGGCTAAATGGTTTTGGACTAAATATGAACTATTGGGCTTATTTGACGAATTAGGCCCAAAAGATATTTCGGGTGACAAAAATGACTTTTGAAATATTTTCCGACTCACTATGGATATTATTACTTAACGATACGATATATATAACTAAAAATTATTTTGGATTTGTTTTGAGACGCGTTAGTCTCCAAAAGGGTGAAAAATGACATTTTGACCAAATCCTTATAAATATGGACTTTTGTTGACTTTTTAACTAAATATTGATTTTGTGTCGAAATCTAGTGTTAATAATTAAACGTGACGATAACGATAAAAATACTTAAAATGACCAATATATATATATTACGAACACATTTTGCACATATAGTTAACGAGACGAGTTATTTGAGAAATTGCAACAAATGAGAAAAATAGAAACATTGCATAAAGGAATGGGTCATGCCCAAAATTTTCTAAAATTCTAACACTTAGAGTATTTTGATACAAATACTTGACTTATGTAAATTTTTCTAAAATGCTTAACAATGTTTCTAAATTTCTTATAATTAAAATTGTATTATAAATAATAAATAATATTTATAATATAATATTCTTCCACTAACACTATCATTTTAGTACGGATGTTCCGTCACACGTGTCCCCATCGTACACTTTCACCATGAGCCACCACCAAGAGTTACACACGATAAATCATTTTGAAATATATTTTACCGCACAGCAAGCAAGAAATACACAAGCACTGGTCACGCGTAAACTTTTCAAATAAAGTAAAAATATAAGAGACACGAACATTTTGCTAAGACTTACCGTACTGATTTATGTTGCGTGTCGGCGCAGTTGCACTATTTTGTTGATTAGCAGATTGCCGTTGTATTTAAGGTGAGTTTATAGCCCCATATTTTTATCCGAATTGTTTTATAAGCTTTGGGGTGAGAAATATGGAAAACTGTTTTCATGGACCAAATATGGATTTTGTTTTTATACACACTTGCATGCAGAAACCTAAGTTTAGCTGAATCCCATTTCGCCTACTATCATCAACCGTTAATTCCTTTTTAGGAAACCATTTGATATAAATAGATCTATTGGGGATGATACCCCCGTTCGGTTGGCTCGGCATAGCCAAGGCGAACGTATACCACATGAAAATAGGCCGAGTGTCTGGGGATTAACACTCGCGGGCACCCCTTTCTAGCTAATGCCAGCTTGGCACGCTGCGATGTCATAGTTCGGTTAGATGAGGCTTAGTGTTTGCATAGCAGGATAGTGTGTTATTGCTGAATTGTTTGCTGATATTGCTATGGTCCGTATGTGTTATTTACTTTAAACCTATAAACTCACCAGCGTTAGCTGACTTTTAGCATATTTTTCTCAGGAAACTGAGGTGTGTTTACTGAAGGCAGGGCATGACGATGGTCATAATAATTGTTGGAAATGTTTTTAGTATTGCGTTAACTCTGAAATTTGGACCGCTTTGTTTAATGGGCTACATCTTCATTTGAAATGGATTTTATGTAAGACAACATGACTTTGAACATGTAATGTATTTTAAAATGGATTTTTAATCCGTTCTCTATATCTTGTGTTGTGTTTATCGATTTAGTAGCACCCAAAGTGTATGCTTCCGCAATATTATGATTTTGGGGGTGTTACAGGAATTCCTCTCTATTTGTGGTCTGAATGCATTCTTACTGCTTGTTATTTGATTAACAGGTTGCCATCTTCAGTGCTGAATGGAAAATCTCCTTATAATCTTGTTTTTAATAAAAAATGTTATCTTAATCATTTAAGAAACTTTGGGTGTCTTTGCTTTGCTATTATCCTAAATAATTTTGATAAATTCAGTAGCAGATCTGAGAAATGTGTTTTAATTGGTTATGCTTCTTTTAAAAAGGTGTATAAACTTTACAGCCTTGAAAGAAAACAGTTTTTGGTCTCCAAAGATGTTAACTTTTTTGAAAATGTTTTTCCCTTCAAGACTAAAACTGTTTCTGTGGACATAAGTGATAGTCATGGTCTGGATCATACAAACTTCTTTAATGAAGTTGTGTATGAGGACCATGGCATACCCAATGATGACATTAATAAAAATACAGCACCTCATGTAGAGGGCAGAAACTCTTCCCTAAATGGTAGTCCAACAATTGACCTTAATGAAAGTGATTTGGGGCACTTTCAAGGTTCCAATGGTTCTGCCTTAGGGAATGAGAGCGCTGCAACTTATGAGAGTGAAACAAAATTGGACCCTTCAAATGATATTGAAACTGCAAATACTGAGGGTATCAATTCAAGTTGTCCAACCACAGAAACAAATCAATATTTTCAAAATCAGCCTTTGAGAAGGTCTGAAAGAACTTCTGTTTTTCCAAATAAATATAATGAGTTTGTTGTTGACTCAAAAGTAAAATATGGTCTTGAAAAGTTTGTTGGATATTCTAAGTTGAGTTCTGAGAACTTATGTTTTGTAACTGAGTTAAATTGAGCCTAAAACTTATAAGGAGGCCAGCAAGTCTCAGCACTGGATAGAGGCAATGAATAAAGAAATGGGTGCTTTATATAGTAATGATAATTTTGAAATTGTGGTCTTGCCTGCTGGTAGAAAAGCTATAGGTTCTAAATGGGTCTTTAAGATTAAGTACAAATCTAGTGGTGACATTGATAGTTATAAGGCTAGACTAGTAGCTAAGGGGTTTAATCAAAGAGAAGGAGTGGATTTTGATGAAACCTTCTCACCTGTTGTTAAAATTGTCACTATTAGGTGTGTTATTAACTTAGCTGTTCAGCAGTCTTGGCCTATATTTCAGCTTAATATAAATAATGCCTTCCTTTATGGTGATCTTGAGGAAACTATTTATATGACTTTACCTGAAGGGTTTTTTTTTTTTTTTTTTTTTTTTTTTTTTTTTTTTTTTTTTTGTGATGAGAATGATAATAGAGTTTGCAGACTTAAAAAGTCACTGTATGGGTTGAAACAAGAACCTAGACAGTGGAATGTTAAGTTGACTTCTGCATTAATTGAAAATGGTTTTAAACAAAGTAAGAGTGACCATTCCTTGTTTACTAAAAGTGAATCAGGTATCTTTGTTGCTTTACTTGTTTATGTTGATGATATTATCATCACTGGTAATGATCTTGAAGCTATTGAAAACTTTAAAGTTTTTTTGAAAACTAAGTTTCAGATTAAAGATTTGGGAAAACTTAAATATTTTTTGGGTATTGAGGTTTTAGAAACTAAAAATGGGCTTTGTCTTTTTCAAAGAAAGTATTGTCTTGATCTTTTATCTAAGCTTGGTTTGCTTGCTTGTAAACCTTCTTATACTCCTCTTGAAAGTAATCTTTCTATCACTAATGAGCCAACTGAAAATGATCCCATTTTAGATAACATTACTGAGTATCAAAAGTTAATTGGTAAATTGATCTATCTTACTCACACCAGGCCTGACATATCCTATTCTGTACATTGTTTGAGTCAGTTCATGCATAAACCCTTAAAATCACATTTGAAAATTGCACTAAAATTGTTGAGGTATTTGAAGGGTTCACCTGGGATGGGTATTTACATCACTAAAACTGCAAATACTTCTCTTGAAGCATTTGTAGATACTGATTGGGCTAAATGTCTTATTACTAGAAAATCAATTACTGGTTTTTGCTTATTTCTTAATGGCTCATTAGTATCTTGGAAGTGTAAAAAACAAAATACCCTCTCTAAGTCTTCAGCAAAAGCTGAATATAGAGCTTTAGCTTCTGTTACTTCAGAGATTCTTTGGGTCCTTAAAATTTTGAAGGACTTAAACTGGGAACATTTTATACCTGTTAAGGTTTTTTGTGACAGTCAAGCTGCTATTAAGATAGTAGTTAATCCAGTGTTTCATGAAAGAACAAAGCATTTAGAAATTGATCTTCATTTTGTGAGAGAAGAATTTTTAACTGGTGTTATTGAAACAAAAAAGATTTTCACAGCAGAACAGACTGCTGATATTTTTACTAAAGGACTTGTTAAGTTTCATCACAAAAAACTGGTTTCAAAACTGGGATTGACTGATGTTTTCCAGGTTTAGGTTAAGGGGGGATGTTAAGAATAACCTTTAACCTGAAAATTATCACAGGGACTAATATTGCCATTTTATATTTTCAGGTTTAGCTAAGGTAAGAGTTTGGGCTGTAGATTGATAGAAGCTGAAAGATGAAGGGCTAAAGATGTGAAGCTGGAACTAAGTCGGTGTTGCTAGTATATAAGGCATAAGGACAAAGCCATAGCCTTATAATTCACTCCCCGTTTTCTCTCTCTATTATATCTGCTCTCAACTCTCTCAAATATTGTAAACCCTAGTTTGATTTTAGCTAGTTTGATCACCTTGATCATTCCTAGTGATTGATTCTGATTGTATTTATAGTTATAACAGATTGAGATCTATTTATGTTATTGTTGAGATCATTTGTGATTGATTTGTTTAAAGTTCTGGTATAATAAAATTGTTTTTGGTATAAACTTGTGTTTCTTTACATAATCCTCATCACTAATTTTGCTATGTATCATGATCTTAAATTAAGCATATCTTTAAACATAAATTTAGTCATATGAATTAGGTCTCCCTATCATTACTCTTGGTCATGTTGAAATTGCACGATGGTTCATTTGATCTAAACATTACAATATCATCGTTAATCAAAAGTTGAATCAAAATATATCACATTTTATCAACAACCATTCATAAGCTATTATTAAAGAGACATCACAAACCTTATAGGTCGACAATAATCTTGTGATCATCTTTAGATGCTAATGTCGGTTAAGAAATTGTGTGATCATATATATCTTGCATGATAATCTTCATTAATTATTATGTGTTTATTACAATGAATCAATACCAATCTATAGAGCAACATATACCTCATAATATAGGACCCCATATAAATAATTTCTTGCATAGCAACCTCTTTTTCATTGCTCCTCCATACCTATGACCACGACACCTTTTGACAAAACTTCAATGATTTCTATGTTAAATCTATTTCATATTTATTACTCCTTTTTTTTTTTTTTTTTTTTTTTTTTTTTTTTTTTTCTAGAAATACATAAATATGTGACGTACATAATATTCTAGCTCGGGTGTAAATCTATTATTTTATAGAAATGAGAAAGTAGACCTAACATGTTTCTTTAGCGTATATGCATCATAGAATAGAAATGAGCATATAATTTGTGTGATTGGCTTCTCATGATTTGGACCTTTATATATATCGTATCTTATACTTGTGTTCGTTACGATTGAAGTTCCTAAACCTTACATAAAAAGTTCATCTAATAACATAAATTACGTGATCATATTAGCCAAATGTATCATACACTGGACACAATGGAAATTGTTGGTTGGCAGATCGATCCAACTTGACTCGACCAGTTATGGTTGATGGTTCCAACATTTCCCATATTCAGCTTGCTTGTTTAGCCACCTCGAGGCCTACACTCATAGTGATGATCTGTAGGTTAGCCGATTATATTCATAAGATCCGCGGTATCTCTCATCTCTTTCGTGCACACTTAAACCGATAAAATCTTATGCAAGATTAAGAAAGCTTGTTAATTACACCCCGAGACCCCTGGTTCCGCCCTCTACAAAACTAAAGTTGATAGCTAGGGGCCTTCCTATACATGTATATAAGTCTATTATTGCGATTTGCGAGTAAAATCTACGTCACACCTATCTTTGATTTAAAAACTTTAATTGAATTTTAATTACTATCGTTTTGTCGCTTTTAAATTTTAAACGTCTGCATCAAAATATCAATCTACTTCATATCTATATAGCCCCACACGTAAATAACAATTATTGCATTTATACAAAGGAGGTAGAATGAGCATGTTGTTCATGACTTCATGTCGTGTGATTTATCAATAGTGCAAAACTAGACAAAATAGGTCGACTCGCTATAACTGTTTTCGTCTTTTTACGGTCTTTTTACGAATTTACAAATGGTTATTGTCTTAAACACGATTTTAAAAACTAACTTCGTCACAGAATAAAACTCGAATCAAAAGGTTGCATGCATTTATGTATTTAACTATTACCCCTTATAACTTTTAACTAGATTCACTCATTAATATGTTCGGTAACAAGTTTTTGGGACCGTTTAACATTTTGTGCAGATAATGCTTATGATACTATTAGATGCTCCAAATATAAACGTTACTTTTACAAGCATTCAATCAACTAGCGTTTACACATAATGGGTACAGTTTATGGTACCGAATACTTATATCGAAACAAACCGTTATTGCATTATGCTAATATTTCTCGCTACTGTCTTGAACCCCTGAAACCTACTTTCTTTTCTGACAAAATCAACCAAGCCTAACCGGTCACGACATATGTCTTGTTAGCGTTAGTTTCGCTAAACACACCGTTAATAATTTTTTAGAATTTGCCAATTTATTTTGTTATAAAATAAGATACGCTTTGAATTAACATATTTATCTAAGAAATGACTTGTTTATTTTTATGCAAGTTATATTGAAAATGAAAAGAACTACTCCCTCCGTCCCATTTTAATTGTCGTGGGACCCAAAACACGGTCTTTTTGCTTCAACTTTGACCGTAAATATTTTTGTTTGTATTATATAATACTTGATGAAAGTTATATCATTGAAACTTTTCAATGATATAACTTTCATCAAGTATTATATAATACAAACAAAAATATTTATGGTCAAAGTTGAAGCAAAAAGATCGTGTTTTGGGTCTCACGACAATTAAAATGGGACGGAGGGAGTAATAATAAATTTATTAACTGATTAGTGTACAAAAATCCTTTAATCCATGTGTAATGAAAGTTAACAAAAAGTCTACACATGTACGAAGGATCACGTAACAGGAAATAAGTTTCTTAATTACTTGTATTAGTGTTTCACGTATATCAAAGACAGGTACACTAGTGATTATGATATTTTTGAAATACAGACAAACTTTTCCCACGTAGTTCGTCGGTCAAACCAACAATTCTCTTCTCAAAGTAATAGGGAGATCCTTTTCTAGTTAGACTTCTTGCAATGAAATGCATTTGGATATACTTTCTATATTTAGCTCTTCAAAACTCGTTATATATTTTTTGGATTTATGTCAAATATAAAGTATCACACATATTGTCGGGCATGCATGGTTATGGCTTAAAATTTATTTAATAGGAGTCTTTAAAGTCCCAAAATCATAGAAGGCACGCAAACCTTGTTAGAGGAACATTTTGATATTGGTAAGGAAAAATGTGACAGCGGAAGTTAAATATCGGTTAGACCATGTACATTAGTGGAAAAATATTCGACTTTTCAGAGCAACCTGAACATATATCTTTATCCGTTTACCTGTTTTATAGGAGCAATAAACTTACTTTATTTTTGGCATAGTAAACTTACACTTTGCTATTGTAGTTTACACTCTTCTTGACTGTAATGGTGATACATAATCAACAAAATACATGAGCTTGCAACTAAATTCATAGGCATGATCCATCTATGATTCTAATAAGTTAATATGCTACAAAATCCTTTGATGAGATCCCGAGATCATGGGATCGAACTAATCGAAGTGTTATATAACAAAACTAGGAAACTAGGTGACTTCAACTAAGAAGATGTTTCACCCGTTAGTTCGACCTGATAAAATGATTACATGGCTGAATAGATGTAGTAGTTACAAACCGCTCGATCCAGTGAACCGATGAACATACAAACGAGATCCATTTGTACAATGTGCGATCCGTTTGAAAATAGCTTAACTAAGAAATCTGGTAACATAAGCACATTTGAAGACCTAAATAGTCTCTGAGTTGATAACCATCTTTTTGTTGACCTTTCAAGAGACGTTCTGTCTTGGGCTTGACTTTTCATCTCTAAACAATACCAAAAAGTCAAATGCTCATTTGGATGTTATTATTTTTTCAACTATTAGCAAATAAAATTACTCATAAGTCATAACAAGTAGAAAACGTAGACAAATCATATTAAACAAAATCGCTAATCGACCAAATAGACATGATACATAAGTCATAAAAACGACGTTTGAACGAAACCATACAGCTTGTTTTCAGACGCTTTTTTTCTTAATATTCAAATACGGTTTTCAGATTATAGTATACTGCAAAAAAGAAAAAAAATGTAAATACATTGAAAGATAACAATAATTAAAACCCGAAAACATTTAAATTTTCAACTCGGCACACCCGAGAACTGAACCTTGACACCGAGTCATCGAAGCCACTTTCTGCCATACGGGCCTCTCGTTCTCATTCCCCAGTAGCAAAACATCAACATCCGACTTCTTCTTAATATCCCAATTCCATCCTTCAGGCCCAACCACACCACCAATAACATAAATATCATCGCGAAAACCTGTCATAGCATACCCGATCCTCTTCTTAAATTCCGAAGCTGAACCCACAACTTTCCTCGCGTCCTGTTCTTGTTTATATATAAACCCATGACTCATCACATACAACGACCCGTTGACCACCGTCATCGGGCCTTGGATCCATGAACGGTCGCAAACCCGCCACTTGTCCTTCAAATTTTCCAACACTTGAACTGTGGTTAAACCCTTGTGAACCACATGGACCGCACCATCAATCACTAACCCGGTACAAGCAGAGTTATGTGTGTGGACAAGATCGGGAATCGGGTCCCACGTGTCCGTAACGGGATCGTAAATTTCAGCTTTCGAGATCGATTTCCGACAGGTGGTAAATCCACCGGCCACCAATATCTTCCCGTTCCACACACAACATGCAAACATAGCGCGCGGGACAGTCATGGGGGCCCGTTGCGCCCACTGACGGATAACGGGATCATAAGCCCAGACCTCGTTTGTTGCAAAGGTTCCGTCTTGGTCACCGGTCAGCGGGTCAACCGCATCACTACCACCACCCAAGACGAATAATTTTCCGGAAACCGAAACGACACCGAATTGGGCTAAATTTCTGACCTCTGAAGGAAGTATTGGGAGAGTGAGCCAAATGTCGCGGTTTGGGTCATAAAGTTGCCATATGTTTTCTGGGTCAAAAGCGCATACACATAAAAGTGATTCGGTTGAGTTGACTGCTTGTCGGGCTCTGTAGAATTCGGTGCTTTGAACTGCAGCCCGCCATGAATGAGAAACGGTTTCTAATTTAGGGAAAAGATAATATGGTACCCGAGCGAGACATCTTATTGCAATATCATTGGGAAGACCTTCAATGAGAATCGACATTTACGAGCAACCTGCAAGAAACCAATAAGACAAAAGATACTCTTCAGTTAGAGTGTTTATAAATCATTTAAACTGCTCATTCCACAGTAAATACACAATTAAAACATAGACTGCTTAAATTTTTGTAATGCAGATAAGCAGTATCAGAATAAGCCATCCCAAACACCCCTAAGAAACTGACTATTGAAATAGTAACTGTAAAATCATATATAAATATCCGTGACTTAATCAACGAGTATCTGATTCTAAAGCTTTAATCACTCCATCATAACCACATTACAACTTACAACCAATCACAGCTAATGATCAAGAGACGAAATCTTGGTTTAGAACAACATTACTGTTTAAAATACTTGTAAGATTCTACACATATTCAAAAAAAGAAAAAAAAAAAAAAAACATTTCATAACCCGTGTTTATTACTAATGTTATCAATGGAAGCTCACCGGAAGGTGAGTAAACCAAATGTGAAAAGTTAAACAACTCACTGGTTGAAACAAACGAAACCACAAGTTCTTTATTTAATTGAAGTACCCCTAGCACATATAGAACAAACTATTATAACAAAAAGACCTCGAGGAGACAGTGTTTGAATATGCTTTACTGTTTAGAGTTTTGATAATCAAATAATCATCAAGTGTTTGGCAAATTCTTATTATTTACAAAACTTACATGTAAAATGACCTCTAAATAGCATAATTCGTATAGTTTTTGTTAAAGCTATTTCGAAACTGATTATCCAATACTGATTATACCAATGAATAATCAGAATGAGTTTCACTATACTAAAAACATTAGAACCTAATTATCTCGAGTTTAAATCACAATAATTAGATAATAACATTTAAACACAATGCCAAACACCCGTTACAACATATAGAATAAAGACGAACATAAAGGTCTTCATTAATGTATAATAATGTATGGGTGCATCTACTCACCGACACCGACTAGGGTGCTTAGGATCGCGTAATTTTTCTGCTTATGCTTCTACTTAAATATAAGTACTTATAAGCTGCTTAATAGTGCTTCTGAATATAGTGTTTGGATTTGCTTACTTTGTAAAAAATGCAATAACACTAGAAAAATAATTAGCTGTTGAAAATTTTCAATCAGATTCATTTATAAAAGGTTTTGGGTAAATTATGTTGGTAAAAAGTAATTTTAATTTCTACTTAAATAACACTTTGAATGAACCTGCCTACTTTACCTCAAAATAAGCACATAAGCAGAAGCATATTAAGTAACACAAAACTGCTAAACACCCCGTAAGGGGATATTTGGCATTTTGTTTTTTGTGTGTTCATGATATATGGAGAACTTAAATAATCAGCTACAACCAGACGGGCGGCAAATAGAGACGGTGTTTGGATTTGCTTATGCTAGTTTTAGTTGTTATAATCAAGCAAGTCAGACAAATTTTGATTATTAAAAAACATTTAAGTAAAAGAACCTGCAAATAATCACACAATTAGAATCAGACCAATCTCCGACCTCTGGAGCATTGTTGCAGCGACTCAATCAAGTATTATCAAAATGAATAATTATAATCAGTTTCACTATACTCAATCACTAAAAGTTGATCATCAACAAGTTTAAATCACAATCATTAGATAATCCCTTCAAAAAGCAATGCCAAACACCCCGCATACCATGAAAATAAACGAGCAAAACTGCTTATGTGCTATACTCAACAACTAACGGGGCATTTGCAATACCTTTATAAAACCACATATGTGCGTACGTTTTCACACAACAAGTAAGTAGTTCCAAAGATGTTTGGTATTACTTATTTAAACTGCTTACCTGATTATTTGAGAGTGAAATAAGCAACTAAAAGTTTTTTTTTTATTATTATTTCAAACTGCTTAAAGCAATAAGCAAACTAATATACCTCCTTAGAAATGAAAGCTAAAAACAATAAAGGAACCAAAGTCACAATGTGCAAACTAATTCTCTATCTAATCACATAACTTTCACCAAATCACCCTAAAATCATCATATAACACATTTCCAATCACAAATCATCAAGATTTCATAAACCCACAAAAATTCATAAACCCACAAAAATAAAACAAAACAACCCAAACTTTGGACATTCTTGATTCAAAATCAAGAACCCATATACCAAACTGACAAATGGGTCATCATAAAATCAACAAATCTTGGTCAAACAAGTACCAATATATGAAAACTAAACATAAAAATCATAAATTTACCTTTATAAGTTTTTTGATGAAGAGAAAGATGTTTGGTTTTTTAGGATAGATTGCGTGTGAAGTATGAAATGTTAAAGATAAGTTTATTATAAATTCCAAAAGAATATTCTAAAATTGTTTTATTTTAAACAACACGATTTTTGCATTGTCAATGTTATACGTGTTCATACACAAACAATAAAGTTTGCAAATTTTAAGTGGTGTAAGAATATCCGCGGTGGTCACTAATACGTGTTGTTTAGGCCGGATATAGTGGACCCAAGCGACCTGGGTGACGGCTATCACGTCAGCTTTTTTTTTTCAGCGACCAGAAGTGACTAAAGTGTCACAGTTGATGATCGATTTATTTATTTTTTATTTTTTATTTTTTTAATCAAACATTTAAAAAAAAAAAAAAAAACTTAAAATTCATTAAAAAAAACATTACATATATTATTCAATTAAACATTAAAAACATTAAGTAAATAACAATAAAACATTACAAAAATTCTTCATCGTCGTCCTCATCGTCACCATTACTACCGTCTTCATTTTCATTCCCTTGATTGACATGATTTCTACGATTTGTCCAAATGTGTTCAATCAAATCACATTTTAAGTTTAGATGAGTTGATGAGTCCATAATCTCCTGGGTAACTACTAAAAATTCTTCATGCGTTCTTAAGGGATCGTGATCATGATGGCCTTCATCTTCGAACCATGTAGGACATATCGCTCGCTGCTTGTGTCGAATGATCATATTATGTAATATGATACATGTATATATAATATCTTGGAGATCCTTTTTATATAGCCCTCGAGCCGGAACTTTAAGCATTTTCCACTTCTTCTTCAACACACTAAAAGCCCGTTCCACATCTTTCCTTGCTGCTTCGTGCTTCCTCTTGTACAATATTCTTTTTTCATCACCCGTGGGAGGATTTGAAATGGACTTAATAAGAATGGACCATTGTGGATATATCTCGTTAGTAAGATAATATCCCCTTTTATATTGTACATCGTTAGCCTCGAATTCAAGGTCTGGTGCTCTCCCATATTTGATATCATTGAAAACAGGTGAATGACGTAAAACGTTTACGTCGTTATTCATACCGGAGACACCAAAGAACGCATGCCAAATTCTCGTCAAGAGAATCAGGAATGGCCGCGTATCCCAATTGACGAAGTGTCGCAGTACACTTGACCAATGGGCTAATACTAGGTATGCCCCTAGCATCAAGAGTTTGTTGAAAATAAGGAGTGTAACCACTGTGAAAAATCCCTTATTTAAATAAACTAACTCTCGGAATATTATCCTTTTCTACGTGTAAATTTTTTTTTTATTTTGATTGTGACTATTATCTTATATGACGGAGATCACATCCCGAATAACCGTGCTTGCAACCCAACCTTAACTGATTTCGTATTCAAATACGTAAACTTCTTTAATCTGAAATGTTATGAGATTCCACTTATCACTTTACGTTATTTCGTTAATATATATTTAAAACTGAACATTCCTTAACTAATGATGATTTTATAAAACCCTAAATTACCATAACAACATTTATGAACAATAAAACCCTAGAAATATTAAAGTACAAATTATCTGATTAATGTACAAGTCCCTAAAGCATAAAAACCTTAATTTTACTTTAACTTCCGATAAAACCCTAATCTCACATAACTATGAATTTATATATACATTTTACAAACCCTAATTTATTTATACAATATTTTTACAAGATAATATATTTACAAGTTATTTAAACTAGTGTACAAGTCATTTATGCACAAAACCATTTATTTACAAAAACCTTACAGAAATTCCTTTTATATTTATTTTCAAGCATAAAGTACAAACCATTCATGCATAACTTTTACAGATTATAATTTCTAAACTCCTTAATTATTTTTACAAGTCTTTTAGCTTAAAGTACAAGTACCTAATGCACATAAACTAAAAATTCCATTTATTTACTTTTAACTTAACAAAACTTAACATATAATTTTCATAACTTAATAAATTATATAAATTACATTTTTCTCATATTCTAAATTATAGTACAACCTTACTAAAGCTGAAGTACAAGTCTTTTATGCATGAAACTATATATTTATAAAATCCTAAACAAAGCCTTAATAGTAATTATTTAAAATGACATTTTATGCAATATTTTTTTACACAATAAATTATAAAAATAATTTATTTAACATATGTACAACTCCATAAACTCAATGTACAACCCTTTAATGCACAATATCATAAAAACTCATTTATTTGTATTTAAACCTTAATAAAAAAATTACATAAAAATTATAGAAAATTAAGAAATAATTAAAAATACATTTTTCTTATTTTTCTTATATTAGTACAAGTTCCTTAAGCATAGAGTACAACCTATTAAAGCACAAAAATCATTTTTCCCTATTTTAACTACAATTCGATACATAACAAAATAAGCCATATGATTTCAAAAATCTTCCTTAAGTAAACTATAGGATTAGAAACCTTAGTTTTACCCCAAACCCTAAAGTACAAATTGATTAAGCCCTAGGCACTACTCCTTGATGCACCCAACGAACCAAACTTCTCTAGTTTTCTTAATCTAGTTCGAATACAACCATGAGCACATTAAACTCCAGAAATTCTAAACCATAATCACCCATTTGTATGAACCCTAATTAAACACCTCCCCCTCTTCTAGAATCCAAGACACTTGTGTGATATATAAGCCTCCACAACTCATTTTCCCCCTCCTACCCATGTGTCGCCTATCACAGCCACACACCTCACCAAGTTTCTGCAACATACTTCACCATAGGATCACTAGAACCCCTTAGAAACCCTAGTTCATTCCTATAAATAGAAAATAACTCAAAAACCCACTCCATCACCTCCAATTCTGTCAAACAGAAACTCACAGCCACTCACAACCCTAACCTTGATTCCACACAAACAAACTAAGTCCATATAACCTTAAGAGAACAGTAGAAGCAAGCTAGGTCCAGTAGGAGAGCTAGTTCGAACCCTAACCCCAAAACTATGCCCTAGTCGACCATTTTGAGCAAGGTGAGTTTCAGCCCTTTTTCTTTGTTTTCATATAGCTCTTTTATGTCTAAATGAAGTATAAGATAGGTCTTAATAGATGTCATAACCCAGAAGTTACTAAAACACATTTTTATTTAATATTCTTTCTATCGAGTAACATATATACATGTATTTTCGAAATATTGTTCTAATGGATCTAGGATGTTAAAAGTAGTTTAGAAATACTTTAAACATGTTAAAATAACAGATTATATCATAAAAACATAGTGCCTAAAAATCGGATTAAGAAAAACACAAGTTTTCTCCTTTTTCTCTCTGTCGAGACCAACAGCAGGTCTGCTGCTTTGGTGCTCGTTTTACCCTATCAAACGATCACTAAAAATTATGTCCTTTGACATGCTTAAAGTACTCGAGGAGGTCTAAAAGTAGGAAAAGGAATCATCGATTTTCGTTAAGAAACGAGGGAGAACGAGGCAAAAGAATTTGGAATAATTTTCTGTGTCGAGATATATGTATATACGACTTTCTGATTTTATTTTCAAATTCGTGGGTTCGAATCAGCCTTTAAAACTTTACAAAAATACTTTTATAACACTTATAGACATTTTAGAAAAGAAGTCGTACAAGGTTTCGATGTAAAACACGAAATATAAATTGTTTTTGAGTAAGTGGATGTCGAGTATGATCAAGTATTAAACACAAGGACCAAAACTGCCAAAACTATACCAAGTTTTTTGTTTTGGACTTTATTTGCGATCGGGAAATCCCTAAGGGGGTAAAAGTGTCTATTTTGAAACTGGAAGGTATAAAGTGTCAAATAACTAAAGTCCAAGGGTAAAAGCTGTCATTTTTCTAAAGTTAAGGGTAAAACTTGCCAAACCTAGAAACTTGAAGGTCTAAAATGAAAATATAACTATAAACCTTAATTATTATTTAATATTATTATAATTTTATTATTATTATAATTATTATTATTAATATTATTATTATTATTAAGTTTTATTTTAAACTTAATATACGTTTTACCGTAACTTGCAAACGAAGTGTCCATTTAACGAACGGACGAAACCGAATCTTACAGATAAGAAAATATAATAAAATATTACTTTTGAAACTACATATTGGCTCTATTAAGTACTTAACTATCAAACCAAAACTTAACAAAACGAATAATAAAAACTTATATATTAAGAAACAATTACTGAGAAACTTGATATAACCAATTCAGGTTGCAAGCCGGAGATGTTTATCAACTTCGAATAACTTTGTTTTTCATCCAGATTGTCCAGGTGAGTTTATAGTCCCACCTTTCTTATTTACATGTTTTCCAAATATGTGGGGAGATACATGCTATTAAACCGAACACAAGTATTTTCCTGATTGTTATTGCACTAGGCTAACTGTTCGTTATTAATGAGATTGAATTGTTTATTTAAAAGACCCTCATATCATGCACCATTAGTCACCTGCTGGGTGAGCGCGAATATGTGAATAGATCTATTGGCCTGACGACCCATTTGTTCTAACCGGATGGATATCTTCGTGGTAGCCGGTTAGGCAGATGCATTATATTTGATATCTTTAACTCGGGGGCGAGACCACTCTCATTTCAATCATGTTTGTGAAATCTGGAAACTGTTAACGCATTGCGTGTCATGAGGTTTAGTGCAATATTTCTGAATTACGATTTAACTAATTTCTCATATTTTGGCTTGTGTTCAAATTAATTATAAATTTAAACACTATAGATTCACTCAACCTTTGTGTTGACTTTTTAAGCATGTTTATCTCAGGTAACTAGGAGTATGGCGATGGCACGAAGTGGCTGTGGACTTTCTTTTTACAAGAGTGTCCACTTTGTTATCATTCAATGAATAATGTAATTTTTATCATGTATTTCTGAACCTCCCTCTGGGACCTATCTTATGTACTCTGATATTGAATAAATGAATGATAACAATTTTTATTTAAAAACGTCTCTTTTCGAGTCGTTTTCTATTTCCATAACTGTGAACCATGAAGTAGCACCCCAAGCTTATATTCCGCTGCGTAATCCGAAAATGGGGGTGTTACAGATTGGTATCAGAGCTTGTGGTTCTAGAGAACCAAATATTTTCAAACATTGGATTATAACCGGTTTTCACAAAAACTTAACCAGAGTCCTCCGTGCCACGCCGTTACTGAAACATTATTTGTATGTAAGTTACTGCAATCTTTTAAACAATATAAATGGAATAATTATAACTATAAAGTGGTTACAGAATCCTGATTCCCCTATCCAATTTATCCCACTCATGTCTAGGCTAGGACATCAAGATGAAACCCTACTTAGAACCTTATCCATTTAGGATCCTTTATACTAAACTTCGTACTCTTGATATTTTTACATTTCACCTTTAGTTTCCTTCCCAAATGTTATTAGTAATAATTTCTTATAAATTATTATTTGCAAATTATTACAGTACCATGTCTCCCGAAACCCCTAAAGTTAACCAAACCACCCCAAACCTCACTCTAGATAACAGTTCCTTCCCATAAACTCCAAACATAGACAACCACCCAACTGGTAATATAATAATTGACGGAAACTAGGACCACTATTGAAAACAAGGAACTCAATTAGAGACACGAAATTCTTAACCTACCACGTGTTGTGTTAATAAGAGACGTTGATTAATTGTTTTGGTAAAACAATTAATCAAATTATTAATATCATGCTATAACCCAACATACCAAGACTCACTTAGACTAGAACCAATAGAAATTCCCTTTAGGATAAACTTCGGAAGAGAACTTGATGAATGAAGAGAAAGTCACTGAACCTTAGCCTGTTCCTTAGCAAGAATAAATATACATCCCTATCAGCTTGATCATCAAACTGAAAAAAAAAAAATTTAACTCGGAAAAGTTTCTGGTACCCACTAAATCAGATTTATACCTATCAGCTTCTGTACAATATCTTGGCCACCAGATATGTAGCATGAATATGACGCTTATACTAATCTGTACAGCAAATTAGTACAAGTTATTTATGACTATATGTGGTCTTGATTTTGTTGTATTTTGTTGTGCATGATATCGGTTGATGTGGGCCAGTGATGATCATCTCACCTACGCCTATGATATTTTAAAATATTGTGACCTTATCATGAGTCTTACCTTGATCATTTAACATCGACAAAATATAAACATAAAACCTAGGAAAGAATAACCAAACCTACCATTACCCGTACCCTAGGATAACCAAAAGCGAAAACTCAATGATAGAAAGACCATCATCTTAATCTAAGGATTCCCGACCAAGAAATTAAACAAGGTGATACGCCTAAGATAAAGGACTTTAAGAAAGAACTTGATAATAGGAAAACTGAGATTGGTGTAAAGAAAAACTAGAACCCAATAGGAATCCCAACCATAGGATGACGTTAGTATTTAAGCAGAGAATAAATCCATGTAGGAGATAAATAAATTGAGGTTTAGAACTCCCTAAGTTGTAATCCCTTTCAAATCTTACTTGGCTTACGATGGATGTGACCTAAGTAAAACAACTACTTTCCTGCTATATAAACCCTCATTTTGTAAAACTCCATAATAAATTCAGCTTCCATTTCATCTATTCTACCCATAGGTATTTCGTAGCCCTCCATTATTATACCATTAGAAATTAGGTTTACTCCTGACCAAACAATAGAATATCTCTACCCTGTAGGACTCTTAGACAAACTTTAAGATTTATTTCGAGGATATCCCATTAATACCTTAAGAAATCCCTAACCTATCACTGTAGTATGGACTGAGATTTTCCTATACTTTTGAAAAATTAATTATGAAGTTATTTTACAGAAATAAAACATTGAACCTCATCTAAAACTTTTTGAAAAGCACCAATACCACAGTAAGTGAGCCAAACATTACATCATTTGGTCCTCGACTATACATAGCCTGATCAACTATGTATAATTTAGGAAGAATCATGTAATGAATTGGACAGTTATTTTCTCAAGACTTTCTACTAATTTTTATTCAACAGCAAAAATATCAAAAACAAAAATCTTTTCATAACCTATCACTTTTGACTTAATATAATAAAGTCTGCTATTACTACTCATTTTCTCTAAAATAGGAATTCAACAAAAATTGAGGATAGAAAAACCATAAGAATTTACAAACCCAAATTTTATTAGGAATCTTGGAAGATAATACATAGAGACATAATTAGCAACTAAAGTGCTAATATTACAAGGATTACATAAGCTTTATTACATTGAGGATTACACAAACAAAAGACCATCCTAGTGACCTTAGCGTGAGACTTATTTTCCCCAAACCTAATCCATGAAAAAGGCAACAATCGTAAGTAGTATGATAAACACTAGGACCGCACCTTGGAGACCAAAATCCCCTTCTGGATTATACGCTATGTAGGTAACAACCGCAACCATGTACATAATTGCTAAGATGATAGCCAAAGGCGGCATATTTGAGGTTTTTAGAAAGGAAACTTTGTGATGAAAAATGAGGATTAGAAATGAGATATTTATGGGAAAAATTCTACCCTTTATTCGACCGATTATTCGAACGTTACCATCATTATTCCTCCACTTTAGAATCTGACCGTTGCATAGTGATTAGTTAGGTGGCAAAACATTCAAATTTAGCTCATCCAGTAGGAAAAAGACTGACCAAGATACGTTCCTTTAGATACTAAATGGAAATTCCTAAACAACTCTATTAGGCCAAAACTATAATTAAGGATTTAGCAGTGAAATGATATTTTTGGGGACATAGGACGTAAGAATAAAATAATATCATATTATTTTATTTTAAACTTGAGGCATTTTAAGCATATCAAACTCTTATCGCAACATATACAAAAATTCCCTATTTAGGTTAGAAATCTAGACCTAATTATCCCTATACTTCATTTTCCCAAATTTCCACAACCAACACAGACTGAATCTCGGGACGAGATTCCCTTGACGGTGGGTGACTGTAACCACTGTGAAAAATCCCTTATTTAAATAAACTAACTCTCGGAATATTTATCCTTTTCTACGTGTAATTTTTTTTTAATTTTGATTGTGACTATTATCTTATATGACGGAGATCACATCCCGAATAACCGTGCTTGCAACCCAACCTTAACTGATTTCGTATTCAAATACGTAAACATCTTTAATCTGAAATGTTATGAGATTCCACTTATCACTTTACGTTATTTCGTTAATATATATTTAAAACTGAACATTCCTTAACTAATGATGATTTTATAAAACCCTAAACTACCATAACAACATTTATGAACAATAAAACCCTAGAAATATTAAAGTACAAATTATCTGATTAATGTACAAGTCCCTAAAGCATAAAAACCTTAATTTTACTTTAACTTCCGATAAAACCCTAATCTCACATAACTATGAATTTATATATACATTTTACAAACCCTAATTTATTTATACAATATTTTTACAAGATAATATTTTTACAAGTTATTTAAACTAGTGTACAAGTCATTTATGCACAAAACCATTTATTTACAAAAACCTTATAGAAATTCCTTTTATATTTATTTTCAAGCATAAAGTACAAACCATTCATGCATAACTTTTACAGATTATAATTTCTAAACTCCTTAATTATTTTTACAAGTCTTTTAGCTTAAAGTACAAGTACCTAATGCACATAAACTAAAAATTTCATTTATTTACTTTTAACTTAACAAAACTTAACATATAATTTTCATAACTTAATAAATTATATAAATTACATTTTTCTCATATTCTAAATTATAGTACAACCTTACTAAAGCTGAAGTACAAGTCTTTTATGCATGAAACTATATATTTATAAAATCCTAAACAAAGCCTTAATAGTAATTATTTAAAATGACATTTTATGCAATATTTTTTTACACAATAAATTATAAAAATAATTTATTTAACATATGTACAACTCCATAAACTCAATGTACAACCCTTTAATGCACAAGATCATAAAAACTCATTTATTTGTATTTAAACCTTAATAAAAAAATTACATAAAAATTATAGAAAATTAAGAAATAATTAAAAATACATTTTTCTTATTTTTCTTATATTAGTACAAGTTCCTTAAGCCTAGAGTACAACCTATTAAAGCACAAAAATCATTTTTCCCTATTTTAACTACAATTCGATACATAAC
Organism: Artemisia tridentata subsp. tridentata; assembly: GCA_021014915.2. Taxonomy (NCBI): domain Eukaryota; kingdom Viridiplantae; phylum Streptophyta; class Magnoliopsida; order Asterales; family Asteraceae; genus Artemisia; species Artemisia tridentata. The sequence continues at coordinate 81,119,445 of CP139506.1, forward strand.
AAAATAAGCCATATGATTTCAAAAATCTTCCTTAAGTAAACTATAGGATTAGAAACCTTAGTTTTACCCCAAACCCTAAAGTACAAATTGATTAAGCCCTAGGCACTACTCCTTGATGCACCCAACGAACCAAACTTCCCTAGTTTTCTTAATCTAGTTCGAATACAACCATGAGCACATTAAACTCCAGAAATTCTAAACCATAATCACCCATTTGTATGAACCCTAATTAAACACCTCCCCCTCTTCTAGAATCCAAGACACTTGTGTGATATATAAGCCTCCACAACTCATTTTCCCCCTTCTACCCATGTGTCGCCTATCACAGCCACACACCTCACCAAGTTTCTGCAACATACTTCACCATAGGATTACTAGAACCCCTTAGAAACCCTAGTTCATTCCTATAAATAGAAAACAACTCAAAAACCCACTCCATCACCTCCAATTCTGTCGAACAGAAACTCACAGCCACTCACAACCCTAACCTTGATTCCACACAAACAAACTAAGTCCATATAACCTTAAGAGAACAGTAGAAGCAAGCTAGGTCCAGTAGGAGAGCTAGTTCGAACCCTAACCCCAAAACTATGCCCTAGTCGACCATTTTGAGCAAGGTGAGTTTCAGCCCTTTTTCTTTGTTTTCATATAGCTCTTTTATGTCTAAATGAAGTATAAGATAGGTCTTAATAGATGTCATAACCCAGAAGTTACTAAAACACATTTTTACTTAATATTCTTTCTATCGAGTAACATATATACATGTATTTTCGAAATATTGTTCTAATGGATCTAGGATGTTAAAAGTGGTTTAGAAATACTTTAAACATGTTAAAATAACAGATTATATCATAAAAACATAGTGCCTAAAAATCGGATTAAGAAAAACACAAGTTTTCTCCTTTTTCTCTCTGTCGAGACCAACAGCAGGTCTGCTGCTTTGGTGCTCGTTTTACCCTATCAAACGATCACTAAAAATTATGTCCTTTGACATGCTTAAAGTACTCGAGGAGGTCTAAAAGTAGGAAAAGGAATCATCGATTTTCGTTAAGAAACGAGGGAGAACGAGGCAAAAGAATTTGGAATAATTTTCTGTGTCGAGATATATGTATATACGACTTTCTGATTTTATTTTCAAATTCGTGGGTTCGAATCAGCCTTTAAAACTTTACAAAAATACTTTTATAACACTTATAGACATTTTAGAAAAGAAGTCGTACAAGGTTTCGATGTAAAACACGAAATATAAATTGTTTTTGAGTAAGTGGATGTCGAGTATGATCAAGTATTAAACACAAGGACCAAAACTGCCAAAACTCTACCAAGTTTTCTGTTTTGGACTTTATTTGCGATCGGGAAATCCCTAAGGGGGTAAAAGTGTCTATTTTGAAACTGGAAGGTATAAAGTGTCAAATAACTAAAGTCCAAGGGTAAAAGCTGTCATTTTTCTAAAGTTAAGGGTAAAACTTGCCAAACCTAGAAACTTGAAGGTCTAAAATGAAAATATAACTATAAACCTTAATTATTATTTAATATTATTATAATTTTATTATTATTATAATAATTATTATTAATATTATTATTATTATTAAGTTTTATTTTAAACTTAATATACGTTTTACCGTAACTTGCAAACGAAGTGTCCATTTAACGAACGGACGAAACCGAATCTTACAGATAAGAAAATATAATAAAATATTACTTTTGAAACTACATATTGGCTCTATTAAGTACTTAACTATCAAACCAAAACATAACAAAACGAATAATAAAAACTTATATATTAAGAAACAATTACTGAGAAACTTGATATAACCAATTCAGGTTGCAAGCCGGAGATGTTTATCAACTTTGAATAACTTTGTTTTCCATCCAGATTGTCCAGGTGAGTTTATAGTCCCACCTTTCTTATTTACATGTTTTCCAAATATGTGGGGAGATACATGCTATTAAACCGAACACAAGTATTTTCCTGATTGTTATTGCACTAGGCTAACTGTTCGTTATTAATGAGATTGAATTGTTTATTTAAAAGACCCTCATATCATGCACCATTAGTCACCTGCTGGGTGAGCGCGAATATGTGAATAGATCTATTGGCCTGACGACCCATTTGTTCTAACCGGATGGATATCTTCGTGGTAGCCGGTTAGGCAGATGCATTATATTTGATATCTTTAACTCGGGGGCGAGACCACTCTCATTTCAATCATGTTTGTGGAATCTGGAAACTGTTAACGCATTGCGTGTCATGTGGTTTAGTGCAATATTTCTGAATTACGATTTAACTAATTTCTCATATTTTGGCTTGTGTTCAAATTAATTATAAATTTAAACACTATAGATTCACTCAACCTTTGTGTTGACTTTTTAAGCATGTTTATCTCAGGTAACTAGGAGTATGGCGATGGCACGAAGTGGCTGTGGACTTTCTTTTTACAAGAGTGTCCACTTTGTTATCATTCAATGAATAATGTAATTTTTATCATGTATTTCTGAACCTCCCTCTGGGACCTATCTTATGTACTCTGATATTGAATAAATGAATGATAACAATTTTTATTTAAAAACGTCTCTTTTCGAGTCGTTTTCTATTTCCATAACTGTGAACCATGAAGTAGCACCCCAAGCTTATATTCCGCTGCGTAATCCGAAAATGGGGGTGTTACAGATTGGTATCAGAGCTTGTGGTTATAGAGAACCAAATGTTTTCAAACATTGGACTATAACCGGTTTTCACAAAAACTTAACCAGAGTCCTCCGTGCCACGCCGTTACTGAAACATTATTTGTATGTAAGTTACTGCAATCTTTTAAACAATATAAATGGAATAATTATAACTATAAAGTGGTTACAGAATCCTGATTCCCCTATCCAATTTATCCCACTCATGTCTAGGCTAGGACATCAAGATGAAACCCTACTTAGAGCCTTATCCATTTAGGATCCTTTATACTAAACTTCGTACTCTTGATATTTCTACATTTCACCTTTAGTTTCCTTCCCAAATGTTATTAGTAATAATTTCTTATAAATTATTATTTGCAAATTATTACAGTACCATGTCTCCCGAAACCCCTAAAGTTAACCAAACCACCCCAAACCTCACTCTAGATAACAGTTCCTTCCCATAAACTCCAAACATAGACAACCACCCAACTGGTAATATAATAATTGACGGAAACTAGGACCACTATTGAAAACAAGGAACTCAATTAGAGACACGAAATTCTTAACCTACCACGTGTTGTGTTAATAAGAGACGTTGATTAATTGTTTTGGTAAAACAATTAATCAAATTATTAATATCATGCTATAACCCAACATACCAAGACTCACTTAGACTAGAACCAATAGAAATTCCCTTTAGGATAAACTTCGGAAGAGAACTTGATGAATGAAGAGAAAGTCACTAAACCTTAGCCTGTTCCTTAGCAAGAATAAATATACATCCCTATCAGCTTGATCATCAAACTGAAAAAAAAAATTAACTCGGAAAAGTTTCTGGTACCCACTAAATCAGATTTATACCTATCAGCTTCTGTACAATATCTTGGCCACCAGATATGTAGCATGAATGTTACGCTTATACTAATCTGCTTACCCTTTGTTAGACCCGTTTCCCGAGTACAAATAAGCCCCACCCTGGATGAAATTGATTAAGGCTTAATGTGATTGGTTAGTCAACGGAAGTTACGTAGTGGTCAAACCCGATAGTCAAAGTATGTATAATGTGGCCCTAGATATATCATGTGTCACAATTAGAATGAAAATAGACTTGAAGGGCTAAAGTTGCCAAGTGATAAATGGATTATAAGTTTAATGTGGCCAATCTATGAGAAATGGGACATGAGGGACTAAAGTTGCCAAATAGGCAAACTTGTCACCACAAATATCTATTGCCTAGAATTTTCTAGGCATTTCTCATATTATCCAAGGGGTGTTATGGGTGTCGGTTTTTGTAACACCCCCAAAATCTGGTTTTGCGGAAACATACATGTTTGGGTGCTACTAAATTGGTATCACAACACAAAGTATAAAGAATGGTTTTACCTCAACCATTTGAAATAGATTTCATATTCAAAAGTGATTTGTTTACAACATTTTAAAAATGGTGCGGAAATATAAGCCCATAAAAGATTTCAAGTGGTCCCAAATATATCAGAGTCTTCCATGACCATGCCATGCCCTGCCGAAGCCTTCAAAACTAGATTATCGCCTTAAACCTGAAAATACATGCTAAAGTGTCATCACGAGGTTGGTGAGTTCATAGGTTTTAGTGTAAAATGTAAAGCATTTGAATAATGATTTCCCGGCAAAGGCATTGTAAATCCACTCAGTCACAAGTCCCGCCCATACAAGACTTGCAACCTGTGTGTTTACAACCCGCTGCCAAATAAGATTTGTTCCTGGTAAACAGAAGTAATATATTGCTTGGTTAAGCGGTACACTCGTAATGACCATTACACTTGGTAGTATGTCCGTTACACTCGGTAATGTGACCGTTACACCTGGTCATGTGACTGTTACACCCGGTCCTGTTATATGTGTTCGTCCAGTACCCCTGGTCAAAGTGTGTGTCATGTATACATATAATGCATTCGAGTGAACAATCAAGTATTATAGCCAAACAGTCAAAATATGAGTAATTAGTTCAGTACACCTGGTTAATGTGTGTCATGTATTCATATAACGCATTCGAGTAAACAATCAAGTATTTCAGCCAAGTAGTATGTTTGAGAAAAACAAATCACGTTTCAAGTAAAAACAAGCATTGAGTTTAAGTAAAAACGAGCATGTATTCTCCCCCAAAACAGTTGTAAAACCAGTAAAAGTAGGGGCCATGAACTCACCTTAGCTTGCAGCAACGCAAAAATATCACAGTGGTCACAACTGGCATCAAGAGCAAAACATAACGATACTGAGGGTACAGGCACAACGGTGCCGGATCGACACAACCTAATATACATATAGTTGTTTCAGAATACGTCTCGTAAAGTAAAAGAGTTTTCAAGCGTTTTAGTTTTCGTGGATTACTCGTATCAAAGTTTTTAAAAAAAAGTTTAGTGTTAACGTTTCGTGTGGTGGTAAGACAACATAGACTCAAGAATACTCACGCCAAATTGGGAGAGAAAATCGACATAGTCGAGAAAAATACGGACGAGGACTTGATTCGAGAAGAGAATGACAAGTCAAGGAAAATAGTGACAAAAGAAATGTCAACCAAATAGGTTAATTAATACGTTTCGGTGTTTACCAATAACCTCAAATAGTTCGGAAAATAATCAATATAGTTTTCGAATGGTAATTTAAGTATTAAAGAAAACTCAAATTAGTATATCACATGGTAAATGTTTTCACGTAAATAAATCTACAAGTTTCGTTTAGTGTCGGGTTTTATAAGATAAAAGTTTTTGAATTATAAAGTATAAGTTTAAAATTGTTATAAATAATGTTGCGTTCATTTATACCATGTTTTTTTTTAAGTCAATCGACTTTAATATAATCAATTTTCTCAAAACAATATCTCCCGACAGTTTATAGTTTAACACATGGATTTGTGTTGTTAATCTAGTCACGATATAATAATAGACCAACTAAATTATTTATTAGTTAGTGAGTTTTACAACTCGTTACTAGTTCAATAAGTGTTGATTGCATATTTAGTTTCGTTACGAGTTTAACATATTAAATTTGTCTCGAGTCCAAATTGTTTAATACATCAACATAAATTTACATCCTCTCGGATTTACTGATTGAAAACTCATTCTTTTAAACGTACTCATTGTGGGCTTTTAATCAAACTCATTCTTTTAAAATTCATTGGGCTTCGGCCTCAAATCAATTTTTACCACTATTTTGTGTATGGGCTTTGAGCCCATGTCTCAACCCAACACAACAAAATAAGCACAACATATAATAGTGCTAAAAAGATTCAACGGTATCATAGTGATCTCAGTTAAAGGATTCGTACAGGCACAAGTTAGATTCAACTTTTTGATTATTGTTCTTTCTGTATTATTAATTTTTTACTGTACTCTATTAAATGTTTAGCCGGTCCTGTATATTTGGCTAGAGATTTATCAGTGAAGTTCATTAAAAATAGGAAATTTTGTGTATATTACAACACATAAAAGAAGTGAAACTACACGTATGTGATGCGTGTAGCATTCATGAAAAAGAACATAAACTTATACATTTTCATGTGTAACCTTCACATAAAAGAAGTGAAAATTTACAAGTTCATGCGTAAGATTCACAGAAAATAAACGAAATTTTATGCGTTCATATATTAGCTTCATCGAAAAAGAGGTGAAGCTTCAGATGCTCGTGTATAAGCTTCATATATAAGAAAGAAGTGAAACTTTACAAGTTCATGTGTTTGACGAGCCGTATCACGCAAAATACCCTAAGCGGGTCATTGATGTTAACCGAGACCAAACAATACAAGCCAAACAAATGCACCCTATGGGTGATGTCGACATGAGACACAAAAGGCCAACGACACAAGAGGCTATTTCGACACCTTTGTCGAGACACATAACATAATACCAATGTCTAAAGTCAAGTGGGTTTATGCTATACTAAATCCAACTGGAATTAATCAAGCAACCATGGCAAGGAATAAGTAGCATAGAACTAGGACGATACCGAGTTGACTCCCCCACTGAGTTGACTCAGTGAGTCGACTCGGTTCATTTAACAAACAAACACCACATTTTGATCCATTGTACCACACGAAAAGGATAATCAAAACAGATTTAGTCGAGTAATTTTATCCACGAAAACTTTTCAATCAAGATTAATCGGTTTCATCATATAACCAAATTCAAGATTTCGATATATAATTAAAATCAGTAACAATAAACACGAAGGGTAATTCGAATAAAACCTTAGAAGAGTGTGGGGTGTCGATTGAGGGAGGCCAGAAGAAAACAATGAAGCCCAAGTACAACTCGATCCAATCCAAACCCAAGCGAGAACCACAGCCAAATCTTTATCACCACCCTTAAGAAAAAATTTTCTTGTGATAAGGTTGAGTTTGGTGTGGTTCCCTGTGGATCGGTGGTAGTTTAAAAAAAGAAGATAAAGGGGATGCTTTGACCATGGCTTTCCTTACTCGAGCCTTGTGAGGGGTCGTTTTGAGCAAATGTCCCATCGCTAGGTGATCCTTAAGCAGACCCGTGATCACAGAAAAAGAGATAATAGATCAGTAAAAAAAAAGAGATGATGGAGATGGTTCAATGTTGATGGTGATGTATCATCTGTAAAAGAAAAAAAAAGTCTTGGACCTTGTGGAAGCTATGGAGAAATAGGGATAGCATAACTGTATATGTGGGTGAGGGTGGGCGGCTAAGGATAGGTTAAAAGAGATAAAGTTTTGTTTTATTATTGTTACCCCGGGTATCCCGTGTCCCGTTGAGCTAAAATAAAATCGTGGCGACCTGGTTTGGTGTTTTCGAGTAATAATGCGAAAAAAATAAATTTTCGTGAACGTTTTTATGAAACAATAATATTGACTCCGAAAAATAATTATCGGACTTAACCAATAATTAATGTGGTATCGGTACGCGTGTGGTATCGCGTTTTTCAGAACAGCGATATGACTTCTAGGTTTTGTAAATATATTGCCAGTAAGCGTCAGGAAGTGATTACTTCACTTTTCTTGATAAGATTAAGTGATTTGGAGGGTTTATGTATGCTGCGGTGTGCGGAATAACCTTCCGAATTAATCATGTAGGCTCCCAAAAATGCTCAAATAATAATAAGTTAATTTTTCACTATTAAAAAAATGTTGGAAAATTACGGGTGGTTACAGTTTTAGAAGAGAAAAGGGAGGGAAGAACTAAGCTTGATGATCTTGGAAGAAGAAGCTAAGGATTTCATATCAAGGGTTAGGCCTTAATAATGATCTTTCCCAAAAGTAAGTAACCTTTCTATCTTGATTCATGAGGTTAAGGTTTATGAGTAAGTGAGAATTCATCATATGATCAAGATATGATCATATGATGATTAAGAAAGGAAGATGGGTAAGTTTATAATGGGTTATATAAACCCTTGTTGATGATGTTGATTTGATGTATTATTAGGTCTTGATTTTAATGGTGAAGAATGATAATGATGGAAGATGGTGATGATGATGACTTAGCTTGTAATCAAGGTAAGTAAACCGGTTATAAGATGAGATTGTAATGATTTCATTATACTATGCGTTATGTGTTTATATGTTAAGGTTAATAAGGGATTTGGAATGTATGTGCTTATGTGAAAATGGATATAAGGTTAGTATGGCCTAGCTTGGAAAGGATGTGAAAGTGAAAGTATGTTTAGATGTTAATGATGTAGAACATGAGGCTTAAGTGGCCAAGGTATGTGTTAATGTTAATGTTGTAATGGTTTGATGGATATAATGTATGATATGTGAATGAATTATGATATCATGTTGTAATCGTTTTACTTACTAAGCATTCGTGCTTACGGTTTAATTTTACAATGTTTTGTAGGTTCATTTGATATGCAATGGCTTGGATTAAGGTTAAGGTTTGGTTATGTGAAAGGTAGTAAGCTAAAGGATTGCAAGTAAGTAGGAGTTTAGGTAGATACCGAGCTCAAATGTCAAGTTTGTACCCCCGTGAGTCATTTAATGGTTTGTAATGGATAAACAAGTGTCAAAACGTGTGTAAAGATTGGCATAATGAATTGGTGGTCATTTGGTATACTAAAGTGTGTTTTAAGTGTTTGAGGTAAAAGTTAAAGGGGTGTTTGGCATAAGCGTGGATATACCCATTTTGGGTTGTAAACGAGTTCAATGGTTATGAAAACGGTTATTTATGTTATGTCAAAGGTTTTTGGAAAGTTTAGTGTAATATGGAAGTATTAAAGGTCGTTTGTGGTGGAATGGGTCAAAACGGGTATATTATACGCCTATTTGTAAAGTACCATTCCGAAATGTCAATTGGGTGATGTTATTGAATGAAAATGATGTATTATGTTATATTAAAGATTTGTAGAAAGTTTTATTAAGTTTCGAGTCTTGGAAGTTGTTTTTCCGGAAATTAGAGTAAGTTGCTAAGAGTTGTGTTTTTGGTAGAATATGGTAATGGGAGCATAAGGTCTTCCGTGCCTGGACATAAGGCCTTCTGCAATTAAAAGTGGTTTTCTTAGTTTATGAGTTACAGGTCATACGCCCTTATGGGCTGGCATAAGGCCTTCTGCATTTAAAAGTAGTTTTCTGAGTTGCAGGTCATACGCCCTATTGGCTGGGCATAAGGCCTTCTGCCTAAAATGAATTTTTCACCCATTCTGAGTACCAGATCATACGCCCTTCCGGACCTTGGGCATAAGGGCGTATGGTACACAGGTTGTCTTGGTAGATTTTTGTCAATGTTCGAAAAATCATATCTTTTAAACCGTAAGTCTTCACGAGTTGTGTCACCCGTCATTTCAAAGGTAATTAAGTCTAGTTTCTTATAAAAATACTTTCAAGGGTTGGTATGTAACAGATTTTTATCAGTTTGTAAAAGAGTAACAGAAAGTCCGTTATAGTCAAGTCGTTTTCGCGTAAAAAGTTTCAAATTCGTGTATTTTTGGTCAAGCGGGCACGGGGTGTAACAAATTGGTATCAGAGCCTCGGTTTAAGTGAATTAGGTTGCCATTATAGGTTACCTAAACTTAGACCACTTGTAGTTGCGTGTGCCGTAAGTGTAAGTAGTGTGGAAAGCGAATGCCTTAGTTATAAGGTAGACTAGTACTTGCGGCTAATTAGATTGTTATGCTTAGACATAGATCGATTGTGCAATGTGATATATGAGCCATAGACTATAAGATTTGAATATGATTATAAATGTTTTAACACTTGTTGGATAAGTGTTAAGTGTTAAGTTTCATTATATGATTGCTTATGAGATGTTAAGTCTATGGTAGTTTATTACATGTCTAAGTTTAACGTGAATGTGCTTGATAACATGATGCATAGAAGTGTATGAGATAAGATTGATGCATTTGAATGCATATTATGTAAGACTTAATCGGAGTGCGCGAATAATGTTTATTGAACGAATATGGTTGATGACCAAATGGTGGCTAAAAGGTTGATAAACCATATTGATGTGTAAAAAAGTTAAGTATGGTAATTGTTTAATAAAGTATTGATGCTTTGAAAGCTTGAGATAAAGTAATAAATGATTAGTGAAGTATGCTTATAGCTTGGTGCTTAAAAAGACACGGTTGAGTTTCATTGCGGTTGTAGTATCGAAATAAATGATTAGATATGATAATGATTAGATGCTTGTAGCATGATTTCTTACATGCTTAATTAAAATGTGAAAAGTTTAAGTGTATGGTTAAGATATAATGAGATCATGTTACATATAAAACATGATAAGTAAAATGCGTTAGTGAGAAATGTTTAAGTGTGATGAGTAGAAGTGGTGAATGAAATAGATTGTGCTAGAATATATAAGTGATATGAAGTGCACTAGAAAGAATTGTAAAACATGAATTGAATCATGCTAATATATTGAAAATATGGATGATGATAAGATGTGAGACTTATGCACATGAAAGAGTTGAATAGGCCAATGTGATAAAATGGCATACAGCGAATGTGAGAGTCAACTTGCGGTTGACGGATGAATGATAGATTGCATTGTGAAAATGCAAATATAATAAATCAACAAGTATTATATAGAAACTTGTCTAGATGAAAGTAAACATAGTAGTGAATGTTGAAATCGATTAAGGCAATATGAATTGAGGAAATGAAATGTGTATTAAGATAAAGTACATGAAAGATAAAATGAGTAAAGATGTTAAAGTAAACTTAGCTTGGATCCGATGCTCTAGTTTTGGTATCCTTCGGGATAGCCCAGCTTGCCTCTTATGGCATGTGTTTTGGCATCTTTCGGGATGGCCTAGCTTGCCTACATGGCATGGTTGTTAGCTTTCCTTCATGGCATGGTTGTTAGCATGCCTTTATGGCATGGTTGTTAGCATGCCTTTAGGGCATGGTTGTTAGCTTGCCTTCATGACATGGTTGTTAGCATGCCTTTACGGCATGGTTGTTAGTTTGCCTTTACGGCATAGTTGTTAGCTTGCCTTTACGGCATGGTTGTTAGCTTGCCTTCATGGCATGGTTGTTAGCATGCCTTTACGGCATGGTTGTTAGCTTGCCTTTACGGCATGGTTGTTAGCTTGCCTTCATGGCATGATTGTTAGCTTGCCTTCACGGCATAATTGTTAGTTTGCCTTTTATGGCATGTTGTTTAGCTTGCCCTTATGGCATGGATAAAAGGTTAGAGAGATTGGATCCAAAGCTAGAAAGGATGAGCAGTAAAGAAAGTATGATTGTTGTGTCGGAATTGCATAAGAAGGATGATTTATAATCTCTTTATTTAAATGGATTGGGACGCCTTTTCATTTAAATAAAGAAGTTGTAAATCGCCGAACCGTAAGTTTATAATTCCTTATTTACATAGATTGGGACGCCTCTCTATGTAAATAACGAATTGTAAATGAGTGGGCTTATGCATATTTGATACGACATGAGTACGAGTAGAGAAATGAGAAAGTGAAAAACTAAAACAAGTTAGACGTCAAAAGAAATGAAATTAGATGCGAATAGAAACTTATAGCAGCGTTAAGGTTATGTGTGAACCTTAAGATAGACGCCTAGAATGAGTTTGTGCATTAAGTTGATAAGATAATGGGTGAGTATTCCTGAAATTTAACAAGAAGATTGCTTAAGTAATGTGTAGAATTGGTTTTTGAAAGTGCCATTTAGATGGTATTTGATATAAAATTGAAGTAAGTTACCAGTTTTTGAAGTAGATACGTGTTGTTATTAGTAAATACTAGATTGGCCGGTATATAACTATAGGTTATGTTAGTGCATTAGTGAATGGCTTAGTAATAGAGTTGAAGTTTGACTTATATAAAGTCAAATAGTAAAATTTTTCCAAATGACAAGTCGTCATTGTTGGAAATTTTAGATAAGTTTATAATGTAGCATATTGTTTTTAGTAGAATTTTGAATAAAATGGAAAATTTCCATAATAGGATGTGATGCTAATGACGCGGTGTCATTATAATTAGTTGAAGTTATGTGATTTAGGTTAAGTTGCTATTATTGTGACTATGACTTAGTTTGATTAATATTGTTAATGTATGTGATTTGTAGTATTTGAATTGATAGTAATTGGCATAATGACTATGTGTTCGGAAAAAAATGTTAGACAAAGAGATTTCGGGGACGAAATCTAAATAAGGAGGATAGAATTTGTTGATATAAATAATGCCTAAACACTTTATTAATATTCTTTCGATATCTCTATGTTTTGATAATCACAAAATGTAAAATCATTAAACGAAAGATCATGACGTAAACAAGTATTTAGTTGTAAATATCTATTTTAACAACTCAATCACTTAAGGTATGTATAAACAAATGCTTAATGCATTATATGATCAAAGGAACATTTTCTTAAACACTAGACTTTTTATAAAATGTCCAAAACATTTCATATCTTTTAGAAAAACATTTTTGGTAATAAATAAAAAGGTTTAATTCATTATAAATTTATGAATTCAAATTTTCAACCAAAATTGGTAAAAATGTTCCAGAAAAACCTTCCCCACAAAAAGACAAATCTGGGCAACGGTTCAGTGGGGCGGCCCCCTTAATTATACTAGGCGGCCCCCTTAAAATTAAGGGGACCGGCCCCCTATTTAAGGGGACCGCCCCGCTCCTCCAGCTGTCCAGATTTGCCTATAAATACTGGACTTTTTCCTCACCTTTTGCACCCCAAACCTTCTGTTCTAAATCTTCTCTAATCCTTGTAAATCCTCTCTAAAATCCTTTGATCATATTCTCTTAAGCATTGGTTTTCAAGTGATCCAAGCTTCCACCATCAAAGTGCAAAAGAAGAATACTCCTTCAACTAGAGAAGAAGTATTATAGCTTAACTCATATCATTCTTGTAGTTGTGTAAAGTGTTGTATAGTTGTGATAAGTAGATCTAAGTGTAAGTAAGTAGTTGTGCTTGTAAAGAAGTAGTGTAGAAGTCGTGAAGTAGTCGTGAAGAAGAAGTCGTGAAGTAGTCCTTAAGCCGTCGTGAAGAAGGTGTGAACTAGTTGTGTAGAAGTTGTGTATAAGTTGTGAGATTGGTTCTAGCTACGATTAGAACTCGACATCTAGCTTTGTGTCGTTAAACCGATGTAAGCTAAAGTTGTGTAAGGTTTCTCCGCCATAAGGGAGTTTTTTGACATAGTGAAGAAAACTCTCGAGTAGGTGACTCGAGGAGTGGAGTAGGGCAAGGAAGGTGTCCTTGTAGCCGAACCACTATAAATCTCCGTGTTGTGGTTTGATCTTTCCATCTCTATCTTTCATTTCATTATATTTACTTTACTTGCATTGCGTTTCTATATTTGTTTATATTTGTTCATATTGATCAAGAGTTGAATTCACATAAGATAGAATCGAAGCTTTAAAAGTAAACAAAAGTTTTCACAATAAAATTTAAAAGGACGTAAAACTATTCAACCCCCCTTCTAGTTTTCCACAATTGGTATCAAGAGCCAGGTCAAACAAGATTTTTAAAATAAATTGTATTTTAAAACTTGAAACGATCTATGGAATCTGAAAAATATTTAGAAGGGCAATCTATGCAAAGACCACCACTATTTGAAAGTGATGGATTTCTTTATTGGAAAAATCGATTCGAAACTTATGTGAAATCAAAAGATCTAGATCTTTGGCATGTTATTACTAATGGTGATTTTTTACCTATTCAACATAATTTTGAAACTAAAAAGGATGAAATAGTACATTTTGAAAAACAAAATGATGATTTAAAAAGAAAACTTTCTAAAAATAATGAGGCAAAAATGGTTATTTATAATGCGTTACCACGTAAAGAATACGAAAGGATCTTTATGTGTGAAACCGCAAAAGAAATTTGGAACTCTTTACTAATAACTCACCAAGGTAATAGTCAAGTCAAAGATAATAAAATAGATCTTCTTGTTCAACAATATGAACAATTTACGATTCCGGAAGAGGAATCAATTGATAATGTTTTTGCTAGGTTTAACACAATCATCACAAGTTTAAAGGCACTTGATGAGAGTTTTTCTAGTAATAATTTCGTTAGGAAATTTCTTAGGGCTCTTCATCCAAAATGGCGAGCTAAAGTTACGGCGATTGAAGAATCGAAGAACTTGTCAACTCTTCAACTTGACGAGTTGATTGGCAACTTGAAGGTCTACGAAGCAATAATCAAGAAAGACTCCGAGATGGTCAAAGGAAAGAAAGAGCAAAGCAAGTCAATCGCGTTGAAAGCTAGGAAAGCATCAAGTGACGAGGATAGCTCAACCTCCGAAAGTGATGTTGAAGAATATGCCATGGCCGTAAGAGACTTCAAGAAATTCTTTAAAAGATGAGGAAGATTTGTTAGACAACCATATGATGAAAGAAAGACACTCCAAAGAAATAAAGATGAAAAAGCTAGCAAGAGCGAGAGAAAGTGCTTCAAATGCGGTGATCCAAATCATCTCATCGGAAGATGTCCTATGATGTCAAAGGAGCAAAACCAAAAGGCGTTCGTTGGAGGAGCATGGAGTGATAGTGACGAAGACGAGAAAGAAACCACAAAGGAGGAGAAATGTATTATGGCTAAGACATCAAGTGAGGTACATTCCGAAACCGAATACTTTAGTGATGAATATTTATCATTAGATGAAAAAGACTTTGATAGCGAATATAATAAATTATGCAAACTAGGTCAAAAAGTAATGAGTAAAAATAAATCACTAAAACATAAAAATAACCAATTAGAAAAAGAAATACTAGAATTAAAAATTAAACTACATAACTTAGAAAAAGGGAAAGACGTTTTTTAATGTAGAACATGTCAAGAAACTAAAAATGAAAACGAAATACTTAAGAAAGAAATTTGTAAACTTAACAAATTCGAAAATAGTAGTAATTCACTTAGGCAAATAATAAGTATTCAAAGAATATCAGGAGATAAAACCGGATTAGGATTTAATTCAACTAAGGATTCAAATAGTGAAACTAAAAATGTAAAGTTTGAATGTGAAACTAGTGAGCAAAAACCTTTAGAGTCAAAACCTAAGTATATACTTATGAAAGATAGAAAAATACCCATAGCTAGTAATGAGGATGTAAAAACCTTTTATAAACCATCTTTAAAAAGTGATGTAGAACACTCTAAACCAAAGTTAAGGTAAAAAACACCTCCTCTTAGAAGACCACTTAGTCCTCACCCTCGGCCTAAAACTCCTCAACCTAGAAGAAACCAAAATAGACCAAACCGTCAAAATAATAGTCACCCAATGTGGAATTATCCAAATCCACCAAGTTTTAATCCTTGGGGAATACTTCCACCATATATGCATCCGAGTCAATTGCAAACCATGTTTGGTTCAAACAACTATGGACAAATCAGACCATGGGGACCAAGTGGCTAGTATTTCAACTCATCGGTAAAGTCGGAATCTCCTTCGTTATTTGCTTATATAAGTCAATACTCTTTGAAGTTTTTGAAGACCACATGTTGAAGACTAAAAGGTACGCCTCTCTTTCATGCTCACCACTATATGCGTAGATTAATGAACTAGCCTATTGCATGCCCCCCCCCCCCCTTTAGTCTTAAATACTTAGTAAATACTTATGTGTTTGTTAGTAAGTTTTCTTCTTATATGCATATCTAAACATATAAATATATATATATGTATATATACATATCCTCTCATAACCTAGATACGTCATTTGTTGACTATCTAGAACAAAAAGAAATTGTTCGTCCTCGAACCTTTTCTTCCCCCTTTGCCCCTTTTGGACTATAACATTCAACATGAAAATCTTCTATGTCCACTCTCGCAAAACTCATGGTGATGAAGAGAAGTGAGTTGAGTGGATCAACATAGAAGTCGAAGCCGAACCTTCGCACAAGAAAACTATGAAACAAACTCCCATCATCGTTAGCACCCATCTCCGTCCTTTCCTCATTATCCCTCAACATCCCACCTTAACACATAATATATATATATATACACACACATTCTCTTTTCATTCCTTAAACTCACCTTTGTCAACTTGACGTCTTGATTATTTTATCCAAAATTGTCAAGAAAATTTTCTTAACGAAATGTTAATAAAATGTGTCAAGTATTCCCTTCTCGTGCCAATACAACCCAATGTATTTTTGATATATAATAAATCTGTATATACATATAAATATTTTGCCGTCAGAAACAAAACAAATTTTTCTGTTTTGTAGGGCGGTCCCCTTAAAATTAAGGGGACCGGCTTGTAAACGGGGGCGGTCCCCTTAATGTTTAAGGGGACCGGCCATCTGTTGCTACCAAAACGAATTTTTCTTCTAAAATCTTTGCCAAACACCCCATTTTACAAACACTTCTTCCTCACCCTCTGCTGTGAACGAACTGAAACACCAAAACCATTCACCAAATCACCATTTCGGGCTAAATTCGCAAGGGGCAAACACCTATATCTTGATTAGCAACATATATTGTAAGTTTTCCAAAACACATTTCATCTAATTTCATCAAATTTCGAGTCTAATCACAATTTGATATTTTAGTTAAAATTTTTAAATTCGAACTTATGTTGAAATTAAGTCTACGATACTCATTGCCAAATGCTTCCCATAGGATTAGAGTACTTAATTAACCTAGAATCTAAGTAATCTAAAACCCTCATGCCAAAATTTTGAAAAACCAAACATTCTCATTCAAAATTTGTTATACATTGTTGAAAAATGCCATAAACACTTGTTAAAACTAACTACATTATAGTATCACAACTTTTAATCCTAAAAATAAATTTTTTTTATCATGAAAAACGATTTTATAAACATAATAGGGTGTTTGGATTAGGTCATAAAATAGCCGAAACTAAGTCGAAATAAAATTAACAACTAATTATTGAGCTTATAAACATACAACTAGTAATTTTGAGTCATCAAGATACATAATTCATATGTATATTGAGATATGAGTCTTTATTTTTCTAAAAAAAGAGAGCGTTTGGCATAATGAATTAAAACACAATTTCGAGTCAAAATCTATGTTTTCATCTCTTTCATAAGTTTCTTAACATGAATACTCGTAAGAAATAGCTAGACATACAATCTAATGTTTATCTAGCCACATTTCAAAATGGCTTATGATGTATAAAGGAGCGTTTGAATATTTATGATTCTTTATCAAAACATCATGATAACTACTTCTTAACATCATAAAATACATTTTAAGCGAGTTGAAAATTAAAACTAAGGAACATTGCAAACTACTTCTTAGGATTTAATTTTTAGAGTCGAAGTATGTTTGTGTTCCACATAAGTAGTGTATATGACACATGCATTTTTTTCTTTAATCTTATTTTTCTTGTTGCTATCTTGTTTAGGTGAAAATGCCTAAAGTTACGGTTGGTGATGTCTCCAAAACAAAACAATACATTCCAAAAGTTTCTGCCACTCCCGGCATTTCTCCCGCTATTGCATGTCTCTATCGTCCCATTGAAGATAGAAACATTCATGAGGGGAGAATTGTCGATCCATCTTTCTATCAATCCGACTATATCGAACGAATGTTCTCCAATGTTCGTCTTGATTGTCTTTACAAAATCAATGAGCGTATCGTTCCTCGCTTTGTTCTTGACTTCTATAGCCAAGTTACGGTGCAAACCGATAACAATGGTTATATCCTCATCTCCTTTATGATCCAAAACGAATTCATCACTCTTACTCTCGCTCAATTCGGTCAAATTCTCAAAATTCCACACAACGGTCAAGCCGTTTTCTCAAATGAATGGGATCTTTCTTCTCTTGAGCAACATCGACCTCAAGATGGTCCTTACTACTCTGAGATTCCATCTCCCGGTGACATTCGTCAATTTCTTGGGCTAGAACGTGGTACGACTAGCCGAAAGATCAAGTCAAAAAATGTTGACATCCATGAAAACCAAATCATCCTCAAGGAGTTACGCCCTGACATGAAGCGTTGGGAAGAACTCATTCGCGAGAATGCGTTCTCACGGCGAGCATTGCTCACATGTTGTATTGTGTTGTTGCTGAAGAACAATACAATTTGGCCTATCTCTTTGTTCATCGTATCATATCCGCCAAAAACACTCGTAATGCCAATCTTCCTTATGGTATGTTCCTTACTCGACTTTATTATCATGTCATGGAACATTACCCACATCTTGTGAGTGATATTTATCAATTCGTTCATCCCGTCTTACGTCCTCTCACTCGTAGTCAACTTTGTCGATCTCGAAGTGACAAGGGAAAATCTCGTCGCCCTAATCTCTTCGCACCGCGTAGTTCCACATATCATCGGAGAGATGATGATGAGGAGGAGGAAGGCACCTCACGTGTTAGTACTCCATCTCCCACGACGTTCGTGAACAATCTCCCGGAACTTAATTATTCCGACTATCAAGTTCCTCTTCCTTCCGAACAAACCGATCAAATCCTATTTGAACGACAAACCGAACTACTCAATACAACTCAACAGATGCATGAAGAGGTTAGAGGTGGTTTCAAATCAATAGGAAAAGCTTTCAAGAAGATTTTCGGAAAGAAGAGATAGAGATGTGGATGTTGGCTTATTTGAACAATATTGTTATTAGACAATTTTTTTAATTATTTGTTTCTTGTACTTTATAGTATGTTAGTATTTTAACCATTTTCTTGATTAGAACTTGAATGCTATCCTTAAATTAATATGCTTGCTAATGATTAATAACATGCTTATTCTATAATATGATTATTTTAGCCTAAATGTATACATGCTTATTTAAACATGTTTATGCCACTATTTAATCATTCTTGATATACATGATTCAAATGGAGCTTGCTGCAAACACACCCTAACAATGACCATTTTCTGAAAAAATTTCAAATTTGGTCGCCTGGGAAAACACCAGATGGGCGGCCCCCTTAATTAGCTAGGCGGTCCCCTTAATTTTAAGGGGGCCGGCCTACAATTAAGGGGACCGGCCATCTGGACAGTAAATTTTACTGTTTTTTTTTGCATCTTGTGACCCCTTTTATCTAGCCCCAGCTACCATTTCTCTTTATGAACGAACTGGTATTGGAATCTTACCACAAAACCTCAAAAATCTACCTAAACTAACCACATTTTCATATTACAAATTCCCTCCAAACAATCACTTCTCATTCCATCATCCTTCAACATCCCAAACCACCATGTTATCACCAAAATCCTCCATCTCTAAGACTCCAAGGAAGCAAAGACTTGTCATCATACCACCAAAACAACTCTTCATAGATTTAACCCAAGATGACACCAAAACTCCATCACCACCACCTCAATGTTCATCCCCAAGTGCACCAAATGCTCCATCAAAAACACCATCTACTCATGGCACATCATCTTCCTCCATACCATCTACTTCATCCATCAATGACTACATCAACTCCCACCTACCATCATCACCACCAAGAGCATCATCACCACCTCCCACTCAAGAACATCCATCCACCCAACTTGTCATTTCCTTATCACCCATCACACCTCTTGATGCTCAATTCTCACCATCACCAATCCCACAACCATTCTTTCCCATACCTTGGGCATTACTAGAAGCCCATGGTGACAATTTTCTTTGTTGCATTCATAACCGTACCACCATATTCGGTCTTAGAGATGAGATACATTACATGTTTTCATCCCTTGAACACATGCTTACCAACACCACCTCCACCATCTTCACCCACCACACCATTACCACCTCCATTTTCACCCAATTAAGCACATGCAATGCTTAATTAAAAATAATCTTTAAAACCATTTTGTGTGCAAGCCCCATGGAAGATCATGTACTCCTAGAATGATTATGTAGATTGCATTACTTACTAGCTTATGTAGGATTGAATATAATCTTGTATGTTTGTGTATTTCTACACAACATTTTTAATGAATGTCTTTCTTTTAAATGCATGCTTATTTTTGCTATATATATGCTTGTGCTTCTAATATTTTTCTTGCAAGAATTCCATTTATCGATTCCTTTATGCACACAAACGAGGGGGAGTACACACCGAGGGGGAGTCATCGTCCCGACAATATTTTATATTTGTCGGCATAACCTTTTTGATTCTACAAAAAGGGGGAGAAGTAGATATAAACTCACTAAATACTTGATTAAAAACTAATTTTTCAATTTAATGAGTTTAGATTTTGTAATCATCAAAAAGGGGGAGATTGTTGATATAAATAATGCCTAAACACTTTATTAATATTCTTTCGATATCTCTATGTTTTGATAATCACAAAATGTAAAATCATTAAACGAAAGATCATGACGTAAACAAGTATTTAGTTGTAAATATCTATTTTAACAACTCAATCACTTAAGGTATGTATAAACAAATGCTTAATGCATTATATGATAAAAGGAACATTTCTTAAACACCAGACTTTTTATAAAATGTCCAAAACATTTCATATCTTTTAGAAAAATATTTTTGGTAATAAATAAAAAGGTTTAATTCATTATAAATTTATGAATTCAAATTTTCAACCAAAATTGGTAAAAATGTTCCAGAAAAACCTTTCCCACAAAAAGTCAAATCTGGGCAACGGTTCAGTAGGGCGGCCCCCTTAATTATACTAGGCGGCCCCCTTAAAATTAAGGGGACCGCTCTGCTCCTCCAGCTGTCCAGATTTGCGTATAAATACTGGACTTTCTCTGGACTTTTTCCTCACCTTTTGCACCCCAAACCTTCTGTTCTAAATCTTCTCTAATCCTTGTAAATCCTCTCTAAAATCCTTTGATCATATTCTCTTAAGCATTGGTTTCCAAGTGATCCAAGCTTCCACCATCAAAGTGCAAAAGAAGAATCCTCCTTCAACTAGAGAAGAAGTATTATAGCTTAACTCATATCATTCTTGTAGTTGTGTAAAGTGTTGTATAGTTGTGATAAGTAGATCTAAGTGTAAGTAAGTAGTTGTGCTTGTAAAGAAGTAGTGTAGAAGTCGTGAAGTAGTCGTGAAGAAGAAGTCGTGAAGTAGTCGTGAAGAAGTCGTGAAGCCGTCGTGAAGAAGGTGTGAACTAGTTGTGTAGTAGTTGTGTATAAGTTGTGAGATTGGTTCTAGCTACGATTAGAACTCGACATCTAGCTTTGTGTCGTTAAACCGGTGTAAGCTAAAGTTGTGTAAGGTTTCTCTGCCATAAGGGAGTTTGTTGACATAGTGAAGAAAACTCTCGAGTAGGTGACTCGAGGAGTGGAGTAGGGCAAGGAAGGTGTCCTTGTAGCCGAACCAGTATAAATCTCCGTGTTGTGGTTTGATCTTTCCATCTCTATCTTTCATTTCATTATATTTACTTTACTTGCACTGCTTTTCTATATTTGTTTATATTTGTTCATATTGATCAAGAGTTGAATTCACATAAGATAGAATCGAAGCTTTAAAAGTAAACAAAAGTTTTCACAATAAAATTTAAAAGGACGTAAAACTATTCAACCCCCCCTTCTAGTTTTCCACAGAATTGTTAGACCCGTTTCCCGGGTACAAATAGGCCTCACCCTGGATGAAATTGACTAAGGCTTAATGTGATTGGTTAGTCAACAGAAGTTACGTAGTGGTCAAACCCGATAGCCAAAGTATGTATAATGTGGCCCTAGATATATCATGTGTCACAATTAGAATGAAAATAGACTTGAAGGGCTAAAGTTGCCAAGTGATAAATGGATTTTAAGTTTAATGTGGCCAATCTATGAGAAATGGGACATGAGGGACTAAAGTTGCCAAATAGGCAAACTTATCACCACAAATATCTATTGCCTAGAATTTTCTAGGCATTTCTCATATTATCTAAGGGGTGTTATAGGTGCCGGTTTTAGAAGAGAAAAGGGAGGGAAGAACTAAGCTTGATGATCTTGGAAGAAGAAGCTAAGGATTTCATATCAAGGGTTAGGCCTTAATAATGATCTTTCCCACAAGTAAGTAACCTTTCTATCTTGATTCATGAGGTTAAGGTTTATGAGTAAGTGAGAATTCATCATATGATCAAGATATGATCATATGATGATTAAGAAAGGAAGATGGGTAAGTTTATAATGGGTTATATAAACCCTTGTTGATGATGTTGATTTGATGTATTATTAGGTCTTGATTTTAATGGTGAAGAATGATAATGATGGAAGATGGTGATGGTGATGATGATGATGATGATGATGGGGAATGATAATAATGATGATGATGTTCCTATTAGACTTAGCTTGTAATCAAGGTAAGTAAACCGGTTATAAGATGAGATTGTAATGACTTCATTATACTATGCGTTATGTGTTTATAAGTTAAGGTTAATAAGGGATTTGGAATGTATGTGCTTATGTGAAAATGGATATAAGGTTAGTATGCCCTAGCTTGGAAAGGATGTGAAAGTGTAAGTATGTTTAGATGTTAATGATGTAGAACATGAGGCTTAAGTGGCCAAGGTATGTGTTAATGTTAATGTTGTAATGGTTTGATGGATATAATGTATGATATGTGAATGAATTATGATATCATGTTGTATCGTTTTACTTACTAAGCACTCGTGCTTACGGTTTAATGTTATAATGTTTTGTAGGTTCATTTGATATGCAATGGCTTGGATTAAGGTTAAGGTTTGGTTATGTGAAATGTAGTAAGCTAAAGGATTGCAAGTAAGTAGGAGCTTAGGTTGATACCGAGCTCAAATGTCAAGTTTGTACCGCCGTGAGTCATTTAATGGTTTGTAATGGATAAACAAGTGTCAAAACGTATGTAAAGATTGGTATAATGAATTGGTGGTCATTTGGTATGCTAAAGTGTGTTTTAAGTGTTTGAGGTAAAAGTTAAAGGGGTGTTTGGCATAAGCGTGGATATACCCATTTTGGGTTGTAAACGGGTTGAATGGTTATGAAAACGGTTATTTATGTTATGTCAAAGGTTTTTGGAAAGTTTAGTGTAATATGGAAGTATTAAAGGTTGTTTGTGGTAGAATGGGTCAAAATGGGTATATTATACGTCTATTTGTAAAGTACCATTCTGAAATGTCAATTGGGTGATGTTATTGAATGAAAATTGTAGAAAACTAGAAGGGGGGTTGAATAGTTTTTACCATTTTAAACTTTTCTTCGCTTTGTTTACTTAACGTGATTTCAAAGTAAAGCAAACAAACAAGCAATATATATATATATATATATATATATATATATATATATATATATATATATATATATATATATATATATATATAAGCTATATATATATATATATATATATATATATATATAGCAAATAAGGAAAGAAATGATCAAACCACACAACACAGATGTTTATAGTGGTTCGGCTACAAGGACTCTCTTCCTTGCCCTACTCCACTCCTCGAGCCTCTAACTTGAGAGTTTTTCTTCACTAAGAAACATGCTCCCTTCTAGGCGGAGAAAACCTTTACACGTCGATTACTCTTTATCCGGTACTAAGCTAAACACCGGGTTCTTTACAAGGGTACAACCACTCCCGTTGATTCTTTAACAAGGGTACAGCCACTCCCGTTAGGTCTTTAACAAGGGTACAACCACTCCCGACACTCTATGTGTTTTGAGGACTAAAACACTAACCGAACTCTACTGAATGAATAGTATAGACAATGATGTGTGAACTAATAAAATATCACACAGTAACTAAACTAAAGATTTACACCACTGTGTTAAACCTTGATGCTTGATCTTCTTTGCTACAAAAGAGAGATCACTAAGAATGAAATGAATGAATGTAATGGGTTAGTAATGTACAAATGAATGTGTGTATAATTTAAGCTATATGAGTGATGATTGTGCCTGAATGATCAGCTTGCTATTTATAGGCAATGTTTATCAACAGGTGGCGGATCTGGCGGATCAAAAATATAGGATCCGCCCATATACTGGTTTGGTTCCGCCGGGACATGCCAGCTAAGGATTTCCCATATCTTGTGAGGTCTTGTCAAGATCTTGCAAAGTCAACTTAGTTACTTAAAGATCTTTCCAAAATATATTGTAAAGTCAACTAAGATATGTAAATGATGCATGCCATGATGTCATGTGTATTTCCATTTTTAAGAAATAAAAATAACATGTAAATGTATATATGTATGTAATGTGTAATTCCAAGTGATCATGTGATATGTAAATGTGTTTTTAAAAGCTTGTTACTAAAATGTAAAAGACTTTAACTTATATTTATGTTTTGCTAAAGATAAACCTTATAATTGTCATTAACAAAATAAAGCAAAGATTGTAAAATATAAATAACGTTTTTAGGATGATATTTGTATTAACAATCTCCCCCTTTTTGTTGATGACAAAACATAAAGGTTATTTTTAAGCAATGAAATAAGTAAAGTGAAAGTCTTTTAAAAATATAGATTAAGTTAGTTTTATGCAAGTTTAAAAACTATTTTAAGCATGAAAACATGTACTGTGATGTAAAAAATATGTACTTTGATGATCACAGTGTTGTATAAACTTAATCCTATCTCCCCCTTTTTGTCGAAACAAAAAGAAGATATGCGTAGCGGAATGTGGTGAACATTTCTTGGTTATTACTCCCCCTAAATTGGAGTACCAAGATTGTTTCAATGATTTTGAGAACTTTAAAAGCTCCCCCTTGGATAATACTCCCCCTAATTGGAAAGCCAAGGTTATGATGCATGATCCTACAAAAAAAATGGTTAGAATATGATATGCTCTCCCTCGATGTATACTCCCCATTGCTAGGGTACCAACATATACGTTTCAAGGATAAGAAATGCTACAAAGTAATGAGTTAGTACATGATATACTCCCCCTCGATCTATACTCCCCGTTGCTAGGGTACCAACGTATATGATTCAAGATTGAGAGAAGCTACAAAACAAAGGTTAGTTGTGAAGAATTCCAACCAAGTAGCATAATGCATATGTATAGGCCAACCAAGCATGATAGTTCAACCCATTTGACTTTAAAAAGTCCAAAATACTTGTCTGATCAAAAAATGCACCTAAGTACAAGTGGTCAAATCATTATGAGAATTCAAACCAAGCATACAATAATGTTAGTAAATCAAACAAACCAAGATATTATGCCAAATAGTGATCACCCATAAGCATAAAAATATAACATCCATTCATTGAAAATTTGTTTGTGACATAAGTCACAAAACATGATGTTACAAGAAAAACAACCTAAATAAATCCTAAAAAGACCTAAAAGTTCCTATAAAAGGAAACTAGGAAGAAACTAAAGGCTCCTATTGAGGAGGGTGAGAAAGCGCATTAAGGCGCTCGAGAATGTGGTTCAAAATGAATCTCATTTCATTTTGGAGCTCATGGACCAAAATGTTAGTCCTTTGGGCCAAGTGAGTGGTCCTCTCGCGTGAGCAATCATGCCTTGGAAAGTCGAGAAGAAGAGTGGGCTCATTGTTTTGTGGTGGTGGTGGTGGTTGGTTGTTTGGTGAGGGTGGTGGTGGTTGGTTGTTTGATGTTGGAGGGGTGATGGAGTTGAGTAAGATGGATTGAAGATCCATAGCTTCACCAAGGCAAGAATCTACCATATTGGAGAGAGCATAGAGGCGGGTGAGCTCCTCATTGATGGGTTTGTGGTTGATTGATCCACATTGCCTCATCAATGGCAATGAGTGTGGATGTTGGTGAGAGGGGTTGTGTTTGTGATTGAGGTGGTGGTGGATCACGGTAGAGAGGACCGTGGATATCCCGATAAATGGGATGAAAGAGCATAGGTACTTGACCTTCAAAGGTCATGGGAGGAGGATTGGTGGACCTTGGTGGAAGGTATTCCAAATCATCCAAATATGGATGAGGTGATGAAGGTGGATTTCTAAACAACTCTAGGGGCTGAAGTTGTGGTGAATGTGGTGGTGAAGGTGATCTAGTAGGTTGTGATGGAGCGGGTGGTGGTGTGGTAGCCACAGGAGTGATTGTTGGTGGTGGTGTATTGATAATGGTGTTAGGTGGTGTTGGAGTAGCAAGGTTGAGAAAATTCTCAATGGCTATTGGTGAGGATATGTTAAGTGGAGATGACTCCTCTGATGATGAATTGGCTAAGTTTACGAAGCAACAAGGATGGACACTTATACGAGCTGTCCTTCTTGCGGGTCTGCTTGTGGATGAGTTACTTGATTTTGTCATTTGGAAAGTGATAAGATTTGTTCTAAAGTACAGTAATGATAGTTGGAGATGATGGTGAGTGAGTGAGTTGTGATGATCCTGATCTTCCTAATTTATAGACAGTAAGAATATTGATCTTTGTGTTTGGATTTGATGTGAATCCAATGGAGAATGTTGGTTCCTAATGATTTGGAGCAAGTAAATGAGTTTGTCACATCTCCAAGGTCAATCCATACAAATGGAGTTGAGTAAGTTATGGAAGATTTGCAGTAAATGCAAGGAGTTAGTGGAAAATCAGTTGATGTGATGTTCCCACGGATTTCAAGGAACCAATTTGAGGGTTCTTTGCTTGTTACAGAAAGGTAACTCACATGGAAAATTTGAATATTCAAATTTTGGTGGGAAATGGATTTCTTACGATTCTAAGTGTTCCTAAATCATCCTAATGGGTCTAATGATCAGTAGAAGAATTCTAAAAACTAGAATCAATAATCTATGGATCGGGATTAGTCGGGAATTTTTGAAAAGTTACTGTTGGAGTTGGTGGATCCAACCGATAACAAAGGCGGAACCAAAATTTTGGTTCCGTGGAATCCGCAGGGTGTGAAATGGTGGAGCCAAAGTGTACAACAGACGGATCCCATAATTTGGATCCGCCATATCCGCCGGTCAAAAGTACTAATTTTAAACAGAGAACATGTCAAATTTTGTGTTACCCGTTCAAATCTCGAAAATTCTCTTAAAACATATGTAACTACTAATATGTGATAGAATAAAACTAAAAACACGGGTTCTAACACACGTTTGCACATAGATTAATTTGATGATAATAACTTACCATAAAAGTGGTTAAGCTAAACGGTGGCTTAAACATGGAAAATCGATAACAACACGTGTTATCATCCTGCAATGTTAAGTTAGTTCATATACAAGTTAAGTACTAGCATAATATCCTAAGAAACACACAAGTTCAACACATCATTGTTTGAAAAATTCTAATACCATACACTCCCTACACTTCACTTCTTGCTCATCTTCTTGTGGAGCTTCATTACCCATCGTCCAAGATTCTTCATCATACCCTTTGTTTGTCAAAATTCCGCTGATTCGTTAGGGATGGGAGGAAGTTTGCTCAAGTACTCGGGTGGAGAGATCCTAGAGTTTGGCAAACCATCCTCTTCACTCACGGATGATGATGATGATGATGTAGGAGGATGAGCAAGTTTTCCTCTTGCTACGGCTACCCTATGATCACTTTGAGGAACAAAGGTGTGGTCAATATCGGTGTAGTCGGGAATGAAACCTAAAGCGTTTCGAGGAATGGGTGAAAAAGCTCTATAGAGACGGGTCAAAAGCATCCCATAAGGCATTGCGGTGGTACCTTGAACTGGAATATCGGCCATTCTTTTGGCGATATAGTAGGCGAGATTGAATGGTTGGTGGTTTGACACACAATACATCATATAGCAAAGACTTGCGTTGATATGGTCTCTATTTCCTATGGTGCTTATGACATTAGCCCTCAAAACTTCTTCTAGCTTCTTAAATTGGGGCCTAAGTTCATTTAGCTCCATGGCAAATGGATCTCGATCTACTTGACGACCTCGACTTAACCTAGTTTGATTGTTCCTAGGCACAAAGAGATGCTCACGAATGGTTTCTTTAGCGGTTAATGGTGTGTCATATGGTGCCAAACGATCAAGGTTGGATTCTAGAATGGACAATGACCATTTGTCCGAATAGAAGCAAGTTCCTTGATTCGGAACTCCTAAGACTTCTCCAAATTGATTTAAAGGAATGTTGAATTGGGTTTCGTTGACTTTGAAATGGACATTCATGTAACCATAGTCATTTGAACTAAGACCTACACTAGCATAGAACTCTAGTATGAACCTAGGGATGATGGGCTCATCGATATCTAGAAGACCATCGAAGTGGATAGCGGCTAGTTGTTCTCGGAGAATGGTTCCTTATAGAATGAGGGGTCTACGGTTCTACCCTCGTGAACATAGCGTTTTTCTAAGGTCTTTGAAGATTTTGACTTGATCTTCGGTGAGACCTTTGGTTTTGATGGTGTTTGGGTAGGTATTTGGTGGTTTCTTTGTGATCATAATTTGTCGCAGGAGGCATGATTATCCTAGACACAAAAATTTCATAATTTAGTTAAAACTATCAAACTACGTATATTAATTTCTAGTGTGTGCCTACATGGGGACAATGTGGAGGTGCGGTTATCTCGACTCCTTTTGATGCATGAAAATTTCATTTATGCAAGTTTTATGATAAAACGAAGAGATAACCCAAACGTCTCCTACTTCAATGTGGCTCGATTGAATGTACCCGAAAATACATATTATTATGTATTCCCTTTAGCATTCAAGAGACATTATGCAAGTGATGTTTAAAACATAACGTTTTTGTATTTGTATGAACAATGTGCTAAAAATCATTTTTCCTAGTCGTGAGAAAATTTTTGCAAAAATTTCTCATGGGGTTTTTGATGAATTATGATAATGTACTACAAGATGCAATTCCTAACTAAGGAAAACATGATTTGTGATGCAATTCAGTAAATATGTTTCATGATTTAGCTAAAAATATGCATAAACCCCAAGTTTTGATTTTGTGCATGAAATAGAAATCCTAGACTCAGATCAGGAATGTAGAGTGAAGGATACTTACAGAGATGTTTAAAGCACAAATTTGTTATGAAGATGATCTAAATTGTGAGTTTGGTGTGATGAGAGTTGAATTCCAGTAGCTAGTATGTTTTTGGGAAGTGTGATGAATAGTACAGGGTGTTTGTTTAATAAAATAAAAAACTAGCTCAGCAAGCCGCGGATCCGGCGAAACCAAAACAAGGGATCCGCCCTTGTTGTCGTTTGGATCCGCAGGATCAGACTTGAAATTTTGGTTATTGCCGTGTTTGGTTAATCTAAGGTTTAAGCTAATGTTTTATCTACTCACTAGGTTCCATTAATCCTAAACCAAGTCTAAGAAAGTTGAAAGGTTCTCTCTTAAGAGGTTTTGTAAGGATGTCGGCAATGTTGTCCTCTGAGGATACTTTCTCAATTGAGATGTTTCCCTTCTGAACATTGTCGCGTAGGAAATGGTGTCGTATTTCTATGTGTTTGGTTCTAGCTGTGTTGGACTGGATTTTTGCTGAGGTCGATAGCTCCTTTGTTGTCGCAAAGAATGGGAATGTCGTTGAGTTCAATTCCATAGTCGACGAGAGCTTGTTTCATCCACAGAGCTTGTTGGCAAGCTTTTCCTGCTGACACGTACTCGGCTTCAGTTGTTGATATTGCGAGGGCGTTTGCTTCTTAGCAAACCATGAGGTGAGACAATGTCCTACAAAAGGTACAATACCACTTGTACTTTTCTATCAACATAGTCACCGCATGGTCTGAGTCGGCATACACTATGGTTTCTCACCCGTTCCTTTGGGATACCATAATCCTAAATGTGTAGTGCCTTTAATTATCTAAAATCCGTTTAACACTCAAGATGGATATTTTGGGTTCTTCTTGAAAGCGTGCACATAGACAAACACTAAACATAATGTCCGGTCTACTAGCCGTGAGGTAGAGTAAACTACCAATCATTCCCCTATATTTAGTGCTATCTACGGATTCACTTTCGTCATCCTTGGTGAGTTTGGTTTCGGAAGGACATGGTGTTTTCATGGGTTTGGAATCTTCAAGACCAAATTTCTTAAGCATATCCGTTATATACTTGGATTGGTTGAAGAATATCCCATCTTCTAATTGTTTTATTTGGAGACCTAAGAAAAAGTTTAGTTCCCCCATCATACTCATTTCAAACTCGTCATGCATGATTTTTGAAAATTCATCGCATAACTCTTGACAAGTTGAACCGAATATAATGTCATCCACATATATCTGGACTATGATAATATGTGATCCTTTTTTTCTTGGTAAAGAGAGTGTTTTCTACTAGGCCTATGGTATACTTATGGTCAACTAGGAAAGTCTTAAGTCGATCATACTAAGCTTTTGGTGCTTGCTTAAGTCCGTATAAAGCTTTCTTAAGTTTGTAGACATGATTAGGTTTTTCAAAATCGGTAAAGCCGGGAGGTTGCGCAAAGTATACTTCCTCATTAATAAAACCATTTAGAAAAGCACTTTTAACATCCATTTGGAATAGTTTAAAGTCGTGTGCACATGCATATGCAAGTAATATTCTAATTGACTCAAGTCTAGCGACGGGTGCAAATGTCTCGTCATAATCTATATCTTCTTGTTGATTATAGCCTTGAGCTACTAGTCTAGCTTTGTTTCTAGACACTACTCCATTTTCCTCCATTTTGTTCCTAAATACCCATTTAATTCCAATTATGGTTTGATTTTTAGGTTGAGGGACTAATGTCCAAACGTCATTTCTAACAAATTGGTTTAATTCTTCTTGCATCGCTATGACCCAAGATTCATCTTTTATGGCATCATTAACATTTTTAGGTTCAATAGTTGAAACAAAACAAAAGAAATTACTTTCGTTTTGGACTTTTGACCTTAAGGTTCTTTTGTTAATTTTTCCTATGACTTTGTCAAATGGATGACTTTTGGATTCTTTGATGTTGACTATTTCTCTTTTTACCGGTTCGTCTTCTTTGTCATTTTCTATGTTTTCTTGGTTTTCAACCATTTGACTTTCAACTAAGTCATCATCTACGAAAGGTGATGTCTTAGAGGGAGGTGGACTTTCGTCGAATGTTACGTTCAACGATTCCTCGACTCTTGAGGTTTCTTTGTTCAAAACTATGTAGGCTTTACTATTTTGTGAATACCCAAGAAATATACCTTCATACGACTTTGGGTCGAACTTGGTAAGATAGTCCTTAGTGTTTAAAATGAAGCACTTGCTTCCAAAAACTCTAAAATATCCTAAAGTAGGCTTTTTGCCTCTATATAACTCATATGGAGTCTTTTTCAAAAATGGTCTAATTAATACTCTATTTAAGATGTATGTGGACGTATCTACGGCATGACACCAAAACTTTTGTGGTATGTCTTGTTCATTTAACATAGTTCTACTAATTTCTTGGATTGTTCTATTTTTGCGTTCTACAACACCGTTAGATTGAGGAGTTCGAGGAGCCGAGAAGTTTTGTGTTATGCCATTAGCATCACAAAAAGCTCCGAATTGGATTTCGTTATCAAATTCACGACCGTGGTCGGTTCTAATAAACACAAAGTTATTTTCTATTTGATTTTGAATTTTCTTACTTAGAATTTCAAATTTATCAAATGCCTCGTTTTTAGTTTTCAAGAACTTAGTCCAAGTATACCTAGAGTAATCATCTACTATTACCAAAGTATAGAAGTTTCCCCCGTAACTTTGTATAGCGGATGGACCAAACAAATCCATATGTAACAATTCTAGACACCTAGATGTAGACACCATGTTTTTAGCCTTATGGCTATTATGAACTTGTTTCCCAATTTTGCAAGCATCACAAAAGTGTTGGTCGTATTTCAACTTGGGCAGGTTCCTAACGAGTTCCTTAGATGATAAGGATTGGATTAACCTCATATTAGCATGACCTAAGCGTCTATGCCATAGAGTTGAGTTTTCGTCCAAAGAAGTGAGACAAAATTTGTCTTTAGGTGTTTTGTCTAACTTCATAACGTAAACGTTATTCTTCAAAACACCTTTTCCTACGGTTATGCCATCCTTAAGTATTTTACTTCCATTTTCACTGAAAAGGACGTTATACTTTTTGCGACATAATTTACTAATACTAAGCAAGTTAAATCCTAAGTTATCTACATGAGCAACATCATCAATAGTGAGAGAGTCATGAGAGATCGTACCTTTTCTGATGATTTTACTTTTAAGCTTGCTACCGAATGTGACATTACCTCCATCGTACATTTGGTAGGTTGAGAAAAGGCTTTTGTTTCCCGTCATATGTCTTGAACACCCACTATCTTTGATCCACTCGTCCGGTTCTAAGCCGACTTTCAAGCACACCTAAGTTAAAGAAAAACTCAAGCGTTTGGTCCCCAATATCTCATGGGTCCATTTGGGTTAAACATTACATTATCATGGTTCATGTATGCAAATGGTGGACATGTGTTCCATGGCATGTAGTTGGGACCTTGAAAGTTTCTAGATATGTTTTGGTTCCAACTATTTTGATGATGATACTATGAGTTGAAATTACTCTTTGGAAAGGGGTGTTTGGGAAAACTAGTTTTAGGCGTCTGTTGAACCATTTTGGTTCTAAACTCATTTTTAACTTGACCTTTTCCTATAGACACTATTGGTTTTTGTTTGTTAACAGTTGTATTAGTGCTAGGTTTCTTTGTGACTTTTACAAATTCAGTACGATCCGAATTACGAACCTTCTGTTCATCAACAGTATCCGCGGATCCTTTTGGTACAACTGGCGGATCCAAAATTTTGGATCCGTCAGATCCGTGGGTGTCTGACTTAGTTGGAACAAGTTCTTGTACTTTCACTGTTTGTTTCATAAAGTCATTTAAGTTTCCTGATTTCATAAATCCTAGTCCGGTTTTATCATGAGGCAACTTTTGAATTTGCATTAACACATCTGCTAAACAAATGTTTTTATCAAACCTTTTAAACTTAGAGTTTTGTTTGATAAGATCTTCCTGTGTGATTTTAAGTGTTTCTATTTCTAGTTTAAGTTCTTGACATGAGACACATGTTTCTTTAACACTTTTACCCTTTTCTGATCATATTTCTTTTTCTTTTAACCAATAGACTTCGTTTTCTAAAAGTGTCGTTTTGGTTTTTAAGAACTTATTTTTGTTTATGATTTTTAGAGTAATATCACACAGTTTGTTATATTCTACTTCTAAGGTTTCATCATCAATAGAGGAATATGATGAGTCAGAATGTACCTCTTCTGAGTCATGAGCCATGAGAGCAACTTCGTTGTTCTTTGGCTTGTCGTCATCACCATCACTGTCACTCCAAGCTCCACTAACAAATGCTTTTTGAGACTTGTTCTTTGGAGGCTTTGGACATTCTCCTATTAGGTGACTAGAATCCCCGCACCTAAAACACTTCCTATATACTCTTCCTTTTCTATCATCACGGTCTTTCCTGAAGGATTTCTTTTCTTCATGAGGTGGTCTTACGAACTTTCCTCGTCTCCTAAAGAACTTTTTGAAATCTCTAACGGCCATGGCATACTCTTCGTCTTCATTATCCGAATTAGACTCTTCATCACTTGATTCTACTTTAGCTTTTAAGGCAATGGACATCATTTTCTCCTTTTTGCCTTTAACTATTTCTGAGTCTTTTTCCATCGCCATTTCGTGAACTTTGAGATTTCCTATGAGCTCGTCAAGTGTCACGCTT
Organism: Artemisia tridentata subsp. tridentata; assembly: GCA_021014915.2. Classification (NCBI taxonomy): domain Eukaryota; kingdom Viridiplantae; phylum Streptophyta; class Magnoliopsida; order Asterales; family Asteraceae; genus Artemisia; species Artemisia tridentata. The sequence goes on from CP139506.1 coordinate 81,152,989, forward strand.
GAAAGATCCTTGGATTCTTCAATAGCCGTCACCTTTGCTCTCCACTTCGGATGAAGTGCTCTAAGAAATTTCCTGACAAAGTTCTTACTAGAAAAAGATTCGTCAAGTGCTTTAAGAGAAGTAATTATAGTATTAAACCTAGCAAAAGCACTATCAATGGTCTCATCTTCAGAGATAACAAATTGTTCATATTGTTGAACAAGAAAATCAATTTTGTTATCTTTGACTTGTGTGTTCCCTTGATGAGTGATAATCAATGATTGCCAAATATCCTTAGCCGTTTTACACATAAAAACTCTTTCATATTCTTTCTTAGGTAAGGCATTATAAAGCATCATTTTGGCTTCATTATTTTTAGCAATCAACTTCATCATTGTGAAGAGTAAGAGAAGTACCTTCATCCCGACCACCTAATACATTTGATATAGGTTTATAATCACCTTCTACGATAATATACCATAGATCTATATCCTTTGACTTCACATAAGTTTCAAAGCGATTTTTCCAATATATGAAACAATTTGGTTCAAATAGTGGTGGTCTTTGCATAGATTGCCCTTCTTTAAAGTTTTCAAAATCCATTGATCGTTTCAAGTTTTAAAATATAATATATTTTGAAAATCTTGAGTAACGTAGCTCTGATGCCAATTGTGGAAAACTAGAATGGGGGTTGAATAGTTTTTACCATTTTAAACTTTTCTTCGCTTTGTTTACTTAACGTGATATCAAAGTAAAGCAAACAAACAAGCAATATATATATAAAGCAAGTAAGGAAAGAAATGATCAAACCACACAACACAGATGTTTATAGTAGTTCAGCTACAAGGACTCTCTTCCTTGCCCTACTCCACTCCTCGAGCCTCTAACTTGAGAGTTTTTCTTCACTAAGAAACAAGCTCGCTTCTAGGCGGAGAAAACCTTTACATGTCGCTTACTCTTTATCCGGTACTAAGCTAAACACCGGGTTCTTTACAAGGGTACAACCACTCCTGTTTGTTCTTTAACAAGGGTGCAACCACTCCCGTTGGTTCTTTAACAAGGGTACAACCACTCCCGACACTCTATATGTTTTGAGGACTAAAACACTAACCGAACTCTATTGAATGAATGGTATAGACAATGATGTGTGAACTAATACAATATCACACAGTAACTAAACTAAAGATTTACACCACTGTGTTAAACCTTGATGCTTGATCTTCTTTGCTACAAAAGAGAGATCACTAAGAATGAAATGAATGAATGTAATGGGTTAGTAATGTACAAATGAATGAGTGTATAATTTAAGCTATATGAGTGATGATTTTTCCTGAATGATCAGCTTGCTATTTATAGGCAAAGCTGATCAACAGGTGGTGGATTTGGCGGATCCAAAATATGGGATCCGCCCATATACTGGTTTGGTTCCGCCGGGACATGCCAGCTAAGGATTTCCCATATCTTTCCATATCTTGTGAGGTCTTGTCAAGATCTTGCAAAGTCAACTTAGTTACTTAAAGATCTTTCCAAAATATATTGTAAAGTCAACTAAGATATGTAAATGATGCATGCCATGATGTCATGTGTATTTCCATTTTTAAGAAATAAAAATAACATGTAAATGTATATATGTATGTAATGTGTAATTCCTAGTGATCATGTGATATGTAAATGTGTTTTTAAAAGCTTGTTACTAAAATGTAAAAGACTTTAACTTATATTTATGCTTTGCTAAATATAAGCCTTATAATTGTCATTAACAAAATAAAGCAAAGATCGTAAAATATAAATAACGTTTTTAGGACGATATTTGTATTAACAAAAATGATGTATTATGTTATATTAAAGATTTGTAGAAAGTTTTATTAAGTTTCGAGTCTTGGAAGTCGTCTTTCCGGAAATTAGAGTAAGTTGCTAAGAGTTGTGTTTTTGGTAGAATCTGGTAATGGGAGCATAAGGCCTTCCATGCCTGGACATAAGGCATTCTGCAATTAAAAGTGGTTTTCTTAGTTTCTGAGTTACAGGTCATACGCCCTTATGGGCTGACATAAGGCCTTCTGCATTTAAAAGTAGTTTTATGAGTTGCAGGTCATACGCCCTATTGGCTGGGCATAAGGCCTTCTACCTAAAATGCATTTTTCACCCATTCTGAGTATCAGATCATACGCCCTTCCGGACCTTGGGCATAAGGGCGTATGGTACACAGGTTGTCTTGGTAGATTTTTGTCAATGTTCGAAAAGTCATATCTTTTAAACCGTAAGTCGTCACGAGTTGTGCCACCCGTCATTTCGAAGGTAATTAAGTCTAGTTTCTTATAAAAATACTTTCAAGGGTTGGTATGTATCAGATTTTTATCAGTTTGTAAAAGAGTAACATAAAGTCCGTTATAGTCAAGTCGTTTCCGCGTAAAAAGTTTCAGATTCGTGTATTTTTGGTCAAGCGGGCATGGGGTGTAACAGCCTTAGCCCGCGCGTTGCAGCGGGTGCAAAAACATTTATTTTGTTGATAAACTTTTAACAGAAGTATGTTTTTCGGATAAAAGATGCTAACGTTACTAAGAAAAATGATGTAAAAGAGTAAAATAAAAAAATTGACGGGTTTAAGAGTTAATTTGTTATATCACTCAAGTTAAAGGGGTATTAAGGTGTTATTTTGTATTATCAATAGCTTAATTTGATGTTTTTGAATATCAAAAATTTTAAAATATAAAACTTAATAAATTTAAGGGCTTTACATATTTTTCATAAATTTTGAGGAGTGTTTACTTTACAGTGAATCACATTTTGATAAATGTGATTGCATAAATTCGCTTCATATCTATACTACTTATAATGGAAGAATAGTCAAAGTGGAAAAGTGGAAAACTGAATTTTGGGTCAATCCCCATTTTGCCCTTACTTCTTCAATACATTCTTCCTTCATACGCTTCTTCTTTAATCTCTTGCAAAGTTATAGCCGGTTACAATCCATCAATTAATGTTAACAATCATCTACAAAAATAAGTTACCACTTTTGAAATCAAATCACCCGAATCAGTAATTATATATGGCGAGATTTGGGATTCAAAAAAACACGCAAAAAGATCTGGCACTATCATCCACTGATCGGAGGTATCTTTTTTTATTAACCTATGTTATGGTCATTCTTATTTTGATTTTTGGTCCGATTGAATCAGATTAGGTTAGCTGATCAGTTTTTTTGTATGATCAATTGAGGATTAGTTTTGTATACATTTATGGATTTTGATTGAATTGTTTATTTTATTTGTGAAATCAATATTGACTTAATATGAAATTTTATAAACTCGCAGGATGCATCAACAGTTACAAATACCGGTACATGCTTGGTTAAGAATGTTTCATCAATGTGGAAGTTGCACGGTGATATTCAGGTACACCTTAATTCGATCATCAAGCGTTGTCTATGTGGTTGTTCAGTTAGTTGTATTAGTATGTGTATAGGGGTGTGTGTATGTGTGTTGTAGACTTGTAGTTATGGATCAGAAGAAACTGATAATGAATCTGTTTTGTCGATTTATGCAGATCTTTTGTACAGGGATTATCAGGCTGACCATAAGTTCACCATCACTACCTATTCACCTACTGGATTCGTGAGTTTTTTTTTCCAGTGAATGTAATTGTGGATAATGTGCTGATTTAGTTATATGCTGTTATTATACTGCCATGGGTCATCCGTGTTTTTGTAAGATATAAATGATTATGCAGCTCTCGTTTTTGTATGTGGAAGTTGCCAGGCATTGATAGTGTTATATTACATCCTATACTGTGTGTAAGTAGTCATCTGCTGTTCTGATTGGATGTCGTCAAATAATGAACATCGGTTATGTGTAGGGAGGATTCTTGGGTATCTTTTTAATCGTCTTTTAGATGTGTGCATCCTGAGTCGATGCACCCATGACCCACCCAGTTTGATTTTGAGATGGGATCCAAATGATTTTGTTTTTCAGTCGATATTGATCTTTGTTGGGAATAAAATGTTCAAGTCAAAGAGCCTGCCAGATATGCCAAAGAGCCTGCTAGTTGATTTTGAAGAGTATGAAGATGTACTAACAGTACCTTCTGGGTAAGAAGGTACTGCTAGTTGACAAAGGTCCTGCCAAGATTATGATCAAGTTGATAGATATTTTGTTGTAGATATTTGTTATGATATTAGTCTTTGTACAATGTTATACGTAATGTAGAAGTAGTTTAGTCTTCTGTGTTATGCAGAAGAATATAACAGAGTTGTTACATTGGTAGTTGTATTAAATTGTAGACTAGAATAGTCAAAGTATCATATTATATTAAACCACTTGACAACTTGTAATAAGGGTACCTTATACTATAAAAGGTTCCCTTAGTCACCACCTTCATGCATGCATCTCTTCAACTATTAACCAAAACTGAACAACCTCTCTAGTAACTTAGTTACTCATTTCACAAATCCTTTTACAATCTAAGATTCAAGATTACTTTGTAATCCCGGTGATAGTTAGATCATCCGTATTATTTCATCAATAATATTGAATCGTTTTGTGTTAACTAAAGTTGTGTTCTTTGTTCATTACATACTCACGTTTACATAACTCATCACCTTTGTGTTCTTTTAAGTGTGTTGTAGTAGATTCTGCATACTAAACACATTCATACATAAATATCTCAAACACGTTACTAAGATTCACATCCCAAGTGTTTGCACAATTCCTTCCACAAGTGGTATCAGAGATAGGCTGATATTTACAAATTAAAAGAACAATGGATGTTGAACATATTCAAACAAATGTTGCAGCAAAACTTCCATTACTCAAACAAAATGAGTTTGATATGTGGAGATTGAGGGTAGAACAATATTTCCAAGTGCAAGACTATGCACTTTGGGAGATCATTGAAGAAGGAAACTCATTTAAACCTTCAATCACCACCACCACAGTAAACGATGCACTTGTAACACAAGTACAAGTAAACTCATCAAGTGCAGAAGAAAGAATTCAAAAGCGAAATGATCTAAAAGCCAGGAGTATGTTACTGATGACTATTCCAAATGATCAGCTTTTGATCTTCAACAAATACAAAGATGCTAAAACCCTTTTTGAAGCTATTGTGGCTAGATTTGGTGGTAATGATGCCACCAAGAAAACACAGAAAACTCTACTCAAACATCAGTTTGAAAACTTTGCAGCCACAACAAATGAGTCCTTGGACAGCATGTTCAATAGACTTCAGAAGCTTTCAAGTTAGTTAGCCGTCCATGAAGTGATGATAACTCAAGAGGATTTAAACTCCAAATTTATTAGGAGTTTACCCTCTGAATGGTCCATGCATGTTATTGTCTGGAAAAACAAGACAGATATTGATCAGATGAGTCTTAATGATCTCTACAACAACTTTAAAATAGTAGAGCATGAAGTAAAGAAGACTACTGGTTCAAGCTCAGGAAGTATGGCTTTTGTATCATCTCCAAGCACCTCAAGAGTTGTAGATGAAGAAAAAGATGGCAGAGAAGAAGGTACTGCCAACACAAACTTGTTGAGTTGGTCCTGGATCCCTTTTGTGGAGTTTCTAATAATTTTGAACATAACTAGCTGTTGATTCTCATTCTGATGTTCCTGAGTTAGTTTAGGCTGTTTAGCTGCTGTGATTATATAGTTTGATCTTAATGTCAAGAGATGCCATGTTAAAAACTTGGTAGCATGTCATTGGCATGTTGATTTTGGGTAAAGTATGACCCTTTTTTTGGTATGACTTCTATATGCTTTAGTTATGAACTTGTGATCTACATCATCGTTTGAAATGTCTACAAATATTTACTCTGCCCTTTATTTCTAGGTCAGTGTGTGTACCTTGAGTTGCTTTCTTGGATTTCATGTGTTACTCTTGTGTTCTCTGTTCATATGTAACAACTCCTGTTTGTCGTGCTTCCAGCTTCATATTAGCACCAATTAGCTTTAGGAACATTATGTTTGTTATTGAAATTTTCAAATTTCTTATTAAATGGTAGTGATACAAGCACCGATGTTGTGATTTTTAGCAAATTATGATATTCAACAATTGTTACTTTCCGAGTTTTCATTCTTAATCCTATAGATATGAGTATACTGGGATATATGGTGCTATCTTTAAGCTTATGTCGCTTTAGTTTATAAGACTCGTAATCAATAAAAGAAATAATGAAGGAGCCTTATTCAGATGCATTACTTTCGCCTGTAATCCAGCAACTTGTAGTACTCTTTTGTTATTATAGTTTTGTTTCATGGCTCACATTCCCAATCTTCTCACCATGTAGGCAATCACATCATCTGGAACTAAGAAAGGCGAAGTATTTCTTGCTGATGTCAACACACAGCTAAAGAGGAACAACATTACCACTGATTTCAAAGTGGACACCTACTCTAACGTATGAAACTCGTAATTTTTGAATATTTATCGTTCATTGTATTTTTTTGGTATGCTATTCTGGGGCGTGATTATAGTAGTCTACTGGCAGTCCAAAGTCCACACACTGCCATACTGGATTTTGGATTTTTGGGTCAAGGCCCATAAAGAGGCTTGTTTCTGCATGTTCAAGATATGTAAGTTAGGTAGACTTGAGTATGCTGGATTCAAATATTTATGGTAGACTTGAGTATGCTAGATTATTTTGGTGTTAGTGGTTTACCACAAATAAGCTTTTTTGTGTTCTTATGATGATGAAAACCATGAGTAACCAAGTAAACTTTTTTTTATAACCTATAAACTTTTTTTTATCACTAAAACTATTTGCCGCTATAAAATCCCGTTGCTATGCACGGGTACTCGTCTAGTCAAAATAAATATCTGCATTACTATCTTAAAACTAAAAACTCACTTTATAGTTCAACCAATGAAATAATCATTAATTAGTAAAAATGATACTCTGTATTTGATTGATAGATAGTGTAATTAGTAAGATTTTTAAAAAAATTTGTGCATTTTTAAAGTGAACACTTATTTTGAGACGGGAAGAGTACATGGCACACTCCCCGCATCACGTAGTGTTTGTTTTGAAAATACACAAAGTTTTCGCAATACTCACTAACTACATTCTTCACCGATAATATATCATATATATACAAAATGAAGTATCTTTTAATTGGTTAAAACATATGTTAAATGGTTAAAATATGAAGCGGACACTTATTTTGTGACAACCCAGAATATAACCACACACTTATTATGTGACGGGTGAGGTATCATTCTACCATCTTCTTACTATATTTTATCGCAGTTGTTACTATCAACTGTTAACGAATTTTCAAATATAGAAAATATAGCGAAGTGCTTGCTCGGCATGAGGAGGTCGACCACCTTTACTGTGAACTGACCACTACATGCATGCACTGGTAAAGCCGAGCCACCCTGACAACGAGCTCCTTGATGGCAACTCAAGACCTGTTGCGGGTGTTCTAAATGGTTAAATTTTTAAAAAATGGATTTATAGTTACCCATCTTTAATTTTGTAGAATTTTGTTGGAATATCTACAATACCATTAAGAACTAAATTGCATTGATGATAAGAATATCCTCTCTTTGTTTGTTGAACATATAAGGATATCCTCTTATGGATGCAAGATAAACTTCATTCGATAAATCCTAACTCCTAATGGTAAAGACACCGTCTTTCGTTTATATTGATAAAGATTTCAATTGCATGTGTTTGATTGTCTATAATGGGAACATTTGCGATATGTGTGATTCTCGGTGAATTAGTGTATCAGTTATGTTGAGTAAATAATTGCTTCAGAATCAAAAGTCCAAAATTCTATGACCTGGTTTTAGTGGTAAAAGATGTATCGGTTGCCATGTCGGACTTATACGGCTCGTAGCTTATATGTACTTAATGACTAAGTTTAGCTATACATTAGCCGAAAATATATGATTTTGCGCTAATATATCCACAAAAACGGAGCATGAAGGATACTTAATGATTAATATAGTTATAGTTCATCAATTTATATTTTGTTGACAGATATGATGTGCGATTAGCAATACAAATACACAAACACTAGTTAATTATTTTCTTCAAATAAACCCGTATACACCTTTAAAGACTTAATACAACGACACACAAATTCTTTCGATAATCAATACGTACTACACGTACACACCACACAAATACACTCAATAGTAATATATAATGATGAAACTCTAACTGAAATTACGCGATAGTATATGGAGAAAATATTGTAGCTATGAAGAGCAAAACGAAAGTGGCATAAAATGGTAGATTTTTCGTGCTAGCATTAGATGATCCCGTACTTGTTCCTGGTGTGGTCTTTGATCCGCTTCCTGCAATATTCATATCTTAACAACATAAGAGAATACACAAAAAAGTGTTTTTATGATAAACCAAGATACAACTTAAATGGTTCACCTGTATCTGATGGCGTAGAACTTGTTGGTCCATTAGCACCCTCTGGTAGACATAGTACAATAACGACATGTTAATATCAATGCTCCAAAGTAACATAGTATATAAGTGCAGTGAGTTGTTTGCAAAACATTCTCTGAGATATAGAATATGAGAAAACATGTCTTACCAGTACAACGGCTAACCGGGGGTGTCTGGATATTGCAAGCACTTGGTAGTCCTATAGCCAAAGTTTGGTTAATGTTCATACCCGTTGGTGCATCACTAGCATCACCTGTAAATACACAAAGGCATCTTGGTTGCGTTTGAACTACGTTAGCTAGTTGTGTGCAACATGTAGTTGTTGGGGTTGATGAGTTGCCAGAAACATAGTCAAGACACGGGCTCAAGCTCACTAGCGCGGCATTGCACTCCGATTGAGCCATGGCGACACCACATAGCATAACCAAGACTAGTCCAAATACCTCAAATTTGTTCGAAGCCATTATTTACCGGGTATTTGGTATATATTAATGCATTTGATTCCAAGTGCTTTTGAAGTGAATTTATATGGTGAATTTGATAAATGGAATTCATAAACAATTATGTTAATGTGGATTTTGGTGACCTACTTTTGTTAATTACTAATAAACAAGTGGTGTAGCTATGCAATATGCAATGACATTTGTAGTTTAAGATTATTCACTTCTTATAAAGACAATTTTTTTATATTAAGAGCCTATAGTTATTTCGAAAATGTTGGGCGAGTGCATATTGGATAATATTTGTTATTAAAAACAGTAATAATTAAAAGACTACGTATCAAATCAAGCATGATAATATACTCAAAATGAAATGAATCAATTGATTTTTCCCACCAATATGTTAAAAACAATTGATATCTAAACATAACTAACATGAAAGGATACAATGAACATTCAAGATTGACCAAAATAAAAGAACCAGGTTTAAGCTTCTGAGCCACATATTCGGATTTGATATACAAATTACCGGGAAGATTTAAAGTCCAAAATGAGTGTCTCTTAATAAACAAACATCACCTTAGTTTCTCAACATTTTAATCCTTGTCTAGTAGTCATATATCTAAAAATTTGCTTAAATATCTATCATTAGTTTGCTTGAATATCTATCATTAGTTTTGGGATCAATACATAGATTTCTAGTTAAAAGATGACCACATACATATATGTATGTCATTTTCTACAATCGAAACCACAAAATCTTCCATGATTTTAGGGTTATCACAAAAACTCAAACAAATAATTGTATAAATACAAACTCAAAACAATCTCATTGATTCGGTAAATCACCTCATAAGAAAACAAACAAGAATCAAGGAACAAAAAAGCCTGTTTTAATTACCATATCACAAAAATAAAATATGACATCCACAAAAGTTCTTGCAACACTTCTTGTGTTTATTGCCATTTTGGTGGTAGCACATGCCAAGCCCAAGGTTTCTCATGATCATAGTAATGAAACCCATGATGAACACAAGGCCCATGAAACCCCTGAAGAACATGCAGCCCACGTAGCCCAAGAAGAGGCCCAAGCTAGCCAAGAGGCCCAAGCTGGCCAACTTGATGAAAAATGCTATAATGGTTGTGAGAAAACCTGTGTTGATGAAGGCAATGCTCGTTCATTTTGCATGTTAAGATGTGAGAAAGAATGTCTTAAAGGATATACAGGTTCGTAATTTGTTACTACTTTTTTCGATAGTAAACGAGAACCAAACAAATGTCGAGAATCGCAAGTAACATAACTAGTCAAAACCAAATAATATTTCTTAATAACGTGCATTACTGGGGCATTTTGTTAATTACATGTGACTGATGCGAATATGTGACTTATCTCATGGTGGTGAACCAGTACTAAAAACACATTTTTTAAAGACCGGATGCAATTAAAAATATTTAAGACCTTTTCACGAAACAAGTTCTAGTTCCACCGCACCTGCATACACTCACGTGATATGTGCATTAGTTCGTGTTTGATCTTTTCTTCTCTTCGTCTTATAAATGATTTGACTAAGGGCTTGTTTGTTAAATTTTTTTTGTTAAGTCATGTTTAATTAAGAGATGACTTAATGCAAACAACTTCAGTTTTATTACTTAATATTTTCAGTCATCTTTCTCTATTAAGTCACAAACAAACAGTTTTTATATAATTTAATTAATTCAGTTTTTTTCATATTAAGTTAATTAAGTTGAAATCAAACACCCGCTTCGTCTTATAAATGATTTCACTGATATGCTTTTTCAATCTTTAATATTTGCAGCTAGACGTTTGAGTAGAAGATGATAAACTTGCACCATGAAGATGTCCAAAATCAGTATACATATGTAAACATCAATCGCTATTCTGCAGGAAGATTTTTTGTTTTTTGTTTTGTTTTGTTTGCTATTTTTTTTATTTAAAAAAAAAAAAAAAAATTTTTGCTTTTTTTTTTTTCAAAATGAATAGTTTATATGCTGTAAATTAAACTTTAAGTAAATTTGTACTCGTTTGGTTTAATAAGTTACAAGTAAATTTGTACTCATATTTTACTACTTTTGTTTTATCATCTGTGAGGATTGGATGAGTGGATAATGATTGAATTTTGATCGTCGCATATAGCTAAAGAAGATCAGAGAAAATGCGTGTAAATAAGAAATAAATTCATGAGATGCTTTTTTATTTGTCAAAACTTTTCAACCGGGAACCATTATCATCTGTGACCGGCCCATTTTGCCACCTCTAACGAAATGGTAAGAACTTGTGTGTCTTACTCATGTTCGAGAAATGTTTGAGGAGAGTTCTCATATCCCGTTCTCTGCACAGATGTCAAATTCTTCTGAATCTGTCGCCTTCCTTTTGTCCGTATGTAAAGTGATCGACTACATATGAAGCAAAAGCTGCGAAACAACATGCTAACTGATTGATCCCTGAAAAGACAAGTACTTCACTGGAATTTGATAATTTTTTAACTTACAAAACTAAACGAAAAATAAAAAAACTATACCTTGTTTCCAAGATAAGGCATCAACCATATAGAGAAGTGTTTCCCTCTTTTATGGGATTTCATATCAACCAACCAATACATAGAGATTTGCCCTACACTACAATACAATATGAACTTGATGCTATGGGTCGGGTAGATACAATATACATGTACAATATAAGTCCACTAATATAGAATGTTTCAGCAAAATAGACGTTTTGAAACGCAGACATAAATTTGCTTAAGCATATCAAATCATTATCCTGAACATTGGCAACCATAATGGAGTGGTAAGTCCACTTTTTTGTCGTATGTATGTTTAACATAAGACTCTCATCATACTAAATCCCTGTCAAATTTAGATCCCTTGAGCGATTCACATTATATTTTAAATCTCATGAAGCCGCCCCAATATTTGGTTCTCCTGATCGTCAAAAACTCATTGATGAGGTCATATTAAAAGTTCAAGCTTTATATTAAGAGTTGTATAACATTTGAAGTGAAGATAAATTAACTGGTGTGCAGATTCTATATGGTCAGTAAGGCACCCCTAGTCCCACAACCTAACTCCCCAGAATCTTCAAAACAGCAATCTGCTGACACAGAACAATCCTGTGAAGTTACATAACTCCTAGAATAGTCAGCAGTCCTAACAAGTTTAACGCAATCCTAGATAAACACCAAGTGATCTAGCCTACCACAGCAAAACAAGAACAAGCAAAAAAAAAACACAGTCAAAGTAAACAGTGATAAACATCATTGACTGATTAATGAATAAACTTATCTTGATGTTATACTTGAGTTAAAATGAAGAAAATGGATCAAAGTAGCATAGAAATCGCCGATGTTATACTTGAGTTAACTAATGTGTTTTTATAAAGCAAACACAAATGCTAATGCCTAATGTACAGCATACAAATGTTTTTAATATTAGTGGATGACCATGGAACAGATTAACCTAATGGTTGCTTGTTCGATCTACCTGTTGATTATTCATTACAATGGTTTTTAGACCAACTTATTTGCAATAGCTTATGCTTATATGGAATAAGACGATAAGCAAATTCAGACACTGTTATCTCTGACATTATGTTTATATATAAGCTTAAGCTGTTTTGAAGGGTGTTTGGGATTGCTTAGTTAGGCTCTGATCTGCTTATTACTTTTTGAGCAGATAAGCAATTTTGAGTCATTGGCATGTAATAGCTGCATCAGTTTCCTCTGAATTTCTTCTATTAATCGCATCAGTTGTTATAATGTACAAGCTCTCTAACACATTTAGCAATATACCTTTTGCTTCATGAGTACTAGACATCTATTTTGCATTGGCCTAAACTCAATGCCTTGAACAATAATGCCATAGAAATCGCTTTCATCCGCATTCAAAGTCATGGTCAGTGATTTGTGACCTTCTAATTTATGTAATGATTTGGACAAGATCACCTCCTTCCAACCATCATTTCTCTGCTCCATCCAGTTGTGTGCACCGTCATCCATGAAGTCTTTTTGCATTATAGGATCTTCACTTATTCGCATATCTGATGAGTTATGGGATCTATTGTAGTTCTTTGGCACGATCATCGGTATGTTGATCGGTTCACGAGAATTGAAATGTGCAAACATCATACCACATTCTTTGTTATCCAAACGACAATATGCTCTTACCATACGCCTGTCGTTATGCCATATGTGGGCTTCGGCAATTTTGAAGACAAGATAACATGCATAAACATTCCCATATGACAACATGCCTGGTTCAAGTTCACATTCGAAACTATACGAAGATTCGGCTTGAAGTTGTATCACCTCTTTGAATCTGTAAAGTATAAAGTTAAGGTTAATTACTAGAATATGTAGAAGCAAAACTAGAGTTTATTTCTACAAAATGTAAAAGGTTTCACAGTGCTTGTATCTGAAGTGTAAGAACCTGGATTCAGTTAGCGATAACCTATCAAAATCTTTAAAATGAGCATCATTGCAAAAAACCTCTACAGCAGGTAGCATATAACATTTCCTTCCGTTAGATTTGCAAAGGGAAAACCACTGTTCAAACAATAAGATCATAAGATTCCTGATTATGGTATTGTATGCATATGACAAGTATAACGTTGGCAATACTATGGCTGCAAGTCCTTGCACAAATTCTATTTGGGGTTCTATAAAAAAAAAGGATACACACTACTGCAGTGTTATGTTTGCCTGTTTGGCTAGAGAAGAATGTAAGACTGTTTACACAGGATAAAAGGGAAGCTGAAGTGTTACTCAGAAATGTTATCGGTTGTACACTATAGAAAAAGATGAGAAAGAGTACAAGCAAGTCGGCAATATCTTCTGATGCTAGAGTCGGATACAAGTTAAAATTTGGTCTGAATCTGTTTATGGTTTGAATTGCCGATTTATATGTTTTTTTACAAATCTTACCAGAGGATTTGTCATTAAAAACTAGCAGCTTATTGATGTACTTTTGTGATTGATCAATAAACTTCTCATTCTCACAAAAAATATATAACGTTGGCGACCCCCTTTCTAGAACAAATATAATCTCAGTTTGTAGAAAAATCAGTGATGATTAGATTACCTTTCGGCCATTATCAATAAGTATCCCATCACAAAGAAGTAAGTAGAGCTCCTTTCCAGTGGTGTACTCCATATGCTTGTCTGATCTATGAATTATATCTTGATAATCACTCGGCATAATTTTCTCAAAATTTAAACCTTCATCTGATATTGATACATCTTCAAGTCCTACAATCCCGTTATGTACTTCCCTCTGTAAGTTAAAATATGAATAGAAAATCAAACCATTTTGTTGAACTGAATTTATAACTCATCAATGAAGAATATAATATTATACTCGTTAATAAAGGCTTGTTCCGAAAGAGAGAAATACCATCTCTACAGGTTGAAACTCAATTCCATGAATCAAGATATCAGGCGATTCTTCTGCTCCAAAACTTGAAATTTTATTTAACATAATGTCAAAATTGGCATTCTTGTCACCACTGACAAAATGCCACAATCTAATATTCATCCACCCATCCTGTCTTTGTTCTGCCATATGTATAGAGGATACATTCAGCTCTTCACATTGCCATTTTATCCTCATCCACTCTGATGATTTGCCATACATAACTTGATGTTCCCGTTGCAAAGAAAACACCAAGCTGGCTCCATACATGATGCCAGAGGATAGCACACTAGTAGCTATTCGGCATTTAATTTTAAGGTTTTCTTTGTAAGGAAACCGCGCCACCTCTGAAAATCTGCAACTTGTATTTTTATTAATATAAACAACAGCACTTAGGATCTAATGAGAAGAAATCATAAAATGACTTTTTTGTTGTAGTGAACGTGAGAAGCATACATGTAGAAATTGTATTTCACAGTATACAAGTGCTTACAAAACATTTATCATGCATGGCAATTCATGAACAAAAAGATAGAGAAGTTACCTGAAGTTATTTCTTGATTCCCATTCATACTTTTTCGAAGACGGATATAGAAATGTTCTTGGTGATATCAATTCACATTTTGATCCTTGATCGTTTATTGAAAAAAACTGTTTGTAAGAAGCAAGTTCAAACTAATTAACATTACATGATTATGAATTCAGGTATACAAATGTATGAGTGTAATTTTGTATGAATTCTAAACTTGTATATATGTACGCCGTCTAATTCTAAACTTCTATATATGTACACCGTCTTATTAGTTAATTAACAAAGTGTACGAGTGTAATTTTGTAAAAATTTCGCCATCCATATATGATTCATTTTGTAGGTCTTCAACAAACAAAGTACTGTAATTCATACGGATTGTGTTACCCTCCCTGTTCATCAAATGTATTCGTAGTCGTAGTAATGAAGCATAGTAAATGAATAAAACCTAAAGGACTCATGCATGTGTATAAGGTATTACTCTTTTCGCATTATCGAAGAGAATTCCCTTGTGAAGAAGCCTTAAAACTTTCTTTTTGGTAGCATTGACTGCAAGTGGGTTCAGTATGTTTATTATATCTTCAGTGTCCTGACGTAGTTTTGGCTCCCCATCTTCATATTTGAACCTCCAATGTTCACAAGAGTTGAAATCCTATTCACATCCCACCAATCAGAATTACGATTTGTTTTCGTAAATTAAAGACAGAAAATTAAGGAAGTTTAAGACTAACAAATAAATAGACATACTTCTTCATACCCAAAAAATGAAAGATATACTTAAAGTAACATGATGTCGCTTGATAAATCATTTATTGTATTACTATCATGGGTAGGGGATCCATTGAGAATAAAAATTAGAATGAGAAGTATTTCTAGCCACACATTTCAAATTATGAGTGAGACTTTAACGGAGATGCAATCATTTTTGTAGGTGCATCCTTCTCATTTTAATTTTATTTCAATTTGATCCTAGCTGAACTATCATGTGAAGTATGCAACTTTTAAGAAATTTAGGCATTCCAGAGATTTCTTGCAAACTTCTAGATGGACCCTAAATTCCTAATGGTAGTGGAAAAGGAAGATAAATAATTACTTGATCTCCAATTGCAATTTCAAGATTTTTAATGACATCCGCCATCAGTGGTTGTTCTTGCCGATATCTCTGCAAACATTGATATGCAACTAGATGAGTATCAATTTGTTGTTGTTGGCCATATATGGGTATTGCTATAAAGAGCTATTCGGTTTAAAAAATCATGTAATGTAGCTTAATTACCTCGATTCTCAGTATATCTTCAAGCTCTTTCGTGACAAGTTCTATGGGAGGCCGTTGTTCTCGATCATCCAGCAAGCATCTGTAAGCAATTGCTGAAAATCTGTCCATGGTATATCTGGTCATTTGTTCTCTTATGCTAGGTTCAACAATCTTGTCAACTTTATTATTTCTATAATATTCTTTGGCTGACATTGCTGATAACAAGAAGCCATCAATCGTTTTTTCTTTTTAGTGATATCAATTAGGACTCTAATGGTGCACAGTCTCCCGCATAAAACTTCGAACAGTACCATACCAAAAGAATATACATCTGATTCTTTCTTCAAGACACCACTGATGTTGTATTCCGGTTCACAGTAACCACGTGTGCCCCAAGCACTTTCAAAAATGTTATCATCTCCATATGAATTTACTGAACATAACTTGGACAATCCAAGATCAGAAATCTTAGCAACCAAATTCTCATCTAGCAAAATATTTGCACTTTTTATATCCCCATGGATTGTGGTTCGATGCTCTTGATCAGCATGATTATGAAGGTGATCCAATCCCCGAGCTGCACCCACACATATTTCGAGTCTTTGCAGCCACGTAAGAGTATAATTAGTACACGTTAGATACTTATCTAAACTTCCATGTTGCGCGTATTCATAAACAATAATATTCTCTCCTTGCTCGTTGCAATAACCAACAAGAGAGATGACGTTTTCATGCTCTTGACAAAACAGAAACTGAATCGCTGTCAAAAAATCCTCTATCCGTAGTCCTAAATTCGGATCCAACCTCCTTACAGCAACAATGGTATGTTTTCCATAGACAGAGAGTTCTCCTTTGTACATCTTACCGTATCTTCCGTACCCAATACACGTTTGGAAGTGATTTGTTGCTTCTTCTATCTCCTTAAATGGCTTTTTCAGTTGTGACATTTTGTCTGCGTTCTATCAATTTAAAACACAATGAATATTTAAAATTTACTCTATCTATATATTGAAGATTTAGAGTTCCCATGGTCGATCTAAGTAACTTGTATGTGCAAAGATCAACTAACAAGACAATAATGAGATATATTTGACACATGTGAATAAAATTAAATAGGAATAGATAACATGTTTATGACACTTGCTTAATTGGCTTGTTTTGTTAATAAAATTTGCAGTTCAAAAAATAAATAATTATTGTATAAAGTTAAATCTGTGTGTCCCAATCACCTCCCAACTTTATTTTAATTTCAAAATATTTGTAACTTTCCATCATATAAATTAAGGAACTATGATTGAAGTGTCTCAATGAATTATATGTTGCATACTGTAAAACCATAGAGATAAGACTTACTTGACGCTCAAATATATATTCAAGTTCTTCCACGATATCAGCCATTGATGGACGTTCTGAGCGTTCCCTTTTTAAACATTGATACGCAATTCTCGAGAACCTTTCTACACACTCAGGTAAAATTTGGTCCTTTATACTATTGCTAATTATAGTATCGATTTTCCCTTCTTCGTAGCACTTTTGTGCCAGTTTTGATAATAGTTGAGGAACACCTTTGTGATATTGTACACATAGTCTTCCGCAGAGAACTTCAAATAACACGACACCAAAGGAATAGACATCACATTCTTTTGTCAAGTAGCCTGTCTCAACGTATAGTGGGTCGCAATACCCCATGGTTCCAACACCATTAGAGATAAGAAAAGTGAAATCCTGGTTAGCAAGACCAATTTTGGAAAGACCAAGATCTGAAATCTTAGCTTTCCAATGTTTGTCCAATAATATGTTAGCGCTTTTAATGTCACGGTGTAAGACTCTTTGTTGAGTCCCATTAGGATCATGAAGGTACTTTAGTCCACGTGCAGCCCCGATGCATATATAAAGTCGTTGATTCCAAGACAAATCGCTACTACTTAGATAGAAGTCGAGACTTTTGTTAGATAGATACTCGTACACGAGGATATTCTCACCATCCTCATCACAAAATCCCAAGAGAGATACGAGATTCTCATGTTGGTAACGACAAAGCATCATGATCTCTTTCCAAAACTCAACTGTGCCTTGACCAAGTGATCTATCCAAACGTTTTACAGCAACTAAAGTGACCCCCAGTATAGGTAGGACAATTTCTCCTCTATAAACCTTCCCGAATCCACCCTGACCGATACAGTTGTTGTCTCCAAAGTCATTGGTGGCAGATTTTATATTTTTGAGTGGAATCTTGAGACGTTCGAACTCTTTCATGGAAGTCATTGTATTGTTTGTGATGATGATAAGAGGAAAACAAATAGTACGTCTAAATAGCCAAGTCAAGTCTGTCAACTAAATGATAAAAAGAAAAATAAATGACGGACCAGATACTGTCTAGCCTGGTGGAATTTTGGAATCTGGTGGTGGATGTATTTGTCTGCAAGAATTTTATTGTTTAGAAATTATTGCAGTGTTTTTCATAGTGATTTTGTGAAGAATATGTAAATGGGAGAGAAGAAAGATGATTTTTCGTGATTTTTGTTCTTGATTTTGTGAAATGAAGATAAGGTAAGAGAGGATGAGATGTCCTTCGGACCTACCTGGACTCACGTACACGGGCTCAACTTATACAATATTTTATGCGAGATACTATTTTTAATTATCAGCCGACAATTCTCTTTAATATATAGTGTTAATTGATAAGTGATAAAAGAAAAGATGCAAAATGACTATTATACTCGCATTTGACTTGCACAACTAACGCTCGTTAAAGTGAATGACTAACGATACATAACGTTTCGCATTTAGGGATGGACGGTGCATTTTTTTTTTTGTTCAAAGACCGAAACTCGTCAGTCAACGCAAACCAGAAAGACGAACGGTATAATTTACTCTAAAAAAAATGAATGTGCCAATCAACACTCAACAATTTTATATACCATCAGGTAACGCTTTGTAGCTATACATGCATACATGACGTTGTCTACTTCATTTCATCACCTTCTAGATGTATTACTAGTCACTAAAACAAAATTTGTAATTTGCTCACGCTTATTTGTTCGCATTGTTAGAAAAGTATGTAAAATTTAATTAAATTGTTTACACTTAGGCTGGATGCAATCTATCAGAAACAATCGGTCGATCGATTGCCAAAACACAAAGCGACCGATTCCTCCTTTAGTCGCTTGGGATGCGTAGCTTTGGTCGGTCGCTTCTCAATTCCTATATCGATCGTTGAATCGACCGAATGTATATTGCACAATTCCAATAATTCCATTTAATCCAAACGGTTGGATGTTTATTTTAAAAAAAAAAAAAAAAAAAAAATAAATAAATAAAATAAAATAAAATCAATCTTATAAATACTCATCTCAAACACAAATCAAATTCAACTTCTCATCCATAAACCACTTCTAATCATGTCAAATAAAAACACTCCCACATCAAAAAACCCACGATCCTGATGAAGCGAAAAGTGTACCGCTTTTAGGGGGTCATTTAAGCCCTAAATCGTATTTATTTGATCAAATATTGCCCTAAATCGTTCCTTTTGTCATTTTAGGTACTTTGGAGAAGAAATCTGGAAAATGAAGCATTTTGAACGTTTTTGGAGCATAAAAGTGAAGAAAACGACAAAGTCTCAAAATCGGCTGAAAAAGTACCTTTGACGGCGTCAGGGATTGTTCCAGACGGCGTCATGGCTTGGCAAAAGAGGTAGATATGAAAAATACACGTGACGCGCCAGAGAGTTTTGCAATGGAAAGTCTGACGGCGTCACCCTTTAAGGTGATCAAGGCCATCACGGTTTAACTTAAAGAGAGACGGCGTCAAGCCCATTTCTGACGGCGTCAACCTTTGATAAGCCAGAGCGGATTTTGGAGCACTAAATAGGGACGGCGTCAAGAAGGCCTTCCGGGAACCCTAGACACGGCGAGGTGACGGCGTCAAGATCTACAACGTGACGCCGTCAGCCACTAAGTTCTATATATAGTTTTGCAATTTTTTGTCATTGGTGTGCAACTTTGTGAGGAGAAACCCTAAGACGAATTTCTGCCATTTTTAATGGTTTTTATACCCTTGGATCTCCCATGTTTAATTGAAGATAAGTATTCATTTAATCAATCAATATGTCTATGTGTTGTTTGATTATATCTTGTTCTTGTCTTTTAATTAACATGCTAGGCTAGATTTATCTTGTGTTTGCTTAGATCTAATGAAACCTAACTATTTATTATTGGTTATTAGTGTGTTATTAATTGTATTGGATGATTGTTTATCGATGTTAGGCTTAAGAAAACTGGCTAACCTCCTATACGGTAACTTGCTTGAACGTCTTAAGAAACATGAACCAATGCGTACTAAGGTTATTATGGTTGTATTTAATGCATGAGCGAATTCTAGTGATCCCATGTTAGACCATGTGTAGTGGGGTGGTTTGGAGAGTGGGGGGTTGTTTGCCACGTGGCATGTGGGGGTATTATGGGGCGCTGTTGAAAAAGTGGTGTAGTGGAGAGTGGGGGGTTGTTTGACACGTGGCATTCATTTTATAATACACTTAAATTAGTAACAGCACATTGAAATTAGTAACAGCACATTGAAAGGCCCCATTTTGTTTATTATCTCAAATAAAGTTGCAACATCACATTGAAAGGCCCCATTTTGTCAGATTGTTGGGGCGTTGTTTGAACAGCGTGGGAAGCAAAAAAAGAGACAACAGCGCCCCTCCGTTTTGGAGGAGGGGGCGCTGTTGGGCGCTGTTGATGATTATTTTAGGTGCTTCAGCGCCCACTACACATGGTCTTAGGAGCTTCCTAGCCGGCTCGACATAGGAGTGAAGTAGGAGCTTGTAGAGTTGGGGAAGTACGTACGCCACCCCATGATTGGTATTAAGGAATACACCCGTCATCCACGCAATTAATACATACTAATCAACCGGTAAAAGATAGTTAGGGAGTAAGGAAATCTAAGTAAACACATTTCTCTCCATATAAGTTTTACAACCTTTTCATTTTCAGTTATTTTATTTTATTTGCACTTGTAGTCATTTGGGTTAGTTGACTAGCAACTAATTCCGCCCACTCCTTCAAAACCCGAGATTTTACTTGCTTTTTATAAAATATAAAAATACAAAAAGAATCTTCCCTCACCCTTAGACCTATTAGAGTAGTTTTTCAATCCTAACGACACTATTCCCCTAGAGAACGATCAATCCCCCGGTACTTGCCACTTCACTATACTACATCGGTCAGGTACACTGCCTGGTGGGGATTGCAAGCCTCTTGAGATCCCTCGAGAGGTAAAACCTGTTGTAAGGTCGCAAAACCACGCATCAAGTTTTTGGCGCCACTGCCGGGGAATAGTTATTGTTTAGGTTGAATTTTTATTTTATTAGGTCTACTCACTAGATTCCTTTCTAGTGAGATTTTATTTTCTTTTTCTAGATTTTCTTTAGTCTCTCTTTTTCTGCTCTATCCATTGCTCAAGTCTTCCTTGGCCATCATGGTAAACGAAGATCTCTCCAATCTTAGAGTCACCAGGAGTCGTAGTTCACTAAGAGACCTTATTCCACCCTACGCAGAACCTGATAGGGAAATGCGAAGATTAAGGTGACTCTTTGCAACACCCGAACCATCTGGCATTGCCATCAACTTTGATGATGCCCTCTCCGAGGAAGAACCCAATCATCATTCTACACCTCCTAGCCCTCAAACCAATCACGATATGGAGGTCCCCGAAAACCCAATCCCTAAATGCCTCAAGGACTACTCTTCTCCTACCCCTCATGGTTTTTCCAATGCTATCGTTTTTCCAAATGAACACACGAATGGGGTCTTGCGTGCAACCGATATTTGGCTTGTCCAAAGTGTATGCAAGTTCCACGGATTGAAAACTGAAGATCCAATCCAACACATCAAGGACTTTCTGAAAATAGTGGATACCCTCCATACGGACGGGGCCACTAGAGATACCTCCCGGCTGCGATTTTTTCCCTTCACCCTTTATGAAAAAGCCGGAGACTGGTATAACCAACTTCCCTCCGAATCCATTTTCACATGGGAACAGCTTATCTCAAAATTCTATGAGAAATTCTTTCCAATATGAAGAACTTCAACGTTAAGAGACGAAATCTTCTGCTTCCATGTTGGACCAGCTGAACCCATTCACGAATCCTGGATCAGATTCAAAGATCTGATTAGACAAGTTCCTCATCATGGCATTGAACTCTGGCTTCTTGTCCAAATCTTTTATGACAGTGTCCCTAAAAGCGACCAATTTGGCATTAATAATTCGGTAAAAGAAAAAATAGCCAACCTAAGCGCTGAGGAAGGATGGAATAGAATTGAGGAATACGCAAATGATCAAGACGATACCTGGGATGAATCCGATTCGATCATGAGCATTTCCAAGATCATGAAAGAGCCTCCTTTTGCTAGCCGGTTGAGTAGAATGAATGATCAAGTCTCTTATCTAGACAAGTCACAACCAACTAAACGGTTGTCAAACCTATACTTGATATGCGACCAATGTGGTGGCCCGCATGAAGTGGAGGAATGCGGGGATGATACCACCACCGAACAAGCATGCTTGTCAAGCCACGACATCTTCGATGATCCTTCGTTCTTAACTTTCTACCAAAACAATGATTTCACCCCTTGGGGAAATCTTGTGAGAGAAGAGGGAGGAGGAGAATATCCTGACTACAAGGTTAGGAGCACTTTTGAGGATGATCTTGGGCATTTCACGTTTGAAAAGAATCTGCGACTAAATGGTCTCGACAACCTCATCAATAGCCAACAA
Organism: Artemisia tridentata subsp. tridentata; assembly: GCA_021014915.2. NCBI lineage: Eukaryota > Viridiplantae > Streptophyta > Magnoliopsida > Asterales > Asteraceae > Artemisia > Artemisia tridentata. The sequence continues at coordinate 81,175,806 of CP139506.1, forward strand.
AACGACCTAAAGGCCAAATTCGCAGAACTCAACGCCACTCTCGACGGCCTTGGCGAACCTCAAAGAGATCCCTTACTCGCCATCACCACTCGTGCTGGAACAACTACTAAGGATCCACCTTACCCAGCTCAACAATCTAACGTCATGGAACCCAACACCCCTCATGAGGAGGAAGATAATGTGAACGATGAAAATCCCGAACAAACCCCTCCGGTAACTCCCTCTCCACCTACTCCAACCAAACAGCCCATTAAAGTCCCATACCCGTCCCGCCTCAAGAATCAAAAGGTTGAAAATGATAATAAAAGATTCTTGTCATATTTGAAGAATTCGGTCGTCACCATACCCCTTCTTGATGCATGTTACCATATGCCCAAATATAGTACATACTTCAAGAAGCTGCTAACCAACAGAAAAGGGCTCGAGGGTCTTGTAACCTTAGGAGAAGAATGTTCTATGGTGACTCAACGAGGGCTGCCAAAGAAGGTGGACGATCCAGGTAGTTTCACCTTGCCCTGCTCAATAGGATCTCTTTCAGTCAAGAATGCTTTAGCCGACTTAGGAGCAAGTATCAATCTTATGCCGCATTCCATGTTCCTCAAATTAGGGTACTCTGGATTGAAATCAACCCGTATGAACATCCAACTAGCCGATAGATCAGTCAAATACCCCTTAGGAATATGTGAGAATGTGCTGGTTAAGGTAGGGAAGTTCAAATTTCCAGTTGACTTCGTCATCTTAGAGATGGAAGAAGATGACCTAGTGCCCATCATTCTGGGGAGGCCATTCCTTGCAACTGCTCGGGCTGTTATTGATGTTCATGACGGCAAACTAACCTTACGAGTGGGGGCCGATAGCTTAACCTTCGACATCAAGGACACAATGAATCTTTCTCTCGAAGCAGATAATCAGCTATATTTCATCGAAGAAATCAATGAACTGTCCGACGAGATTGACAATTGTATAGATGAACAGGTGGAAGCTGGTTGGTTGCGAGATGAAGCTTTCTTACCCATCTTAGAGGAGGAGAAGACTATGGATGTGAATGCAGTCTCCTTCTATCCCAGACAAGAAATCGAACAGCTAGAGCTTCGTAAACCCGAGAACAAACTTAAACCTTCCATCATCGAGCCACCCACGTTAGAACTCAAGGAACTCCCAAACAACCTTGAATATGCCTTCCTCCAAGGAGAAGATCAACTTCCGGTAATCATAAGCTCTTCTTTGAAAAGTGAACAAAAGGATAAACTCTTAGGAGTTTAAAAAAAATATAAAGGAGTTATAGCATGGAGTGTAGCCGACATCAAGGGGATTGACTCTACCTTTTGCACGCATAAAATCCTCATGGAGGAGGATTATAAACCCACCGTGCAACCTCAAAGGCGAGTAAACCCCAACATAAAAGAAGTCGTAAAAAAGGAAGTCATTAAGCTCCTAGATGCAGGGCTAATTTACCCAATTTCGGACAGTCCATGGGTAAGTCCTGTACAGGTTGTACCAAAAAAGGGAAGAATGACGGTGGTGAAGAACGATAAGGATGAGTTAGTGCCTCAACGAACAGTAACTGGATGGCGTGTGTGCATCGATTATAGGAAGTTGAATGATGCAACCCGAAAGGATCATTTCCCTCTCCCATTTATCGACCAAATGTTGGAAAGGTTAGCAGGGCATGAGTACTATTGCTTCCTAGATGGGTTCTCAGGGTATTTCCAAATCCCTATCGCTCCTGAGGACCAAGAAAAGACTACGTTTACATGCCCTTATGGCACCTTCGCCTACAAGCGAATGCCCTTTGGACTATGTAACGCCCCCGCCACTTTCCAGCGCTGCATGACAGCAATCTTCCATGAGTTAATGGAAGACAGCATGGAGGTCTTCATGGATGATTTTTCGGTCTTTGGAAACTCTTTTGATCGCTATCTTGCTAACCTTGAGAAAATGCTCAAACGTTGTGAGGAGACTAACTTGGTACTAAACTGGGAAAAGTGCCACTTTATGGTAACAGAAGGGATTGTGCTAGGGCACAAAATTTCAGGAAGTGGAATTGAAGTAGACCGGGCAAAAATTGAAGCTATATCCAAACTCCCCTATCCAACAACTGTCAAGGCAATCCGTAGCTTCTTGGGCCATGCTGGTTTCTATAGGAGATTCATTAAAGATTTCTCAAAGATAGCTAGACCAATGACTCAGTTGCTCGTGAAGGATGCCCCGTTCGACTTCTCTCAAGAGTGCAAGGATGCATTCGATCGATTGAAGCAGAAACTCACCCAAGCTCCAATTATGGTCACCCCTAACTGGGAGTTACCCTTTGAAATCATGTGCGATGCTAGCGATTATGCTGTTGGGGCAGTATTAGGCCAAAGGCTTAACAAACACTTTCAGCCAGTATACTACGCTAGCAAAACCATGAATCCTGCCCAGGAAAACTACACTACCACTGAAAAGGAATTACTAGCCGTGGTATTTGCTTTTGATAAGTTTCGCCAGTATCTTGTCCTCTCTAAAATGGTTGTTTTTACGGACCATTCAGCTCTTCGATATCTTTTCACTAAACGAGATGCTAAACCGCGGTTAATTCGTTGGATCTTACTATTGCAAGAGTTCGATATAGAGATTCGTGATAAGAAAGGAGCAGAGAATCTTGCGGCTGATCATCTCTCTCGTCTCGAAAACCCCAGCCTCGCTGAATCTGACAAGAGTGAGATTCGGGAGTCATTTCCTGAAGAGCAGCTCATGTCAATAAATGATTCTGAACCATGGTATGCGGATTATACTAACTACCTGGCAAGTAGAGTCATTCCTGAGCATATGAGCAGGCATGAAAAAAGGAGGTTCTTCAATCAATTAAAGTATTACTTTTGGGATGAACCTTTCTTATTCTGAAGATGTCCGGATCAGGTAATCAGGCGTTGTGTTTCAGAAAAGGAGGCTGTCAGAATTATGAAAGAGTGTCATGCAGGTCCATCTGGAGGACATCATGGAATGAACACTACTGCACGAAAGGTCTTCGACGCGGGATTCTATTGGCCTACAATATTTCGTGATGTGAAGGGAATGATACAAACTTGTGACGCATGTCAAAGAGCTGGGAATATCTCTAGAAGGGATGAAGCCCCACAGAATTATATACAAGTTTGCGAGGTTTTTGATGTTTGGGGAATTGATTTCATGGGACCCTTCCCATCTTCAGGAGGGAATGAATACATCTTAGTGGCCATTGATTATGTTTCGAAATGGGTGGAAGCACAAGCCCTTAGGACTAACGACGCTAGGGTAGTCATTCATTTCTTAAAAAAATTGTTCGCTAGGTTCGGAATTCCGAAGGCTCTTATTAGTGACAGGGGAACCCATTTTTGCAATTCGAAAATGGAGAAAGTTATGAAAAGATATGGAGTCTCTCACCGATTCTCCACCGCTTACCATCCTCAAACCAACGGTCAAGTCGAAAACACTAATAGAGCCATAAAGAGAATATTAGAGAAAACGGTCAATCAAAACCGAAAAGATTGGTCTTTTAAGCTCGATGAGGCTTTGTGGGCGTTTCGAACCGCTTATAAGACACCAATCGGGACAACCCCGTTCCCTATGGTATATGGCAAGGCATGCCACCTTCCAGTAGAACTGGAACACAAGGCATATTGGGCACTTAAGGCTTGTAATCTGGATTATACGGTTGCGGGAACAAATAGATTCTTACAGATCGAAGAGCTCGATGAATTGAGATTAGAGGCTTATGAATCTTCTATTACATACAAAGAAAGGGCAAAAAGATGGCATGACCAACGGATTAAGAGACCCAAGGAGTTTTCAGAAGGAGACAAGGTCTTATTATATAATTCTCGCTTAAGACTATTTCCTGGGAAACTTAAATCTAGATGGTATGGACCTTTTACCGTAAGGAGCTCCTCTAAAACCAGAGCCGTTGTGTTGATTGACGACGAAGATAGAGAATTCACTGTGAATATACAACGAGTCAAGCATTATCAAGAGAATGGTAATGAAATGATCAATGAGGAAGACATAACTTTTGATGAAGAAGTCACGTAATGTACGAGGACTTTGAGTCTAGCTACAAGACTCGTTAATAAAGAAAAGCGCTTCTTGGGAGGCAACCCAAGCTTTATTTGCTTTGTGTGTTTATTTGTTTGGTTGTTTGATTTTATTTGCTTCCGTATGTGTGTTTAATTTTTATTATTATTGATTCATGTTCAAAACCAAATTGTGAAAATGCTTTATCTTGTTTTTAACTTCGTCTTAACTACATATAAAGGTATTTTGCAAAAGTTAAGTGTAAGGGAAATCCAAATCGGTTTATTAGAACAAATGAACATGAATCGTAATAATATTAAATTAACATACATATTAGTATTTGTTTGAGTCAAATGCTTGTATCGAGTCATAATGATATTTTGCAGGAATTCCAGGAAGTAAGGTATAGGTTTTTCCAGAAATTTTTCGGAAACTGAACATGAGAATTCTGTCAGATCATTTCTGACGGCGTCAGGATTTACAACCTTACGGCGTCAGGTATTAATTTTCTGAAATTTTTGAAAGTTTTGTTTTCATAAAAAGTTTTTATTAAATCTCTAACTTATAATCTCCAGGAATCTGCAAAATAATCATTCCACAAGCATTATATCATTATATAGAATTTATCCCGCCGATGTTATGCAGGTTTTCGTGTTTATTTTCTCAGGTTTAACAGGTTATTTTGGACAAGGAGATGTATGTGGAATCTAGCTTTTGGCGATGCATTAGTCTTGGAGCTTCCACATTCTCTTGGAAGAAGATCTAACCATGTTACCTCTTTATCCACCAAACGAATCAGGGGAGTATTTGATTTCATTTTTTTTACCTTATTTACTTTTACATCTTGTTATTTGAACATTGGGGACAATGTTCATCTTAAGTGTAAGGGGGGGTAAAGTACGATACTTTAAAGAATGCTATTACGCTTGATTTTTCGTTTGTTTAATAGTATGTGTGTAATAAAACTGAGATAAATACTTGTTAGGGCAATTTTAGTGCCAAATTTAAAATTTTTTACAACATATAGGAGTGAAACTTTGATCTTAATGAGCGTCTCACGAATAGGAGTTATATGACTAGCACAAAACCGTACCACTACAAAAAATTTCCACCCCAAATATGTGAGGTTCGCCCCTAGAATTGGTAGGAAAAGCATTTATGCTATGATGTGTGTACCGGTAGCACTTAGATTCTAGAACTTGCGTTAGGACCATTCCGAGGCCACAAGTGAGACTACATTCATGTAGTTGATTTACTACATGATAAGAGGCATTAGGATCAACCCATTGTTTTACACCTGTGTTTTTGTTATAATTACTTTGGCTACATTGGTCAAGTAATTCTCCCACACCCTTTCCGTTGTACTCATTTTTAGTACACGATACCCCTAGTACACCCCTCAGAGCCTATCTTTTCTTTTCGACCTTTAAGCATTTTACTTAAAGGAAGAATTTGTTTACACCCCACTTAAATGTACACCCAAATCGCCTTAGCCTACCTTGTATGCACTCATTTTTAGTGCATTATTGTGACAACATTTGTTTAAACCCAAGTTAATTATCTAATTGATTACATGGTTGCTAAGTCGAGTCGTATCCTTGTACATATTGTTTTGGGACGATTGGGACTCACGGGTAAAGTACTAGTGTAACGGAGTAATGGGGAAGAAGAGCATTATTACCCCCATATGTGCTAAATATTTTAAAAGTACTCCAAGTGTTTCGATTATCTTAATTCGAATCATTAGAATAGTTATTTGTAAAGTTATGTAAAAGTTCAAGTGTAAGGGGATGCAACACCCCTATGATGTATTATTTTGGATGGTAGGGCAAGAGTGTATGGAAAAAAAAAATCGAAAAAATCAAGAAAAATACAAAAAAAAAAAGAGAAAAAGAAAAGTAGAAAAAACATATGGACTACCATCCCGTTTCATTTTATGTTTATTTTATGTTTTTGTTATTTTGTTTTTAGCTTAAGTCGAGTCTAGTCTTGGCTTAGCAACGCCATATTGTACATGTAATTAATCAAGATCTTTAACTCGCCACCAGTAAAATATCCCTTATCCAACAAATCCGTGTTTATCATATCCCTACACCTAACGTTATAACCCGTTTAAAAGCCCTCTTTGATAGTTTATCTTAGGTGCTTACGCCTAGTGGAGGAGGTTTTCGATCCTTTCCCAAGCCTATGGTAATCTATTTGCTATGACAGGTAGTGTGAGATATTATCCGTTTTCATTTATGAGATATACTTTTATGACACCTGAGAGATGTGAGTATCTAAACACTACTTGTGAGGTGCTAGTTTGTAATCTCCGTGCTTATTATGATTAAAGTGGAACGACTATTTGTTGTAATTACTTTTATATTAGCGTTAAATGACCCCTAACTTGTATTTTGATTAGAATAAAAGCGCATTTGCTTGAGGACAAGCAAATCTCAAGTGTAAGGGTATTTGATGAAGCGAAAAGTGTACCGCTTTTAGGGGGTCATTTAAGCTCTAAATCGTATTTATTTGATCAAATATTGCCCTAAATCGTTCCTTTTGTCATTTTAGGTACTTTGGAGAAGAAATCTGGAAAAGGAAGCATTTTGGACGTTTTTGGAGTATAAAAGTGAAGAAAACGACAAAGTCTCAAAATCGGCTGGAAAAGTACCTTTGACGGCGTCAGGGATTGTTCCAGACGGCGTCATGGCTTGGCAAAAGAGGTGGATATGAAAAATACACGTGACGCGCCAGAGAGTTTTGCAATGGAAAGTCTGACGGCGTCACCCTTTAAGGTGATCAAGGCCATCACGGTTTAACTTAAAGAGAGACGGCGTCAAGCCCATTTCTGACGGAGTCAACCTTTGATAAGCCAGAGCGGATTTTGGAGCACTAAATAGGGACGGCATCAAGAAGGCCCTCCGGGAACCCTAGACACGGCAAGGTGACGACGTCAAGATCTACAACGTGACGCCGTCAGCCACTAAGTTCTATATATAGTTTTGCAATTTTTTGTCATTGGTGTGCAACTTTGTGAGGAGAAACCCTAAGACGAATTTCTACCATTTTTAAGGGTTTTTATACCCTTGGATCTCCCATGTTTAATTGAAGATAAGTATTCATTTAATCAATCAATATGTCTATGTGTTGTTTGATTATATCTTGTTCTTGTCTTTTAATTAACATGCTAGGCTAGATTTATCTTGTGTTTGCTTAGATCTAATGAAACCTAACTATTGATTATTGGTTATTAGTGTGTTATTAATTGTATTGGATGATTGTTTATCGATGTTAGGCTTAAGAAAACTGGCTAACCTCCTATACGGTAACTTGCTTGACCGTCTTAAGAAACATGAACCAATGCATACTAAGGTTATTATGGTTGTATTTAATGCATGAGCGAATTCTAGTGATCCCATGTTAGGAGCTTCCTAGCCGGCTCGACATAGGAGTGAAGTAGGAGCTTGTAGAGTTGGGGAAGTACGTACGCCACCCCACGATTGGTATTAAGGAATACACCCGTCATCCACGCAATTAATACACACTAATCAACCGGTAAAAGATAGTTAGGGAGTAAGGAAATCTAAGTAAACACATTTCTCTCCATATAAGTTTTACAACCTTTTCATTTTCAGTTATTTTATTTTATTTGCACTTGTAGTCATTTGGGTTAGTTGACTAGCAACTAATTCCGCCCACTCCTTCAAAACTCGAGATTTTACTTGCTTTCTATAAAAATATAAAAATACAAAAAGAATCTTCCCTCACCCTTAGACCTATTAGAGTAGTTTTTCAATCCTAACGACACTATTCCCCTAGAGAACGATCAATCCCCCGGTACTTGCCACTTCACTATACTACATCGGTCAGGTACACTGCCTGGTGGGGATTGCAAGCCTCTTGAGATCCCTCGAGAGGTAAAACCTGTTGTAAGGTCGCAAAACCACGCATCAGATCCCGACTACCCCAAAACAACTTCTCGCCGGAAAACAACTTTGAACTACACGGCATAACACCACCACAACAACGGGGTATTCGATTTCGTGCACCCTCTTTTGAATACTCATCACGATTACCACAACCCAACCAAAATCAAAACATGTTTTACCTTAATCGTCCATATGTTCCACCATATCGTCCTAATACGGATTATTACCAAGAACCAAGTGGGTCGTCGTATCGGCCTAACATGGATTTCTCGCAAGCTCCCCAATATTATCAAGATTATTCCCCGATTCGGGATGTTAATCTTGATATGAATTTTGATGATTTCATGGACAACCAAGATGCGTCAATGGGTCAAGGTTCGGGTCACGGTTCTTACCATGATTCGTACCACGGTTCTTTCGCCATTGAGGACGATGACGATGTCGAAGAGACATCACCCGTCAAACCAAGAACCGCTTCCCGACGTGCTACAAAGGCGAAGGCGAAGGACAAAGGGAAGAAGGCCGAACCGTCCCAAAAACAGACTAATTGGACAAAGGCAGAAGAGGTCGCTCTTTGTAAAGCTTGGGTATTTGTCTCAGAAAATTCCGAACGAGGTAACGCTATCAACAAGAACCGCTTTTGGGAATTGGTGATAGCGTATTTTAAGAAAGAAACCGGTTCAGATCGAAGCTACGACTCTATCGCAAGCAAATGGAAGAATTGGATTAGGAGTAGGGTTGGAAATTTTGCTGCTATCATGGAAAATATCAAGCTTAACCATGGTAGTGGTGAAAATGATGTTGATGATAGTGAGAAAGCGTTGAGGGAATACCGTACGCTTTACAAGCATGAGTTCACCTTGATGGAATGTTGGAAAATCTTGAGGAATCACGATGCTTGGAAGACGGAGGGGGAAGCTATTCGAACGAATAGTAGGAAGAAAACAAAGGGCTCTACAACAACTTCGGGGTCAACACAAGGTCCTTTGAATTTTCATGAAGTCAATGATGATGAAACTGAAGATGATACTAGAGAATCACGACCAGAAGGTCGTGACGCAGCAAGGAGGAAATCATCGTCCTCCTCTCGTGAACCACCACAATCGTTTGTAGCTTCGATAAGCAAGAACTTCTGGGGATCGAAGCCATCAAAAGAGGGAAAAAATAAGGTCGGTGGAGATGAATATAGGAAGATGAAAGAAGCAGAGTTGGCCATCAAAAGAGAAAAAGTAGCACTTCAACGAGAACAGGTCGAACTCATGAAACAATCGACGAAGAACCAAGATTTTCTCTTATACTACACCAAAATCGACCCAACATTGCCCGAAAATGAACAAAATCATCTTAGGCAGCTTAAGGCAGAAATCAAAGCAAAATACAATTTGTAGCTGATTAGTTTACGTTTTTAGTTCAGTATTGTAATGTTTTTAATTCAGTATAGTAATGTTTTTATTATTACCGAATTTTAAGTATATTAAAAAAAAAAAAAAAAAAAAAATAAAAAAAGCAGCCGGTGACCCAGGTCGTTTTGGTCACAGAGTGTGCCCAGCCTTATAAATATGCAAAAAGTTAATACTAATGTGAAGATCAATTTGTCACACTTGTTTTCTTCACACTTCCTCTTATGCAAAAAAAAAAAAAAAAAAAAAAAAAGGGTGTCACAAATTAATTTTCACATTTTCAAGTGTGGAAAAATCATAAATCCTTCAATACTTATAAATGTGATTTTTTTTTACTTTTTGTTTTTTAAAATTTGTTCACGCTATAAATGTAATGATATTTTACACATATATAAGTATCAATAAACTGCAAACAATTATATATTTTTTAAAAGTGTGAAGAATTAAGTGTGTAAAAATGAACTTTTTGTTGTAGGTGAGTATTTGAACCCATTTAAACACATGTGTCCTAATACATTATAATTTATGCGCATTGTTAACTTTAGTTTTTGTTCTTAAAATTATTATAATACATGTATGTGATTTGTTAACTTGCATTGCGGTGGAAGGCTAGGCGTCACCAATGAAATATCTAGCCAAATTTTATTTTAGGGTTTAAGTCATACAATAAATATGTATTTTTTCAAATATAGTGATGTGATATGTATACTAAAAAGCCTACCTGTCTAATACCTCTACTTTAAGTTTCGTGCTAATATGCCCGTCAAAACCTTTTGTCACCGTTATAATTTTCGACCCTAACATGTGGCATGTTATGTCATTAAAAATGACACCTTGCATCCACGTCATGTTTTCATCTTTATATACCACAAATGCTACGCCGTTTCTAACCCTAACTTCTTTCCTCAAACCAATTGAAGTCTCCAAATCCAAAATAATGTCCTCATCTTCATCTCAATTCAACTTGATTTGACCAATTCCCACCTATTGCTTTTGTGATGAACCCGTGGTGGAACAAACATCAAGAACTCCTAGCATCCCTGCTAGAAGATTCCGTGTTTCCCTTATCCTAGTGTAAACCAAAGCATTGATCTTTTTTCTTTTTTTTTTCCTTTTTTTTTTCATTGAATTTCTTTTAATTCTATATAATTTCCTTTTGTTTTTATTAATTTTAGGATTCTAGAAAGCAATGCAGATTTTACTACTTTCTTGACCCTGAGTTACACTATGGTTACTAAAAATCTGAGATACACAGACCCTATACTCAAGTATGTGAACTAAGTCAAGAAATGCAAGTTCAAGAATACACCAATAGGGCAAGAATTCAAGATTTGGAGTTCGAAATGAATGAAAGCACACACAGTGGTGAATGCTACAAGAAGGTTGTTATTGTGTTTATTGTGGTGGTGTTTGTGATGTATTGGTCGTGTTTGGTTATAATATCTAGCTTTATGCCATTTTTTCCATCAATTTTGGCAAATCATGTGTCTACCAGTATTAGAAACTTCATTCACATTCTCATATAGATTTTTTATCCTATTCTTCCTAAGCCTACCTGGCATATTCTGTTAGAATTTAATAATCATGACTAATTCATATATATTAATCAAGTAATCATATTACATATGCGGAAGCGTAGGATTTATTTTAACATATAAAGAATTAACCGAAACATAAAGAGAACGTACCTTTTAATTCTAGCACAACATGAATCAAACTTCAAATCTTCTTCTTTAATATCAAGAATGGATTAACGAGATACCCCTTACTGTTTTGTATCTCAATCCAAGATTATTAACTATAGTGAGTTAATATCCACAATCTTGTACACACGTACTATAACCGAATTAATGAGATTGCTAGATCTTGAAAACACAAAATAAACCAAATAATTTTGTTTATAAAAACAAGGTGGATCGACCCTATTAGGGTTTAATTCGATCGACCAAAACAAAAGAGAAGAAGAAAAGGTTTTAGGGTTATAGCTAGTGCACAAGAAGTAAAGAATGAATAACCCCTAGCCTTGTATTTATAGATGAAGTATCTTGAAGAACAAGTTGGCAATGGGTTGGCTAACCCTAGCCCATGTACGACCGGCCTAAGGGATCCCTAAGGATTCCGGAAGCTTCTTGTTCCTCTAATTTCATCTATAGTCCTTCTCTTATTCCTAACGGTCGTTAATCAATTTCCGTTAACTACTTAACGTCCGTTAGTTGTTATTTTTGTGTTTCAATAATTAAATATATAACGGTTTATATATAATTATTATACATTAATTCCTCATACGTAATGTGTGCAATCACGTGGTCCCGAGTTCGATTCTAGACATACACACATTAATATTTGTCCATTAAAACTAATAGCTCCCACTTGGACATCTATTAATAGTGTAATGACATTGGTTAGCGTCTAGCAACACGCCAATGCCCCTAGTACAACTCGGGTGGTGGTCTCCTGGAAAAACCATTCGATTATTCATCATCATACTTATCCTTTTGTTTCTAATACTACGTTAATAAAGATATGGATCTTAGTCATTTTTTATTAATCATTCTGTTTCTCGTTGTTTCTGATTGAGCAAGATTACCAAATCGTCTGAACGTATTCCAGATAGATCTTGGGCGTGGCCACGCAAACATCTTGTCAACCCTACGAGGGGCCCAACAGTATTAAACTTCAAAACAAATTTGAAGGAACAAATTCTCTCTTGACTACGAGCATAACTCATGAACTTTGCAACACTCCTGAAAACAATCCTTATAGCTACCAGTAACGTATAGCGGTAAATTGCTTCACAGAAATGCACTACATCCATGACAGTTATCTGATATCTCAAGTATGAGGATAACTATATTCATGATTTACTTGATGAAAAGATCCATAAAGTAAACTCATGAAGTTGGGATAAGTCCTATACTCAATTCATTGAATATCATATGAAATTGGCATGCCAACGCATCAATATACTTTTAAGTGTATTCTACCAATACTCAGATTTGTCTCGATTTAATGATATTCCCATATCATTAATTGACAACGGACAATTTAGAATAATTAAATTATTCATGGATTTAAACATGCAAATATATGATACAATATATTATTAATGAAAACAAACGTACCAAGTACTTTAATTCATTGTAAATAATAATTTCTTAACATCTCTTATTCAAATACTAAATAGATCAATGCATGATAATTCTAGTTAATGAATTATGCCTCAAGTCGTGTCAATCATACTTGTTGACCAGACATAAATTAACTAATTTTGATCTATCGGAATTTTGAGAATACTTATTTCAAGAATTCAATTAGTGAAGATCTTGTATGTGTGCATTTAACTATCTTGATATTGCCACATAATATTACATAAAATGCGTGACATCCTCAACCACCAATTTATGACAATTAAACTATCAAACCTTTTATAGTTTAAAGTATTCTAATTCTTTAATGTATAATGCAACTATGCTCTTAGTTAAGCATAACTGGTACACATGGCCATTAACAAGGATGAAATCCTACCATGACTAGTATTGAGTGTCATCTCAATTTCATTAGGATCATTGTATGCAAACAACAATATGCTCTTTAAAATTCCGTAAACTTTAATATACATTGTGTAATGTTTGATGTCTTCCAATCTTCAAGATTTGTCGGCTATAACGATTACGCAACAATTTTCCATATGGTTCATACTTAGAATTTAGGAGCAATTCCAGGCTGAGGATGTAATTCTATATCCAACCATATTAATTACACTTAGTTATCTAATAACTTTCAATTAGATATCAATATTGTCAAATCATCTTTCATCCAAGCATGATACAACAAATAACATGATGTTCACGAAAAATCCTTGTGTTAAACTTAGATTTCATTCATGTTATATCTTTTCAAAGATATGTTTCCTATTAGACTTTCTAATAGTATATCATGTTCTATTAGAATTAATTATTTTACCGCTTATGTTTATAACAATAAACATATATTCCAAGGTTGTATGTTTATTTCCTAAATCTTCAAGTGAAGTTTCATTCCAAACTAAGACTTAACATTTAACGTATATGGAATGTTACTTCCTATATGTTATACAACATATATGAAATAAGAAAATAAACATAACACTCCCACTAGCTTTCAGGAATACTAAGGAATTATCTTATTTTAATTATAAATCAAAACTTGGATTTAATAATTAAACATAAGTATATCTCCTAGATGCATGCATTAATCCATTCATTAATTATTGCACTTTGTATACTTCCAAATATTATTTGAATTCAAATACTCCTTTTAGTTACTTATCGTCCTCGCACAAGTAATTACTCGAGAAAGAGTTTTAATATTCCATTGTCAATTCATATTAATGAAACTAAGAATGACAATCATAATTTTTGTACATTTAATGTGCCTAGAAAAAATATTCAATCACAGTTAATTGCTTAAGTGTGATTAATAATCTTTTCATACATTAAATATGTTTACAAAATTTGTCCATATGATTTCTACACAAAGATTTAAACCTCTAGGATTTTCATTCCCTTTGAAGAAATTCATCATCATTCTATAGTCTAACTATAGAGTTCAAGATAAACTAAGTTTCCAAAACTAGTTATCTTTATGGACTGCATCTAAACATTCATAGTATGAGTAATTTGCCAAATTCAATATTTGCTATTCATCTTAATGACCAACAGGTTTACCATAATCCTGTAACTCATAACCCTTAACATATTATTCAAATATTTGAGATTTTCTTGCGGATCAATGAATGAGAATTCCATCATCTTGAGATTTAACATTAACATGTTTAATCCTCATCATGACTTTCACTAGTGTATTTTTAGAAGATTATGCATCTTGTAATTTTATCTTTTCAAGATAAAACCTCCCACTTACCTTTTGCAATTTATAGACTATCTATAAATACTTAGCAAGTAGAGCAACCCCATATTGTTCTCTTTTGGGACATTACAAATACAAATTGACAGTTCCTTACATTAGTTTGTTAATATCCTACTTCATAAGTTGTGTAACAAATTAAGAACTTCAATTTTAAAACTTAATGTGATTCATCACATTCCATAATAAATGGTTTCTTATTAATCTTCTAGCTTGGAGTCTTATTGATTATAAACAACCCATACTCAATTTTCTAACCTTGATAACTTTTGGAAGCAAAGAAGTTATAATTATCTTTAATCAAACAATACCAATAGAATATGATTCTCCTAACTGAACACACCACAAACTTGTGGTATTTCATTAGAACTAATATTGTGAGACAATCTAACAATATGTAAGATAAACTTATACTCCTTTTGGCTTACCTATTTACCAACTAAGTCAACTTAATGGTGAAATAGATTTTCAAAGCCAATTGCATGCTTTATAACACAAGTACTTTTTAACTAAGTCACTTCATGTCCATGTCTCAACAAGAAGACATAAACTTTTATAATCCCACTATACGTTATAAATCATTGATCAACTCAATGACTTCTTGTATATGTCTTAATAAAGAAGATATAACAAGCTAACGTCTTACTTTATATTAGTCTTGTAACAATTAAAAGACTTCATATTTATAGCTTTACAATAAAGTATAAACATGTATAACTAAAGTAATCATAAACACCACAATTTGGTTTCAATAGTAATTTCAAGTTAATTTATTACTTCATTTATTTATGACATTCCCAGAATACATAAATATTTAAATTTGAAGTAGTATTAGATTACTTCATTTATTTATGTCATTTCAATAATACATAAATATTTAGTTTGAAGTAGTCTCATTATCATTATGACACTTGTTCTAATAGGTATCTAATTTAGCAACAGTAAATTCTCCATGTACGGTGTAACACCCCGAAATCGGATCAGCGGAAACATACGGGTTGGGGGGTGTTATTGAATAGTTATCACAATCACAAGGTACAAAGAACGGTTTTACTTAATCCTTTTTAGAAGAAACGTTATGATTGAAAACATACAGTTTACAGTATTTAAAACAGTGCGGAAAATAAAGTTTCATAAAAGATTTAAAGTGGTCCCAAATAGTTTCTGAGTCTTCTATGACCATGCCATGCCCTTCGCCAAGCTCCTCCAAAGGTAAGATATGCAGCGGAAATGATTTAACACCTGAGATAAACATGCTAAAAGTCAACACAAAGGTTGAGTGAATTCATAGGTTTAAGTAAAGCAGTTGATCACAATATTTCAAGTTTCCAAGGAAATGGGCTTCGTTGTTATACACCCGAAAGTTCAGATATTACCACTGCACTAAGCTCATGACACACAAAGCGTTAACCAGCACCAGTAATTCTGGCGTAAGTCAACAGTAACCGCGGAATTTCGTAATCATAATAGTTGCCCCCAAAGTAGGTATTTTGCCAGATACCTAGTAACTCAATTATAGTACATCACATGCTGACCAACCTTAGTCATCATGGCGGGATGGTCAAATCCTATAGGCCTATAAACTATAATCGCGCTCACGCGCAGGTGATTAATGGTTCATGATCGAGGGTCTTGCTTTCGGCAAGGAAGGTATCTAGTGCTTGTCAGGTGGTTCGCAAAGTGGTTACTGCTTCACTCATAGTACCACAAAAGTATAAATGTTGTTTCAGCTCAAATAAAGTTTCAGATAGCAGAAAACATAGTTTTTAGTTCAAAGTATAGTTTTCAAACAATTGTAATCATAGTCAAAACAGTAGCATGTATCTCACCCCAAGTAGCTTATAAAATAGTTTAAGCAAGTAAAAGTGGGGCTATGAACTCACCTCAGTATGCAGCAATGCAAGATATCACAACATCACAACTGGCATCAAAGAGTAAAGGCACAACGATGATATCAAAAGTAGAGCACAACGGCATCAAAAGTACAAGCATAACGGTACTGGATCGGCACAACCTAACAAGTAACATGTTTCATTATTTTGAGTATAAAATTTAAAGTAGAGAAGATAGCAAGGAGCTGTAGATGCACATTGATACGACTCTATAGGAAACAGTGTCCTGGTGATACTCATACTTATGCAAGAACGTTTGTATAGTCAATGTGGTCTCGAGGTCTGTTAATACTTTCCCAGCTTTTTTTTTAATTGAAATGTAACCAACATTTATGTGTGAAAATGGAACAAAAATAGTTTGCAAAAGTTAATAATCTGGAAGAAGTTGTTGATAAAATTTTGTCCAAATTCGCTCTTAATCACGGAGTTTAATATTTAGCCTTCTTTTCCCTATTATGTAAGAAATGAGTGACTTCTTTAACCACTGGACCTGGCAGTCTGCATCTTGAAAATATAATAATTGGATAATCACATTGAAAGCACAATGCCAAACACCCCCAAGTGTCGACACTTTTTGTTTAAAATGTTTGTTCCTATGTAGACTTGCAATTCTGCAACGAAAAACTTACTAGAACTGATGCTAATGGTCTTCCGTATATTGGTCCTTTATCAAGATATGTCGTACCATCACAAAATTGTTTTGACCTGAAACGCAACACAAGAACAGTTAAAAATTAAAAAAGTTATATATGCTGATACTACTAAGCCAATCTATGGTAAAATTACTATATTAGTCCATTTATGCTATATATGTTTAATTAGTGTAATTGAAATGGAACAAATGAAATGGATGGTTTAATAGTTCGAAACAGGTCAAACTAATGAACAATTGGTGTTCGGCTGTTAAGATATAGCTAAGTAAGTTGAAGTAAGATCTTCTGGATATTTTAAGCAAGTTCATTCTGGAAGACAAAATTTAGATTGTTGTGTCGATAATTGTAATTGTTTATACATGTGAAAATGAAATTGTCCTCATGAGGGTAGTATGTGCGAAATCCACAAAAACAATGCTGTCAAAATTGGCCAAAAACAAAGGTGTCAAAAACACACAAACATGCGACCAAAACAGAAACCTTTTTCCTCGCTTCCCATTTTTCTCTTTCAACTTAAATTATTATAAATTGTAATATTAGTTGATATCTAATTATCACTAATGGTTCTTATGGCTTCCTTATTGTTGCTTACGTACATATGTTATCTTTTATCAGGAAATGGCATCGGGATTAAAGACCAATGTAACAGAACTTTTTCTTGACCGAACTCAAACTTTAGCATGAAACCAATCAAGGTCAGTTGCTTAGTCAAATTATGTTCATGATCAAATAGTATTTGCTAGCTTTGTTAGTTAAATGCCTCTGGATGATGATTTTATTATTATTTATACATTAGGAATTACGCTTTAAGAGATCTGACATAGAGCACAAAGAGCATTATGTGCTTAAATCAGTTATCCAAGTAAGAGCGATGAATGCTTTATTAGGTGGTTTGTTCTTATCCCATCCTGCAATGGATGCTTTATCAGTTGGTTTGTTCTTTTATGAGACACTGAATGGGATGTGGGTCTAACCTTAGGTAAATGTTTTTGACCAAATTAACATGTGTGGCGGGTAGATTTTAAAGAAGAGACTTAGAGCTTGCACACAAATATTGTAACACACGTAAGAGCGAAATTTAAAATCAATATTTTTTACTAATAGTAACTTTAAGTTACTACTATAGCCAACTGTGGTTTCAGATTTTGATGAAGTTGAAACCCGACGACAACAAAGACTCACCAAAGTCGATTTTACCTCATATTTCATCTGGAAATTTAGAGGTGGTTGCACATTAGAAGATGTATTGCAAATGGTTACTTGATAAAGCAACTACCTTTACAACCTTCGTATGATTTTCATTGGCTGTACGTGAGTGTAAAGAAACAGACATGTAGTTTTTGTTGGCACTATTTATTTGGTCTTTTAGAAGGTTATTGTTACGAGTTTTATATTTACGCGATATATATACCGGCAATATGGCCCAATTTTCACGATTGCTTTACATACATTTAGAATTCAACATTCATTATCATGAAGCTAGCCCGCCTTTCGGTTATAAATTGAATTTTGATAAAAATGATTTCGGTTATAAAAATGTTGGGTACTACCTTGTATGACAAATTTTATGCCGGTCCAGATTATGCATTTGCGCATTATATATATATATATATATATATATATATATATATATATATATATATATATTCTTTTTATAGAATACATGTAACACATTTATATTTTGAATAATAAAACTTAATGCTAGCGCCCCATCGGGGCGGGCCTAAGGCTAGTATTGTATATTAATAAGGTTTTCTCACCCGCACATTGCAGCTGGGGTTAAAGCTTGATCTCATTATGTGAAATCAAAAGAAGTGTGGACTTCAATTTGCAAACTGTAACACCCGGTAATTTTTCAAACCTATTTTACTAGCTAAATATTTACTTTTGCATCCCCTTAGTATTTAAACTTTTTCCGAACCTATTTGAACTTGAGAAACAGAGGACATCTTGTTAAACGTGAACGTTATTCACCAATCTAGCCGGCACAACCTAGAATACTTGAAACTATTTGATTTATTGATTTTAATTAAATCCGAGAAAACTATGCGTGTGAATACTCATTTTTATCAGAAAAATCGTTCCGAATGCAATGGCAAAAACCTCGTATCTTAAAACGGATTTTTACTATGTCAAATAGGTCCCACGGTGTTATTTTTAAAAGAATTGCAAAAGTTGCAAAACAACCCCTCCGCCCCTATACTTTTTGTTGGTACGAGTTTGGTCCCTCCTTGTGATATAAAACCCACTCAGGGTTTCTCCCTCCCTCATTTGGCACCCCACTCACAGGAATTTACATCTCCGGCGCCGCAGCCTCTTTTTCGGCCAACTTTCGGCCACCACCAAAACTCACCGCCGCGTAGATCGAGACCACCACATCGTTTCTGGAGAAGATCGGAGCAAGAGGAGAACGTTTGACCAAGATTTGGAGATCACCGCTGCTCACCACCGTGCACCGCCGCCACCTTTCTCTCTTCCCTCTCGTTCGGTAAGGCCACGCGCCACTTTCTTTCCATTTCTTTCATTTTTAACTAAACTCTAATCGGTATTAATAAAACTCTAACGGTTTTTACTTTAAAACTAAACTAAAACTATTGTTTTGAAACAAAACCGTGTGGATCTAATGTTTTTAACCCGTAACTCGCGTGACTCATTACCGATCCACTTGACTCGTCCGAGTCAACTCACGAGTTGAGTTGACTCGGATCCGGTTTGTATTTGTTTGGTGTTATTTGCTTTGTTTAAGCTTATTTTTGTTGTTTTGTAGCTCGGTTTGGAGTTTGG
This sequence comes from Artemisia tridentata subsp. tridentata, assembly GCA_021014915.2. NCBI lineage: Eukaryota > Viridiplantae > Streptophyta > Magnoliopsida > Asterales > Asteraceae > Artemisia > Artemisia tridentata. The sequence goes on from CP139506.1 coordinate 81,195,383, forward strand.
ATTGGTTTTGGTTATGTGTTGGGTTAGTCGAGAGTTTTAAGGATCGAATAGGATTGAGCCGTGACTCAAGGGAGTCACGGACTAGTGTGTTTTGGATTGGTTAAGTCTTTGATGGCTTTTGGTTGCGATATTAGTTAAGCCGAGACTCAAGGGAGTCGCGGTTGAGGTGTCGGTTTGGTTTGTTGAGTCGTATATTGGATTTGGGTGTCGACATGGGTAAGCCGTGACTCAAGGGAGTCACGAGCTTGTTGGTTAATGTTAGCCGAACCATGGGAATGGTATTGGTGTCAAATTGGCTGAGTTGTGGCTCGTGGGAGTCGCGACCTTGCCATAGTCTCGGTGTACGAGACATGTATATAGTTTTGGTGTCAATTGGTACGAGCCGTAGCTCAAGGGAGCACGGGCTCGAGTTGTTGTTAAGTCGTGTCCTCTTCATGTTAAGTCGTAACCGAGGTTAGAAAACCTCGAAGGTGTGTGTGTCGAGTTCGAGTTGGATTCGGACTTGGATTGTTTGGTTTAGTAGAATTGGGCTAATAAGCCCATACATGGTTTAGCAATGGTAACCTTGGGCCTTATAGCCCAAAGTAGTCCATGGTCGTGTGAGTTAAGTATTGGGCCGAAGCCCAATGCATTTGGTCTTTCGATTCATTTGTTTGTTGTAACGATTTATTTCCCTTCCGTTTACTAATTATTTCATTTTGTTTTGTCAATTGGTGTTTCGGATACTATTCGGGTAACTTGGGATATGATTTGGATTTGGAATAGACGTTATGATATAACCTATGCTTGGATGAGATTATTGGATTTGGGCGTTATTGAATTTATGGTATTAGCCGATGGACTTATGGACAATTTTGTACTTGAGACAGAATAGTATGTTAGACTCGAAAGAGCTTAACATGTTAGGACCCGAACGGACACAAAATAATCGATAAACTTAACACTAATATACACGCGAATGATAACGACTAAATATACATATATAACTTGTAAAATGTGATTAAAATTGGTTTATTCAAGAGTCGTGACGAATTGAAAAAGTTACTAAAACGGACGCGTCATATCCAAATTTCTATAGAAACCTTTTAAAAACTTATACGTTTTCTTTCTAAATTATAATGTTTTACCGACTATTTGGCTTATGGGTAAAACACCGAAATAACCTATTGATGTTTTCTTTCTTGTTTCTTGATTTGTTATTTCTTTCCCATTTCTTATTTCTTCTTCTTTCCTTATTTTTTCTGCATATTTGATTATGTTTCATCGACTTTTATCGTCTTAACTTTTGTCTAACATCCACACGAGATATAAATGTTTACTTCTTTTCATCGCCATTGAAATCAAATCTTTTCATTTCAACACGAGTATTCCACGAATGTTACTTTTTAAATCACTTTGAGTATTATTTCTGAAACATACTATTTACTTATTAGGTTGTGCTGAAGTTTACTTGCCGTGCTATTCCATCCGGTCATATTGTGATATCTTATTTCCTCTACTGCTAATGTGTGATTCATAGCCCCACTTTACTTTTAATTTATTTTATAAACCCATGGGGGAGATACATGCTACTTACTTTTATGAACACAATTGTTTAAACGTATGTTTTTCCTGACTAAGATGATAATGCTAAGTACCACCCTTGCCACAAGCAAGTCCCTCGATCATGAACCATTAATCACTTGCGAGTGAGCACGAATATAGTTTATAGGCCTATAGGAATGACTAACCCGCCATGTTGACCAAGGACGACAATATGTGATGTGCAATATTCGAGTTAACTAGGTAGTTGGCAAGCTATCTACTTGGGGGCAAATTTTATGAATATTATTATTGTGATTACATCAATGTTATTGATGTCAGTTAACGTTTTATGTGTCATAAGCTTAGCAACTATACGACGCTTCACCCGATATTTGTATTTGTTACTTATATCTTCCAGATTTTAAAAATCTTGTGTTCAACTACTTTATTTATTAAACTTATGAATTTCACTCAACCTTTGTGTTTGACTTTTTAGCATGTTTTATTTCAGGTAATTGATGCATACTATACTGGCACTGGGAGTGGCATGAAGACTATGGATGGCTATCTGTTTTCACTTTCTACTTTATTATCTTTTATCATTCGAAAAACCTTTTAAGTTGTTTCTTATTATTCCGTTGTGCTTGACTTTTGAGAGATCTTTAAACTCTAATGTTTTTCTTAAAGTTCGAATGATATGTTTTATTAAAATGACTTGTTATGAGGTCGTTTTCTATGATTGTGACTATCCTACCCTGAAGTAATACCCCAAACTATGTTCCGCTACCATATTCCGAGTTAGGGGTGTTACACAAACTTATTTTTAACAAAGCCTGTCTATTTTATGATTGTTTTTGTTTGAAGCACAATAGGTGTTTGACTGGGTGCGATTGTTTGACTGTCATGGGCTGAGATATAGGATTCATTTTTATTTTATGTACTTAAATGTTTTTTGTAGTAATATATTTTACCGGAAAAATTTACCAAAAAAACTTATTTTTAACAAAAAAACTTATTTTTAACAAAGTCGTTTCTTTCTTTTTTTTTTTTTTAATTCAAAGTAACCATAAAAGTCGCAAATTTCATGTAATCATGATTTTGTTTTATAAAATAGTGCAATTACTTTTAAGAATTTAAAATATTGTAATATTAAGGTTATTTAAATCATATTTTGTAGGTGATGAAATAGATATTTTAACTAAAATATATGAGGAGGCCATCCAACTTTTCAAATTTTATTACATAGGCTATTCATTTATGAAAAAAAAAAATTTATAGGCCATCAAACTATATGTTAGTTTTCGTTTACACCAATTTGATCAAAGTTATGTCGAATAATTATGGAACAACATGATTGAACATTATGTACACTAACCAATCAAAATATAACGTTTATTTACACTTAAATACGAAATTAAAAAAAGGAGCTGGCCATGCGTATTTTCATTTTTTTCCCACCAAATTTATCAATAATTTTACCTAACTAATTCAATTTTAACTTTTATTAACCAATAAAAAGGCTCGAATTTACAATTGAGCTATGCTATTGGTTAATAAAAGAATGGAACATTTACTATGATAAACTAGCAATGCATCCATTCTTTTTTTCATTTATCTTCTATGCAAGTTGATTAGTTTTACCATAAAACCTATTAGTAGAAACTATATATAGTTAACCTTTATTTTATATTGGCATGTTGAAAGAATAATGTCGTTAGTAACGTATCTTTTGGGTACATACGAGTTGGGTGGAGCCAGTTCAAATAAAGACTTTGAGGAACTGAACAACGATATATGGAAATCTTTTCTCGAACCAAACACGGAAAAAATTAATTTTGTTTAATGTCCGAAAGCATAAAATAGAGTAGGGATCCAATGAGAAGTAAATTAAAATAATAAGTTACCATAATCACACATTTGAGATGCAACGACTTTTACTAGATGCATTTCTATTCATTTAGATGCACTCCTTTGAGTTTCGAAAGTTATTTTGAAATGTAAGTGGTGCAAATTAATTTTTTTGATTTTGACACATGCAAAGGAACAAAATAAAAGAGATATCATGAAGTGCATCTAATATGCGTATATGCATCTAATTAAAAGCTAGAAAACACATTATGATACATCTAAGATTATAAAGATTCATCTAATTTAGGTCGGTGCATCTCGGATATGTTGTATTGTTGTTATAGTTACTTCTCATCCTTCTTATTTTAAAATTACTTCTCATTTGATCTAAACTCGCATAAAATAGACCCAACAAATATGTTTTATACGTTTATTAAAAAGACATGCTCAATATCTTTGAATATATGTATCTGATGAACTCGTACACTTTGTAAAGTACAATATTCCAATACTAGATATGCAACCATGATTTAAAACTGCGCAACATCTCTTTGTTAATTGCTCGGTGGCTACTTTTTTCTAGAATACGATCTCAGCGGTGTTGTTTCAACAAATCAACAATATTCCATCCCCTTTGCCTAACTTAATCTCTTATAGCAGAAAGACAACCCTAAGAACTGTCAGACTTGTTATGATGCGGTTGTTCAAACTACTTTTTGGGTGATTTGAAGATTTAAGAACCGCGTTTGATTTAATTTGAAACTTCTGAGAAATGATCAGTTAGGTGAGAAAATCAATGTATTATCTCAAGCGTGAATTCTTTAGGGTAAAGAAACAAGTTCTGGTTGGTTAGATGACATTAGTTAATCCTAACTCTCTTGCAACTTAATTGTATGATTTATTGTTTTATCTTTTTATCGTTTAATGGCATTTACAATGAGAGGTAAAAAAGAAAGTTAAAAAATTATGTATAGGTTTATTAAACAAAAGTGAAAATCTATTTCATTACTACGTGATATGAAGATGTCCATAATCTTAAATATGTTTATAATTTAATGCATGTTTAATGATGATAGAACAATTTATAAATTTGTAAAAGATTTATACACCCCCTTTGCCTAACTTAATCTCTTAAAGCAGAAAGACAACCCTAAGACCTGTCAGACTTGTTATGATGCGGTTGTTCAAACTACTTTTTGGGTGATTTGAAGATTTAAGAACTGCGTTTGATTTAATTTGAAACTTCTGATAAATGATACGTTAGGCGAAAAAATCAATGTATTATCTCAATCGTGAATTCTTTAGGGTAAAGAAACAAGTTCAGGTTGGTTAGATGACATTAGTTAATCCTAACTCTCTTGCAACTTAATTGTATGATTTTATTCTTTTATCTTTTTATCGTTTAATGACATTTACAATGAGAGGTAAAAAAAATGTTAAAAAATTATGAATGGGTTTATGTTTTGTTTAAACCAAAGTGAAAATCTATTTCATTACTACGTGATATGAAGAAGTCCATAATCTTAAACATGTTTATAATTTAATGCATGTTTAATGATGATAAAACAATTTATAAATTTGTAAAAGATTTATACATCGTGAAATATGTTTATAGATTTAATGATTTTGGATGACATGTAAAATTTATAAACTTACAAAAGCTTCATTATATCCTTTTAGAGCCATATAAATAAATTGTCAATAAGAATATTGATGTTCACCAACCACCTTGTTAGCACCAACACATTCATAAGTTTTGAGGACTTGTTATATGAAGTCGTTAGAAACCCGAATTCAACATATTACGAGTCTATATTTTGAGCTTGTTATATCTACTTCAACATAAGTATTATTTAGGTGCGTGCAATTTCAGATAAGAACAGAACTCGAACGAGTTGATAACATTATCTCATAGTGTGCTTTTATGTAAATCTTCAAAAGAAGATATGATGAACATAGAATAGTCCAAAAGACGAAAGGGACCAAAGCACGACACCCTAACACACATTTACACAGTTTGCTGCATACATATGTTTGTCGCATACTCTCCCTGTAAGCTATTTGTACAAACCACGAAGTATATGATACAACCGTCCGGAACTTGCAATCATTGAAAACCCCGATCATTTTGTTCGGTTGTACCCGAGTTTCTTGCCGTACATGTGACAACCTTGATCATCTCACGTGGACACCATAGATAACCATTAATATCACTAAACGACAATATACACTCCTAAAGTACCAACATTTTGCCTTGTATCCTTGTTGGCATAGTCAAATTGACACGTATGAAACCACTTCGACACTCGTCAACATGCACGCTCAAAACTCAACCACGTATTCCCGCCGATTGTATATATATAGCGACACAATGTTTCGTTCACAAACAAAACAGTCAGTAAAAGTACATCAACTAAAAATGGGAGTTAAAGCGAACGTTTGTGTTTTTTTCTTGTTGTGTTTAGCTGTGGTTCTTGTTTCGGGTAAGACTGGAAGAGACCCGGAGATCGGGGATTGCGAGATTAAGTGTGAGGAACTTCGAGGTGCGGAACAAGATGAAAACTTAAGGTGCAAGCAACAATGCGAACAACAATATCAAGAGAAGCAAAGGCAGAGACAAGGTGGACAAGGTAGTCGTGGTGGTGGTAGTGGTCATTATGATATCATCTATGCACAGGAAGAGAAAGATATACAAAAGATGGTAGAAGATTGCCACCAAGGTTGCCAGGTAATGTAAAACAAGTGTACGCAAAACAAAAAACAATCATGTTATTTTTTATTACCGTCATGTAACATCAGCTTTTTAAAACCAAGGTAAGATATTTTTAAATAATATATCGTGTTTTGACTACAATGAATTCATTATCACCCATCACAAAGTAGTAATTTGTTGTGATTGAAGTACACAAATTTGAACATGTCGTATATTTCTATACATTGTCATGAAAACTATGATTGTAGATCTTTTGAAAAGAACTAAACATAATGTTTTTCTTTGACAATATATAACTATATCAGTGTTATTACACGTTGTTGTAACATTAGAACATATCAAATAGGAAGTTACTTTAAAGGTCTAATTACTTAACTTTAAGTGTTTATTACTTTATATGTATTCTCAAATAATTTCCCCATGCATGTCACAGGGAAGCCAAGGTGAGCAACAAAATCCACAATGCTTCCAAACATGCTTGAAAAAACAATTCCAAGAGCACCAAGGACGTAGATCTGGCGACACTAGCCGTAGGGGTCGAGGCAGCCAAACTGGTAGACAACAACAACAATCAAACAACCCTTACGTCTTCCAAGAAGAACACTTCACCGTAAAACTCGAAACCGAACAGGGAAACATTCGGTTTCTGCAGAAATTTACCGATCGATCTGATCTTTTCCAAGGTATCGAGAAATACCGTGTGGCGTTTCTTGAAGCTGAACCGCAGACGTTTGTGATGCCAAACCATTTTGATGCTGATGCTCTAGTCTACGTTCAAAATGGTATGATTTATATCCTTATCTTTTTAGCAATGACATGTGACTTGATTATATATGTTCATAATCTGAATCATCTCGAGCAGGAGAGGGAACTATTACCTTGATCAACCAAGACTCGAGACAAACCTATAACATAAAGCGTGGAGATATACTCCATGTACCAGCTGGACTTAGCGTCTATCTAATCAACAGGAACAATAACGAGAGACTTTTTTTGGCCAAGATTCTACATACGGTTTCTGTCCCTGGTGAATTACAGGTAAAATAACAAATTAGTAACGGCTTTTAGGTCGTTGGTAACATATCATTCTACCGACACCTTTTGTATAAACTCGCATATGACTTTCTTTTTTTTTTCTTTTTTTTTTTTTTTTTGAACGGCAACTCACGTATGACTATTAATCCAATAAATAAATAGTGATGCTAACTAATCTATTGTTTCAGACATTCTTCAGCGTTGCAGTTGAGAACCCCGAATCATCGATCTTCAATGCCTTTAGTACCGAAGTTCTTGAAGCTGCCTTTGACGTAAGTTCCTTAATAAATTACAAGTTATTGACTAATGCTCGAGTCGCTAAATTCAGTTTACTAACTAAATAAGTCACTTCAAGGTTTGTCAGCAAAAGATGCCATGATTCCGACACTATTTTCAATTTATTGACCAAATAACGAAAAGAAATTTTCTGTTAGTAAAAGGATCTCATAATAGATGTTTTGTACCAGTAAAGTTAAATTAGTGATCAAATAAGTCGCCTTAATTTACTAGTCCGTAAAAATATGTCGCTTAGAAATTATCTGTCAGTAACAGAACTCTTAATTTGTGTCACTAAAATTAGTTTAGTGACCATATATGTCACTTAGAAATAATCGTATTGATACTTTTGGTGCTTACATATGTGCAGACTGATAGAGATTCGTTGGAGCGATTATTCAATCCGCATCAGCAACAAGGAGGAGTATTCAAGAAAGTTACTGAGGAACAGATCAAACAATTGACGGGAAGAGATGAAGTTCAAGCATGGCCTTTTGGACAGAAAAAAGGACAGAAAAAGGGCCCATACAACATCTACAAGAACAAACCTTCTGTCGCTAATGAAAACGGAGTGCTCTATGAAGTCGATTCTGATGATTTCAACGAACTTAAAGAGATAAATGTCGCATTTTCTCTATACAACATCACACAAGTACGTTTTTTTCGCCCATTACTGTGAGCGGCCAAATGTGATAACAAACTACGCAATTAGTAATTTACTCTAGAACTTAAGAAATCGGTTTGGTTTTCAACTTGTAGGGATCAATGGCTGGGCCATTTTACCACGCGAAAGCAACAGTGGCTCTGGTGGTGACAAAAGGTGAAGGTATGTTCGAGATGGCGTGTCCTCACTTATCCGAGCAGCAATCTTCCAGGACCAGCAGCGGGTTCAATCCCAGCTACCAAAAGGTGAGCTCAAACCTACGACGCGGCACTGTGGTTGTAGTCCCTGCAGGTCACCCCATTGTAATAGAAGCCGCGAACCAGGATCTTGAAATCGTTAGTTTTGGGTTGAAAACGGACAAGAACGAGTGGTTCCCATTAGCCGGAAGGGACAATGTGATGAGTCAGTGGGAGGATGAGGCGATTGAGTTGGCTTTTGGTGTCCCGGTTAAAGAGGTTCAACAAGTGATACAGAAGCAGAACCAAAGGTTGTTCTTTAAGGGTCCAGTGAGACGTGGACGTGCTTTTGTTTAACTAGATCACCTGTTAAGGTGGTTGTCGGAATGTTGATATATGCTAACATGTTTATATAAATAAAACGGCTGTTTGTTTGCTTTTCATAATCTGGTTGCACCTTCTTATCTGATGTTATATTGATCAACAGTATGAACATATATACAAGCTTACAATTAACCGTGACATGCCACAACACTGTTGAGAGTAGCATTTAATTGCAAAGTAACATTCTGAAAATAGCAAACTAATACTGATTATCAACAAGAGATTTTCAGAATTCACCCAATTCTCCAAGGACATCTTATACTTTTTGGTGCAAAGGTGAATTATATTAAACACTTCAAAAGATGTACAATGCTTGCTATAAACAAACTGTTTTGGACAGACCCAAAACAGAGGAACAACAACTAATACAAGGATCTAATATCAGACAAGACAATGGCTATATCGGATGAAACTAAGCCTATAACTCTTTTTTACAGATCATCATTCTGCATATTCTATACTTGATCAGCCAAGCATTCCATGCCATATACCTTCCAATTCACCTTATTTTGCACCTTAAAACCATCTAGCTACATTTCCAAATCTCTATTCCACCAAAACCATTCAACCTGCCACCACAATGGTTAAAGTAGAAAAAGAGTTTGGCTTCACTAGGAACCCATAACCTCTCCACTGCAAGGGCTATACCAATTGTGCTACATTTCCATCTACTACAATGGCTTCACACAACTGGGAACACACACCTTGCAGTGAGTACCATCCATTTCTTCCTATGGCAGCATATAGATAGGACCAAGTAGGTTCATCTTTCACACCTCATTATTCCTATCTTCATACACTGCCCACCAACTCACTTTACCCTTCACAAAAGGAAACCTACATTATGGATTAACTAGGCTGCTTTCCTGATAGAAACCCAAACAGACCATCAATTACCTAACAAAGGCCTATTGGAGTCTGCTAAGGTTACTATGAGATCCACAGACCTAGCAATCCAAGATACAAGGCCATCTTTTGTAAGTAAGCTAAAAAAAATCATCCAAATCCATTAATCAGGGATTAGAGATTTTAAGGTATAAAACCAATGACTCTCAAAGAGAGCAGATAAGCACAATAGCTTTTAAAACTGATGATGATCAGTGTTTTGTTAAAACACTGAAATTCCAAGCAGGAAACTACATTATGGCAATCTTGAACAAGGATCTAAGGAAAATCAGTATGCAGTACTGTTACATCCAATTTCAAAGTATAGCATATAGATCATCCAGAGAAACTTTCAAAATTACCAAGGTACTAGCCATCTGCCCAATACTCTTACTGTGCTACACACCTCTTAAAGCCATTTACACACAAACACTGTTCAAAGGGATGTTCCACTTGTCAAGAATTCTTCTGACATTAGTAGTATTCTTCATTCTCAAACTCATAAGTTTCCATTTTAATTCATCCTTTATGGTGTTGATAAGAGTCTCCTCAGATCTTTGAGTATTTTGAAATAGTCTCAGGTTTCTTTCTCTCCAAAGATTATAAACACAAGCAGCAACTCCAATCTTCCCCAAAACACTTGTAATGCTATTATTAACCATATTTCTTATCATGAATTGGATCAGATTCTCCCAATCATCAGGAGCAGACTGCATTTCTAACTTACTTTTTACCTTCATCCAAATCTTAAGAGTAAACTTACACTGGAAGAATAGATGATGTATAGAGTCACAACAGCTTGAGCAAAAAGGACATAGGAGGATTGCATTATTGCACCATTTGCTCATCCTCTCCTGAGTTTGTAATCTATCATGAAGAGCCAGCCACATAATGAATGTATGCTTTGGGGTACACTGAGAGAACCAGATTATCTTATGCCATACAATAATAGGATATTCAATCTTCATACACTTCCACACATCCTTGATATTGAAATGATAGCATTGTCTATTCTTATCCATCCACATAACAGAATCAGGATTGCTACTTAGGGTAGGCACATAGATAGCATTCAAAAAGGGAAACTTATCTCTCCAATCAGATGGCCAGTTCCATTCCCCATCTTGAATCATATCAGAAATAGTAGCAGAGTTGTTAAGTCTAGCATCATAAATGTCCCTTCTAGATATGTGCTTTGCTAGTGGTTCATTATTATACCAAGGATCATACCAGACAGAGGTTGACTTGCCATCTCCAATTACAACCTTAACAAAAGGTTTAATTTTGTCTCTAAGCTCTATCATGATTTTCCAACCCCAACTATCACCCTTATCAGCACTTATATCCCAGAAATTTCTTCCTTTCAATTTGACTTTATCAACCCATTGGTACCAAAGGGATTTCTTCTTAACAATAATATTCCAAGCATGCTTCATCATAAGAACTTCATTCCAATCTTTTAAAGGTTTGAACCCCAAACCTCCTTGGTTTTTAGGTCTGCAGATAATCTTCCAAGCAAGTTTAGCTCTCCCATTGCTACTTTCACTCTGATTCCACAGAAAACCCTTAAGAATCTTATCAATATCATTGATCACAGACTTAGGAAGCATATAGCCTGAAGCCTAATAAATTTGCATAGCAGATAAAACTGATGCTATGAGTTGTACTCTACCTGCATACGACAAACATTTATTCTTCCAATCATTCACTTTGACTTTTACTTTGTCAATAAGCAGTTGACAATCAGCAACACCCAAGCATTTAGCCAGCAAAGGAACCCCAAGGTATTTCATAGGCAGTTTTCCAACTTTAAAGGGAACTATGTTCAGTAGATCAGCCCTCATTTGATCTCCAATGCTCCCAAAGAAAATAGTACTTTTACCCATGTTAGGATGGAGACCAGAATACTTACTAAATTCTTGAATTGTGTCTTTAATAATCCTCACTGACTTACTATCACCATGACAAAACATCATTAAATCATCTGCAAAGCACAAGTGGGTGATTTTAAGATCTTTACAGCCAGCATGGTACTTGAACCCACTTCCTTCTTGGGTATTATTGATCATAAGTAAATTGAGCACCTCCATAACTAAAGTGAAAAGATATGGTGAAATAGGATCTCCCTGCCTTAACCCCCTTGCACCATTAAAATAACCATAGGAACTGCCATTAACACATATTGAAAATGAGGAAGTAGTAATACAAGTCATGATCCAATTTACCATTTTATGATGAAAACCAAATTTGATGAGAATACTCTTCATGAAATCCCAACTCACAGTATCATAAGCTTTTTGCAGGTCTATCTTTAAGGCACATCTTTTGACACCATTCTTTCTATTATAACCCCTTAACAACTCTTGAGTGACAAGAATGTTATCTTGAATCTGTCTCCCTGGGATGAAAGCACTTTGATTGACACATACTAACTTCTGTAACCCACTCTTGATTCTCTCAGTTAGGATTTTACTAATACATTTATACATCACATTGCAAACAGCAATAGGCCTAAAATCAGAGACTTTGAGAGGAGTAGGGCTTTTAGGGACAAGGGAGATTATAGTAGAATTCACCTCCTTTAGCAATTTCCCTGTTTGAAAGAACTCTTTAATGGCATCACACACATCACTTCCAATAATAGACCAAGCTTTCTTAAAGAAACAAGCTGTAAAACCATCTGGTCCAGGGGCTTTTACATCAGCTATATCAAACATGGCTTTCTTAATCTCTGCATTAGTAATCTCCTGAACCATTTTAGCAGCTTCATCTTCATTCAAATGACATTTAAAAATCTCATCTCTGCCATCAATAGACCGAACATCCACTTTACCACCAAGAAACTTTTCAAAATGTTTAACAAATTGATCAGGAACATTATCACCCTCATACCTTTGCCCATTTTCATCACAAATACTTTCAATTCTACCCTTATTTTGTCTACTCTTTAAGATCTTGTGAAAATAAGCTGTATTTTTATCCCCTTCTTGAAGCCATTCTATTTTAGTCTTTTGAAGAAGAAGTTTTCCTTCATCAGCAATTGCCTCTTTATAATCTTGTAAAATCTTTACACCTTCTTCCTTTAGAGCACTGTTGTGAGGGTCTTTATCAATTCTGCTTTGCCACTCTTTGAGTTTCTCCTTAAGCAAAATCACTTTCTCAAAAATATTTCCATTCTTCCAATTGAGAGAGTTCATAGGCTTTTTCAATCCTTTCAGCTTCTTCACTACTTGAAACATCTTGAAACCTGGCACTTCATTATCCCACCCAAATCTAACTTTCGGCAAAAACTCTGCTTTATCTGCTACATAATTAGCAAACCTAAAAGGTTTTGCTTTCCTAATCATGCCATTAGGAATACTCAATACAGCAGGGCAATGATCAGAAATTATATAAGGAAGAAAAACAGCATATGCATTATTATAGGAGTTGATGAATTCTTCATTCGACATGATTCTATCAAGTTTTTTAAGGGTACCTGCCAAAGGATTCTGAGGAGATTTTGTCCATGTGAAATGAAATCCTGTACTGCAAACATCCTCCACATCAATATCATTAATGCATTCCTGGAAATCTAACATATCCTTAGTCACAGCAGACCCTCCCATTGAGTGTTCATGAGGAAACAAAGTAACATTGAAGTCACCCAACATAACCCAAGGAAACCCACTAGAGAAAGCCTTCTGCAACTTTAACTCCCTCCATAGACCACTTCTTTCATTCCCATGATTAGCAGCATACACAACACTACAAAAGAATTTGACCTTCTGCTGAACAATTTCTATCACACAGAACATTACTTGCCAATCCATACTCAAAACCTGAACTCTAACATCATTAGAATTCCAGCCCATCATAATTCTGCATCCCTTACTACACTTACTCATATTAGTTGCCCAACTCCATGATCCAAACACTTTCCTGCATATTCTGTCAATATCATTACCTTTGGCTCTAGTTTCAAGCACTGCACAAAGACTCAATTTATTACCACTAATTAAATTCTTAACTTCATTCTGCTTATCTTTTGTACCAATACCTCTAATATTCCAGGATGCTATTTTCAGCTCCATTTATTCTATTTTTGTGTTTTTGATTACTAACACCAATACAACATGCTCTAGTTTGAAGGTTGGATAAAGCCATCCAAACCTTCAACCTCATTCTCAAACATACATTTCCCATTCTGATTTGTCTCTTCCAAAACCTCTTCTCCATCACTAATTACACCACTATTAAACTTTTCATCCCACTTCTCCTTAAAATACCCTTCCATATCTTCTGACCATTTGCTGATTTCAAGGGGTGTAGGTTGTAGTTTATTGTATATGAAATAGTCAACTTCTTTTCTTTGGGCATCACTGATTACATTAACTATATTGTCATCCAGATTCTCCAAGGCTGCAAACTTATTACTACTCCTGTTATTTTGCTGTTCATTATTATTTTTAGAGCTGTTTTTCACATTCTGACCATTCACACTTCCACTCTTTATATTCCTCATATCATTCCCATTCTGCTCATCTTTATTCTTAGGCCTGTATACCACTTTATTCTTTCCTTTATCAAACTTATTCCACCCTGTTTCAGTGGTTTTCACTTTATTACCTTCAATTCCTTGTGTTTTGGCCTTAAGCTGCTGATTATTACTGCCATTTCCTTTGTTCTGAATAGGTTTTACCCCCTCATCATTAACCTTATTGGCCTCTTCTTGAGCAGTTTTCACTTCTTCAGTTGTTCTAGGCCTCACCTTACATTGGCCAAAATTATGTCCAAAAACTTTACAGTGCTCACATTTAATAGGCTTCCAAGAGTATTCCACATCAATTCTCTTTATTCTAATAACTGCTCCTTTACCATCTCTATACTGAACCAAGATAAACTCTCTGAAATCATTTTTTGCCTGAACATCAACAAGTACTCTAGCATAACCTATTCTCCCTTTACCATACTGACACATTTGAGCAGTCATATCATCCATAAGAAGAGGTGCACCTAGATAGCTTGCAAGTGTACTTATACCCTGGACTGTCCATGCTTCAAGAGGAATGTCATACATCTTTATCCATAGAGGTACATTTGCAGGTTCCTTTTTCTCAAAGCTTACATCAGGGTTCCATTTTTGAACAATCAAAGGTCTACCCCCAACCATCCAAGGACTGTTTTCAATTACTGCATTCATGCCATTCTCATGTTTGAATTTAAAACAGTATACATCATTACTAGTAGTAAACATTTCCCCTAGCCCATACTTACCCCACATTCTCATTAGATTGTATCTAAGTTCATTAAAATTCATTTTGCTACCCACAAAATAACCACACACAGTTAATTCCCATTTAGTACTTCCCATCATCACAAGTTCTTCTTCAAATATCACAACCTCAGAACCATCCTCACAAGTCATAGTAGGTACATAGCAAAGTTTCTTATCTAATACCACATTAGAATTACTTACTACTTTTGAAAATGTGCTCTTGTTATTACCATTAGTACTATCAAAACTACTAAGCTTACTGGTAGAAGCATTAGGAGACTTACAATCAGTTACCTTATCATCAACATCACCATGTGTACCATGAGTATCAGCAGTAGTATCAACAACATCAGAAGTTGTACCTCCAGCATCTATACCATTTTGCTTCACACCAGATCCATCAACTATTCCTTTCTCAGCCTCAATCTTCTTCGTAACAACATACGTTTCAGCATCTGTATCCTTACATACCCCAGTTCCAACACCTATGCTTACCTCTCCTTCAATCTCCTTATTGCTATCCCTAACCTCATTATTCACAACCACATCATTATCAACAACAATTTTCCCCAATTTCGAAGCCCTAATTTCATTAGTATTCATATCAGTACCAGTATTATTTCGCGTATTGCTTAGATTCCCTACAACATGATCACTATACTTTGTAGGCATCTTAATTTGTCTTTTATTTGTTCTTTTTTTATTCGACATACTGCTATTATAAGAACAAAACAATGAAAACTCAAATTCTATACAATATAGACAAAATAAGCAAATCGAGGTTTTGGTGCCAAAATAGCAAATTTGGGGGTTTTCTCAAATCTTAACGAAAATCAAATCGAAGCTAATCATTGTGTGCCCAATGATTAGCTGAATCCAGTGGTGGAATCAGAGCAAAAATTCATTAAGATTTGAATGAGAAAATGAATGTTTATTGATTATGGTTTTTGTGGTAAAAAAACGGTTATTGGGAGAGAATTTTTTTCACAAACTTCTCATTATCTCACGAGGTAAGAGTTTTTTTTTTAAGGACATCTTATATGACTTCACTACATCTCCAAACACATGTGTAACTACTATACCATGATCCCACTTAGTGCAGACCACCTCACCTAACACTAAACAGGACCGACAGAGTACACTCAGTATGGCGCCTTCTAAAAAAATAGATCAGTATTGATTACATTTCTTACACTATGTAACAGCTATATTACTATTAATGCAGTTCACTCCTCACAATATAGTAAAAATGAAGTTAGCATAGATAGGCATCATCAACACTGAAAACTTCTAAAGAAGACTTCCAAGCAATACTACACTCCTTAAACCAAGATTTAAATCTGATTGTAGCCTTACATCCTCAAAGCCAAAATCCAGATGAATCAAACCCAGGAAAGGCTTCATCCACTACTTGGATCCCTCCCATGAATTCCACCAAATGGGTTCTATACGGCTAGGGCCAAGTAGTCCCATCTTTCATGACTTACTATTCCCAACTACATATAGGCCCATTTATATATTTGCGATTCTTTCATCTCCATTCATGGTGGAATCATGCTTCTCTTCCCACTCCACCATTAATAACGTACTCCCCATTCTCTACACACTGCATAGCAACTTTCTAGTTGTAAATCACTTTTTTTTACCTGAGTTGTCATCTTCACTCTCAAACTTTATCAGTTACAGCTTCCTTCACCTTCTTTGATAAGCAAACAATCTCTTGCTTCTCTCTTGCCAAATGAACTATACACATGCGTATTTAGCAATAACCACCCACAATTTGATACAGTTTGTTATTTCACGATAGATATGCACATGGGTTTTCGGTCTTAGAAAAGAAACAAGCAAGCAACCGGATATATGAAGTTTGAAACATTTTCTTGTAGTAACACGTGTAAGATTTAGAAATTTTCTTGTCATTATCCAATAAAGCCCTCTAGTTTTGCAACTCAGCCAAGGCCTTAACAGTGTGATATCTAAGGGCAATTTGGTAATTTAACAATAAGAAAAATGAAAATAAAGTACATGATGAAATAAGGACACCAACAATAAATATGGGAATACACCTCGAGGGGATTCCTCTGCAAACACACTTGAAAACCAATTCGTGTGTACACCGGTTGATAAAAAAAAGAAAAAGAGATGGGATGGGGAGTAAGCTTTGTGTCAACAATGTTTCTTCCTTATAATATAAGAAAGTGGTATTTGGCCTTGAAATTTTAATTTGGTGGGTGACCCCATCGCTAGTGCCATGTTTCGACTTTGTTTCTCACTTGGTCTCATATTTAAGCATACGTGGCTCCGGCTTTGTTTCTCACTTGGTCTCATGGTTAAAAGAAAAAAGTAGTGCAAGCATTTACACCATTTTACAATAAAATCCGTTGCCACAATCCATGTGCAATACATATGTTATGTGAGAAGCAAATACAAAATATTAACAAGAAATATAAAGAATAAACCTCTTTGATAAGGCTACCAAATGCTTATGATATTCATTTGTTCATCCAGGGATAGAATTGGACATGTAATACGTTCAACAACTTAAAACAAAGAAAATTATGTATACCTGAAAACGAAAGAGTTGAATCAAGGTGAACAAAGAAATTTAGAAATATGTAACAGATTTATAGGTTTTCGTTCTCACATTCCATTTGCTAATGTCTTATGTTTTGGCGTACCTTTGGTTTTTTTTCTTTCACGAGAGGGTTAATTTCTTAAGATAATTTCTAATGCGCTCATGATCTATTATTAAGTTTATATATGTAGCCGCGCATCGTATTCTTTTTTCTCGGATTGGCATGTATGTCTTATACTTCACGAGCGGGAGAGGTAGATGGGGTGGTGTGGGATACTGAGATTAGGATCGGCATGGGAATTGGTAGGGGAAGTTGTGAAAAGATTGGATTTGTCATTAAAACTGACACATCGAGTTGTCGAGCATTGGGATCGGGAGAAGGAAGTGTGGGATCGGGAGAAGGAAGTGTTAATTGTGATGGGAGGTTCTCTGAGTTCAAGTTTATCTCGAATACATCTATGTTGGGGTCCTCCGGGCCGTGTGGTATAGGGGTCAGAAGACGGAATACAGAGTTATGGTATCATTGATGTCCTGAGAATTTAAGCCCAACCCAGATGGAGCCTCACATATGAAAGTCGTGGCATCAATGGTATCTTGACTCTTAAGCCCCCACTAATCAATGAAATCCTTTGTTAATGGGTACTTTTGTCATTCTTGCATACTCGTACGAGTAGTATTTTAAGAAGTTTAGGTTATTGTTGCTTTCGAAGTGTTTAATGGCCCTAGTCCTTATGACATCCCAATGAAAACCAGCCATGCCATACTCATCAAACGCCCGCAATTAATTTCGTACATAATGTGGTCTATGATACACCATAATGTTCTTGCAAAACTATACGGTAAATGAAAATAAGTTGAAACTTAACTCGCACTGCCTCTGTAGGGTATTGGTGGTCACCCGCATGACCCGGTATTTTTATGAACATTATGATGTATCATAAACCAGATTGTGTACGAATCAATTCCAAGTCTCTGATGAGTATGATGTGACTAGTTTTTATTGGAATGTTATAAGGAATCGGGGCATTAAACAATTCGGCGACAACAATAACCAAAACATAAAGAATGAGACAAGTACCCATTAGCAGAGGATATCATGGTTGAGTCGACGCTCGCGAATCATGATACCATTGATGCCACTACTTCCACAAGCGGGGCTCCAAATGAGTTGGGCTTAGTTTCTAATAACCAAAACATAAAGAATAAGACAAGTACCCAAAACAATGAACTTAACAACTTCTTTAATTCTCACTATATATATATATATATATATATATATATATATATATATATATATATATATATATATATATATATATATATATATATATATATATATATAGGGGGACTTTCAAACGAGAACCATTTTATCCGCAAGAACTGAGAGAACCACCAAAAACATACATGTACGCCTTTTAAAATAAAATAAAAATACATGCAAATCATTAATAATCGTAAACATCCACCTATGTTCTTCAATATCATTATGAACTCATCCTCTTTTTTCACAAAAACCTTACACATGGCCGCAATATTGTCGTTGCACGTTTTATAAGAACATACATGCACACCTTCAAAGAAAATTTTTGTATTTCGAATTTCTTATCAAATTCTTTAGAACAACTATGTTTTTTTTAAAACATATGTGTTGTTTTGAAAACATATGTGCAAAAATACAATTATTGAAGGCGTGCATGTATGTTTTTGGTGGTTCTCTCAGTTCTTGCGGATAAAATGGTTCTCGTTTGAAAGTTACACTATATATATATATATATATATATATATATATATATATATATTATATATATATATATATATATATATATATATATATATATATATATATATATATATATATATATATATATAGATTTATGTTCATATGGTATACACTTTAAAATGGGATATAATAGGCACCAATAAACAAGCGTCAAGTGTCCTTTATATTTAAAAGAAAATCTTAATTAAATTAAATATCATTGAGGGTAATACATGTATTTTAGTTTTCAATTATCTGTGTTTGTTCCATCTTTTCAGCTCAAACCAAGAATAATTCATCCTGAAAATTAGTCACACAAACGTTACAATCCACATGAATTCCTCATATTCCATCATGAAGGTTTTTATCCTCCCACAAACCTGCAATCGTAATCATATAACACACACAAATCATATCAAAAAATTTAGCAATTATGAGCAGTACGACAGCTTCATTTGAAGGTATGTAACAACCTCTCTATTCATGTACTTCAATGATTATTGGTTTTGATTTATATTGTTTTTTATTGTTGGTTTTGATTTATATTGTTTTTGATTATTGGATTTGATTTACACTGCTACTCAATATGTTTTAATCAATATGTTGGCTTAATTCCAAACACTAGGAAGATCATGTTTATTGAATGTAATTAATAAGTCAATACCTGCAAATGCTTATGCTATTAGATGAGCCAAACACTAGGAATTCATATTTTCTTATAACATGCATTTTTGGGACATTGCTACTGATATTATGTATTGGTCTTTTTGGGATTGAGACATTCAATTCACCATCATCTGATATGGAACAACTTTTACGTGATAAAGGATTTAACGGTAGTAGGCCGAGTATATGGGTGTTCCAAGTGAGCAACCATCTGATGTAGACTAAGTAACAAGATAACACAAATCGGACCCGTTGATTCACAAGAATACCAGGAACGATTCTACCAATAATCGTTGATTTGATAGAATTCCGACTATTAGGATTCTTAGCACGAAAACGGCCAAAAATAAACTTTTGATATTTCTTGAACTGTTTATTCCATCTTACAAAGGACCACTTAAATAAGGATACAAAACTGAAATGGGCCCTAAAAGACAAACGGGCCGAAAGTTATAGCAAAAACAAAGTCCAAAAAAACCCGAAAAAACATTAAAATGCAAATAACTCATAAAATAAAGTGTTTCGGGGCTCGAAAGTTTCGTAAACCGACAAAGTCAGTTTACCACAACGTGCTCCTCGCTCCAAGCCCCTTTAGTCACGCGATCTTGGGCCTCCAGAAACATGATGGCCCGTTCCTCAACACTTGGGCCCGCATCACCATCTCCCTTCTTCGGATCTTGTAACATTTTTCCACAAAATGAAAACAGCAATTTACCTAAGCGAACGCCTTTTTCTTGTTTTTTACTGCAGGGGTTTCCAATTGCAAATTTGGCTGCTTTTAATGAGATTCTGTTTATGGCTAGTAATTTAGCCATGAAGGGGTGTTTTTTCTTGGGTGAGTTACCAGCGTGGTTGACTGAAACCAAAATAGGGATCAAGGTTAGTGCACTCTAATTCTGCTTTACGTTTTACCAAAGGTATGGGTGCAGCTTGGGGTGACCTGCAAACACTTTCTTGATCATTTTGTGTCTATAATTAGCGAGTATATTACTTATGATTACTAAATAATATTATTGCATTAATAACTTAAAGCTTTGAATAGATCGTAAAGATTGATGTATGCATTAAAATTTGATTTTTGGAAACTTTCTACCCGTTCGATGTGTTTCAACCCATTTGATTTGTTTGAGATAAAACTCGACCCAAATTTACCCATTCAAAAGTAATGGGTTGGACCTCATCTAGTTCTTATTATGGTTTTTTGGTGCCTTTAATTTATGGCTACTTTAATAGCCCACTGTGGAGAAGTGGATGGATGAGCTTTTCATGAGCTATGGTTTCCGAGATGCGAATAATTGGGTATGATGAGGTTGCAAGAAACCTTGGTCAAGAACAGATAGTAGGAGACTCTGATAACTTGCTTTTTGTTGCAGAACATCTGCGATTTTCTGATGATAAGGTAAGAACATTTCTGATCGACATTATTTGTAGTTACGAAAGGACAACGACATGTAGAGTGAATGTTTTTCATTCAATCCTTTTATTTTATGAAATATGCTTCCAAAATTACCATTTATGCTTCTATGTTCTGATTCTATATAGAAGACTTTGTTGCTGCTTATGAGATCCCTTATTTGATTATAAACTTCTAACATAAGCCCTTAAATGTTAATTCCAAAGCACATATTGTTTTTTTAACATGCAGTTGGTCCCAATGTCTAACTCGGGCGAGTTTTTATGTTATATGCATGATGCGTGGTTTTGCGACCTTACAACAGGTTTTACCTCTCGAGGGATCTCAAGAGGCTTACAACCCCACCAGGCAGTGTACCTGACCGATGTAGTATAGTGTAGTGGTAAGTACGGGGGATTGATCGTTCTCCACAGGGAATAGTATCGTTAGGATTGAAAAACTACTCTAATAGGTCTAGGGGTGAGAGAAGATTCTCTTTTGTATTTTTATATTTTATAAAAGCAAGTAAAATCTCGGGTTTGAAAGAGTGGGCGGAATTAGTTGCTAATCAACTAACCCAAATAACTACGAATGCAAATAAAATAAAATAACTGAAAATGAAAAGGTGGTAAAACTTATGTGGAGAGAAATGTGTTTACTTAGATTTCCTTACTCCCTAACTATCTTTTACCGGTTGATTAGTGTGTATTAATCGCGTGGATGACGGGTGTATTCCTTAATACCAATCGTGGGGTGGCGTACGTACTTCCCCAACTCTATAAGCTCCTACTTCACTCCTATGTCGAGCCGGCTAAGAAGCTCCTAACATGGGATCACTAGAATTCGCTCATGCATTAAATACAACCATAAAAACCTTAGTACGCATTGATTCATGTTTCTTAAGACGTTCAAGCAAGTTACCGAATAGGAAGTTAGCCAGTTTTCTTAAGCCTAACATAGATGAACAATCATCCAAAACAATTAATAACACACTAATAACCAACAATCAATAGCTAGGTTTCATTAGATCTAAGCAAACACAAGATAAATCTAGCCTAGCATGTTAAACAAAAGACAAGAACAAGATAGAATCAAACAACACATAGACATATTGAATGATTAATTGATAACTTATCTTCAATGTAACATGGAAGATCTCAAGGCAAAAAGCCTTGAAAAAGCTGCTAAAATCGTCTTAGGGTTTCCTCCCAAAAGGTTACACACAAAGTTCCACACTAATGACAAAAAATTGCAAAACTATATATAGAGTTTAAGGGCTGACGCCGTCACGTTGTAGATCCTGACGCCGTCACCTCGCCGCTTTTAGGGTTCCCGGATGGCCTTCCTGACGCCGTCCCTCTTTAGACCTCCAAAATCCGCTCTGGCTTATCAAGGCTTGACGCCGTCAGATTAGTGCTTGACGCCGTCCCTCTTTAGCTTAAGCCGTGATGGCCTTGATCACATTAAAGGGTGACGCCGTCAGATTTTTCATGCAAAATTCTCTGGCTTATCATGAGTAATTTTCACATCCACCTCTTTTGCCAAGCCATGACGCCGTCTGGACCAATTCCTGACGCCGTCAAAGGTACTTTCCAGCGTAATTTTGAGACTTTTCCGTTTTCTTCACTTTTATGCTCCAAAAATGTCCAAAATGCTTCCTTTTCCAGATTTCTTCTCCAAAGTACCTTAAATGACAAAAGGAACGATTTAGGGCAATATTTGATCAAATAAATACGATTTAGGGATTAAATGACCCCCTAAAAGCGTTACACTTTTCGCTTCATCAAATACCCTTACACTTGAGATTTGCTTGTCATCAAGCAAATGCGCTTTTATTCTAATCAAAATACAAGTTAGGGGTCATTTAACGCTAATATAAAAGTAATTACAACAAATAGTCGTTCCACTTTAATCATAAAAAGCACGGAGATTACAAACTAGCACCTCACAAGTAGTGTTTAGATACTCACATCTCTCAAGTGTCATCAAAATAAATCTCATAAATGAAAACGGATAATATCTCTCACTACCTGTCATAGCAAATAGATTACCATAGGCTTGGGCAAGGATCGAAAACCTCCTCCACTAGGCGTAAGCACCTAAGATAAACTATCAAAGAGGGCTTTTAAACGGGTTATAACGTTAGGTGTAGGGATATGATAAACACGGTTTTGTTGGATAAGGGATATTTTACTGGTGGCGAGTTAAAGATCTTGATCAATTACATGTACTATACAATGTTGCTAAGCCAAGACTCGACTCAATCTTAAGCTAAAAACAAAATAACAAAAACATAAAATAAACATAAAATGAAACGGGATGGTAGTCCGTATGTTTTTTTTTTTTTTTTTTTTTTTTTTTTTTTTTTTTTTTCATACACTCTTGCCCTACCATCCAAAATAATACATCATAGGGGCGTTGCATTCCCCTTACACTTGAACTTTTACATAACTTTACAAATAACTATTCTAATGACTCGAATTAAGATAATTGAAAAACTTGGAGTACTTTTAAAATATTTAGCACATATGGGGGTAATAAATGATGTTCTTCCCCATTACTCCATTACACTAGTACTTTACCCATGAGTCCCAATCGTCCCAAAACAATATGTACAAGGATATGACTCGACTTAGCAACCATGTAATCAATTAGATAATTAACTTGGGTTTAAACAAATGTTGTCACAATAATGCACTAAAAATGAGTGCATACAAGGTAGGCTAAGGCGATTTGGGTGTACATTTTAGTGGGGTGTAACAAATTCTTCCTTTAAGTAAAATGCTCAAAGGTCGAAACGAAAAGATAGGCTCTGAGGGGTGTACTAGGGGTATCGTGTACCAAAAATGGGTACAACGCAAAGGGTGTGGGAGAATTACTTGACCAATGTAGCCAAAGTAATTATAACAAAAACACAGGTGTAAAAACAATGGGTTAATCCTAATGCCTCTTATCATGTAGTAAATCTAACTACACGAATGTAGTCTCACTTGTGGCCTTGGAATGGTCCTAACACAAGTTCTAGAATCTAAGTGCTACCGGTACACACATCATAGCATAAATGCTTTTCCTACCAATTCTAGGGGCGAACCTCACATATTTGGGGGTGGAAAATTTTTTAGTGGTACGGTTTTTTGTGCTAGTCATATAACTCCTATCCATGAGACGCTCATTAAGATCAAAGTTTCACTCCTATATGTTGTAAAAAAATTTAAATTTGGCACTAAAATTGCCCTAACAGGTATTTCTCTCAGTTTTATTACACATTTACTATTAAACAAACAAAAATCAAGTGCAATTGTATTCTTTATAGTATCGTATTTTTACCCCTCCTTACACTTAAGATGAACATTGTCCCCAATGTTCAAATAACAAGATGTAAAAGTAAATAAGGTAAAAGAATGAAATCAAATACTCCCCTGATTCGCTCGGTGGATAATGTGGTAACATGGTTAGATCTTCTTCCAAAGTAATGTTGAAGCTCCATGACTAATGCATCGCCATAAGCTTGATCCAACAAACATTTCCTTGTCCAAAATAACCTGTTAAACCTGAGAAAACAAACACGAAAACCTGCATAACATCGGCGGGATAAACTCTATATAAGGATATAATGCTTGTGGAATGATAGTTTTTCAGATTCCTGGAGATTATAAGTTAGAGATTTAATAAAAACTTTTTATGAAAACAAAACTTTCAAAAATTTTCAGAAAATTAAACCTGACGCCGTCAGGTTGTAAAGCCTGACGCCGTCAGAAACAATCTGACAGAATTCTCATGTTACGTTTCCGGAAAATTTTTGGAAAAACCTACTCCTTACTTCCTGGAAATCCTGCAAAACATCATTATGACTCGATACAAGCATTTGACTCAAACAAATACTAATATGTATGTTAATTTATTATTATTACGATTCATGTTCATTTGTTCTAATAAACCGATTTGGATTTCCCTTACACTTAACTTTTGCAAAATACCTTTATATGTAGTTAAGACGAAGTTAAAAACAAGATAAAGCATTTTCACAAATTAGTTTTGAACATGAATCAATAATAATAAAATTAAATCATACATACGGAAGCAAATAAAAACAAACAAATAAATAAACACACAAAGCAAATAAAGCTTGGGTTGCCTCCCAAGAAGCGCTTTTCTTTATTAATGAGTCTTGTAGCTAGACTCAAAGTCCTTCTACCCTATGTAAGTGAGTTCGTCATCGAGGACGTCTTTAGGGTTAAGCTTGGATTGAAGTTTCCTATTGGTCCGCTTAGTACAATATATCTTTTCAAACTTCTCTCCATCCGGGTCATACAATGTCATCTTAATATGCCATGACCCATCTCCATCTTTGGGTGGTTTGTCCCAATCCCACTTATGATCATCGTCCTCACGAGTCCACTTATTCATTCCTAGGTTAATTGGCAAAACTCCTAGGAAATCAATCATCTTCCTAAAAACTAGAGGGTCTTCAAATGGATCCAATTCGGTATCCCTAGCTAAGAGTTGCTCTACCGTATGTGTTCGGTTCACAAAGTCCTCTTCTAGGTAAAATGGGCGTTGGGGTCCTATGAAGTCTCTATCGATCCAAGGTCCATATCTAGATGGTCTCCTATTTAAGTCTAACCAATGGGGTGTTGGTTCCTCACTAGTATCATAGGCATGTTTCTTAACATCATAGACTGACCAAGTATCACCTTCTCCTACCGCTATCTTAGATTCCTTGCAATCAATCATAGCACTAGCGGTCGCCAAAAATCCTCTACCTATCAACAAGGGGCATGTAGGGTCGCTAACCATATCAAGGACGTGGAAATCGGCTAAAATGGTTAGTTTTCCTATGTGTACTAACACGTCCTTGACTACTCCAACCGGGTAAGCAACACTTCCATCCGCTAAACCTATTATCACCTCGGTTTCTTCAAGTTTTCCTGGTTTTAGAGAGGTGTAGAGAGGTAATGGAAGTAGGTTAAGGCTTGATCCAAGATCGGCTAATGTGTCATAAGCCTCCGAATTACCGATCTTGCAAGGTAGAACAAATAAGCCCGGATCATCTAACTTCTTAGGTAGCTTGTTTTGAACAAAGGCGGTCCCTTTTTCGCCTAATTTGAGCTTCTTCTCATCCAACACATCAATAACCGGACTTTCAAGGTGGAGCTCCTTGAATTCATTGTCAAGGTTTTGAGTGGGAGGTGTTTCAACTATGTTGTTGACCAATTTGGATATCATAACTTCTTGGTCATTTTGAACGACTTGGGTTTGTTTGAAACACGAGCTCATGGAATTGACCGATTAATATTGTGGACAAGAACTAGGAGACGAAACCGATGAAATGGCGTTGACGTTTAGTTTCGGGTTCTTGACCGTGTTGCTAGGGAGTGCTCCCATTTCTCGGTCGTTGAGGGCTTTCAACAAAGTGTCAATCTTATTGGTCATCTCGCTTTGTTTTTGTTTGAAATCGGCTTCAAACTTGGCTAAACGAGCTTCTTGAGATGCCATAAACTGGGACATCGATCCTTCAAAGTTATTGGTACTACCATTGCTGGAAGGATTGTTGTTGAAAGTACGGTTCGAAGTGGAACCGCTTGATTGGAAATGATTAGGTGGGTTGGAAGAATTGGGTTGTGGTGCGTTTTGGTTTTGTTTCCACCTAAGGTTTGGGTGATTTTTCCATGAGGGGTTGTATGAATCACCGTAGGGGTTTGGCTCTGATTTGAAAGTGTACCACTTATCTCCCGCTCCGTCGGTACGCGAGGATGCGTAGTCCGCAAAAGCTTGTTCGAGGAGTTCCATGCAATCACGAGTGTCGTGGGGACCACTACATAATTCACACGAAGAAGTGATTTTGTTCACTTGGCTTAAAGGTTTAGGAGCCTCGTAGGATTTCATAAGAAACTTGACTTGGTCTTCAAGTTCTATGATCCTACGGTCGGAAGTGCTTGAATTATTCGAAGGCAAAGATATTGCCTTGACCGTTTTATTCAAATTACGGGGGTCACTCCAACTTTCGTTGTCATAAAGAGCAAGATCTTCTAGGAGAGCCCATGATTGTTCCGCACTTAGATCACGTAGCTTACCACCGGCCGATTGGTCAATGGTTTGCCTCGTGGAAAGATTGATATGGTCATAGAAGATTTGGACTTGGAGCCAAAGTTCTAAGCCATGGTGAGGGACTTTTTGGAGTAAGTCCTTGAATCGAGTCCATGCCTCGTAGAGGGTTTCACCTTGACGTTGTTGGAACATCAAGATATCATTCCTTAGCTTGGTAGTTCTTCCTGGTGGGAAAAACTGAGCAAGGAAACGAGTGGTGAGATTATCCCAAAAGGTGATGGATCCTGCGGGTAGACGCTCTAGCCATTGACTAGCTTGGTCCCGCAGAGAGAATTGAAAGAGACGCAGTCGGGTCGTCTCTCGAGTGGCAACATCAAGGTCTATGGAATCAACAATTTTGAGAAAGTCCTTGAGATGTTGGTTAGGATCTTCAGAACGAAGTCCATGGAATGCGCATCCGCTTTGCACCAACCGGATGGTGTCGGATCGCAAGGGAGTGACATTGGCTCCTTGAGTGAGCTCAATGGTGTTTCAATAGCCATGGTGGCTAGGACGGGAGTAGTCTCCTAAGGTACGGGCTCTAGGAGGTGGTGGTGGTTGTTGTGGTGGTGGGATGTTGGGATCGAGGATATTACCATCTTTCATGATGTCGAATGGTAATGGTTACGAACAAAGAAACGAAGAAAATAGATAGACTAAAGAAAACCTAGAAAAATAAAATAAAAATCTCACTAGAAAGGAATCTAGTGAGTAGACCTATAAAAATAAAAATTCACCCTAAACAATAACTATTCCCCGGCAACGGCGCCAAAAACTTGATGCGTGGTTTTGCGACCTTACAACAGGTTTTACCTCTCGAGGGATCTCAAGAGGCTTACAACCCCACCAGGCAGTGTACCTGACCGATGTAGTATAGTGTAGTGGTAAGTACGGGGGATTGATCGTTCTCCACAGGGAATAGTGTCGTTAGGATTGAAAAACTACTCTAATAGGTCTAGGGGTGAGAGAAGATTCTTTTTTGTATTTTTATATTTTATAAAAGCAAGTAAAATCTCGGGTTTGAAAGAGTGGGCGGAATTAGTTGCTAATCAACTAACCCAAATAACTACGAATGCAAATAAAATAAAATAACTGAAAATGAAAAGGTGGTAATACTTATGTGGAGAGAAATGTGTTTACTTAGATTTCCTTACTCCCTAACTATCTTTTACCGGTTGATTAGTGTGTATTAATCGCGTGGATGACGGGTGTATTCCTTAATACCAATCGTGGGGTGGCGTACGTACTTCCCCAACTCTATAAGCTCCTACTTCACTCCTATGTCGAGCCGGCTAAGAAGCTCCTAACATGGGATCACTAGAATTCGCTCATGCATTAAATACAACCATAAAAACCTTAGTACGCATTGGTTCATGTTTCTTAAGACGTTCAAGCAAGTTACCGAATAGGAAGTTAGCCAGTTTTCTTAAGCCTAACATAGATGAATAATCATCCAAAACAATTAATAACACACTAATAACCAACAATCAATAGCTAGGTTTCATTAGATCTAAGCAAACACAAGATAAATCTAGCCTAGCATGTTAAACAAAAGACAAGAACAAGATAGAATCAAACAACACATAGACATATTGAATGATTAATTGATAACTTATATTCAATGTAACATGGAAGATCTCAAGGCAAAAAGCCTTGAAAAAGCTGCTAAAATCGTCTTAGGGTTTCCTCCCAAAAGGTTACACACAAAGTTCCACACTAATGACAAAAAATTGCAAAACTATATATAGAGTTTAAGGGCTGACGGCGTCACGTTGTAGATCCTGACGCCATCACCTCGCCGCTTTTAGGGTTCCCGGATGGCCTTCCTGACGCCGTCCCTCTTTAGACCTCCAAAATCCGCTCTGGCTTATCAAGGCTTGACGCCGTCAGATTAGTGCTTGACGCCGTCCCTCTTTAGCTTAAGCCGTGATGGCCTTGATCACATTAAAGGGTGACGCCGTCAGATTTTTCATGCAAAATTCTCTGGCTTATCATGAGTAATTTTCACATCCACCTCTTTTGCCAAGCCATGACGCCGTCTGGACCAATTCCTGACGCCGTCAAAGGTACTTTCCAGCGTAATTTTGAGACTTTGCCGTTTTCTTCACTTTTTTGCTCCAAAAACGTCCAAAATGCTTCCTTTTCCAGATTTCTTCTCCAAAGTACCTAAAATGACAAAAGGAACAATTTAGGGCAATATTTGATCAAATAAATACGATTTAGGGATTAAATGACCCCCTAAAAGCGGTACACTTTTCGCTTCATCATGTTATGTGCACCTCTTACATTCTTTTCTTTTGCATTGCTTAAAGATGGAGATTTGGAGGAGAGAATTTCAGAGGATAGAGGGTGAAGCTGACGAAGATGGATTCGAGGAACTCTAGAGTGATACAGAGATCAACAGACTTTACTACTGTGTTTTCCAACCATATACAACAATTGTAAATTGTAGTTTAATCCTGGTGCATGAAATTCTTTTATTTTGTATCATCAAAGTGTATGTGACATTTGACTTATGGCACCACATTTTTTGAGCTGATGGGATAAACCTGATTACTACATATTTGTTGCATGTAATCATGTGCCTGCAAAAGCCACAATTGTTCACTCCTGGGTTACATATATATTTCACACAGACAACAAACCACTTGATATAGAAGACTTAAACTACAATTTGCCATAAGTCAAATGTCACATACACTTTGATGATACAAAATAAAAGAATTTCATGCACCAGGATTAAACTACAATTTACAATTGTTGTATATGGTTGGAAAACACAGTAGTAAAGTCTGTTGATCTCTGTATCACTCTAGAGTTCCTCGAATCCATCTTCGTCAGCTTCACCCTCTATCCTCTGAAATTCTCTCCTCCAAATCTCCATCTTTAAGCAATGCAAAAGAAAAGAATGTAAGAGGTGCATATAACATAAAAACTCGCCCGAGTTAGACATTGGGGCCAACTGCATGTTAAAAAAACAATATGTGCTTTGGAATTAACATTTAAGGGCTTATATTAGAATTTTATAATCAAATAAGGGATCTCATAAGCAGCAACAAAGTCTCCTATATAGAATCAGAACATAGAAGCATAAATGGTAATTTTGGAAGCATATTTCATAAAATAAAAGGATTGAATGAAAAACATTCACTCTACATGCCGTTGTCCTTTCGTAACTACAAATAATGTCGATCAGAAATGTTCTTACCTCATCATCAGAAAATCGCAGATGTTCTGCAACAAAAAGCAAGTTATCAGAGTCTCCTACTATTTGTTCTTGACCAAGGTTTCTTGCAACCTCATCATACCCAATTATTCACATCTCGGAAACCATAGCTCATGAAAAGCTCATCCATCCACTTCTCCACAGTGGGCTATTAAAGAAGCCATAAATTAAAGGCACCAAAAAACCATAATAAGAACTAGATGAGGTCCAACCCATTACTTTTGAATGGGTAAATTTGGGTCGAGTTTTATCTCAAACAAATCAAATGGGTTGAACACATCGAACGGGTAGAAAGTTTCCAAAAATCAAATTTTAATGCATACATCAATCTTTACGATCTATTCAAAGCTTTAAGTTATTAATGCAATAATATTATTTCGTAATCATAAGTAATATACTCGCTAATTATAGACACAAATGATCATGAAAGTGTTTGCAGGTCACCCCAAGCTGCACCCATACCTCTAGTAAAACGTAAAGCAGAATTAAAGTGCACTAACCTTGATCCCCATTTTGGTTTCAGTCAACCACGCTGGTAACTCACCCAAGAACAAACACCCCTTCATGGCTAAATTACTAGCCATAAACAGAATCTCATTAAAAGCAGCCAAATTTGCAATTGGAAACCCCTGCAGTCAAAAACAAGAAAAAGGTGTTCGCTTAGGTAAATTGCTGTTTTCATTTTGTGGAAAAATGTTACAAGAACCTAAGAAGGGAGATGGTTGCTCACCTGGAACACCCATATACTCGGCCTACTACCGTTAAATCCTTTATCACGTAAAAGTTGTTCCATATCAGATGATTCCAAGGGAACATGAAGAAGCAAGCAGCTTTTTGGGACATTGCTACTGATATTATGTATGGGTCTTTTTGGGATTGAGACATTTAATTCACCATCAAACTGACAGCATGTTATAAGAAAATATGAATTCCTAGTGTTTGGCTCATCTAATAGCATAAGCATTTGCAGGTATTGACTTATTAATTACATTCAATAAACATGATCTTCCTAGTGTTTGGAATTAAGCCAACATATTGATTAAAACATATTGAGTAGCAGTGTAAATCAAATCCAATAATCAAAAACAATATAAATCAAAACCAACAATCAAAAACAATATAATTCAAAACCAATAATCATTGAAGTACATGAATAGAGAGGTTGTTACATACCTTCAAATGAAGCTGTCGTACTGCTCATAATTGCTAAATTTTTTGATATGATTTGTGTGTGTTATATGATTACGATTGCAGGTTTGTGGGAGGATAAAAACCTTCATGATGGTATATGAGGAATTCATGTGGATTGTAACGTTTTTGTGACTAATTTTCAGGATGAATTATTCTTGGTTTGAGCTGAAAAGATGGAACAAACACAGATAAGTTGAAAACTAAAATACCTGTATTACCCTCAATGATATTTAATTTAATTGAGATTTGCTTTCAAATATAAAGGACACTTGACACTTGTTTATTGGTGCCTATTATATCCCATTTTAAAGTGTATACCATATGAACATAAATATAT
This sequence comes from Artemisia tridentata subsp. tridentata, assembly GCA_021014915.2. NCBI lineage: Eukaryota > Viridiplantae > Streptophyta > Magnoliopsida > Asterales > Asteraceae > Artemisia > Artemisia tridentata. The sequence continues at coordinate 81,227,379 of CP139506.1, forward strand.
ATATATATATATATATATATATATATATATATATATATATATATATATATATGTATATAGTGAGAATTAAAGAAGTTGTCAAGTTCATTGTTTTGGGTACTTGTCTCATTCTTTAGGTTTTGGTTATTAGAATCTAAGCCCAACTCATTTGGAGCCCCGCTTGTGGAAGTAGTGGCATCAATGGTATCATGATTCGCGAGCGTCGACTCAACCATGATATCCTCTGCTAATGGGTACTTGTCTCATTCTTTATGTTTTGGTTATTGTTGTTTCCGAATTGTTTAATGCCCCGATTCCTTATAACATTCCAATAAAAACTAGTCACATCATACTCATTAGAGACTTGGAATTGATTCGTACATAATCTGGTTTATGATACATCATAATGTTCATAAAAATACCGGGTCATGCGGGTGACCACCAATACCCTATAGACGCAGTGCGAGTTAACTTTCAACATATTTTCAGTTACCGTATAGTTTTCCATTAAACACGTGGCCATGGTAGTTAGCATGTCACAATCGTTTTGCAAGAACATTATGGTGTATCATAGACCACATTATGTACGAAATTAATTGCGGGCGTTTGATGAGTATGGCATGGCTGGTTTTCATTGGGATGTCATAAGGACTAGGGCCATTAAACACTTCGAAAGCAACAATAACCGAAACTTCTTAAATTCTACTCGTACGAGTATGCAAGAATGACAAAAGTACCCATTAACAAAGGATCTCATAGATTAGTGGGGGCTTAAGAGTCAAGCTACCATTGATGCCACGACTTTCATATGTGAGGCTCCATCTGGGTTGGGCTTAAATTCTCGGGACATCAATGATACCATAACTCTGTATTATGTCTTCTGACCCCTATACCACACGGCCCAAAGGACCCCTATTGTTGTCCCAATAAGTGAGTCGAAATATAAGTTGCAAAGTTTACTGAATAATTATTTCGTCTTACTTATTGGGACAACAATTGGCATCAGAGCAAGCGTTTAATCCTACGCTCGTTTGGATACCAAAGCAGTGAACGACAAGGAGATAGAACACGCTGGGAACGGAAGAGACCCGGTGGGAAAGTGTTGTTTTCAAAACAGAAAAACGACACCTGAATAATTAGGAGACGCAAGGGAGATAGTGCACGATCAGAACTTGTGTAAAGTTGCAAACGTGGACACCAAACGTATTGGTGGGAACTTTGTTGGGGATTTCTGGAACGTGAAAACAAAGGAAGAAGAAAACAATATTGTAGAACTTTGTTGAGACTGCCTAACGCGGTAACAAAGGGAGAAAACTTTGTGGGTAACCGGTTGTGAACAAACACAAAGGGAAGAAGAAAAACGCTTGGTAAGCGTGAGGTTAAAGGGTTATTGTGGACAAGGTTTGCAAGATAACCGAGAAAGAACAAGAAGAGAACTCAAGAACTTGTTTGTGGAAAACGCTTTGGAGCGACACAGGAACAACGACAACAACGAAAAAAAACAGAAAGTTCTTTGGAAAAAGGATACCGAGGAGAATACCGAGAAGGTATCAAAGGATTTTGTGGAAAAGGACTTGGATTTCGAAAGAAAAATAACAACTAAAACCAGTTGTTTGTTTGGAAGAATACCGAGAAGAACAAGGAAGTTCTAGGACACGTTTGTGTGGGATACGACTTCAAGTTGACACAGAAACAAACAACAACAACACCAACGTGGGAACGAAGTGTGGAATACCGAAACAGAAATAGGAACTCGTTTGGTTTGGGCAGAAAAGAATTCGACACAAAATAAAAGGGGAAGCCGAAGGTTTGTGTTTTGCGAATTGGTTTGGAAAAACAACGAGGCAACAACAACAAGTTTTTGGTGAACATCGAAAAGGAAAACAACAAGTTATTGGGATTTGGGAATATTAACGCGGAGACAAGGTAAAGAAAAGTGTTGTGGGTATAATTGTCTACATACCGACACACGAGAAGGGAATACGTTTGTGTTTAACACAACAACGAGGTCACAAGTCAAATTTCTGGATTTCTATTATAATAAGTAGTATAGAAGTTTTATTTTCGTACTATTAGGAAATCCCGAGAACTATTTATTGATCCCATACTATTAGGATTCCCGAAAAACTATTTCTATTCCCATATTAGTAGGAATACTATACTAGTTAGAAAAATTCCCATACGATTAGAAAGTGAAGATCATAAATCCATATAAGATGTCTGGTGAAGATAAAAGTAACACTTCGACACCAAAACCCGTAACACCTATCGCACAATATCAATGCCCTAAATTGAAAACCAAAAATTACACCGTTTGGGCTATACAAATTAAGGTTATACTAGAAGCATACAGTTTATGGGAAGCAATAGACCCTAAGGAAAATACGCAAGTAGATGATAAAAAGGATAAGGCAACGACGGCCTTCCTATATCAAGCATTGACCGAAGATGTGATTTTACAAGTAGCGGGTTGTAAAACGGCAAAGGAACTATGGGAATCATTAAAGAAGAGACACTTTGGAGAAGAAAGAGTGCAGCAAGCACGGTTAAAATCATTAATAATTGGGTTTCAAACACTTCAAATGAAGGAAGACGACACAGTGGATGCATTTACGGCTAAATTAAACGGCTATGCCACTAAGGCAAGAGAATTAGGAAAGACACTTGATCAATCACTTTTAGTACGAAAACTACTAGACACCACACCAGATAGATTCATTCAAATAGTAGCATCCATAGAACAAACAAATGATATTGACGATATTACCTTAGACGAGATCATTTGAAAACTCAAGGCATTTGAGGAAAGAATAAAAGTCCGGAAAGGAGGACAAGTGGAAAGCCAGGAAAACTTACTATTCGCACATGGCAAACACTCGAAAAGAGGTAGGCGATTCGGTAATCGCAAAGGTAGATCAAACTCTTCACAAGGAAATTGGCAAAGTAATAGAAACATATATGACTCAAAGGAGGAAAGCTCAACTCACAAAAGAAAATCAGATAGTAATAAACGTGAGTGGGATATGAGCAAGATAAAATGTTACAAGTGTGGAAAACTTGGACATTATAAGAAGAACTGCAGAGAAACATCGACAACTCGGGAACAATATGTTACACCCCCTGCCCGCTTAGACCAAAAATTTAAACTTTACGCACCAAAAACGTGAACTAAAACTAACCTGATGTTACTCTTTTACAATCTGACAAACATATATAAACTTTCAGACCATGAGACTAATTTTAAAAGAAACTAGACTCAATTACCTTCAAAACGATAGGTGGCACGACCTGTAACGACTTACGGATCAAAAGATATGATTTATCAAAGTTTACCAAAATCTGCCCAAATGAAACCGAAATTTGAAACCAAAATTTGGGATTTTGGTACCACCGAAATTTGGGATATCCAAACCGAAATTTGGCCCTTTTTCACAATAATCTACCCATGCTACCTTATATCCACACCAAACTCACTCAAGGCCATTAGCATAACATACAAAATCGTTGACATACTCAATCAACCCGAAATAGTACTTTAAAATTTGACGGGTTATGCACCAAAACCCATTTTGACCCATTTACACATCAAACTACTCATACCACATCCGTTTTGCACCAAACTTTACCAACTTCAATAATCTAACATATCAAACATGTTCCAACGACACTTGACCCATTTACACATCAAAATGGGTACATTTACCCTTTTTCCAAACGCCCCCCTTAAACATTGACCATAAATCATTTAACACACTTGGACACACCGTTGACCACCCAAACTTTACCAAAAGCATTAGATTAACATAACAAACATGTTCCAAGGGCACTTGACCCGTTTACATCCCAAAATGGGTACATTCTCACCTTTACCAAACGCCCCTTTAAACCTTGACTACAAACACATAATAAACACTTTGGCACACCGTTAGACGTCCAAATCGTTATGACTCCATTAACATACAATTTCACACTTGACTCCACATTACAAACCATTTATGGACTCACGGGGGTGTCAACTTTGAATTGAGCTCGGTATTCTACCTAGCTCTACTTTCTTACCAATTCTTCTACACTTGCATACTGATCCGTGCTAAAGTATATATAAATATTATGCAACGACGGATGCTCGTGAATAATTACAAATTACCCCTTTATGAAAAAGGATACTTGCAAAAACTCACGTTCGTGTGTAGTGTGAAGACAGGTAAGTAATTACCCGAATCGTTTCCCAACGAGGTGTGAATGGGCAAACTGTGAAAAGTTAGGATTAGAGTGACTGATGATATGATATGAGATTTTTGCTTTTTTAATAATTCTAAATGATAAACAAATATGCACAAGAAAATTAAACGCGAATGAAAATAAACTAAAACGCTTAACGGGAAAGCTAAAATGGGACAAAAACTGAAATTTATGAAATTTAAAACCTAAAAATGTAAAATTACTTAAAACTTATTTAAAAACTAAAATTATATTTATTTATTTTTTTTATACTTTTTATTTAATTATTATTAATTATTTATTTATTTAATTACTTATTAAACTATTTAAATTTATAAAAAATACTAAATGAACAAAGAAAAATCTAAAACTTTTTCTATAAATATTATTAAGTAAATAGAAACTAAGAAAATTATAAAAATGAAACTTGCTTAATTAAAATTTAAAAAGATAAATTCTATTAAATAGAAGCTATCACTATTTTTCTATTTTTGATTTTCTTAAGGTCTAAAAATGATATTATATTTTTCCTAGATTATAATTAATAAAAGAAAATTATGAAAATTAGATTTATATTTTTCTTATTAATATTTTATTTATTATGATTTAATTACTAATAGAAACTAATAAAAAAGATTAAAAATATTAAATGACTTAGGAAAAATCTGAAAAATTCAGGATAAGTCAAAATTATTATTTAAAAGCTAGGAAAATTAAAATCAAAAGTTATCTAAGCCCAATAAGCAGATTTGGGCAGATAAGCAGTATGCAAATAAGCTAAAAATAAGCTAAAAAGCACAAAACTTAACCAAATGCTCAGGACAGGTTCAATACACTTATATAAGCTTAAAACAACTTAATTCAAACAGATAATCCCACAAAATAAGCAAATTCAACTTATGGCAGTTGCAAAATTCAAAGCAGAAAACTCAGAAAATAGCAAACTTGCAAGGCAGATTAAGCACTTCAAATAAGCAGTTAAGTTGAATATTAAGGGGGCAAAAGTGAGCTAGTACTATGAGCTATCTTAAAAACTAAAAAGCCCTATCAGAAACATCTCAATTGAAGTCCAATTTGGCCCTAGTTCAGGTGAGTTTAAGAACTAAGAACTGAATCAGCAGAATCAGATATTGAATCAGCAGAAATGGGAAAAGTGCAGGCCTTAATTTAAGCTATGAAATAAGGTGAAAAGTGGAATACCAGATGTTATTCTAAAAACTAGCTTGGTGAACTACTTTGAAACCAAAAATCAGCCAGTGAGCTTAAAGGAATAAGCAGATATGCAGCTAAGAAAAAGCTCAAATCTGCTTATGTGTTCTGTGCTATGCAGTAGTTGTGCAGAAGTGCACAAGCCAAAGGCTTTCAAACCAACTCTTGTGTATGCTTCAAATGGATCACAAAGGACTCAGAAAAGCCAAGAAAAAGGACCAAAAGAGCTTAAAGCTCCTATTGGCTTATTTGGCCTTTTTGATTTCTGAAAAGTGCACAGGGCACTCAAATATAGATTTTCTATTTATGCTGCTAATTAGGACTTAAGATTAGCTTATATGGACTATAAAAAGCTGATCAAAGTTGGAAAAAATACAATTGAACAGTAACAAGCTTGTTTGACTGGTTTGACTGCTCAAACCAAACAGCCCTTTATAGGGTGTCTGTTGTGGATTTTCAAAGAAAACAGATAATTTGACTAATGAAACTTGATTATTACTGATTAAATAACTTATAAAAACTATAATAAGCAACTTTTAGAACAGAATTAAGTAATAAGTTAAGCTATACTATATTATGCTATTTTTGGACTTTTTAAGTTTTTTAAGTGAAACTAAGACAAAAGCTATATGATACTGATTATATTGATGAAATATAACTTATAATAGATATTAAGCAGTAAATGATAGAAATAAACTAGAAATAAGCTATAGCACAGTTACAATAGGAATTAAGCAAAAATCAAATAAAGGCTTACAACTGAAATTGGCTTATAAAAAGATGAACAAGGACCAGAAACTACTCCTAGCTTGTTGTCAACAAGCTAGAAACCAGAAAAGCCATCCAGATTAGCTTCTACTCCCAGAACTGCTTATTTTGAGCTTTTGTTGACTTTCTTTGACTTTTTCTTCTTTCTTGAATTAGAGCAGGATTAAACTAACATAAGCTCACAGTAAGCTATAATTAGCTTATATAAGCTTATGTAAACAGATAATAAGCTTTTCCAAACAACATTTAACTTAAAACGAATTACAGTAAAGCTTGAAATTGTAAAGTAACTGAAATTAAATGCAAGATGTATTAAAATGAGATCAAAATGACTGTAAATGACTTATATTGATGACTGGAAATGAAAATTACAATAAAGAAAGACAATTAAGTAAAGACGATTTAAATAAAAATTAACTACTCTCATTTTTTTTTTCTATTACATTGATCTATATATACTAAATAATGCTGGGAAACCCTTAGCCGACATCCTTGATCACTTCTGCACCCTTGGATTGCTTCTAATCAATCTGAGCCCTTCAAATGAAAATTGGCGCCAAAATAGAGATAGTGGATTCGAGCAGGTTTTTAGCATTTAATGCATTTTGTGGAGGTGGAGAAGAAGCTTTAAATGCTTCTTGTTTTGTTAGGTAAGTGGGGTAGGAGGGGGGTGGTATTGCAGAAAACTATGGGTGATGGTGGTTTTGGCGGGGTTGTGAGGAAGGGGATGGAGTCAAACGGTGGTATTGTTAAATAAAAAAAAGAAGCAGGCCGGGTTGGGGAAATGGGTTGGGTTTTATTAAATAGGATATGGGTTGGGTAAATGGGTTTTATTTATTTTTGGGTTTAGGGTAGTACTAGGGTAAATGGTTTAAGTAGTTTAGGGACCATTTGAATGATATTTTTAACACCCGGGACTATATTTGACAATTTATGAAAGTTAAGGGACTGAAATTGACAATTATGCAAACTATGTTCGTTTTTCAACTGTTTTTAATCCTTTTGCACATGAAACACATAAAAACACAATCAAATGATATTTTCTGTATTTTGAAGCATATCTGCATGTTTTTAAATGTTTTTGTAGTCTAAATGTGACAGAAATGATGAGTATTTAGACACTCATCAATCCCCCACACTAAACTATTGCTAGTCCCTAGCAATCTTTTATGAAAATTTAATGGATTTTATCTCTTTACCAAAAGCCATTACTTCTGGAGTAGCCAATGTTTTAGTATGTGATACTTTGGTACAATGATAACCAAATGATTTTGAGCAAATCATCAGCTGTCAACGGTTTTGATTTGTCTTTACCAAAAGCCGTTTGCTTCTGGACTAGCCAACTCTTAGATAAATTACAACTATTATCTTTGGTGAGCTGATTACCAATTATGGATTTTCCACTTGCCTTAACCACAAGCCATAACCTTGCGGGCTAGCCAACTCTTCACTTATAAAGATATGGTGAGTCGAATACCATACAATTTTTGGCAAATTGTAAGCCATAAACGGATTTGATTTATCTTTACCAAGAGCCGTTTGCTCTCGGATTAGCCAATCCTTATGTGGGTTAGACATGGCGGACTGATAACCATTTATTGCGTTCTAAGTGAGAAAATTTTTTTAAAATTTTGGCCAAAATGGGGGTACTGGGGCACTAAAAGGTACATATGTGAACAAATTCGCCAGAATACCCCCCCCCCCACACTTAGAACTGAATATTGCCCTCAATATTCAAAGTACCGGCTATTATGCCGACACTTAGAACGTAAAAAGGAAATACTAAATAGCTTTTTATATATATATATATATATATATATATATATATATATATATATATATATATATATATATATATATAAATATACAACAGCAGGGGCACTCCCCCACACTTAGGTGGTAGAACAGAGAAAGAAGTCAGAGACATGGGTGAAAACCCATGTTGTGCTAATATTTTTGTTCACCGAGTCACTAGCTTGACTCGACCCCGCATTCATTGGTTCATGGGGAAGCAAGTGGAACAAAAATTCTCCATCGGACTTTCGTTCAAGATGTTTGGATAAACACTGAAGTACTTGAAAGTTCCACTCCGATGAGATATACACAGATCCGGCTCACAAATGATAAATGAAAATGCCGGGGTCAAAGATAGTGTCTTCATTCCCTAAGGAGTGAAGAACAGGAGAAGTCACCGTGTAGGTGAAGAAAAGAAAGAAAGTCATGATAAAAATCATGACTAACTCATCATCATCAGAAGGAGAATTCATGATTTCCACATCATGAATCTCATTATTTAAGCTCGGCTGATCAAGACATATTCTGGGTGGGAGGGATGGGATTTTGATATCAAGTAAATTCTCAGTGTTGAGAATATTTCCCTCCGGGACATAAAGATAATCTTTGTCAAGATCAAAGTAGAAGTTATCATACTCCGGCGGAGATATGATATGAGTGAGTTCATCGGAGAACTCCTCACTGGTGAATGAATCATATTCGGGGAGAGAAATATGAGAATGAGAAGTGGCTCTGCCACTAATTTTCTCTCCCATCTGATCAAAACAGAAGGCTTCCATTTCCTGAATAGAATCATCGGAAAAAAGGTCACTATCCTTAATGGGGATAGGAGATGAAATGGATTTTTCATTGAAAGCCTCGATTTTAGAAATGAGAAGATTAACATTTAATAATGTTTCACGAAGAGTTTCGTCTTTGATTATTTCTTCTTCATTCTCTTCTTCTAAGCTGACAAGCTCAGAAGGCAATTCCTCAACATAATCGATGTCCTCACAAAATAAAGAATCATCATTACTTGAAGTATAATCATCGTCAGAATTGGAAAACATCTCAACATGATCATGTGAAATGTCAAGAAGAGGCAAATCACACATATTATCAGAAATACCCTCGGACTTACTTGGGATTGGGACAAGGTTTTCAGCACTAGACTTTATGAATTCGTCCGATTCCTTTTCAGGAATAGTGCTAATATGCTCATCCCCCATAATAAGAGAGTCCTTGGGGTCCAAAGTTGGAAAGAATGATGGGATTGCAATAGACTGAGGGAGTTGAGAAATGATGCCACCCAAAGGAACAATACTCTCCTCGTCGTCCTCCTCATCAATATTGCTAGCATAAATGGCTTTCATTTGTTCGTCGGCTAGCAATTCTGCAATAGTCTTGTCTTCCTGCCTTTTCTGGACAGGTGTAATTGCAGCTGATGAAGTCTCGCAAACTTCCCACATAGAATCTTCATCATCGTCATCGCATATGAAAGTTTGACGATAATTGGAACTCATTCTAGCTGTTTGTTCTTCTTCAGCTAGAAGCTCTCCAATGGTTTTCTGATGATGATCTTCTTGGGTATTTTTAACAGCCAAATCATTAAATGTATCCATCATATTTTGGAGTTTTTGGAATACATTTTCAAAAGATTTTTCAAAAGGAGATGGCTGAGGTTGAATCATTTGATACTGTGGAGGTTGGTCATGACAAGAATAGTCGTAATTGTTACAAGGGACATGCTCATAGACAAGCGGGGACCTTGTTTGACAATCGGATTCATAATGTGGACCACCACAGTACTCACAACAATACATTTGCTGTGACTGATTCTGTGAATCATACGGATATTGGTCATACCCGAAATTTTGATTGTTACAAGAAACCTGCTCATAGACAAGCATGTTATTTGTTTGACAATCAAAACTTGGGTGAGGACCTCCACAATATTCACAAGGATCATTTGGCATATTTTGAAATGATGTATCATTGAAGTTTTGATTATACGGCTCTTGCCGAAATGAATCCTGAGAAGGGGTACTGAAATCGTTGTGAAAATCTAGATAATCAAGTGTGGCGGATTGATAAGTGCAAAAACATCGTTTACACTGTGAATCATCCCTCAACGGATTTTCATACATACAACAATTAAGCTGAGTGAGTGAAGATGGCTGAGGTTGTGGAGAGTGTTCGGAAAAAGAATCCGGAGGTGGGACAAGTGGTGTGCTCTGAGAGCTAGGAATTTCCACCACTTCCGTTATGGTCTCTGGTTCTTGCTCTTGATAATCGTGAAGAGTACGCAAGTCGTTCTTTTTAGTCACCGTTCTAAGCTCTGTACGTTCTCTTGACAAACTTTTAACCGTAAATTGTGAAAGGTCAGGATTAATTCTTGACGGTTTGTCATTAATAGCACGTATCTCGGGCTGTGAAGGGTAGTCGGAAGGACTTTGAGAATCATTGATGGAATTAAGCTCTCTTTCGAGGGCTAAATCACACCAATAACAAGATCCGTCTGGTGCATCATTTCCACACTTCTCACACGAACACTTGGAACAACGAAGATTATCACCCACTGGACCTCTACAACGAAAGCAGCGATAGCCCAGTGACGACATAGAAGAAAGGTATAAGAAGTTTAGAATCAAATGGATAGAGGGTAAAGGGATAAAGAATCAAAAAGGGTAAGAGGGTAAAGATGAATATTTTTGGGTTTTTGGTTTTTCAATTAAAACAAGATCGGAGCAAAACGCAAGGAACTTAAACCTTAAATCAACCAGCGTACGGTAGCTCTCTGACTGAAAAACACACAGAGTGGCGGAGAAGCAAAGGTGGGCAATTAATACTCCTTAAAAACCCGCTTCTTTCAGTTCGACAATTTAATGTCAAACTATCCTTAAACCTCCGTTATAGTTTGTTTATCAATCAAAGGTGAGCCGAATTCGCAAGCGACACAAAGGCAAGTTTTAATCTTTGGTTTGGGAACTTATTATGGTCGTACCCCCAGTTAGGTAGTACTCTGTCTTGGTTCTTGACGGTAAATTTTATTGTTGTTATTATTAAACAAAGAAAACGGAAAAATGTTTTTGGTGTTTTTATTTTTTTATATGATAATATATATAGAAAAGAAAAGAAAAATATTTTTGTATTTTTATATTTTTTATGGGAAATAGGAACTTCTGGAAGAAGGATCTCAAATCATTAATCGCTTAAACTCTACACAATAGTCGCAACACACCTCCCCGGCAGCGGCGCCAAAATTTGATCACAATTAAAGGTGAGCCGACAATTTAATCCCCGGCAGCGGCGCCAAAATTTGATCCGTCGGTGAATACACTTATAAATAAATGCAGACAACGGATACGCGTGAATAATTACAAATTACCCCTTTGTGAAAAAGGATACTTGCAAAAACTCACGTTTGTGTGTAGTGTGAAGACATGTAAGTAATTACCCGAATCGTTTCCCAACGAGGTGTGAATGGGCAAACTGTGGAAAGTTAGGATTAGAATGACTGATGTGATTAGATATTTTGGATTTTTGCTTTTTTAATAATTCTAAATAACAAATTAAAAACAAATATACACAATAAAATTAAACGCGAATTAATAAGCTAAAAACGCGTAACAGGAAATCTAAAATTGGACAAAAACTGAAATATATGAAATTTAAAACCTAAAAATGTAAAATTACTTAAAAATTATTTTAAAATTAAAATTATATTTTTTTATACTTTTTATCTAATTATTATTAATTATTTATTATTTAATAATTATTTAAAACTAATTTAAATTATAATAAATACTAAATAAACAAAGAAAAATCTAAAACTTTTTCTATAAATATTATTAAGTAAAAAGAAGCTAAGAAAATTATAAAAATGAAAATTACTTAATTAAAAATTTAAAAAGATAAAATCTATTAAATAGAAGCTATCACTTATTTTCTATTTTGGTTTTCTTAAGGCCTAAAAAAGATGTTTATATTTTTACTGGATTATAAATGACAAAATAAAATTATGAAAATTAAAATTATATTTTTCTGATTATTATTCTATTTATTATGATTTAATTACTATTAGAAACTAATTAAAAAGATTAAAAATATCAAATGACTTAGGAAAAATCTGAAAAATTCAGGATAAGTCTAAAATAATATTCTTAATACAGGAAAATTAAAATCAAAAGTCTAATAAGCCCTGATAAGCAGATGGGCAGATAAGCAGTTGAGCTAATAAGCTAAAAATAAGCTAATAAGCTCAAAACTATACCAAAAGCTCAAAACAGGCTTAACCAACTTATATAAGCTTAAAACAATGAAAGCAAACAGATAATCCCACAAATAAGCAAATTCAACACCAAATCAGTTGCAAAGTTTAGACAGAAACTCAGAAATCAGGCCAAATTGCAGGGTAGATTAAGCAATTAAAATACGGTGATAAGTTGAATATTAAGGGGGCAAAAGTGAGCTAGTACTATTGGCTATCCTAAAAACCAAAAATCATGGCCATAGCTTATCAAGATAGGCCACAAATGATGTGAGATCAGCAGCCAAAACAACTCAGTATATACTGAGTTGTTGATGTGCAGAGTTGTGCAGAAAAGCACAAGCCAAAGGGCTCTAATCCAACTCTTGTATCTACTCTAAATGGACTCAAAGTGACTCAGAGAAGCAAAGAAAAAGGACCAAAAGAGCTTATAGCTGCTTATGGCTTATTTGAGCTTTTTAAAGTCTGATTTCACCACAGGACACTTAAATATAGATTTTCTATTGAAATGGCTTATTAAAACCTAGAAACAGCTTATAATGGTCAAAATAAGCTGATACAAATTTGGGATTGTGGTAATGGAACAGTAACTGTGGGTTTGACCCACTTGACTAAAAACAGCCAAACACCCCTTTGTCAAGGGTCTGTCTTGGTTTTCAAATGAAAATGGCCTTTTTAACTTATGGTGTTAATTAAAAACGTTTTACTAACTTGATTAAACACTAATTAACAACTTTTAAGACAAAATTAAGCTAGATAATAAGCTATACTACTTAAGGCTATTTTTGGCTTTTATAAGTTTTTTAAGGGAAACAAAGACAATGACTGCGTTAACTGATAAAAGTGAAGAAATACACTAGGAAACTAACAATAAGAAAGAATTAACAATAATATGCTACTACTAAGCAGTTACACAGTAAACTTAGAAATTTTAAGAAAATGTTTGAAAATGGCTTACAACTGAAAATGGATTATTAAAAGATGAACAAGGACCAGAAACCACTCCTAGCTTGTTGTCAACAAGCTAGAAACCAGAAAAACCATCCAGATTAGCTTCTATCCCCATATAGCTTATTTTGACCTCCTCAGTTAACTTTCTTGAATCTTCAGGACTGAGCATGATTTATACTAACATAAGCTTATCAAAAGCTATTCAGAGCTTATGTAAGCTTATAGGAACAGCAATTAAGCTTTTCCAAATAACATATAACTTAATACATATTACAGTAGAACTTGAAATTGTAAATTAACTGAAATTTAAGACAAGATATATTAAAATGAGATCAAAATGACTGTAAATTGCTTATATTGATTACTGGAAATGAAAATTACAATAAAGAAAGACAAATAAGTAAAAACGATTTAATAAAAATTAACTACTCTCCTTTATGTTCTATTACATTGTCCTATATATACTAAATAATGCTGGGAAACCCTTAGCCGACATCCTTGATCACTTCTGCACCCTTGGATTGCTTCTAATCAATCTGAGCCCTTCAAATGAAAATTGGCGCCAAAATAGAGATAGTGGATTCGAGCAGGTTTTTAGCATTTAATGCATTTTGTGGAGGTGGAGAAGAAGCTTTAAATGCTTCTTGTTTTGTTAGGTAAGTGGGGTAGGAGGGGGGTGGTATTGCAGGAAACTATGGGTGATGGTGGTTTTGGCGGGGTTGTGAGGAAGAAGAGAAGTCAAACCGAAGTTTGACTCTGGGATATTTAGCAAAGGGTTGGGTCGGGTTGGTTTATGATTGGGCTTGGGCTTTGGGTATATAATAACTGGGTTGGGTTGGGGTAAAAGGGTAGTGGGTTAGGTTTAGTTTTAATAAGTGGGTTTTATTTTTAGTTTAGGGTCCGGTTGGTTAGTTTTAGCACAAGGACCATTTTTGTAATTACTGAATTCTTGAAGGATTGAAATTGTAATTTTACCAAAGTTATCAAAAGGGTCTATTTTGCCAATTATAAATAGCACAAGGGTTTTATTTGATAAATTATAATTTTTAAAACCCGAGGACTAGATTTGCCAATTTTGAAACTTGAGGGGTAGAAGTTGTCATTTTTAGAAAACTTTCATCCAGGGACTAAAAATGAATATGTTTGATATTCCAAGGACTAAAGTTGACTTTTCTTTCATTTTAAACCTTCAGGGACTAAATCTGCCAATTTGTGAAACTTCAAGGACTGAAAGTGACAATTATGCAAACTTTGTTCGTTTTTCACTTGTTTTCAATCTTTTTGTTCCTGAGTCATATAAAAACACATTTTATGATATTTTTCAGTATTTTGAAGCATATCTGCATGTTTTTAAATGTTTTTGCAGATAAAATGTGACAGAAATGATGAGGATTTAGACACTCATCACATACCCAACTCTTACCCTTATTCGCCATCACATTAAGCACCTTAGCCTACAAAATATTGAAACATTAAACCGTAAGCACAAATGCTTAGTAAGTAAAACGGGTATAACTTAACATTATACCTCCTTCAACACATTACATATTATACAACCATTAATCCAACAATATATAATACAAACACATACCTTAACCACCTAAGCCTTAATCTTTCCTTTCTTTAATACACTCATACTAACACATCCCCTAATCTTATGATCTCTTACACGTAACTACCATTATGCTAACAACCATAATCTTAACATATTAGCCACATAACACATAATGCATAGAAATCATTATAACTTTACATTATACCGGTTTACTTACCTTAATCCAAGCTACATCATAACAAGAATATCATCATCATCATCACATTCTTCCATCATCATCATCATCATCTTTCATAATAACCAAAACCTAACAACATAACAATAAATAACATAACAAAGGTTATCAAAACCTATCAAAACATAATCATCTTTCTTCCTATATCATCATATGATCATACCCATATCATATGATGATTTCCCACTTTCCTTCTCATCTATAACTTTACTAAATAAAGGCAATAGATTACTTACTTGATGATGATCATTACTAAGGGAAGGTTATTGACACTTGATCTTTACTTTCTTCTTCTTGGATCATCACTAGCTATTTCCCTCTCTTTTTCCTTTCTAAAACCGGACCACACAACACACTCAAGAAAATGGTAGAAATGTCTAGATAATCCTAGACATTTCCTTATCTAAACTCAAGTTTGGGCTAATGGCAATAATGGCCCCTCATGTTCCTTTCCTTCTTTTTTGGCCACACTAACTTATAACTCTTTATAACATGTTTATCACAATGACAACTTAGGCCCCTTTAGTTACTCATCATATTTTACATAATCACTTTAGTCATATTTTGACTATCGGGTTTGACCACTACACAACAAATGTTGACTGGCCAATCACATAAGGTCTTTATCTACTTTCATCTAGGGTGGGGTCCCAACACCTGGGAAACGGGTGTTTACACAATCAAACCTTATCTTAGAAGACGATGAACCATCACTATTAATGATTACACACGAAACTGAACACGAGGAAGTTCTATTGAATGAAGGACAAGTTCAACCCGGAAAATATGCTACAACAGATGCAAGCATATGGTATTTAGATAATGGTGCAAGTAACCATATGACGGGAACCAAGAGTCATTTTAGGGATATTGAAGAAAGCATAACAGGACGTGTACGTTTCGGAGATGGATCGTATGTACAGATAAAGGGTAGAGGCTCTATATTGTTAGGTTGTAAGAACCAAGAACAAAAGATAGTATCGGATGTATACTACATACCAAATCTCAAGAGCAACATACTAAGTCTAGGATAACTTACGGAGATAGGTTGTAAGATCATCATGGATGGAAACAAACTGACTTTGTATGATAAGAAGAAGAAGTTGTTGATGAAGGTAGAAAGATCTAAGAATCGACTTTACAGTATTAGATTACAAATAGAAGCACCTATATGTCTCTTAGCAAATATAGATAACCAAGCATGGTTATGGCATGCTAGATTAGGTCATCTGAATTTTGATGACATCAACAAGATGACAAGAAAGTGTCTAGTAGAAGGAATACAAAGAATAAATCATGCAGGACAGATGTGTGATGCATGTTTATTAGGAAAACACAGTAGAACACCATTTCCAAATCAAGCTAAATTCAGATCAAAGAACCCGTTGGATTTAGTATATGGAGACCTTTGTGGTCCTATAAATCCAGCCACACAATCAGGAAAAAAACTTATTTTCTTGTTAGTGGACGACTGTACACGTTTCATGTGGGCTTACTTTCTGACATCGAAAGATCAGGCATTTAACACTTTCAAGGAATTTAGACAACAAGTTAAGATGGAAATGAGACTGAAATTAAGGATGCTAAGAACAGATAGAGGGGGTGAATTTACATCTAATGAATTCACCAAGTACTGTAAGGAAAATGGAATAGCACGACAGTTGACAGCATCTTACTCACCACAACAAAATGGAGTAGTGGAGAGGAGAAATAGAACAGTGTTATTGATGCGCGTGTATGTCGTTGCGGTTTAGCAGTATTAATGCCTACTCAAGTTTTAAATTTATATTTAGCCGACTTATCAATAACACACACACTTAACGAGCAGTGTACCCGGTCAGTATGAATATAATGGTAAGTAGAGTGTCGATCACTAAGAGTGGAACGTATTATCTAGTTATTCTAATCAGTATTTTAATATATTAAGTTAGCTATACAACCTATTTTAACGCAAGGGGGTTCAGCCTGAGAGACTGGCACGATTTGGTTGCAATTAAATAATAAACTAAACCAATAGGCACGAATCAGCGAATAGCACACAAGTACACAGATAAATACTCGAGACAATAAGAAGGCTGTCCTGATAGATAAGTAGTTTGTCACTTGTTTTATTGCTAGTTTTATATGAAGTGTATAGTTCGATGCAACACACCGAGATTAAGTCCTTTCTCGTTGGTTCTAATCTTATCGGCGAGTAAACCCTTAATGATTACTTATGACTATCCTATTTATCTTTCTTCCTACTTTTCTACAGACGATAGAATGCATAGGCGATCTAATAAATAGGCGAGGGCAAAGGCATGGCGACCCGATCAACGCTCAGCTAGACACAGAGGTTATCAATGCACTAATAAAAGTCACCAAAGACATCAACATATAAACTTTAATTAATGAGAAAGCAGTTTTAAGGGAGTGCAATCTTTCCGTTGTCACATTACACAAGCCACCAATCTTGATGAATTAAAGTTTACTAACACAATAAAACAAAACTACTTAATGAATTAAACACATGCAGCACCTTCTTACAGCTCTTGTATCTTCGTTTGGGTGTGTCTTGTGCTGCCTATTCGTCTGAATTCGTCCTAGGTTTCTGTACTTCGTATATAATATTATGCCCTCTCGAATTCGTCTGGTCTTGGGGTATTTATAGTTTCTGTCTGAGGGTAAGATGCGGCGCATCTAGTAAGTAGATGCGGCGCATTGACTTAACTTCGCGTGGGGTCCAAGATTAATATATTCAGGAATATTCGTACACCGCCAGAAGATGCGGCGTAACTCCATAAATAGATGCGGCGCATGTCCTCTTGTATCTTGGATCGTATCTGGTGAAATATTGATAGTGATTCGCCGTATGTAATAAGCAAGATGCGGCGCATCTGGAGCAGAATGTCTTGATCTTGTACATTTCGGTAGACTCTTAACTTCTTGCATGTTTTGCTCCATAATTAGTCCAAAATCGCCAAGTTTCACCAAATGCTTGTTTTTACCTGAGAATTACAAAAGTAAACGATTAAGTATCAATCCTCATACATAATATAATAAAACAAGTCAAATAATTAGGATAAATGATAGTAATAAAATGTACTTATTTGAGTTCATCAAATATCCCCCCACTTGAACTTTACTTGTCCCCTAGTAAACCTTAGAATTAATCTTATGAAAATGTATCCTAAAAGATGTTAGGATTTATTTTTATATTTAAGCATGTGTTCGTTTTTGCCATAATCACACAACCAAACACTTAACGAATTAGAAGTAAAATAAAATATTCTGATAAAAGCAAATCTAATCGTTTAACTGTCTAGTCGTGACGAATATTCTATCATAAGCTTGGCAAGTATACACATCTCCCCCACTAAAGCCAAGGAATAACAAGTCTAAAGCGGTAAAAATGGTTTTTAGGCTTAAGGGTTAATTATACTCCTTAATCTCTATCGATCTCAAATTCCAGAAAAGGCGACAAAATCACAAATACATGATCGAATCCACGAACACGATACTTGCAATTTCTCAAATCCTTAACTCGAATAGGCTAAAGATAGGACCAAGTAATCTTTACCAATAATATTATATCAAAAAGGGCGACAAAATCATAAATACATAGTCGAATCCACGACTACGATACTTAAGATTGCTCAAATCCCTAATCTCAATAAATCAAAGGTTTGGATCAAGAATAATATAGGGTATGGATAATATTTGGGATACAAATTGGTGTAAAATGAAAAATAAACAAAACAAATAAATTAAAATCCTAAGTGTGGTTAATCACTATCCCAACCATCCCATGAATAAGACTCATATCATTGAATAACTCATGCTTTAACACTTGAAACACACGCTTTAGGTAGACACGAATTATACTCAACAAGATCTTAATCAAAGAATAAACCTTAGTTGGCGTTCCCATAACTGCCAACTCCCATTCAATCCATAGATATAATATAAAAAATAGTGGTGATATCGACCACTTACATAACTTTACATCGTTGGTTAAAACAAACATCCAACTTTCTTCTTTTTTTTTTCTTTTTCTTTTCTTATTTTTTCGTTTTTTTTTTTTTTTTTTTTTTTTTTTTTTTTTTTTTTTTTTTTTTTTTTTTTTTAATATCAACATAGATGTGTAAAATTTCACCACATCACCAAAACGATAACTCTGGATAATTTTTCCATACTTTTCATGCTTCAGAAATAACGGTAATAGTGAAAGTAGTAAACACACGAAAAAATAAACTCAAAGATATACAATATTTACTTTCACTCCAATTGCATTGTGCAATTTCCCGACCTAACCATAGATAATGAATTACGCACGCGAACACAGGTAATGTAAGGAAACACACTTTGCCTAAAGCAATTAACCAACCACGGATTTTAATCTACAGGGTAGGCTAAGGTGTAAGGGTGTAACGAAACATTTTAACAAAGGTGTAAGAAACGAAAGGAATGGCTCTGAGTGTTTTTCTAGGGGTATCTTACTCTAAAAATGAGAGTAACAAAAAGGGTTTATACGGGGGTTAACTAACCAGTGTAGTTAGCTAATAACACATAACATATAATAGGCTATTTGGGTGTAATCCTAGAAATTTTACCAATTTAGACAAGTCATTCCAATTATATAAATAATACTTATTATGGTGGTCTCGAATAGTATACAAGCCAAGTTCTAAAGTTTACAAGTCACCGGCACACTCATAGATTTGTGAATTTTGACACTTTGCCTAAAGCAATTAACCAACCACGGATTTTAATCTACAGGGTAGGCTAAGGTGTAAGGGTGTAACGAAACATTTTAACAAAGGTGTAAGAAACGAAAGGAATGGCTCTGAGTGTTTTTCTAGGGGTATCTTACTCTAAAAATGAGAGTAACAAAAAGGGTTTATACGGGGGTTAACTAACCAGTGTAGTTAGCTAATAACACATAACATATAATAGGCTATTTGGGTGTAATCCTAGAAATTTTACCAATTTAGACAAGTCATTCCAATTATATAAATAATACTTATTATGGTGGTCTCGAATAGTATACAAGCCAAGTTCTAAAGTTTACAAGTCACCGGCACACTCATAGATTTGTGAATTTTGACACTTTGCCTAAAGCAATTAACCAACCACGGATTTTAATCTACAGGGTAGGCTAAGGTGTAAGGGTGTAACGAAACATTTTAACAAAGGTGTAAGAAACGAAAGGAATGGCTCTGAGTGTTTTTCTAGGGGTATCTTACTCTAAAAATGAGAGTAACAAAAAGGGTTTATACGGGGGTTAACTAACCAGTGTAGTTAGCTAATAACACATAACATATAATAGGCTATTTGGGTGTAATCCTAGAAATTTTACCAATTTAGACAAGTCATTCCAATTATATAAATAATACTTATTATGGTGGTCTCGAATAGTATACAAGCCAAGTTCTAAAGTTTACAAGTCACCGGCACACTCATAGATTTGTGAATTTTGAAAAATCACAATTTTTGAAAATAACGTCATGTGTGCAGCTATGCAACTTAGACTTTAAACAAAAACATGCTAAAATTTTTTAAGTTTTGATATATTAAGCACATTTTAAGCATATTTTGAAAAGTTTAGGACAAGTTAGTGTTAAGTGTTCTAATTCTCCAATCCCCCCACTTAAGTTAAACAACGTCCTCGTTGTTTGTATAAAAGGTTAAAAACTAGAAAATAAAAGAATTAGAACAGAAAAACTCCCCTGAGATTTGCTCGGTATGATCCTCCATTTGTATAAGAGCAAAAATCATCTTTCTTGTAGATTAGAACGTTTAAGCTTCATAATAGATGTATCCACAGGAAATGCAGGAATCTATAATACCACCAAGGCTTTAAAACACACCTAAGTTAAGAAAGGTTCAAACTTGCATAATACATTAGTAGTTAGTTAAAATAAAACATAAAAATTAAAAATGAAAATCATCAGGTCAGTCGATGCGCCGTATCTTATGGAAGAAGATACGCCGTATCGAGCCTGGAATAAGTACGGATCAGAATAGAAGATGCGTCGCATCCTTAACCAGGGATGCGCCGCATTAAAATAAACTGATAAAAAGTTTTAAAGTCGAAAATTAAAAAATGCAGAAAAAATAAAGATATGACCATTGCAGGAGATGCGTCGCATCTCAGAGTTGAGATGCGCCGTATCCTCTGTGGCCTGACTGACTCGACACAGAACAGAAAATTAAAAGATAAATCCGGGTTATCTCCCGGTAAGCACTTGTCTTTATTCCAGAGTCTTCAAGTTAGACTCACGTTCAGCTCTTCACTCCATTACTTCAGGTTCAAACTCCACCACCTCGTTCTCATTATCCTCAATTTTATTATCAAAGTATTTCTTCACACGTTGCCCGTTTACTTTGAATATATAACCATTTTTATCACATATTTCAATAGTTTCATAAGGATACACTTTCTTGACAACGAACGGACCCGTCCATCTTGATTTAAGTTTACCAGGATACATCTTTAATCTGGAATTAAATAGTAGCACTTTCTCTCCAATAGTAAACGTTTTATCCCCACGTAACCTCGAGTCATGCCATCTTTTAGTTCTTTCTTTGTAGATCTTAGTATTTTTGTAGGCCTCATCTCTTAGTTCATAGAGTTCATTGAGTTCCATGAAACGGTTCTTCGTTGCAGCTTCCATATCCATATTACAATTCGTTAATGCCCAATATGCACTTTGTTCAATTTCGACCGGTAGGTGGCATGCTTTTCCGTATACAAGACGAAATGGAGTGCATCCCGTTGGTGTCTTATAGGCTGTACGGAATGCCCATAAAGCATCATTTAACTTGTCAGACCACCCTCTCGGATTATATCCAGTCGTTTTTTCAAGAATTCGCTTAATAGCCCTATTGGTTACTTCAGTTTGCCCATTGGATTGAGGATGGTATGCGGTGGAAACCCTATGATATACTCCATATTTTTGCAAGGCTCTTCCCAGATGGTGATTACAAAAGTGTGTCCCCCTATCACTAATCAATGCCTTAGGAATTCCAAACCTAGAAAACAAACCTTGCAAAAATTTAAGTACTACCTTGCTGTCGTTTGTTGGTAATGCTTGCGCTTCGACCCATTTTGATACGTAATCAACAGCAACCAAAATATATTTATTACCTTTAGATTCAGGAAACGGTCCCATGAAGTCTAATCCCCATATGTCAAAAACTTCACATACATGGATATAGTTTTGCGGCATTTCGTTTCTTGATGTTATATTCCCGGATCGTTGACACGCATCACATCCTTTTATATAATCTTTTGCACCATCCAACATAGTGGGCCAATAAAATCCCGCATCAAGGATCTTTCTTCTTGTGATGACTGCACCGTGATGTCCCCCCGTTGGCCCTGAATGGCAATGTGCCAATATTGCTGGGATGTCATCACCATCTACGCATCTTCGTAAAATATTGTCAGGACATAATTTAAAGGCATAAGGTTCATCCCAAATATACTCGCTAACGCGAGTTAGAAACCTTCTTTTCTCGTCGGATGTTAGCCCTTTTGGAATTTCATTTGCCACAATAAAGTTTATATAGTCGGCATACCATGGTCCATTATTATTGCTCTTAATTCCTACCATCATAAGGTGTTCATCAGGAAAGTCATCAGCTATTTCCCTTTCGTCAAGCACCTCCATATCAGGGTTTTCAAGTCTAGATAAGTGGTCAGCAGCTAGATTCTCGGCACCCTTTTTATCTTTAATTTCAATATCGAATCCTTGGAGCGATAAAACCCACCTAATAAGCCTTGGCTTGGCATCCTGTTTTATTGAACAAATACTTCAAAGCAGAATGGTCAGTGTAAACCATAGTTTTTGACAATATAAGATATGATCTAAATTTATCGAATGCAAAAACTACTGCTAAAAGTTCTTTTTCCGTGGTGGTGTAGTGTTCTTAGGCATTATTCAATGTTTTGCTAGCATAATAAATTGGCTTAAATTTCTTATCTATCCTTTGGCCAAGTACAGCTCCAACAGCATAATCACTAGCATCACACATTAGTTCAAAAGGCAAATTCCAATCCGGCGAAATTATAATAGGTGCGGAAGTTAGTTTTTCTTTAAGTATATTAAATGCCTTTTTGCAATCTTCAGAAAAATCAAACTTGGCATCTTTTAACAATAATTGGGTCATAGGCCTAGATATCATTGAAAAATCCTTTATGAACCTACGATAAAATCCGGCATGCCCTAAAAAGCTTCTAACACCTTTTACATTAGTGGGGTAAGGTAGTTTAGCAATTACATCAATTTTAGCTTTATCAACTTCTATACCTTTCCCAGAAATCTTATGTCCTAACACAATTCCCTCTCTAACCATAAAGTGACATTTTTCCCAATTAAGAACAAGGTTAGTTTCTTCACACCTAGCAAGCATTTTATCAAGTTTAAAGAGACAATCACTAAATGAGTTACCGAACACCGAGAAGTCGTCCATGAAGACTTCCATAAAGTCTTCTACCATATCATGGAAGATAGCCGTCATACAACGTTGGAAAGTAGCAGGGGCGTTGCATAGTCCGAACGGCATTCTCCTATAGGCGAAGGTTCCATAAGGGCAGGTGAAAGTCGTCTTCTCTTGATCCTCAGGGGCAATTGGTATTTGGAAGAAACCTGAAAAACCATCTAAAAAACAATAATAATCATGACCTGATAGTCTTTCTAACATTTGATCAATAAATGGAAGAGGGAAGTGATCTTTTCGCGTAGCATCATTGAGTTTGCGGTAGTCGATGCAAACTCTCCATCCGGTAACAGTTCTTGAAGGGATTAGTTCATTATCGTCATTGGTTTGTAACAATTTATTAGATCAAGGAAGAGAATTGCACCGGAAATATGCAAAGCCCAGGTTCGTTGTCCCGACGAAGATCGAATGGAATTTGTGTTCCCGGAACGTGATTCGTGTAGTGAATGTGAATAAAAGTGAGAATTTTGGAGTTTATAACTACGATAGCAAACATAAACTAAAAAAAAAACACAATAATAAAGCATATAAAACAAGTACGTAAAGCACAAATAATCCTAAAAGCAATCTAATCTAAAAACTAGTAGCAAATAAATAATCTAAAACTAATTGTACTAATAGTAAACTAACAAATTTACTAAGTAATAGAGGCAACTAGGTAATTCTAAAAATGATTTAAAAGATATATACGGGAAATACGTTTGCTAAGTGACGTGACAAGTTCATTAAGTGTGGAATAAGGTTTGATGACGAATTATTTTCCTTAAACAAGATTGTTTCCTCACAACGTTGGTTTATTTTGCAAATAATCCTTTAAAAAGAAAATAATTACTAGATGTGTAATTTGATTATTTTCCGGCTTTTGCCCTTCAAATAATAAAATCACAAATCTAAACAATTTGACTAATTATTAATCACAATCCCTTTTTTTATTTATCCACACTTAAATCACAAATTCATATCACTTAGCAAACACTAATAAGCTACTCGCTACGCATATCAATTAGGCTAATAAAAACAACTAATTCAACAAACATACTTAACTACCAAATCCAAAATAAAAAGATCAACAGCAGATGCTAATACTATCAGTAACTAATAAAAGCTAGAAACTAATAAAAACTAGAAATACCTTTTTTTGATTTGACAAAATTTCAAAATAAATAAGCAGATTCAAAGAGCATACATAAATACATCTGACTACAAACTAACAATCAGTGATGCCAAACCATATGCAAAACACTAAACACAAACGCAAACAATAGCGCAAAATCTATAACAGATGACATACTTTTGCAGCTAACTCAAATCGACAAGAACTAATAAACAGCTAAGCTAAAAAAAAAAACTAAAGTTCAGAATCCAAATCCACCTCGCACTAATCTTAAACCGATCCAAATCCAACTCAAACTAAAAATGCACCACAAAATTCAAACTAAAGCAAAACTTAAACTATTTTTTTCTTTTTCGCTTACTGAAACACAAACAAGAACAATAAGCAATAACTTAAACCGATTCAAATCCAACAATAAACTCAAACTCAAACACAAACAAGAAACTTAAACCTACACAAACACAAACTAAAAGTGTGTACTAATATCCCAAGTTCGAAGCAGTAACAGAAACAATAACCACAAATCGAAGCAGTAACAAAACTAAATAGAAATCGACATATATTAAAATTAAAAAGTAAATTACAACTAAAAAAATAAAATACAAATTACCTTAAAAAAACGCTAAAATAAACCTTCAATTAAAATGGTCTATCATTTTTCTAATACATGAAAAATGGGACAAGAAAAAAAAATGCTAATCGACTCTCGTTCTATTTATACTAAAAAAAATAAAAAACCCTAGCCGAGTTGTGTTATCTTCGTGAGAGTGTTCCTTGTGCTTCTTTTTGACCGTTGGATAATCTTGTTGCCCACTTCTTTAAATCTCGAACGTTGGATTTAGCTTTTGGTCCTCGGATTGCCATCGTGGAGGGGGGGACCAAGACAAGGTCCATGTGAATGTTTGGCTTGTTGTGGTGAGGTGGAGAGGTGGCGGATTAGGGTGGGTAATGGTGATAAGGGGCGGCAATTTAGGGAGAAGAAGAAGGGTGAGATAGCTGTTGGGGAATTAATCTAGGGATTTTGACCAACTAAAAAGGGGATTTGACTAAATGTGTTATCCGGTGTATTTAGCTAAAATAGGTTGGGTCGGTTTATGTTTTTTTTTTTAAGTGGGTCGGTTTGTTTTAGATGGGATGTGGGCTTATGTTTGGTGTTAAGGTTGGGCCGATTGGTTGTTAAGGGTATTGGGTTTAGTAGTTGGTGGGTAAGTAAAGTGGATTGGGGCGATTGGGTTATGTGGTTTTTAGGATCCGGTTGTATATATTTTGTAGGTTTAGGATATATTTAGGTTAGCCAAGGACCAACTTTGTAAATAGGTAAACCTCAAGGACCAAATCTGCTATTTCTCCAAAAATAATCCAAGGGCCATTCTTCAAAAATATCATCTTTGACGAAATTTTCCCCGGCTTCGGCTCTATAAATCTCTTTTCCACGTCTCGTGCTCATTTTCTCGGATTTTGCTTGATTTTGTCCCTTTTCATGATATCCGTACCTGCATCGAAACAAACACAAAAACCACATATATTTGGCATATTCGGTCAGTTTTTGGTCTATTTGGACTGATAAAATAGGTAAAAGGTATGTGTAATTTAACACATACCAAAATTCCCCCAGACTAAGATATTGACGTGTCCTCACGCAATGTTATAAAAACACGTTTTCAAAACCAAAAATTTCCAATCTCTTTTTACTAACTTTGATAAGTAGCAAAATTTTCAAAAGAGATTAAGAAATCTTAAGTTCTAAAAACTCCCCGATTTTCCTTTTTATTATATTTTTGTATTTTCCTCATAATCAAGTGACGGCTTTGTTGACAATCATTATCTCATGATAACTTTTAGGGTCTTCGAGCAGGAAGCACGACTCATAAAGAAGTGACCATACGGATAAAATTCATCGTCCCTGATTTTTCACGAGTCCCCAAACTAAGCTTAAAAACGAAATCATTGTCATTTACAAGTTAGATTGCCGACACTACTCATAAAAGCTAATTGTGGACTCTTTGTTCCCAAATTCCTATTTTCCTCTATTTATTTTATTTTTGGTGAGAAATGAATTTCTTCAAATTCTCATTTCGATAAGTTTTAATCCGATAAAGATACCTAGTTTAGACGCTAAGTAGTTTCCAAACCTTCCCTCGAAAACCGTTGCATACAAAAATGAGGTCCACATCAAGGTCTCTGATTTAACACGATTTTGAGGATATCCCTTTTATTTGCGACCGAAACAACTCATCTACGAGTCCAGAGACGGAAGCCTTTATTAGGACACCCCCGGAGTCGAAGTTTGGCATTTTTAACATTATTAAGCACATTAACGTATTTAGTCCTTGGCCCTTTATAACAATCACAACATCGGCTGCGAACCGGCAAGATGTGATAGTCTATTATGACCTTGGAATTTTTCCTCTGCCTTTATTAGAAGTCTACAACATCGGCTGCGAACCGGCAAGATGTAGAAAACTTTTTATGGCTTTGGATTATTATTATACATTTTCATATTAATTAATTGCCAAACTCCAAGTCCTACGGCTTTTATAACAATCCCAACATCGGTTGCGAGCCGGCAAGATGGAATAGTCTATTACACCGTAACACTGGCAGTACCTTGATGTGTACCCAACTTTCATAAGCAAGAATTCTCTAAGGAAGAAATAAAAACTAAATTTCGCCAAAACCAAAATACCTTTAATTATTCCTAGATTACTATATTTGAGTGAAACAAGCTTATGGGAACAAAAAGCCACAAATAACTTCGATGAG
The DNA here is from genome assembly GCA_021014915.2 of Artemisia tridentata subsp. tridentata. NCBI lineage: Eukaryota > Viridiplantae > Streptophyta > Magnoliopsida > Asterales > Asteraceae > Artemisia > Artemisia tridentata. The sequence continues at coordinate 81,254,701 of CP139506.1, forward strand.
CTTTAAAGAGATCCAACTACTCCACGTTTAGCAATCTAACTTATAAACAACTCTATCATTTCTCGTTCTTCGCAAATTTAAAATCTTAAATAATAAGATCCGCGAATGCTTAGCCAAATAATCAAGCCATGCATATATAAAGTCAAGTACGGGAACTTGCAAACTCTTAAAAAGAATTCGCATTTTATAGCTCCTTGTGTAAAAGACTAGCACGAGCTTATAGATTATAAAAGGTTAAGGGGACAAGCTAGGGCTCAACACGCCCGGTCAAGTCAGAATTTTATTCCTACTCTCACCAGCGGAAAGTCAACAAAAATGTCAAAATTTATTATATTTTTGCAAAAAATTTTTAAATTTTTCTCATTTTTTGGATTTTTTCAAATTTTGAGGAAAAACGGGGTTGCGAGAGAAAACGGCAAAAATGCAAGGCAAAAATCAAATCGAAAGATTACCCCCCCAGACTAAAACGAGACATTGTCCTCAATGTCTTAAAGGTAAGGGTTCTCCTACATAAATCTAAGGCCGTTTATGAATTATGCCAAAGATAAACGTAAAACGATAAGATTAAGGATATCGGATGAGCAACGAATGATGAAACTCGAGTGGAGAGAAGCAAACCACGAGCACGAGAGTCTTCATCAATCGGGCAAACCTGGACATACACAAACAAACACGAAACACAACAAATGGAAGAGGAACCCTCCTCACTACACTTATTAGAGAGAAAATAGAAAGAAGATAGATGGATAAGCATGGGGTGCCTCCCACGAAGCGCTTGTTTTTTATCGAGTCGGAAAGCTTAGACTCGCCCCGAATTTAATTGTCCTTGGGGGAGCAAGTGGAAGAGATAATCTCATTCGGACTTTCATTCAAAATGTTTGAAGAAACATTGAAGTTCTTGAAAGTTCCACTCCGATGAGATACCCACGGCTAAAAAGAATGAGAGATGCCGGGGTCAAAGATTTTGTCCTCACTCCCGAGCGAGTGAATGGAAGGACAATCTACCTTGTAGGAGAAGAAAGGTAGAAAAACTCGAACGACATATGCGAAGTCAATATAAGGGCGATCCCCAAAAGGCACTGTCACATATGTCGGAGAAAGAATATTCTTTTGAATCTCGGGATTAACAATTGAGGTCATATTATCAAAAACATTAGAGTCTTTGACCTCATCGTTCTCTAACACTTCAATAAACAGCGGATTAACGTTGCTAGAAAAGCAATCGTCATCAAATTCAAAAAGAGTGTTAGAGAAAATCCCGGAAGTAACCTCAGAGATGTCAAGAGATTCTCCAAAAATTGGAGAATCACAATCTCTGTCAAATATCTCCTCAGACTCACTTGGGGTTGGGACAAGGTTCTCAGCACTAGACTTTATGAATTCGTCCGATTCCTTTTCAGGAATAGTGCTAAGATGCTCATCCCCCATAATTAGAGAGTCCTCGGGTCTAGACTGAGAGGGTTGAAAAATGTTATCATTTAAAGGAATAGCACTCTCATCTTCGTCGTCATCATCGTCATCGAGCATGCAAGCCTTATTAAACAAGAAACGGTTATGTGCTGCACGTTCAATGGCGAGTAAATCTTCCATAGATTCACCATGACGATCCTCTTGGGTCTGTTTAGCAGCCCAAGCATTAAATGCATTCCTTACATCATGAAGTTTTTGGAATACATCTTCGAAAGCAGAATCCAGAAGATTTTTCCTAGCATCATGAATGTCTTGGAATAATTCTTGAGGAGATGGTTGCGGTTGAGTTTGAATCGTTTGATACTGTGGAGGTTGGTCATGATAAGAGTAGTCATAATTGTCACAAGGGCCGTGCTCATAGACAAGCGGGCTCCTTGTTTGACAATCAGAGCTATAGTGAGGACCTCCACAGTACTCACAACAATAATATTGTTGTGACTGATTCGGTGAATTATATGGATAATGGTCATACCCGAAATTTTGATTACATGGAACTTGTTCATAGACAAACGTGTTCCCTGTTTGACAATCAAAACCCGGGTGAGGACTACCTCCACAATATTCACAAGAATATGTCTCCATCTGGTGTTGTGGGGGCTGGTCGAAAAAGTCGGTTGTTTCATGGTAGGAATAAGGATTTTGGTCATAGACAAACCCGTTTCCCGATTCCACCATGCTACAACCGGGACAATTCCCGCCATTATGAGGACCTCCACAACACTCACAAAGATCATTTGGCATATTTTGGAATGATGTATCATTGAAGTTTTGATAACATGGTTCTTGCCAAAATGAATCTTGAGGAGGGTTGAAATCGTTTTGAAAATTTGGACAATTAAGTGTATTTTCGATTTCAGAATTGCAACACACGCAAAGTCCATGGGTAGACCCACATCCTTTGCAAAAGCATCGTTCACAGTGTGAATCATCCCCCAACGGATCTCCACATACAAAGCACTTATGCTGAGTGAGTGAGGATGGCTGGGGTTGTGGAGAGTGTTCGGAAATACTTTGAGAATTATCGATGGAATTAAGCTCTTTGAGGGCTAAATCACACCAATAACAAGATCCGTCAGGTGCATCATTTCCACACTTCACACACGAACACTTGGAACAACGAAAATTATCACCCACTGGACCTCTGCAACGAAAGCAGCAATAGCCCAGTGACGACATAGAAGAAAGGTATAAGAAGTTTAGAATCAAATGGATAGAGGGTAAAGGGATAAAGAATCAAAAAGGGTAAGAGGGTGAGAAAAGGAATTAAACGGATAAGAGGGTTAAGAAGAATCTTTTTGGAATTTTTGAAAAACATTTTGAAAAACAAAAAGGAAAATAAATTTTGAAATGAAAATCTTTTTGGGTTTTTCAAAGTTTTTTAATATTTTTTTTTTTTTTTTTTGGATTTTTGGGTAGAAAAAATATTTACAAGATATTTACGAAACTTCACGAGGAAGATTCTTCAAAACACGAATCGAAAAACGGAATCACGCACTCACTTCAACCTTCCCCGGCAGCGGCGCCAAAAATTGATTTGTAACAATTTAATAGATCAAGGGAGAATTGCACCGGAAATATGCAAAGCCCAGGTTCGTTGTCCCGACGAAGATCGAATGGAATTTGTGTTCCCGGAACGTGATTCGTGTAGTGAATGTGAATAAAAGTGAGAATTTTGGAGTTTATAACTACGATAGCAAACATAAACTAAAAAAAAACACAATAATAAAGCATATAAAACAAGTACGTAAAGCACAAATAATCCTAAAAGCAATCTAATCTAAAAACTAGTAGCAAATAAATAATCTAAAACTAATTGTACTAATAGTAAACTAACAAATTTACTAAGTAATAGAGGCAACTAGGTAATTCTAAAAATGATTTAAAAGATATATACGGGAAATACGTTTGCTAAGTGACGTGACAAGTTCATTAAGTGTGGAATAAGGTTTGATGACGAATTATTTTCCTTAAACAAGATTGTTTCCTCACAACGTTGGTTTATTTTGCAAATAATCCTTTAAAAAGAAAATAATTACTAGATGTGTAATTTGATTATTTTCCGGCTTTTGCCCTTCAAATAATAAAATCACAAATCTAAACAATTTGACTAATTATTAATCACAATCCCTTTTTTTATTTATCCACACTTAAATCACAAATTCATATCACTTAGCAAACACTAATAAGCTACTCGCTACGCATATCAATTAGGCTAATAAAAACAACTAATTCAACAAACATACTTAACTACCAAATCCAAAATAAAAAGATCAACAGCAGATGCTAATACTATCAGTAACTAATAAAAGCTAGAAACTAATAAAAACTAGAAATACCTTTTTTTGATTTGACAAAATTTCAAAATAAATAAGCAGATTCAAAGAGCATACATAAATACATCTGACTACAAACTAACAATCAGTGATGCCAAACCATATGCAAAACACTAAACACAAACGCAAACAATAGCGCAAAATCTATAACAGATGACATACTTTTGCAGCTAACTCAAATCGACAAGAACTAATAAACAGCTAAGCTAAAAAAAAAAACTAAAGTTCAGAATCCAAATCCACCTCGCACTAATCTTAAACCGATCCAAATCCAACTCAAACTAAAAATGCACCACAAAATTCAAACTAAAGCAAAACTTAAACTATTTTTTTCTTTTTCGCTTACTGAAACACAAACAAGAACAATAAGCAATAACTTAAACCGATTCAAATCCAACAATAAACTCAAACTCAAACACAAACAAGAAACTTAAACCTACACAAACACAAACTAAAAGTGTGTACTAATATCCCAAGTTCGAAGCAGTAACAGAAACAATAACCACAAATCGAAGCAGTAACAAAACTAAATAGAAATCGACATATATTAAAATTAAAAAGTAAATTACAACTAAAAAAATAAAATACAAATTACCTTAAAAAAAACGCTAAAATAAACCTTCAATTAAAATGGTCTATCATTTTTCTAATACATGAAAAATGGGACAAGAAAAAAAAATGCTAATCGACTCTCGTTCTATTTATACTAAAAAAAATAAAAAACCCTAGCCGAGTTGTGTTATCTTCGTGAGAGTGTTCCTTGTGCTTCTTTTTGACCGTTGGATAATCTTGTTGCCCACTTCTTTAAATCTCGAACGTTGGATTTAGCTTTTGGTCCTCGGATTGCCATCGTGGAGGGGGGGACCAAGACAAGGTCCATGTGAATGTTTGGCTTGTTGTGGTGAGGTGGAGAGGTGGCGGATTAGGGTGGGTAATGGTGATAAGGGGCGGCAATTTAGGGAGAAGAAGAAGGGTGAGATGGCTGTTGGGGAATTAATCTAGGGATTTTGACCAACTAAAAAGGGGATTTGACTAAATGTGTTATCCGGTGTATTTAGCTAAAATAGGTTGGGTCGGTTTATGTTTTTTTTTTTTAAGTGGGTCGGTTTGTTTTAGATGGGATGTGGGCTTATGTTTGGTGTTAAGGTTGGGCCGATTGGTTGTTAAGGGTATTGGGTTTAGTAGTTGGTGGGTAAGTAAAGTGGATTGGGGCGATTGGGTTATGTGGTTTTTAGGATCCGGTTGTATATATTTTGTAGGTTTAGGATATATTTAGGTTAGCCAAGGACCAACTTTGTAAATAGGTAAACCTCAAGGACCAAATCTGCTATTTCTCCAAAAATAATCCAAGGGCCATTCTTCAAAAATATCATCTTTGACGAAATTTTCCCCGGCTTCGGCTCTATAAATCTCTTTTCCACGTCTCGTGCTCATTTTCTCGGATTTTGCTTGATTTTGTCCCTTTTCATGATATCCGTACCTGCATCGAAACAAACACAAAAACCACATATATTTGGCATATTCGGTCAGTTTTTGGTCTATTTGGACTGATAAAATAGGTAAAAGGTATGTGTAATTTAACACATACCAGTCATTGAGTACTACCGTCATTCCTCCCTTTTTTGGTACAACGTGGATAGGACTGACCCACGAGCTGTCGGAAATTGGGTAGATAAGTCCGGAGTCAAGTAATTTCACAATTTCATTTTTCACCACATCTTGGACTTTTGGATTCAAACGCCTTTGAGGTTGGATAGTTGGTTTGAATTCATCCTCCATAAGGATTTTATGCGTACAAAATGACGGGCTATTTCCCTTAATATCAGACATACTCCACGCTAATGCTCCTCTTCATTCATACAGTACCTGCAAAAGTGATTCTTTTTCTTTTGGCGTTAAGTTAGATGCAATAATAACGGGCGAATTAGTGTTCCCATTTAGATAGGCATACTCCAAAGTAGAAGGGAGATCCTTAAGCACAGGTTTAACACTATCAAATTCAGTAGCACTAGCGGAATAAACTTTTCTTTAATTATATCGCTGCTGTCATCAGATAGATGCGCCGCATCGATATTTTCGATGCGCCGTATCGCGTTACATACAGCAGAGTCAGCAGCTAAATAATAATCAATAGTATTCTCATTAACTTGATCTTCTATAGCAATTGTGTTTTCTAAATCTTTAAGCAGAAAAGAATCAAGCAAATTACTTTTTAACAATTTCTGAGTAAATTGATTAATCGTGTCATCAGAAACATCGATATTATAGCATTCATCGTCATCGGATTTATCTTTACTCATAGATTGTTCCATGTTAAACTCAACCTCATCTTTTCCTATGGTAAGAGTTATCTTTTTATTAAAAACATCAATTATGGCCCTAGCAGTGGCTAAAAACGGTCGTCCTAATATTATAGGAGTTCTAGAATTTTCAGGCATATCGAGGATAACAAAGTCGATAGGTAACCCAAATTTATCAACATTTATTAATATATTTTCAGCTATTCCTAATGGGTATTGTATGGACCTATCAGCTAGTTCTAAGCACATCCTAGTAGGTTTTGGTTCACCAAGACCTAATTTATCATACATAGAAGAGGGCATAAGACTTATACTAGCTCCTAGGTCGGCTAAAGCATTTTCAATGTGCAAATTTTTAATTTGACAAGGAATAGTGAAACTCCCTGGATCCTTTTCTTTTGACGGAAGTTTGTTGAGCAATGCCACTGAGCTTCTTTTCCCCATTGTTATGGTGCAAGCCTCTTCAAGTTTAGACTTGTTCGTAAGCAAACTCTTCAGGTATTTAGCATAGTTTGGCATTTGCACTAGGGCTTCCATAAATGGTATGCTTAGCTGCAGCTGCTTGAGATTCTTCAGGAATTTCTTTTGATAGGCATCTTCTTTCTCTTTTCTTACCCTATGTGGGAAAGGTAGTGTTGATCATTTAGGCTCAACAGAAGGTTCTTCTCTGATTACAGGTTCCGGATTAGTCTCTTTTGGTTGCTCTTGCTTAGGTGATAAAGATTCAGGGGAAATCTTGTTTTGTACCGTCATCCTCGGGTGTCTCTCCGATTTGAAAGGTCGACATTCCGCCTCTAGTTGTAATCCCTTTCAAGTCTTGCTTTACCAAAAGAACCCTATTAAGCACCGTTGACAATTGGTGCACTTCAATTGCCAATCCATAAATCATGTTGTTTTGTTCCTTTAGTAAAAGCTCATGACTGCCTTTGAATTCATTAATAAAGTTTCTTGCTTCATGATGTTCTTTTTCATTGGCTTGAGCGATTTGTAGTGCAAACTCTTCCATGGTAAGATTTCTTTGGGGTCTTCCGAACAAGTTGGGGAAAATATCGAACATTGTTCCTGAAAATTAAAGAGAGGTAGATTTCAAAGTAAAAGTTTCCAGGTATAAGGATCAGAGCATTTTCCGTTCGGAGATAAGAAAAATAAAAGTTGCTGATATCTGCAGACGATGCGCCGTATCCAAAAAGTTGGATACGCCGTATCTTATAATCGTTAAAATTAAATCAGACTTTTATTCAAAAAATAGATACGCCGCTTAGAAATTAGAATGCGCCGTATCAATTTTAATAATCAAAAATCGATATTTATTAAAAATTAAATGCGTCGTATTAACAAAAGTTAATGCGCCGTATTTTCGTTACGTTTCAAAATATAAGATTTTTGATTCAGAAGATACGCCGTATCGACAGAGATCGATGCGCCGTATCTGTTTAATAATTCGAAAACTGTTTTTAATTAAAATAATAGATACGCCGTATCTGCTAAAGCAGATGCGTCGTATGGCGTTAACGTTTAGAAAATTTTTTTTTATCAAAAACAGATACGCCGTATCTTGGGGAAAAGATGCGTCGTATCGAATTAATTAAACGCGTTGTATTTTATAAAAATTAAACGCAATATGCCGTATCTGAGAGATCAGATGCGCCGTATCATTCGATTTAGCTCAGTACAACGATAGCAGAATACAAAAAATACGAAAAAAATAAAAAAAACAAATAAAACACAAACGAAAATAAAAGCAAACAAATAACACACAAAAACAGAAAATATGCAAAATAATACAATGAATGCAAATTAACCTAATACACAACAGAATTAGCGGTTAGATAAAAAAAATTAAAAACCTAATTAAAATACTAATCAAATTAACAGATAATAACAATTCACTCCCCGGCAGCGGCGCCAAAAACTTGGTGCGCGTGTATGTCGTTGCGGTTTAGCAGTATTAATGCCTACTCAAGTTTTAAATTTATATTTAGCCGACTTATCAATAACACACACACTTAACGAGCAGTGTACCCGGTCAGTATGAATATAATGGTAAGTAGAGTGTCGATCACTAAGAGTGGAACGTATTATCTAGTTAATCTAATCAGTATTTTAATATATTAAGTTAGCTATACAACCTATTTTAACGCAAGGGGGTTCAGCCTGAGAGACTGGCACGATTTGGTTGCAATTAAATAATAAACTAAACCAATAGGCACGAATCAGCGAATAGCACACACGTACACAGATAAATACTCGAGACAATAAGAAGGCTGTCCTGATAGATAAGTAGTTTGTCACTTGTTTTATTGCTAGTTTTATATGAAGTGTATAGTTCGATGCAACGCACCGAGATTAAGTCCTTTCTCGTTGGTTCTAATCTTATCGGCGAGTAAACCCTTAATGATTACTTATGACTATCCTATTTATCTTTCTTCCTACTTTTCTACAGACGATAAAATGCATAGGCGATCTAATAAATAGGCGAGGGCAGAGGCATGGCGACCCGATCAACGCTCAGCTAGACACAGAGGTTATCAATGCACTAATAAAAGTCACCAAAGACATCAACATATAAACTTTAATTAATGAGAAAGCAGTTTTAAGGGAGTGCAATCTTTCCGTTGTCACATTACACAAGCCACCAATCTTGATGAATTAAAGTTTACTAACACAATAAAACAAAACTACTTAATGAATTAAACACATGCAGCACCTTCTTACAGCTCTTGTATCTTCGTTTGGGTGTGTCTTGTGCTGCCTATTCGTCTGAATTCGTCCTAGGTTTCTGTACTTCGTACTTCGTATATAATATTATGCCCTTTCGGATTCGTCTGGTCTTGGGGTATTTATTGTTTCTGTCTAAGGGTAAGATGCGGCGCATCTAGTAAGTAGATGCGGCGCATTGACTTAACTTCGCGTGGGGTCCAAGATTATAATATATTCAGGAATATTCGTACACCGCCAGAAGATGCGGCGTAACTCCATAAATAGATGCGGCGCATGTCCTCTTGTATCTTGGATCGTATCTGGTGAAATATTGATAGTGATGCGCCGTATGTAATAAGCAAGATGCGGCGCATCTGGAGCAGAATGTCTTGATCTTGTACATTTCGGTAGACTCTTAACTTCTTGCATGTTTTGCTCCATAATTAGTCCAAAATCGCCAAGTTTCACCAAATGCTTGTTTTTACCTGAGAATTACAAAAGTAAACGATTAAGTATCAATCCTCATACATAATATAATAAAACAAGTCAAATAATTAGGATAAATGATAGTAATAAAATGTACTTATTTGAGTTCATCAGTTATTAACCACGAGAAGTATGATGAAAGCAATGAAGTTACCATTAATTTTTTGGGCGGAAGCAGTTAGACACGCCATTTACATACTAAACAGGGTACCTACAAGAGCCCTGGTAGATAAAACTCCATATGAGGCACTCTACAACAGAAAACCGAATCTGGAAAACCTAAGAATATTCGGATGCACAGCTTATGCCAAGATAACAATACCTCACTTGAAGAAGCTGGATGATAGAAGCATACCAATGATTTACTTATGAGTAGAGGAAGGATCAAAAGCATGTAGGTTATATGATCTAAAAGAAAAGAAGAAACATGTTAGCAGGGATGTAAAGTTTATGAAAATGAAACCGTGGGATTGGGATAATAACGGAAAGGAATCAAGTACACAAGACACATTTTGGGCAAGTTTTGTGGTAGAAGGAGTTGACAATGAAAACCCTACACCAGTCAACACAGAAAACAATGATAACATATATCAGGAACAGGATCCAATTCCTTATCCAGACTCACCAATCACCCCACCTACATACACTTACAACCCACACTCAGAAGAGGAAGAAGAAGAAGCTACTATTAGTTCTATTAAGAGCTCAGAAAATGGATTTGATCATACACCAGTACGAGGTTTCAAAGACTTAACGGAAATATATAAGAATGAACGTAAAATTGAAACTGAAAGTTTACTATTTACGGAAGAAGAACCCCGTAACTACAAGGAGGCATCAACAGATAAGAAATGGATTGAGGCCATGGAGATTGAATTGGATTCAATTAACAAGAATAACACATGGACTCTTACTACATTGCCTACAAATCAGAAGGCAATAGGACTCAAGTAGGTTTTTAAGACCAAAAGGGATGCAAAAGGAAAGATCATCAAATACAAGGCACGATTAGTAGCAAAAGGATATGTACAAGAACAAGGAATAGACTTCGATGAAGTATTTGCACCAGTTGCACGGATAGAAACAGTTCATTTGATATTAGCACTAGCAGCATATCATGGATGGCAAGTACAACACTTAGATGTAAAATCAACATTTTTACATGGAGATTTGAAGGAAGAAGTCTATGTTACACAACCTGAAGGATTTATTCAACAAGGAAATTCAGGGAAAGTCTACAAGCTAACTAAAGCATTGTATGGCTTAAGACAAGCACCACGAGCTTGGAATATGAAGCTTGATCAAACCTTAAAGTCATTAGACTTTAAGAAATGTAATCTCGAACAAGCAGTTTACACAAAGAGAAGCAAGACTTCTACACTAATAGTTGGAGTTTACGTAGATGATTTGATAATCACGGGCACTCCAAGGAAGGAAATAGACTTGTTCAAATCCCAGATGGAAGACAAATTTGAAATGAGCGACTTAGGATTGTTTGCTTATTACCTTGGGATAAAAGTTACTCAGACAGGAGGAGAGATTACAATTAAGCAGACAGGTTATATCAACAAGATCTTGAAAGAAACAAGTATGATGGAAAGTAATGATACGAAGATACCAATGAATCTTGGTACTAAGTTGGTCAAGGTGGAAGATGGAAACTCAGTTGACGCAACTTATTACAGAAGCTTAATTGGAAGTCTCAGGTACTTACTGCATACAAGACCAGATCTTAGTTACTCAGTCGGACTACTCAGCAGATTTATGCAAGACCCAAAGGATCATCACCTGAAGGCAGTGAAGCAAGTAATCCGATACATCAAAGGAACAAAGGAGCATGGCATTATATACAAGAAAGAAGGCGGCTGCAAGATTATAGGTTACAGCGATAGTAGTTATGGAATCAACACCGATCAAGGAAAAGGAACTACTGGAATAGTATTTTATTTTGGAGAATCACCTATTACCTGGTGTACTCAGAAGCAACCAACAGTAGCGCTCTCATCATGTGAATCAGAATTCATGGCGGCTACTGGAGCAGCATGTCAAGCCTTATGGTTAAAACGGCTACTTATTGAATTAACAGGTTGGGAAGAGAAAAGAATAACGTTGAAAGTCGACAACATTTCAGCAATAACACTCGTCAGGAACCCAGTTTTTCCTGGAAGAAGCAAGCACATCGACATTCGCTATCATTTCATTCGTGAATGCGTAGAGAATGGACACATCAATGTGGAACACGTCAGTGGAGAATTACAAAGAGCAGATATACTAACAAAAGCTTTACCAAGACTGAAGTTTGTGACTATGCGACAAATGCTCAGAGTTCAAGACTTAGGACGAAGCAAAGATCAAGATTAAGGAGGAGAATGTGAACTATAATCTCGATATTGCTTCTATGTAAATAACAAAACACGAAGGACTAAATGTATACGTTAGATAGTTTATAACCGTTTAGTTAGTTATGGCGGTTAGTTAGTTAGTTAGTTATATTCGGTTATGTACAAACCGAAGGGACACAATGGTTCACTTAGAACCGGTATATATACTCGAACATGTAACAGTTATGATGTAAGAGACGAAATAACTATTCAATAAACTTTGCAACTTATATTTCGACTCACTTATTGGGACAACAACCCCAACATAGATGTATTCGAGATAAACTTGAACTCAGAGAACCTCCCATCACAATTAACTCTTCCCTCCCGATCCCACACTTCCTTCTCCCGATCCCAATGCTCGACAACTCCATGTGTCAGTTTTAATGACAAATCCAATCTTTTCACAACTTCCCCTACCAATTCCCATGCCGATCCTAATCTCAGTATCCCACACCACCCCATCTACCTCTCCCGCTCGTGAAGTATAAGACATACATGCCAATTCGAGAAAAAAGAATACGATGCGCGGCTACATATTTAAACTTAATAATAGATCATAAGCGCATTAGAAATTATCTTAAGAAATTAACCCTCTCATGAAAGAAAAAAAACCAAAGGTACGCCAAAACATAAGATATTAGCAAATGGAATGTGAGAACGAAAACCTATAAATCTGTTACATATTTCTAAATTTCTTTGTTCACCTTGATTCAACTCTTTCGTTTTCAGGTACACCTAATTTTCTTTGTTTTAAGTTGTTGAACTTCTACCCCTGGATGAACAAATGAATATCATAAGCATTTGGTAGCCTTATCAAAGAGGTTTATTCTTTATATTTCTTGTTAATATTTTGTATTTGCTTCTCACATATGTATTGCACATGGATTGTGGCAACGGATTTTATTGTAAAATGGTGTAAATGCTTCCACTACTTTTTTCTTTTAACCATGAGACCAAGTGAGAAACAAAGCCAGAGCCACGTTTGCTTAAATATGTGACCAAGTAAGAAACAAAGTCGAAACATGGCACTAGCGATGGGGTCACCCACCAAATTAAAATTTCAAGGCCAAATACCACTTTCTTATATTATAAGGAAGAAACATTGTTGACACAAAGCTTGTTGGATTTCATAAGTCCAAATGCTTCTCATATTTCTAAGTGTTACAGACAATTATTACTATGTATTATTGCAGACACATATTCGACCAGTAAGGTTGAATAATTAGGATTGATGACCTGTCTTTTTTGACAGTTATTAGAGTTAGTTATAATTACAGTTATGTATGAAGGGATACAACTCTTGGTTCTTGTGAACCATCACAACCCTTCATAATCATACCTTTTCATTAGTATATATAGGACCAATTCTGTAAAAACAATTCAACCCTTTCACTCTATTATATAAGATTATTATAAAGGGTTCATCCCAATCTTTCTTGTTTCCTACTGTTGTAATATTCATCAAAATATACACTTGTTATTCTTGTGCATATATCAATTCTGAACCACTAGAACCTGTGAATAAAAACCTGTCAATCGATCATGAAACTTATTCATGTTAATTCGATCATAGAAGCAGAAAGATATCTACATTCTATCATTCTACATTTGGTATCAGAGACTATGGTTAAAGATCCTGGAGGAGAGAAAAAAAGAAGAAGAAAAGAAACCTGTAAAAGATCCTAGAATTGCAAGAAAATTGCATTCAAACATGGTTTGGTTATTTTGAAGAGATACTTGGCCTATCCTATGAATATGGTGGAGATCAAAACCTGCTACAATCATACTTGGATGTTTCTCAATTGCTATTATAGCACAGCGAGGGTGTCACATATTGAAGCAGATGGACATGTTTCAAAGGGCAGAAGAAATTGCCATGAAGATCAACAAGATCAAGTGATTAAACCCATTAGAATGGACATTCAAAAAAAAATGAAGATTGAGCACTTTATTTTTTAAGATCTCAATAACAAGTATCAATTAAACAAGAAGGAAACTCAAGGCAAGAAGCACAAGGAAAAACAACATAGAAGAGAAAAAACGCATAAGACATTAAAATCAAGGAACAAGAAGACAGAAGGATCAAGCATTTGAACTTAGGGAGGAGTGTTGGATTTCATAAGTCCAAATGCTTCTCATATTTCTAAGTGTTACAGACAATTATTACTATGTATTATTGCAGACACATATTCGACCAATAAGGTTGAATAATTAGGATTGATGACCTGTCTTTTTTGACAGTTATTAGAGTTAGTTATAATTACAGTTATGTATGAAGGGATACAACTCTTGGTTCTTGTGAACCATCACAACCCTTCATAATCATACCTTTTCATTAGTATATATAGGACCAATTCTGTAAAAACAATTCAACCCTTTCACTCTATTATATAAGATTATTATAAAGGGTTCATCCCAATCTTTCTTGTTTCCTACTGTTGTAATATTCATCAGAATATACACTTGTTATTCTTGTGCATATATCAATTCTGAACCACTAGAACCTGTGAATAAAACCTGTCAATCGATCATGAAACTTATTCATGTTAATTCGATCATAGAAGCAGAAAGATATCTGCATTCTATCATTCTACAAAGCTTACTCCCCATCCCATCTCTTTTTCTTTTTTTTATCAATCGGTGTGTACACACGAATTGGTTTTCAAGTGTGTTTGCAGAGGAATCCCCTCGAGGTGTATTTCCATATTTGTTGTTGGTGTCCTTATTTCATCATGGTACTTTATTTTCATTTTTCTTATTGTTAAATTACCAAATTGCCCTTAGATATCACACTGTTAAGGCCTTGGCTGAGTTGCAAAACTAGAGGGCTTTATTGGATAATGACAAGAAAATTTCTAAATCTTACACATGTGGATAATGTTTCAAACTTCATATATCCGGTTGCTTGCTTGTTTCTTTTCTAAGTCCGAAAACCCATGTGCATATCTATCGTGAAATAACAAACTGTATCAAATTGTGGGTGGTTATTGCTAAATACGCATGTGTATAGTTCATTTGGCAAGAGAGAAGCAAGAGATTGTTTGCTTATCAAAGAAGGTGAAGGAAGCTGTAACTGATAAAGTTTGAGAGTGAAGATGACAACTCAGGTAAAAAAAAAGTGATTTACAACTAGAAAGTTGCTATGCAGTGTGTAGAGAATGGGGAGTACGTTATTAATGGTGGAGTGGGAAGAGAAGCATGATTCCACCATGAATGGAGATGAAAGAATCGCAAATATATAAATGGGCCCATATGTAGTTTGGAATAGTAAGTCATGAAAGATGGGACTACTTGGCCCTAGCCGTATAGAACCCGTTTGGTGGAATTCATGGGAGGGATCCAAGTAGTTGATGAAGCCTTTCCTGGGTTTGATTCATCTGGATTTTGGCTTTGAGGATGTAAGGCTACAATCAGATTTAAATCTTGGTTTAAGGAGTGTAGTATTGCTTGGAAGTCTTCTTTAGAAGTTTTCAGTGTTGATGATGCCTATCTATGCTAACTTCATTTTTACTATATTGTGAGGAGTGAACTGCATTAATAGTAATATAGCTGTTACATAGTGTAAGAAATGTAATCAATACTGATCTATTTTTTTTAGAAGGCGCCATACTGAGTGTACTCTGTCGGTCCTGTTTAGTGTTAGGTGAGGTGGTCTGCACTAAGTGGGATCATGGTATAGTAGTTACACATGTGTTTGGAGATGTAGTGAAGTCATATAAGATGTCCTTCGAGAATTGGGTGAATTCTGAAAATCTCTTGTTGATAATCAGTATTAGGTTGTGTTTGTTTTTTCCATTCAGATCTGAATAGTGTCTGAAGTCTGATTCGGTCAGACGTAATCAGATTCAGACTGTTTGTTTTTTTTTTCAGATCTGAAGTCTAAATACATCTGAATAGGGTCTGATTCGTTCAGACATTGAATAACATCTGATTACATCTGAAAAGCCTAAACTTTAGTGATACTTCTTTTCAATCATTATCTCCTCATCCTGGTCTTTATTTTTTATTAATAATCACGAATGGAGGGTCGTTTGGTTTGTTTTATAGTGAAATGATTGTTTTTTGTTTATTCAGACATTTTATAAAAACAAACAGTCTAAAATAATTCAAATTCAGACTTTTGGACCAGGTAATCAGATTCAGAAGTGGTATTCAGATTCAGACATAAAACATCTTAAAAAACAAACAGCATTAGTTTGCTATTTTCAGAAGGATAGTTTGTAATTAAATGCTACTCTTAACAGTGTTGTGTCATGTCACGGTTAATTGTAAGCTTGTATATATGTTCATACCGTTGATCAACATAACATCAGATAAGAAGGTGCAACCAGATTATGAAAAGCAAACAAACAGCCGTTTTATTTATATAAACATGTTAGCGTATATCAACATTCCGTCAACCACCTTAACAGGTGATCTAGTTAAGCAAAAGCACGTCCACGTCTCACTGGACCCTTAAAGAACAACCTTTGGTTCTGCTTCTGTATCACTTGTTGAACCTCTTTAACCGGGACACCAAAAGCCAACTCAATCGCCTCATCCTCCCACTGACTCATCACATTGTCCCTTCCGGCTAATGGGAACCACTCGTTCTTGTCCGTTTTCAACCCAAAACTAACGATTTCAAGATCCTGGTTCGCGGCTTCTATTACAATGGGGTGACCTGCAGGGACTACAACCACAGTGCCGCGTCGTAGGTTTGAGCTCACCTTTTGGTAGCTGGGATTGAACCCACTGCTGGTCCTGGAAGATTGCTGCTCGGATAAGTGAGGACACGCCATCTCGAACATACCTTCACCTTTTGTCACCACCAGAGCCACTGTTGCTTTCGCGTGGTAAAATGGCCCAGCCATTGATCCCTACAAGTTGAAAACCAAACCGATTTCTTAAGTTCTAGAGTAAATTACTAATTGTGTAGTTTGATATCACATTTGGCCCCTCACAGTAATGGGCGAAAAAAACGTACTTGTGTGATGTTGTATAGAGAAAATGCGACATTTATCTCTTTAAGTTCGTTGAAATCATCAGAATCGACTTCATAGAGCACTCCGTTTTCATTAGCGACAGAAGGTTTGTTCTTGTAGATGTTGTACGGGCCCTTTTTCTGTCCTTTTTTCTGTCCAAAAGGCCATGCTTGAACTTCATCTCTTCCCGTCAATTGTTTGATCTGTTCCTTAGTAACTTTCTTGAATACTCCTCCTTGTTGCTGCTGCGGATTGAATAATCGCTCCAACGAATCTCTATCAGTCTGCACATATGTAAGCACCAAAAGTATCAACACGATTATTTCTAAGTGACATATATGGTCACTAAACTAATTTTAGTGACACAATTTAAGAGATCTGTTACTGACAGATAATTTCTAAGCGACATATTTTTACGGACTAGTAAATTAAGGCGACTTATTTGATCACTAATTTAACTTTACTGGTACAAAACATCTATTATGAGATCCTTTTACTAACAGAAAATTTCTTTTCGTTATTTGGTCAATAAATTGAAAATAGTGTCAGAATCATGGCATCTTTGCTGACAAACCTTGAAGTGACTTATTTAGTTAGTAAACTGAATTTAGCGACTCGAGCATTAGTCAATAACTTGTAATTTATTAAGGAACTTACGTCAAAGGCAGCTTCAAGAACTTCGGTACTAAAGGCATTGAAGATCGATGATTCGGGGTTCTCAACTGCAACGCTGAAGAATGTCTGAAACAATAGATTAGTTAGCATCACTATTTATTTATTGGATTAATAGTCATATGCGAGTTGCCGTTCAAAAATATATATATATATATATGCTAGTTTATACAAAAGGTGTCGGTAGCAATGATATGTTACCAACGACCTAAAAGCTGTTACTAATATGTTATTTTACCTGTAATTCACCAGGGACAGAAACCGTATGTAGAATCTTGGCCAAAAAAAGTCTCTCGTTATTGTTCCTGTTGATTAGATAGACGCTAAGTCCAGCTGGTACATGGAGTATATCTCCACGCTTTATGTTATAGGTTTGTCTCGAGTCTTGGTTGATCAAGGTAATAGTTCCTTCTCCTGCTCGAAATGATTCAGATTATGAACATATATAATCAAGTCACATGTCATTGCTAAAAAGAGGAAGGATATAAATCATACCATTTTGAACGTAGACAAGAGCATCAGCATCAAAATGGTTAGGCATCACAAACGTCTGAGGTTCAGCTTCAAGAAACGCCACACGGTATTTCTCGATACCTTGGAAAAGATCAGATCGATCGGTAAATTTCTGCAGAAACCGAATGTTTCCCTGTTCGGTTTCGAGTTTTGCGGTGAAGTGTTCTTCTTGGAAGACGTAAGGGTTGTTTGATTGTTTTTGTTGTCTACCAGTTTGGCTGCCTCGACCCCTACGGCTAGTGTCGCCAGATCTACGTCCTTGGTGCTCTTGGAATTGTTTTTTCATGCATGTTTGGAAGCATTGTGGACTTTGTTGCTCACCTTGGCTTCCCTGTGACATGCATGGGGAAATTATTTGAGAATACATATAAAGTAATAAACACTTAAAGATAAGTAATTAGACTTTAATTAAAGTAACTTCCTATTTGATATGTTCTAATGTTAAAACAACGTGTAATAACACTGATATAGTTATATATTGTCAAAGAAAAACATTATATTTAGTTCTTTCCAAAAGATCTACAATCATAGTTTTCATGACAATGTATAGAAGTATACGACATGTTCAAAATTTGTGTATTTGTGTACTTCAATCACAACAAATTACTACTTTGTGATGGGTGATAATGAATTCATTGTAGTCAAAACACGATATATTATTTAAAAATATCTTACCTAGGTTTTGAAAAGCTGACGTGACGGTAATAAAAAATAACATGATTGTTTGTTGTTTTGCGTACACTTGTTTTACATTACCTGGCAACCTTGGTGGCAATCTTCTACCATCTTTTGTATATCTTGCTCTTCCTGTGCATAGATGATATCATAATGACCACTACCACCACCACGACTGCCTTGTCCACCTTGTCTCTGCCTCTGCTTCTCTTGATACTGTTGTTCGCATTGTTGCTTGCACCTTAACTTTTCATCTTGTTCCGCACCTCGAAGTTCCTCACACTTAATGTTGCAATCCCCGATCTCCGGGTCTCTTCCAGTCTTACCCGAAACAAGAACCACAGCTAAACACAAGAAGAAAAAAACACAAACGTTCGCTTTAACTCCCATTTTTAGTTTATATATTTTTACTGGCTGTTTTGTTTGTGAACGAAACATTGTGTCGCTATATATACACAATCGGCGGGAATACGTGGTTGAGTTTTGAGCGTGCATATTGACAAGCGTCGAAGTGGTTTCATACGTGTCAATATGACTATGCCAACAAGGATACAAGGCAAAATGTTGGTACTTTTGGGAGTGCGTATTGTCGTTTAGTGATACTAATGGTTATCTATGGTGTCCACGTGAGATGAAGAAGGTGGTCACGTGGATGTACGGCAAGAAACTCGGGTACAACGGTACAACCTAACAAGACAAACATATGTATGCAGCAAAAGGTGTAAATGTGTGTTTGGGTGTCGTGTTTTGGTCTTTTTCGTCTTTGGACTGTTCTATATATGTCTATATATCTTCTTCTAAAATTTACAGAAAAGCACACTATGAGATAAAGGTTATCAACTCGTTCGAGTTCTTATCTTATCTGAAATTGCACGCACCTAAATAATACTTATGTTGAAGTAGATATAATAAGCTCAAAATATATACACGTAATATGTTGAATTCGGGTTTCTAATGACTTCATTTAGTAGTATCTAAGTCTTCAAAACTTATGAATGTGTTGGTACTAACAAGGTGGTTGTTTAACATCAATATTCTTATTGACAATTTATTTATATGACTCTAAAAGGATGTTTGAGCATCCATAAAAGTGAAACTTTTTGTAAATTTATAAATTTTACATGTCATCCAAAATCATTAATCTATAAGCATATTTCACTATATCACTATGTATAAACCTTTTACAAATTTATAAATTGTTGTATCATCATTTAACATGCATTAAATTATAAACATGTTTTAGATTATGGACCTCTTCATATCATGTAGGCATGAAATAGATTTTCACTTTGGTTTAAGCAAAACATAAACCTATTCATATGTTTTAAACATTTTCTTTGACCTTCCCATTGTAAATGCCCTGAGACGATAAAAAAGATAAAAGAATAAAATCATACAATTAAGTTGCAAGAGAGTTAGTCATCTAACCAACAGGAACTCTTTTCTTTACCCTGTGAAGAATTCACGATTGAGATAATACATTGATTTCTTCGCCTAACGTGTCATTTCTCAGAAGTTTCAAATTAAATCAAACGCGGTTCTTAAATCTTCAAATCACCCAAAAAGTAGTTTGAACAACCGCATCAGAACAAGTTTGACAGGACTTAGGGTTGTTTTTTTTGCTCTAAGAGATTAAGTTAGGCAAAGGGGATGGAATATTGTTGAAACAGCACCGCTGAGATCGTATTCTAGAAAGAAGTAGCCACCAAGCACTTAACAAAAAGATCTAGAAAGAAGTAGCCACCAAGCACTTAACAAAAAGATGTTGCACAGTTTTAAATCATGGTTGCATATCTAGTGTTACACCCCAAAATCGGATTTTAAGCGGTTATTTACTAGAATGTCATTTGAGTAGTTTGACTAATACTTTTATGAGTTGGGAGACTCGATATGATTGGTTAGTCAACGGAAATTAATGTGTCACAATTATGAAGGAATAGAACTAGAAGGACCATTATTGCCAAAGGACCAAAGTTATAACTAACTTATAACTATTAAAATCCTAGACTTTTCCAAAAACATCTAGAGTTGTTTGTAGGATGTCGACATAGAGAGAAAAGGAAGGAAAAGGAAAACTCTTCTAGTGATCTTTTGAAGAAATATTAATAATCTAATACAAGAAATGTGACCCTAACAATGATCCTATGCAAGTAAATATCTCAATTAGTGCTTAATTGTAAAATTAGGGTTCATGAACCCTAATTTGGGGAAAGTGGATAAAGATGTGTTTTAAAGCTAATTAAGAGTTATATTGATTATAGGATAAGTTTATTGAGTTAAAGTTAGTAAGTTGTAGAGGTGTTCATTATAATGATTAAAGGGTATGTTAGTTGTTATAGTAATGGTTTGGGGTTCATGTATTCGAGTCAAGGTAGTGTTTGGATTAGAGTCTAATTATACCCATTTTGGGGTTGAACGGGTCGTTTGCCATATAATACTTTATAGCATGGTTTGTTATAGATTTGGAGTGCTATTTACAGGTTTTAAAGTATGTTGTAAAGTTATGTTAAAGTTGAGTTGAAAAAGAGTCAAATGGGTGTTTGGCAAAACACCCGTACGTTCACAAAGTATGTGCTTACAGGTCATTGAGACCACAAATATTTATGAAATTGTTGTATTATGATGTATTAAAGGTTTCTAGAAGTTCTCGTGAAGTATCAGGTCATAGGGGTCGAGTTTTGGGTCAAAAGAACAAGTCGAAAAGTGTTGTGCAAGTCGAAGGGCCTTTAGCCGCAGCTGTTGAACACAGCCATGCGGCTGTGAAGCTTCTGAGACAAGTAGCCGCGGCTATGCCATGGCTGTTGGGCTTATGATGGCTTTAGCCGCGGCTGAGGCACGACTAAATGCAGTTTAGATTATGGTAAACTTCGAAAAATCATATATCTTTTAATCTTAAGTCGTTAGGAGTCGTGCCACCCATTGTTTTGTAGGTAATTGGGTCTAGTTTCATTTAAAAATACTTTGAAGGGTTGGTTTGTAATAGATTCTTTTATCAGATTATAAAATAGTAACAGGAGGTCCGTAATAGTTGAGTCGTTTCCGCTAAAAGTTTTAATTTTTGGTCAAATCGGGAAAGGGGTGTTACATCTAGTATTGGAATATTGTACTTTACAAAGTGTCCAAGTTCATCAAGATTCATATATTCAAAGATATTGAGCATGTCTATATGTTGGTCCATGAAATTTGAGTAAATCTTGATAAAAATAAAGAACAAATTCATTAATAATGATGAACAATAGTTACAAGATTACTCAATACCCACTTGACTACATGATAACATCTTCAGCTTTTTCAAGGAGATAATTGCGGTATACTATCCCCATTGAATGACAAATAAACTCTCGTTGATCCAAGCTATGCTTGAGATTCAATGAGAGTATGATCCTATCAACTAATACTAAGTATTATTTTATTTGTTTAGAATCCATATTATCCCTATTACAAAGCAAACATATATATAGGTAAAAAAATACAAAGACACCATGTGATGGTTGGTGAGATGTCATGCATCAAGTGGTCCCTCTTCATCATTCTCTTTTGGAAAAGCACCAACCATCCTTTTGAAACAGTCATAACAAATATTCCAACTCTTATTTCAATTTCTTGTACTTTGTCTGACTTCTCTTTTTGGAAGTTCCCGCCCATATTTTTCAGTCTGTTTGTAGAGATAGCGTCTTCAGGGTCACTGAGACATTTGTCAAATCTCAGTGACACTAGAGTTGTTTGTAGCTCATATACTTTACTCACTGACACCGCATCAGTAAGTAAAGTGTTTCTTTAGTACAAAGAGCTTTATACAACACTCAATGAATCTGTATCAGTGAGTGACCCACTATTTTATTTAGTGAGTTAGGCTATTTTATTTTCAAATCCTTGTCAGGGTAATTGGGTCAAATTTTTGACCCAACAGTCTCCCCCTATTTGAATATACAAATAGCCTAGGGTGATTGGTAGTAAGTGAGGTACTGAGGGTTCAGTTGGTGGGTTCAGGAAATAAGGTTCGTAACTGAGGTTCAGGTTCTGGTTATGAGTTCAGGGTCAGGGGGTTCGATAAGTCATGTTCAGTGACAGAGGATCAGTGGGTAAGGTTCAGTGACCAAGGTTCAGTGATCGGGGTTCAGTGTGAGGGTTCAGGGCTGGTTTTAACTATTGAAGGTTCAGCAGGAGAGGGTTCATTTTGAGGGGTTCAGGGTCATAACTGATTATCAGTTTCAGTTAAGGTTCAGTGACCTGGGGGTTCAGGTTTGTGTTTCAGTGACCAAGTTCTTAAATTAGGGTTCAGGGGTAGGGTTTAACATCTCAGGTTCAAGGACATGTTCAGTGAACCTTTTGATTTTTCAGGTTCATGAAGTGGTTTTGTTTAACCACAGGTGTTTAGATATCAATTCACCGAGATTTCATATCACTCACTGATACAAGGTCTATGAGTCACACTTCTACTTCTATTCCACTCCCTGAAACTCACTCTTTTTCGCATGATAAATTTTTATATCAGACTCAATTCATCCATCTCGTTTTCAACCTGAAACCCATTTCATACTCCCTGAACCACGAGGACACTGATTCATATTACATGTTTCAATCAGTATCCTTTTTAGTCTTAGCCCAAAAATCATTAACTCCCTCTGATTTAACACTATCAGTTGACCTGTATCATACCCACCCTCTGTTTTAACCCTCTGATTGCTATCTTTCCCTGACACACTAACATCAACTAATTGTTACCACTCCCTGACTTAGTTTCGAGTTCAGGGCCTTGTTCAAACTCAGCCCGCAACCAACCCATCAATCTTTCATCACAGCCCGCCCTTTTTTTTCCAGGCTTAGCCCAATAGCTATGACAAACACACCCTGAGTTGTAACCCATCCTCAGGTTCTAAACTCACAACCTGTACTCTTCATCACACCCTGATTTTCGGTATCAGTTATCAAGACCCACGAACAATTCATCAAGACTAACTTAAATCTCTTGACACTTATATTCCCACACACTGATCCTAATTTAAAAAATTTGTTTCACTATTTCCTGAAATCCGAATCTTGTTCAACCTTTAACACCCTTGTTCAGACACCCACTTTTAACCAAGCTGTAATATCCATACCGTCATCTTAGTTCATGATAGTGACTTGAGCTATGGGCCCATCACGCTTCCGCTGCGTTGGGATTAGTGAAGGTTCTTTCTTTGATTTGGATTTCATTGATGGATCTGGGTTTTGATATGTTTCTTGACTGTGGGAATGGATTTGTGATGATTTTCGAGTTTGATCTCCTTTTATTTGAGATCTGTTGATTCTTGTTGTACGAATCTGGGTTTTTGATGGTGATGTTGACTATGTTTTGATCGGATTTGGGGGAGTGATGGTGATGATTGTGTCAATACAGATCTTGTGATCAATGTATTAATTTTTGTGTGTTTTGATCTCTCTTTTTGAGATCTGGAAACCGGTACTTCATCTGAGTGACGTTTTTATTTGTGGTATAATTTTTTGTTTTTATGTGAGTGTATTTTTTGATGGATCTGTTTTTTTGGTGATAAAATTGGTGTTTTGATCGAGTATTTTCAATATGTTTTTTTGATGTGAGAGAGGATTGGGTGGTTATGTTGATAGATCTGGTTATTTGAGGTGAGATATAGGTTTTTTTTAGTGGACCGATTGTAATGTGGGGTTAGGATAAGATTTGGGTGGTATGTGTTGTGCTTTTAGTCAAAATACAGTGTATTCTCCCCCTCAAAAACTGCTACTGCTGTTGTAGTTTTTGAAGGTTTTACACTATAGTTTTTGACATTCTTCAAATGTTATTAGTAGTCATGAACGGATCTGGATCATAAGAATAATTCACCCGCTCTGATACCACTTGTTGGTCCATGGAATTTGAGTAAATCTTGATAAAAATAAAGAACAAATTCATTAATAATGATGAACAATAGTTACAAGATTACTGAATACCCACTTGACTACATGATAACATCTTCAGCTTTTTAAATGGGATAATTGCGGTATACTATCCCCATTGAGTGTCAAATAAACTCCCATTGATCCAAGCTATGCTTAAGATTCAATGACAGGATAATCCTATCAACTAATACTAATTATTATTTTGTTTGTTTAGAATCTATACTATCCCTATTACAAAGCAAACATATATATATGTAAAAAATACAAAGACACCATGTTATGGTTGGTGAGATGTCATGCATCAAGTGGTCCCTCTTCATCTTCTTCTTTTGGAAAAGCACCAACCATCCTTTTGAAACAGTTAAAACAAATATTCCAACTCTTATGGCAATTTCTTGTACTTTGTCTGACTTCCCTTTTTGGAAGTTCCGCCCATATTTTTCAGTCTGTTTGTAGAGATATCGTCTTCAGGGTCACTGAGACTGTTAGTGCAAATATTACGATATTTAAACTAAACGGTTTCTTTGGTTTTAATAATGACAAACATGTAACTTGTAATACATAATGTAAAATGTGCAAGTTACTTGTAAACACAAATCATCAATGCATACTTACATC
Organism: Artemisia tridentata subsp. tridentata; assembly: GCA_021014915.2. NCBI lineage: Eukaryota > Viridiplantae > Streptophyta > Magnoliopsida > Asterales > Asteraceae > Artemisia > Artemisia tridentata. The sequence continues at coordinate 81,279,714 of CP139506.1, forward strand.
AACACCTCCCGACGTCTCAAGTATGCTTCAACGAAGTCGTAGATTTCCATCCCGACATAAATCACTCAAGGTATGGACAATAAAATCAACTACTTGACAAATGATCAAAGGATTATATTTTTCTAAACTTCACATTTTTAATGTGACAAAACATTTTTTCAAAAATATATTTTACAAATTATTTTTGAATTAAAAAGAAATGTTTTATTTTGAAAAATAAATTTGAAAATTCCCAACAGCCATTTCCCCCCCCCCCAAAACAGCTCCAACTTCCCCAAATAAACCTTCCCCACTAAAGACAAAAAAGGGAGCGTCCAACGGCACCTTTAAGTATGGACGGCTCCACTAAATTTAGTGGAGCTGTCGGGTATTTAGTGGAGCCGTGGGTCTGTAACGGTCAGATTTTCCCTTGCCTATAAATAGTGGACCATTCCACACTTCCAACTTGATTTTTCCAGTCCTTTTTCTCTGGTCTTATCCCTCTTCACTTAGATAACTTTCTTTGATCATTTGGAGAGTCTTAGGTTGTTTAAGAGTGATCCAATCATCCACTCAAGTGATCCTCTTCATTCCTCTTGATTAGCAAGAGAAGAACACAAAGTATCCTAGATACAAAGTGTTGTCATCCCTCTTGATTAGCAAGAGAAGAACACAAAGTATCCTAGATACAAAGTGTTGTCATCCCTCTTGATTAGCAAGAGAAGAACACAAAGTATCCAAGTAGATACAAAGTGTTGTCATCCCTCTTGATTAGCAAGAGAAGAACACAAAGTATCCAAGTAGATACAAAGTGTTGGAGTCGTTAGGTCTTGTAACATTTGTTACACTCTTGATTGTATCATAGAATACATCAAGATTACTTTTCTTTTGTGAGAGTTAAGAGATAGTGAAGATCTCTTGAAGCCATTGGGCTTGTGTGATTGATCATGTGGATCAAGGGTAGATCGGGTAGATCGTGGTAGATTGGTGCTAGCTAAGATTAGCACTCGACATCTAGCTTAGTGTCGGAAATAGGATAAGCAACGTGTATGGTGTAGATCGGGTAGATCGTGGTAGATTGGTGCTAGCTAAGATTAGCACTCGACATCTAGCTTAGTGTCGGAAATAGGATAAGCGACGTGTATGGTGTAGATCGGGTAGATCGTGGTAGATTGGTGCTAGCTAAGATTAGCACTCGACATCTAGCTTAGTGTCGAAAAACAAGTTAAGCGACGTGTACGGTTTTTTCCGCCTAAAGGGAGTTTGTTGATTAGTGAAGTAACTCTCGAGTTGGGTACTCGGGGAGTGGAGTTGGGCGAAGAGGAGCTTCGTGGCCGAACCACTATAAATCACCGTGTCCAGTTTGCGCCTTCTAACTTATCTCTTTACTTTCATTTCATTAGTTATCGCTTTATATTTATATTTGCATTGCATATGTGTTTGTGTGGCTTGTTGCTCATGTAGTGATTGATCATGTATGTTCCATGGTTTGATTGTGCATATGTTGTAGTTTACTATAGTCATCTCTAGATGCTATATACTCATTGTTGACACTCTTCATAATACGTCACACTTGATCGGGTGTTTGATACAAAAGTTTTAAGTTTTTAAATGGAAACGTATTCACCCCCTCTACGGTTTCCACAATTGGTACCAGAGCCACGTCGCTCAAATTTTTAAAACAAATGGTTTTCAAAATTGAGTACGATCCATGTATCAAATTACCCATGAAGGTGATAAAAATATGAAAAGTATTTAGTTGCTTAATACTTACAAGTTTTGTTGTTAAGTATATGTTGTCATACTAGCTTGAAAGTTTTCTTAAATTGATAAAAGTTGGTTCTGTTCAAAAACTGAAGTAACACGTACGGCACCGTTAAATATAACATACGGCTCCATTAAATATGGACGGTACCGCTAAATTTAATGGTACCTTCGTCTGTTTTTCAGAATTCGGTAATTTTCAAAAATTCGTATAAAATCAACCGTAAGTCCGTAGGAGTCGTGCCACCTATCGTTTTAAACGTAATTGAGTCTACTTTCACTTAAAAATATTTTTTGAAAGTGATTGTAAAGTAAAATTTACGAATGTCTTTAATTCGTAACAGAGAGTCTTTTCCGGTCATGCCGATTGCACAAATTATTGTCAAATCACAAAGTGAACATCACACGTTGATGCATTCATGATTTCAAGGTGTTGAACTAGATCAAATTTTTGAATGGGGTGAAAAAATTATTCATGTTCAAATAAAGTCAAGCTAAGTGTACATTGTTATACTTAATACACAAAATGATGATAAGTATCTTTGTGTGTTATGCTAAATGACTATTTGCTTTTCTTTGTGTCTTAGTATTATTAGTTAATACTTTTGTATGCTTATTGTTATCTCTAGTTGAGCTAATTTTATTTATAAGCATAAGTATCTTTCATGCCTTGTTGCTATGTGTCGAATATTAGCTTTTCGGCTTATGCGTCGTTAGGACTTAGGCTAGACTTCTTGTACTAAGTAGCGTAATTGATTTTGCATTGCATATAGGCATATACCATTTCTCTTGCATTTGTTGCAAGTTCTTAAAATGGTTTAGTAACCTTCTTAGGAATAGAAACTAAGTTGGTAGATCATGTGTGTCGAAAGATATTGTCTTACACAATTATTTTTCCAAAGGTTTAAGTGTAAAAAGTATATCACCCTTTAAGTGTAAAAAGTATATCACCCCAAAATACTTAACACTTACATAAAATCCGTAACATGATCTTTAAAACATTACATCACTTTGTCTTGTTTGACCATGGGTTGTCTAAACAAGATAAAAGGTCATTTTAATACATTAGTATTTAAGTAAAAGAAAATGTATTAAACTTGCATTGATTTAACACACATACAAAATGTTTTAAACATTTAGTATTTTACGTATGTGGTATAAAAATGGTTAAGATAATTATTTTTATACTAATGAGGTGTCAAAAAAAAACTAAGAGTATTATACATAATAATATAAATAGTTTTTCTCAAATAAAAATAAATGACAATATCAAAGTAGTAACTTAGTTTTCATTAACCTCACACATACAACTAGTGTTAAAATAAATGGAACACACTCCTTAAATTTTTATTTTCTTTTTAAAAAGGGAGTGATTGTGAGGGTCAAGAAAGATTTCGAGTACATATCAATTCATTATTCAAATTATGATTGATATCATCATCGAATCTAATTGACAAGTTTTCGAGTGTGGACATGAAATTGGAGTCATTATTTGTTTAGCTTCAAGATAACATCAAAACATGATGAAACATATTATCTTGAATCTACATACTCAATCACACTCGATTGTTATGAAAATAATGACGTCCTCTCAAGACGAAAATAATATGCATCGGATCATAACTCACACTTGTGTTGAAGATGCCATATTGAGTCTTGTTGTCCAATAGTTGTGTTCCAAACATTAAACTAATATGTTTAAAAGATGCATAAAATACACAACTAAGTAGGAGTGACAGCTTGGATGTTTCATCCGAAATATACAAGTAATTTACATTGCAATGCAATTAGTAAATGTGTCATTTCCGAAAAACCAAACAAGAGCAAACAAACAACATATGTAAACTTTGCTCATGAACGACTCAACACTCAATGTCACATGTCTAGTAAAAATGTCACACATAATATGTTATTAACTATTATGTAAGTCATCAATCTTTGAGAATATCACATGTATTACTCTTATCAAAAGATTGAAAAAGGATAACTTATATCCCATGCATCTTATTTTCTTTGTGACATGAATGGTTATGTTACAAGAGAACACATTGCATCATGTTAACAAATATAGGATATTAGAGTTGAATAATAACCTAATACGTCATGTGTCATTGCATAAACAAGTAAAATTAGTCATACACTAAAATACTTGTTTCACAAAGCATTCATAAGAGTGATAAGTTTCCTCTTAGAAAAGCATACTTGTTGAAATAAACAGTATGTCTCATTTTAAATAAAATGCTCACAAGATCTATTGAGGTAAGTAACCTTTACTAGATTCTCACTCAAGATATGCAAAGGAGCATTCTTGAAACACACACGATGTAGTAGATTCTACATTGTATCACATTAGAGTGTCTCTTTGTTCTAGGAAACCAAATCATGTTAAAATAACATGTAACAACTCAACAAACAAAGATGTTGTCCAAGAGATCATAAAATACACCATCTCCATCAAATAACCTCTAAATCTCAAACACGAAATTAAAATATTTCGCTTGCCTTTGTTAGGAGTTGTGTAAGACATGTCATTCTCTTAATCGACCTTCAAAGTATGGTTAGTTGAGTCATATTAGGTCATGTATTAGCGAAATAAGCTAATATCATCTTTGCTACACTTCAATAGGAAAAAATATAGGAATTTGAAATTTTCAAATATGAGAATGACTACTGGAGAACCTATCGCACTAGAAATTCAATTTGACCTAACGGTTGAATTGCTTCCAGGAGAGAAGTTGGGTTTGTGGTATAACCCGTAAAAATGGTCGTGTTCAGCCTTAATTGAGCACCACTAGTGATTGTCTCATACTCATTCTCTAACTTGAAAAATTTTCATTCCTACATTTGACTAGAGATAGTTTGCATCGTTGAACTATATCTCCCATTAGGATGTCATCTTGAACAAGTAGTAATTAGGATCTGCCTTAGCAAACCTAGATTGTTTGCATCCCACATACATGTTTCAAAATGATAACATGTTCTCATAAGACATAATTAAATGTATTCATGATCTTAAATGCTAAATGATTATCATGTTTTGCATGATGTTTGCATTTATTCCTTATGTGCATTTTACTTGATTTACTTGTAAAGTTTGCACCCACACTATGTTCTTTTGATACATTAGGAATTAGGTATGCCCATCACTATGAACCCTTAGAAGTCATAGAGCCATACACTAGTGTCAAAACCCATAAGTCAAAGTAGTAGCGAAGTTACCCTAATTCCCCAGTCATCACTTCGCCTTCTTCCAAGTAATACACCTTTTTTGTCATGGGAAGGTTAGGAACAAACCTAGTAGAACTCGGAGTAGGGTTGACAACTTAAATATTTCATCCAAAATATTCAAGTAAGTTTAACTTGCGATCGCAATTGTTAAATGTCATATCCGGAACATCATACTCAAGCCTTTTAACAACATATGTTAAAACGCTCATCCAAAAGCTAAAAGCTAACATCAACCCTCGGATGACAAAGGACTCACAAGTTACTATATAAGTGATTAGTAGTTCATTTCATCCTCGTGTGATTATACACGTCTTAAGATCCCAAACCCTGCTGCGAATCAGCACCATAGGCTTAGCTTTACGTCTTTCAAAACCCCATGAAACACTCGTGTGCGAAGCACATCAAAATCCGTAAATCAACCCAACCTCTCAACCGAGAATCCCCTAACCATCTTCGTCTAGGTCTAGGAATGATGGAACATTTTCCATAAATCTTATGACTATTTAAATATTTCACTGGAAATATTAAAGTCATCCCTCGTACCCCTCTTATGACTATTTAAATATTTCACTGGAAATATTAAGTCATCTTTCACATTGCTCTAATGACTACCTATGTATTTCCTCGAAAATATAAAAGTCATCTCTTCTCGTCTAGTACCGTTCAAAGAATTTATTAGGTATAAATTCTTTCCTCGTGTCGAAGAGTCTCACTAAATCAGCGAGATTTATTCGTGAAATCATCTTAAATTCCAATGACAACTTAAATATTTCATCCGAAATATTTAAAGTATATTTAATTTGCGAAATGCAATTAAATGTCATTTCTCGTGTCGAAAAGTCTCACTAAATCAGCGAGATTTATTCGTGAAATCCTCTTAAATTCCAATGACAACTTAAATATTTCATCCGAAATATTTAAAGTATATTTAATTTGCGAAATGCAATTAAATGTCATTTTTTCGCTGTCGATCAACGTTCACCTAATCCCGTTGGATTCATTCATAAAAGAATTTATTCGGTATAAATTCTTTTAATCTAAGGTCCAGAAAAATCACAACATATGTGAAATTTCTTTGTCATAAATCTAATTCTGGGTCAAAACTGACCTCAGCAGGTCACGGTACCTTTAAATAGGGAACAATACTGCTAAATTTAACGGTACCGTCGGACCGTTTTTTGCTGAGACAGTTTATTCTCACTGTTTCAAAAAACACTATCGAAACCCACTCGATGTAGTCTTGAACCAGAACCGTATCCTATCAGAACAGATTGTATCTATCTTCTGATTCCTAAGCCTTCTTCCCTTTCACTTCCGCATGGTACTAAACACTACCAATGCTTCCGCATCCCACTCATCTCACACACACTTCAAACGAAGAACCATTAGGATACGTTGAGATAACCCTCCTTCATCAACATAGATAACCCTATAACCTTATCACCTACCTCACAACCCTGAAGATTTTATCTTCTTAACCCTTAGGATATCTCCAAGTAATCACATGCCTCATCATATAAATATTCTATGAATATTCACAATGATTGAGAAGAGCTACGTGACTTCAAAGGTGAAGTTTATTGTATGTTATCCACTACTTGTCATGACGTTACTAAGCTCATCGCTTCGGTCAACGTTTGTTTTCCTCTTTATCTTTTACATCTTGCCCGGATGGTCATAGATTAAGGGGGAGCGAAAACACACTCATATAGTCTTTCACCAAACACTCTCAAGAACACACAAATGTGGTTCTTATTCCCTAGGAAACTTCCGTTTTGCTGCCCAGAACTAGGCTGTATAGGAAAATTCGTGACTTCCAGGTCACGGTACCGTTAAATATGCCAAGGTACCATTAAATTTAACGGTACCGTGAGGTATTTAGTGGTACCGTGCCTATGTTTGACGAATTTTCACTGTTTCCTTTAGATCCCTGCATCCCTAACCTCAAACCTGCAAAATTTTGCAAACTCACATACACCCTAGGATTCTTTCACTACACCATAGGACTCTACCACCAACTTTTAGTTTGAATCCCACAACCCTTGCCTATAGAAGACCTCACTATTGCAAGCTTATCTTGCATCATCACACTCAACCCTCATAGCTACACTTCACTCTTGACAGTGAGAGTTAGTCTAAGAACCTTAACCCATAGATCATCACACTCAAACCTTATAACCCTCAACTCATCACACTCAAACCTTACAACAACCTTCAATCCTCACAAACACATGAAACCCTTCATGCACCAAATTATCTCTAACACACAACTAGGATCATCCAACCTAGAAACCTAGAACTTCGTTACCTTAACCCCGTTAGAGATATCCACCAACAATCCTATTAGGATCACATAGACCTTTTCTTTTTTCCTTTTGAAATATATCATGCATCTCATTGTCAGTGCAAACGATATATTAACCTAAACCATCCTTTCCCACCTTTCCTCAAAGGGCAAAACCAACATCTCCAACCACATCATCTTCATCCTCCACCTTTAGGATTCCTACACCCTTACCTCCACCAAGTCCACCACAACCTTTAGCTATCACACTAACCCTATCACCATCAAACCTCTTTGGACTTGGCACTAACACATCATCCTTATCACTATCACCATCACCACAACCACTAATGGGTCATCCCATTACTTATCCCCTACAACCACATAACCCAAGTTGTCCTTGTTGTCACCACAACCAACACTCTCCCACCTTATGGAATCATTTAGGTATAACCTCTATCGAGTCTACTTTATGGCACGACTTGTCATAATAGTAATCATTTAGAGTATGTCTTATCAACAAACTATCCTTAACATCAATCATCTTAGGTAGATGATTATGTTGTTCAAAAGGTTTGTTAGAACTTTCCTCCCAATGACAACTTGGAATAAGTCATTTAGTGCGTCAGTCAATGAACGAATCTCGTTCTTGATTAGTGTGATTGAGTGAACAATTTCACCTTAGGTTCTCGGTCGGGTTGTGACACTTACGTGTTAACATAGTTTAACCCATGCATGTCTTGCTATGTGTATTCTATCCCTATAATGTTGCTCCTATACTGTTATATATTATGTTGCACGAAGCTAACCCTTGATGTAGGAAAAGCCTTTGTAAGAATTTGATCCATGGATCCGCTAGATACTAAGGTAAATAAACAAGGGGATTAAGTCACCATAGGGGAGCATTGAGCTAGGGGGAGCTCGGGAGTATTTGAATACATAGCATGGAGTCGTCTTCACAAGTGTTGATAGAAGGCTTCACTAGGATGATGCAAGCTCGCCTTTCGGGGGAGAAAGGATAGTAGTGCGATAAGGGGGAGTAGGGAGTAAATCCAAGGGAGCGCTCGAGGCAACTACCTTTTTGATTCGACAAAAGGGGGAGAATGATGCGTGGTTTTGCGACCTTACAACAGGTTTTACCTCTCGAGGGATCTCAAGAGGCTTGCAATCCCCACCAGGCAGTGTACCTGACCGATGTAGTATAGTGTAGTGGCAAGTACCGGGGGATTGATCGTTCTCTAGGGGAATAGTGTCGTTAGGATTGAAAAACTACTCTAATAGGTCTAAGGGTGAGGGAAGATTCTTTCTGGTATTTTTATATTTTTATAAAAGCAAGTAAAATCTCGGGTTTGAAGGAGTGGGCGGAATTATTTGCTAGTCAACTAACCCAAATAACTACAAATGCAAATAAAATAAAATAACTGAAAATGAAAAGGTTGTGGAACTTATATGGAGAGAAATGTGTTTACTTAGATTTCCTTACTCCCTAACTATCTTTTACCGGTTGATTAGTGTGTATTAATTGCGTGGATGACTGGTGTATTCCTTAATACCAATCGTGGGGTGGCGTACGTACTTCCCCAACTCTACAAGCTCCTACTTCACTCCTATGTCGAGCCGGCTAAGAAGCTCCTAACATGGGATCACTAGAATTCGCTCATGCATTAAATACAACCATAAAAACCTTAGTACGCATTGGTTCATGTTTCTTAAGACGTTCAAGCAAGTTACCGTATAGGAGGTTAGCAAGTTTTCTTAAGCCTGACATCGATAAACAATCATCCAATACAATTAATAACACACTAATAACCAATAATCAATAGTTAGGTTTCATTAGATCTAAGCAAACACAAGATAAATCTAGCCTAGCATGTTACTTAAAAGACAAGAACAAGATATAATCAAACAACACATAGACATATTGAATGATTAATTGATTACTTATCTTCAATTAAACATGGGAGATCCAAGGGTATAAAACCCTTAAAAATGGCAGAAAATTCGTCTTAGGGTTTCTCCTCACAAAGTTGCACACTAATGACTAAAAATTGCAAAACTATATATAGAATTTAGGGGCTGACGGCGTCACGTTGTAGGAGGTGACGCCGTCACCTCGCCGCGGCTAGGGTTCCCGGATGGTCTTCCTGACGCTGTCCCTCTTTAATCCTCCAAAATCCACTCTGGCGCGTCAAGAGTTGACGCCGTCACAATTGTGCTTGACGCCGTCTCTCTTTAACTTAAACCGTGACGGCCTTGATCACCTTAAAGGGTGACGCCGTCAGACTTCCATTGTAAAACTTTCTGGCGCGTCACGTGTATTTTTCATATCCACCTCTTTTGCCAAGCCGTGACGCCGTCAGGAGCAATCCTTGACGCCGTCACGTGTACTTTTCCAGCAGCTTTAGAGACTTTGTCGTTTTCTTCACTTTTATGCTCCAAAAACGTCCAAAATGCTTCCTTTTCCAGATTTCTTCTCCAAAGTACCTAAAATGACAAAAGGAACGTGATGAACTCAAATAAGTACATTTTATTACTATCATTTATCCTATTAATTTGACTTGTTTTACTATATTATGTATGAGGATTGATACTTAATCGTTTACTTTTGTAATTCTCAGGTAAAAACAAGCATTTGGTGAAACTTAGCGATTATGGACTAATAATGGAGCAAAACGTGCATAAAGTGGAAGTCTACTGACATGGACAAGATCAAGTCAATTCTGCTCCAGATGCGCCGCATCTCACTATCAACATGCGCCGCATCTATATCAAGATATCACCAGATACGATCCAAGATACAAGAGGACATGCGCCGCATCTAATCAAGGGTTACGCCGCATCTTCTGGCGGTGTACGAATATTTCTGAATATTATAATCTTGGACCCCACGCGAAGTTAAGTACATGCGCCGCATCTACTTAAGTAGATGCGCCGCATCTTCCCTCAGACAGAAACTATAAATACCCCGTAGACCAGACGAGTTAGAGAGTTCGAAAACCCAAAAACCGAAGTTCGGACAGCAGAGCAAAAGGACGAATTCAGTCAAGGAGGCAGCACAAGACACACCCAAATCGAAGATACAAGAGCTGTAAGAAGGTGCTACATGTATTTAATTCATTAAGTAGTTTTGTTTTATTGTGTTAGCAAACTTTAATTCATCAGGATTGGTGGCTTGTGTAATGTGACAACGAAAGATTGCACTCCCTTTAATACTTGCTTTCCCATCAATTAAAGTTTATATGTTGATGTCTTTGGTTACTACTTATTAGTGCATTGATAACCTCTGTGTTTATTAGTGGCTTGCGGGCATCCGACTGCGGGACAAGATGTGGCTCCCACGGTTGTTTCTAAATTGATCACTTAGGAATAACTTTTAGACATAAGTAATCATTAAGGGTTTACTCGCCGATGAGAATAGGACCAACGAGAAAGGGTTAATTACATACACTTCATATAAAGCTATCAATAAAACAAGTGACAATCTACTTAATCATAAGGACAGCCCTCTTATTGTCTCGAGTATCTATCTGTGTACGTGTGTGCTACTTGCTGATTCGTGCCTATTTGTTTATTTTATTATTTAATTGCAAACAAAACTGTGCCAGTCTCTCAGGCTGAAACCCCCTTGCGTTAGGATATTAAAATACTGATTAGAATAACTAGATAATACGTTCCACTCTTAGTGATCGACACTCTACTTACCATTATCTTCATACTGACCGGGTACACTGCTCGTTAAGTGTGTGTGTTATTGATAAGTCGGCTAAATATAAATTTAAAACTTGAGTAGGCATTAAAACTGCTAAACCGCAACGACACATCACGCGCATCAAGTTTTTGGCGCCGTTGCCGGGGAGTGAATTGTTATTATCTGTTAATTTGATTAGTATTTTAATTAGGTTTTTCTTTTTATTAGATTAATTGCATCATTGTACTATTTTGCATATTTGTTGTATTGTGTGCTATTTGTTTTCTTTTATTTTTGCTTTTATTTGTTTTTGTTCGTGTGTTTTATTTTTGTTTTTATTTTTCGTATTTTTCTGTTCTGCTATCGTTGTACTGTGCTAAATCAAACGATACGGCGCATCTGATCTCTCAGATACGGCGTATTGCGTTCAATTTTTTTATATACAACGCGTTTAATTAATTCGATACGACGCATCTTTTCCCCAAGATACGGCGTATCTGTTTTTAATAAGAAAATTTTTCTAAGCGATAAAGTAATACGACGCATCTGCTTTTGCAGATACGGCGTATCTGTTTTTGATAAAATTTTTTTCTAAAACATTAACGCCATACGACGCATCTGCTTTCGCAGATACGGCGTATCTATTATTTTAATTAAAAACAGTTTGCGAATTATTAAACAGATACGGCGTATCGATCTCTGTCGATACGGCGCATCTTACTGAATCAAAAATCGATATTTATTTTTAAACATAACGAAAATACGGCGCATTAACTTTCGTTAATACGACGCATTTAATTTTAATTAGATAAGCTGATTTTTGATTAATTAATCCGATACGGCGCATTCATAAATTCTAAGCGGCGTATCTATTTTCTGAATAAAGTCTGATTAATTTTTAACGATTATAAGATACGGCGTATCTAACTTTTTGGATACGGCGCATCAACAGCAGATATCAGAAGCTTTTATTTTACTTTGATCGTTTCACCCTTCTTTTGCACGAGTAAGTTTTATTTCAGGAAGATGGACGATCCGGATATTACAATGGAAGAATATATCAAGCTTATAAAGGAAAGAACCTTGAGCAATAATCAGGTGTGTGATTTGAAAAGAACAAGAAATGGTGCACAAGTCATTGAGACGAAAGAAATCACTATGGAAGAATACTTGTTGCTGGAAAAGGTTAAGTCAAAGAAAGAAAGAAATGGGTTGCCGTTTCGACATACTTGGACTATATCGGATGATAATGATGAAGAAGTGTCCCATGTATTTAATATGAAACAAATTCCTGCAATTGTTCTCGATGGTGCTTTTTCTCCGGAAATTGTACAAGATGATGTGTATACGGAACCCTACGTTGAAGAATATTCTGCAATCGTATTACCACCATTAGACAATCCAACGGATGAAGATGAAAAGTATTCTAATTTTGATTTCGAACCATTTGACGCCATAGTTTATGATGACATACCTCAACCAGATTTTGACCCGACGAGGGATTTTGAAGAAATCTGGGATTACTTATTTAAGAATGAAATTCGGGACGATGCTGAAATTGCAAGACCACTTGTTGAAGATGGAGATTCAAATGATGAAATGGAATCACTTACAACACAAAGTGGTACAAATTTATTTAATACTATTGATCCCGTTATTAATAAGCTTGCTAGTTTTCCTAAACAGGTTGCAAAACAAAAAGATGATGAGGTGAAATTTAATACACTACCTATTGAAGCACCTGTGATCAACCCGTATTTGGTGGAGCTCGAAGAAGAGTTTGGTGATGAGCTCTTAAACATTGCTATGATTGATGAAGATGATGATTTCGGCCCTATGAAGGTTATAGAGGAACTCGAACTTTTACTTGCTAAAGACCCTTTCTCATCTTCTGCGGAAGTCAAGAGACGCCTTACTACTAAAGAGACTAACCAAGAAGAAAGGAGACTCATTTTTTCTCAACATACTACTCTTTCAGAGGAAGTGGTCAAGTCATCCAATTTATCAACCAAACCGGGTATGAATAGGAAAGATGTACATGTATTGCCAAGGTATGATCTTTATTTATTTCTTCCATCTTTACTAGCAAATTTACACGCTTTTCGTGTTTATTGCTACTATCATCCGCACTTTATCCCAAGTGGGGGGAACAACACCCTATTACACAGTAAATAAGGGTGGAGTCAGGCTCGTGACTCGAACAAAAACAAGCGCTTCGTGGGAGGCAACCCATGCTTATCTTTTATTTTATTTTATTTTCTAATTGTGTGTCGAGTCAGTCCAGGCCGCATGACGATACGGCGCATCTCAGTCCTGAGATGCGACGCATCCTCTGCAATGGTCATATCTTATTTTATTTTTTTTCTGCATTTTTATTTTTCGACTTTAAAACTATTTATCAGTTTATTTTAATGCGGCGCATCCCTGGTTAAGGATGTGGCGCATCTTTATTCTGATCCGTATTAATTCCAGGCTCGATACGGCGTATCTTCTTCAATAAGATACGGCGCATCGACTGACCTGATGATTTTCAGTTTTAATTTTTAAGTTTTATTTTTCCTAACTACTAATGTGTTATGCAAGTTGAACCTTTCTTATCTTAGGTGTGTTTTAAAGTGTTGGTGGTATTATAGTTTCCTGGATTTCCTGTGGATACATCAAGTATGAAGCTTTAACGTTCTAATCCACATGGAAGATGATTTTTGCTCTTATACTAATGGAGGATCATACCGAGCAAATCTCAGGGGAGTTTTTCTTGTTCTAATTCTTTTATTTTCCAGTTTTTAACCTTTTATACAAACAACGAGGACGTTGTTTAACTTAAGTGGGGGGATAGGAGAATTAGAACACTTAACACTTACTTGTCCTACTTTTTCAAAAATTATGCTTAAAATGTGCTTAATATATCAAACTTAAAAAATTTTAGCATGTTTTTGTTTAAGATCTAAGTTGCATAACTGCACACATGACGTTATTTTCAAAAATTGTGATTTTTCCAAAATTCACAAATCTATGAGTGTGCCGGTGACTTGTAAACTTTAGAACTTGGCTTGTATACTATTCGAGACCACCATAATGAGTATTATTTATATAATTGGAATGACTTGTCTAACTTGGTAAAATTCTAGGATTACACCAAATAGCCTTTATATGTTATGTGTTATTAGCTAACTACACTGGTTAGTTAACCCCCGTATAAAACCCTTTTGTTACTCTCATTTTTAGAGTAAGATACCCCTAGAAAAACCCTCAGAGTCATTCCTTTCGTTTCTTACACCTATGTTTAAAATGTTTCGTTACACCCTTACACCTTAGCCTACCCTGTAGATTAGAATCCGTGGTTGGTTAATTGCTATAGGCAGAGTGTGTTTCCTTACATTACCTGTGTTCGCGTGCGTAATTCATTATCTTTGGTTAGGTCGGGAAATTGCACAATGCAAATTGGAGTGAAAGTAAATATTGTATATTTTTGAGTTTATTTTTCGTGTGTTTACTACTTTCACTATTACCGTTATTTCTGAAAGTATGAAAAGTATGAAAAAAAAAAATTATCCGGAAAGAAAGTTGTAGTGATGTGGTGAAATTTTACACATCTATGTTTATGTTTCAAAAAAAAAAAAAAAAAAAAAAAAAAAAAAAAAAAAAAAAAAAAAAAAAAATCGAAAAAATGAGAAAAGAAAAAGAAAGAAAAAAAAAAAAAAAAGTTGGATGTTTATTTTAAGCCAACGATGTAGAGTTATGTAAGTGGTCGATATCACCACTATTTGTTGTATTATATCTATGGATTGAATGGGAATTGGCAGTTATGGGAATGCCGATTAAGGTTTATTCTTTGATTAAGATTTTGTTGAGTATAATTCGTGTCTACCTAAAACGTGTGTTTCAAGTGTTAAAGCGTGAGTTATTCAATGATATGAGTCTTATTCATGGGATGGTTGGGATAGTGATTAACCACACTTAGGATTTTAATTTATTTGTTTTGTTTTGTTTATTTTTATTTTTACACCAATTTATATCCCAAATGTTATCCATACCCTGTATTGTTCTTTATCCAACCGAACCTTTGATTTATTGAGATTAGGGATTTGAGCAATCTTAAGTATCGTAGTCGTGGATTCGGCTATGTATTTATGATTTTGTCGCCCTTTTTGATATATTATTATTGGTGAAGTTTGGACCTATCTTTAGCCTATTCGAGTTAAGGATTTGAGCAATTGCAAGTATCGTGTTCGTGGATTCGATCATGTATTTGTGATTTCGTCGCCTTTTCTGGAATTTGAGATCGATAGTGTAAATAAGAATAATTAACCCTTTAGCCTAAAAACCCTTTTTACCGCTTTAGACTTGTTATTCCTTAGCTTTAGTGGTGGAGATGTGTATACTTGCCAAGCTTATGATAGAATATTCGTCGCGACTGGATAGTTAAACGATTAGATTTGCTTTTATCGACTTATTTTATTTTACTTCTAATTCGTTAAGTGTTTAGTTGTGTGATTATGAAATAAACGAATACATGCTTAAATATAAAAATAAATCCTAATACATCTTTTAGGATAAATTTTCATAAATGAAATTCTAAGGTTTACTTGGGGACAAGTAAAGTTCAAGTGGGGGGATATTTGATGAACTCAAATAAGTACATTTTATTACTATCATTTATCCTATTAATTTGACTTGTTTTACTATATTATGTATGAGGATTGATACTTAATCGTTTACTTTTGTAATTCTCAGGTAAAAACAAGCATTTGGTGAAACTTAGCGATTATGGACTAATAATGGAGCAAAACGTGCATAAAGTGGAAGTCTACTGACATGGACAAGATCAAGTCAATTCTGCTCCAGATGCGCCGCATCTCACTATCAACATGCGCCGCATCTATATCAAGATATCACCAGATACGATCCAAGATACAAGAGGACATGCGCCGCATCTAATCAAGGGTTACGCCGCATCTTCTGGTGGTGTACGAATATTCCTGAATATTATAATCTTGGACCCCACGCGAAGTTAAGTACATGCGCCGCATCTACTTAAGTAGATGCGCCGCATCTTCCCTCAGACAGAAACTATAAATACCCCGTAGACCAGACGAGTTAGAGAGTTCGAAAACCCAAAAACCGAAGTTCGGACAGCAGAGCAAAAGGACGAATTCAGTCAAGGAGGCAGCACAAGACACACCCAAATCGAAGATACAAGAGCTGTAAGAAGGTGCTGCATGTATTTAATTCATTAAGTAGTTTTGTTTTATTGTGTTAGCAAACTTTAATTCATCAGGATTGGTGGCTTGTGTAATGTGACAACGAAAGATTGCACTCCCTTTAATACTTGTTTTCCCATCAATTAAAGTTTATATGTTGATGTCTTTGGTTACTACTTATTAGTGCATTGATAACCTCTGTGTTTATTAGTGGCTTGCGGGCATCCGACTGCGGGACAAGATGTGGCTCCCACGGTTGTTTCTAAATTGATCACTTAGGAATAACTTTTAGACATAAGTAATCATTAAGGGTTTACTCGCCGATGAGAATAGGACCAACGAGAAAGGGTTAATTACATACACTTCATATAAAGCTATCAATAAAACAAGTGACAATCTACTTAATCATAAGGACAGCCCTCTTATTGTCTCGAGTATCTATCTGTGTACGTGTGTGCTACTTGCTGATTCGTGCCTATTTGTTTATTTTATTATTTAATTGCAAACAAAACTGTGCCAGTCTCTCAGGCTGAAACCCCCTTGCGTTAGGATATTAAAATACTGATTAGAATAACTAGATAATACGTTCCACTCTTAGTGATCGACACTCTACTTACCATTATCTTCATACTGACCGGGTACACTGCTCGTTAAGTGTGTGTGTTATTGATAAGTCGGCTAAATATAAATTTAAAACTTGAGTAGGCATTAAAACTGCTAAACCGCAACGACACATCACGCGCATCAGCAATATTTGATGAAATAAATACGATTTAGGGCTTAAATGACCCCCTAAAAGCGGTACACTTTTCGCTTCATCAAATACCCTTACACTTGAGATTTGCTTGTCCTCAAGCAAATGCGCTTTTATTCTAATCAAAATACAAGTTAGGGGTCATTTAACGCTAATATAAAAGTAATTACAACAAATAGTCGTTCCACTTTAATCATAATAAGCACGGAGATTACAAACTAGCACCTCACAAGTAGTGTTTAGATACTCACATCTCTCAGGTGTCATAAAAGTATATCTCATAAATGAAAATGGATAATATCTCTCACTACCTGTCATAGCAAATAGATTACCATAGGCTTGGGAAAGGATCAAAAACCTCCTCCACTAGGCGTAAGCACCTAAGATAAACTATCAAAGAGGGCTTTTAAACGGGTTATAACGTTAGGTGTAGGGATATGATAAACACGGTTTTGTTGGATAAGGGATATTTTACTGGTGGCGAGTTAAAGATTTTGATTAATTACATGTACAATATGGCGTTGCTAAGCCAAGACTAGACTCGACTTAAGCTAATAACAAAATAACAAAAACATAAAATAAACATAAAATGAAACGGGATGGTAGTCCGTATGTTTTTTTTTCTACTTTTCTTTTTCTCATTTTTTTGTATTTTTCTTGATTTTTTTGATTTTTTTCTTTTCTTTTTCATACACTCTTGCCCTACCATCCAAAATAATACATCGTAGGGGCATTGCATTCCCCTTACACTTGAACTTTTACATAACTTTACAATTACTATTCTATTGACTCGAATTAAGATAATCGAAACACTTGGAGTACTTTTAAAATATTTAGCACATATGGGGGTAATAATGTTGTTCTTCCCCATTACTCCAATACACTAGTACTTTACCCATGAGTCCCAATCGTCCCAAAACAATATGTACAAGGATATGACTCGACTTAGCAACCATGTAATCAATTAGATAATTAACTTGGGGTTTAAACAAATGTTGTCACAATAATGCACTAAAAATGAGTGCATACAAGGTAGGCTAAGGCGATTTGGGTGTACATTTAAGTGGGGTGTAAACAAATTCTTACTTTAAGTAAAATGCTTAAAGTTAAAAACGAAAAGATAGGCTCTGAGGGGTGTACTAGGGGTATCGTGTACTAAAAATGAGTACAACGCAAAGGGTGTGGGAGAATTACTTGACCAATGTAGCCAATGTAATTATAACAAAAACACAGGTGTAAAACAATGGGTTAATCCTAATACCTCTTATCATGTAGTAAATCTAACTACACGAATGTAGTCTCACTTGTGGCCTCGGAATGGTCCTAACGCAAGTTCTAGAATCTAAGTGCTACCGGTACACACATCATAGCATAAATGCTTTTCCTACCAATTCTAGGGGCGAACCTCACATATTTGGGGGTGGAAAATTTTTTTAGTGGTACGGTTTTTGTGCTAGTCATATAACTCCTATCCATGAGACGCTCATTAAGACCAAAGTTTCACTCCTATATGTTGTAAAAAAATTTAAATTTGGCACTAAAATTGCCTTAACAGGTATTTCTCTCAGTTTTATTACACATCTACCATTAAACAAACGAAAAATCAAGCGTAATTGCATTCTCTAAAGTATCGTACTTTACCCCCCCCCCCCCTTACACTTAAGATGAACATTGTCCCCAATGTTCAAATAACAAGATGTAAAAGTAAGTAAGGTAAAAGAGTGAAATCAAATACTCCCCTGATTCGTTTGGTGGATAAAGAGGTAACATGGTTAGATCTTCTTCCAAGAGAAAGTAGAAGCTTCAAGACTAAAGCATCGCCAAAAGCTTGATTCCACATACATCTCCTTGTCCAAAATAACCTGTTAAACCTGAGAAAACAAACACGAAAACCTGCATAACATCGGCGGGATAAATCTATATAAGGATATAATGCTTGTGGAATGATTATTTTGCAGATTCCTGGAGTTTATAAGTTAGAGATTTAATAAAACTTTTTATGATTCCGGTAGAAAAACAAAACTTTCAAAAATTTTAGAAAATTAAAACCTGACGCCGTCAGGTTGTAAGGCCTGACGCCGTCAGAAATGATCTGACAGAATTCTCATGTTAAGTTTCCAGAAAATTTTTGGAAAAACCTATACCTTACTTCCTGGAATTCCTGCAAAATATCATTATGACTCGATACAAGCATTTGACTCAAACAATTACTAATATGTATGTTAATTTAATATTGTTATGATTCATGTTCATTTGTTCTAATAAACCAATTTGGATTTCCCTTACACTTAACTTTTGAAAAATACCTTTATATGTGGTTAAGACGAAGTTAAAAACAAGATAAAGCATTTTCACAATTTAGTTTCGAACATGAATCAATAATAATAAAAATTAAACATACATACGGAAACAAATAAAATCAAACAAACAAATAAATAAACACACAAAGCAAATAAAGCTTGGGTTGCCTCCCAAGAAGCGCTTTTCTTTATTAACGAGTCTTGTAGCTAGACTCAAAGTCACGTACATTACGTGATTCCATCATTCATAATGACGTATCCCTGATAGATATAATCCTTGTTATCAGGGTGGTGGTGTCTCAATCGCTCGACATTCGCAGTCACTTCACCTCCTCTTCCATTTCCTCCTTTTGTTTGTAGATAGCTTCCTCAAATTTTGCCAACCGTTTGGAGTGTTTTGACATGTATTCTCTCATTCGAGCTTCGAATGTTGGACTAAGTTCCTGAGGTGGTGAGTTGGGTTGAGCGTGCTTATGGAAGGATTTAGTATTTTCCCTCTGGGGTGATTCGGACAATGGTATTTGCTTAATACTTGAGACCGAGTTAACTGTTGCTTTTTGTGGACTTAAGGGTCTCTTTTGCTTTTCCATAAGATATGCAACCCTCTTCTCAAGTTCACTAACGCTTTCCTCGGTAATTTGATTGGCTTTATCGGGCGATGAATATGTCTTGACCACTGAGCGTACGTCGTGGGAAACTTGCCACAATTCATCATCGTCGGATGCAAGCTCATCAATGATTTCCCATGATTCCTCGGCGCTTCTGTCATGCAATCTGCCTCCGGCGGCTCGATCGATGGTACGCTTGGTGTGGTAGTCAACATGGTCATAGAAGATTTGAATTTGAAGCCAGAGATCTATGCCATGATGAGGGACTTTTTGGAGTAAGTCCTTGAATCGAATACATGCCCCATATAGGGTTTCGCCTCGACGTTGTTTGAACATAAAGATATCCTTCCTTAGCTTGGTAGTTCTTCCTGGTGGGAAAAACTGAGCAAGGAAACGAGTGGTGAGATCATCCCAAGAGGTGATGGATCCTGCGGGTAGGCGCTCTAGCCATTGACTAGCTTGGTCCCGCAGAGAGAATTGAAAGAGACGCAGTCGGGTCGTCTCTCGAGTGGCAACATCAAGGTCTATGGAATCAACGATTTTGAGAAAGTCCTTGAGATGTTGATTAGGATCTTCGGAGCGAAGTCCATGGAATGCGCATCCGCTTTGCACCAACCGGATGGTGTCGGATCGCAAGGGAGTGACATTGGCTCCTTGAGTGAGCTCAATGGTGTTTCGATAGCCATGGTGGCTAGGACGGGAGTAGTCTCCTAAGGTACGGGCTCTAGGAGGTGGGTGTTGTTGTGGTGGTGGGTTGTTGGGATCAAGGATATTACCACCTTCCATGATGTCGGATGGTAATGGTTACGAACAAAGAAACGAAGAAAAAAGATAGACTAAAGAAAAACCTAGAAAAATAAAATAAAAATCTCACTAGAAAGGAATCTAGTGAGTAGACCTAATAAAATAAAAATTCAACCTAAACAATAACTATTCCCCGGCAGCGGCGCCAAAAACTTGATGCGTGGTTTTGCGACCTTACAACAGGTTTTACCTCTCGAGGGATCTCAAGAGGCTTACAATCCCCACCAGGCAGTGTACCTGACCGATGTAGTATAGTGTAGTGGTAAGTACCGGGGGATTGATCGTTCTCTAGGGGAATAGTGTCGTTAGGATTGAAAAACTACTCTAATAGGTCTAAGGGTGAGGGAAGATTCTTTTTGTATTTTTATATTTTTATTAAACCAAATAACTACAATTGCAAATAAAATAAAATAACTGAAAATAAAAAGGTTGTGAAACTTATATGGAGAGAAATGTGTTTACTTAGATTTCCTTACTCCCTAACTATCTTTTACCGGTTGATTAGTGTGTATTAATTGCGTGGATGACGGGTGTATTCCTTAATACCAATCGTGGGGTGGCGTACGTACTTCCCCAACTCTACAAGCTCCTACTTCACTCCTATGTCGAGCCGGCTAAGAAGCTCCTAACATGGGATCACTAGAATTCGCTCATGCATTAAATACAACCATAAAAACCTTAGTACGCATTGGTTCATGTTTCTTAAGACGTTCAAGCAAGTTACCGTATAGGAGGTTAGCCAGTTTTCTTAAGCCTAACATCGATAAACAATCATCCAATACAATTAATAACACACTAATAACCAATAATCAATAGTTAGGTTTCATTAGATCTAAGCAAACACAAGATAAATCTAGCCTAGCATGTTAATTAAAAGATAAGAACAAGATATAATCAAACAACACATAGACATATTGAATGATTAATTGATTACTTATCTTCAATTAAACATGGGAGATCCAAGGGTATAAAACCCTTAAAAATGGCAGAAAATTCGTCTTAGGGTTTCTCCTCACAAAGTTGCACACTAATGACTAAAAATTGCAAAACTAAATATAGAATTTAGGGGCTGACGGCGTCACGTTGTAGGAGGTGACGCCGTCACCTCGCCGCGGCTAGGGTTCCCGGATGGTCTTCCTGACGCCGTCCCTCTTTAATCCTCCAAAATCCAATCTGGCGCGTCAAGAGTTGACGCCGTCACAATTGTGCTTGACGCCGTCTCTCTTTAACTTAAACCGTGACGGCCTTGATCACCTTAAAGGGTGACGCCGTCAGACTTCCATTGCAAAACTTTCTGGCGCGTCACGTGTATTTGTCATATCCACCTCTTTTGCCAAGCCGTGACGCCGTCAGGAGCAATCCTTGACGCCGTCACGTGTACTTTTCCAGCAGCTTTGGAGACTTTGTCGTTTTCTTCACTTTTATGCTCCAAAAACGTCCAAAATGCTTCCTTTTCCAGATTTCTTCTCCAAAGTACCTAAAATGACAAAAGGAACGATTTAGGGCAATATTTGATCAAATAAATACGATTTAGGGCTTAAATGACCCCCTAAAAGCGGTACACTTTTCGCTTCATCAGAGAAGGAAGTGTAAACAGGTAACTTTTACATTTTACTGTGTGTTACGGTTTACATATTTGTCATCATCAAAAATGGGGAGATTGTTAGTGCAAATATTATGATATTTAAACTAAACGATTTCTTCGGTTTTAATAATGACAAACATGTAACTTGTAATACATAATGTAAAATGTGCAAGTTACTTGTAAACACAAATCATCAATGTATACTTACATCAACACCTCCCGACGTCTCAAGTATGCTTCAACGAAGTCGTAGATTTCCATCCCGACATAAATCACTCAAGGTATGGACAAACAAATCTACTACTTGACAAATGATCAAAGGATTTTATTTTTCTAAACTTCACATTTTTAATGTGACAAAACATTTTTTCAAAAATATATTTTACAAATTATTTTTGAATTAAAAAGAAATGTTTTATTTTGAAAAATAAATTTGAAAACTCCCAACAGCCATTTTTCCCCCCAAAACAGCTCCAACTTCCCCAAATAAACCTTCCCCACTAAAGACAAAAAAGGGAGCGTCCAACGGCACCTTTAAGTATGGACGGCTCCACTAAATTTAGTGGAGCCGTGGGTCTGTAACGGTCAGATTTTCCCTTGCCTATAAATAGTGGACCATTCCACACTTCCAACTTGATTTTTCCAGTCCTTTTTCTCTAGTCTTATCCCTCTTCACTTAGATAACTTTCTTTGATCATTTGGAGAGTCTTAGGTTGTTTAAGAGTGATCCAATCATCCACTCAAGTGATCCTCTTCATTCCTCTTGATTAGCAAGAGAAGAACACAAAGTATCCTAGATACAAAGTGTTGTCATCCCTCTTGATTAGCAAGAGAAGAACACAAAGTATCCAAGTAGATACAAAGTGTTGTCATCCCTCTTGATTAGCAAGAGAAGAACACAAAGTATCCAAGTAGATACAAAGTGTTGGAGTTGTTAGGTCTTGTAACATTTGTTACACTCTTGATTGTATCATAGAATACATCAAGATTACTTTTCTTTTGTAAGAGAGTGAGTCAAGATCATTGTGATCTTAAGAGATAGTGAAGATCTCTTGAAGCCATTGGGCTTGTGTGATTGATCATGTGGATCAAGGGTAGATCGGGTAGATCGTGGTAGATTGGTGCTAGCTAAGATTAGCACTCGACATCTAGCTTAGTGTCGGAAATAGGATAAGCAACGTGTATGGTGTAGATCGGGTAGATCGTGGTAGATTGTTGCTAGCTAAGATTAGCACTCGACATCTAGCTTAGTGTCGGAAATAGGATAAGCGACGTGTATGGTGTAGATCGGGTAGATCGTGGTAGATTGGTGCTAGCTAAGATTAGCACTCGACATCTAGCTTAGTGTCGAAAAACAAGTTAAGCGACGTGTACGGTTTTCTCCGCCTAAAGGGAGTTTGTTGATTAGTGAAGTAACTCTCGAGTTGGGTACTCGGGGAGTGGAGTAGGGCGAAGAGGAGCTTCGTGACCGAACCACTATAAATCACCGTGTCCGGTTTGCGCCTTCTAACTTATCTCTTTACTTTCATTTCATTAGTTATCGTTTTATATTTATATTTGCATTGCATATGTGTTTGTGTGGCTTGTTGCTCATGTAGTGATTGATCATGTATGTTCCATGGTTTGATTGTGCATATGTTGTAGTTTACTATAGTCATCTCTAGATGCTATATACTCATTGTTGACACTCTTCATATTACGTCACACTTGATCGGGTGTTTGATACAAAAGTTTTAAGTTTTTAAATGGAAACGTATTCAACCCCCCCCCTCTACGGTTTCCACAGAGACATTTGTCAAATCTCAGTGACACTGGAGTTGTTTGTAGCTCATATACTTTACTCACTGCCACCGCATCAGTAAGTAAAGTGTTTCTTCAGTACAAAGAGCTTTATACAACACTCAATGAATCTGTATCAGTGAGTGGCCCACTATTTTATTTAGTGAGTTAAGCTATTTTATTTTCAAATCCTTGTCAGGGTAATTGGGTCAAATTTTTGACCCAACACTGTACAATGAACGTATAAAACATATTTGTTATGTTTATTTTATGCCTTCGGCCATTAATAAAATTAATTTTTTCCGTGTTAGGTTCATGAAAAGATTTCCATATTTTCAGTTCCTCAAAATCTTTTATTTGAACTGGCTCCGCCCAACTCATATGTACCCAAAAGATACGCTACTAACGACATTATTCTTTCAATGTGACAATATAAAATTAAGGTTAACTATATATAGTTTCTAGATTAAAGATCATTTACATAGCAAACTTTGTTTTACATAATAAGGGATCACTTTTCACCCTTTATCTTTATTTAATCTAATTTATTTGATTAATCACAACAATTTTAAAAACCAACTTCCATCATTTTTTTTCAAATATTAATATTTTTCAAAACGTTAATCGTTAAACGAAAAAAATATATCATTACGACGATCATTTAATTATCTTTCTATAGATATGCACTTTGATATACTTTCGACAAAAAATTTTTACTTCATGTTTTCCACCTTTGTTACGTTTTTTTTCGTTTTTTTTTTTTTTTTTTTTTTTTGGTTACTGAAATTTGCATGAAAAAATCACATGTGATTAAACACTAATTTGAATATTCTAATAATATCACATGTGATATTACATATCATATATGATTTAAAAAATATCACATGTGTTATTATTAGAATATTCAAGTTAGTGTTTAATCACATGTAATTTCTTATTCTATTTTCAGATATGAAGAAAAAAGAAATAAAAAAAGACGAAAAAAGGTGAAAAAACGAAAAACAAAAAGTTTGTAGAAAGTATATCAAAGTGCCCGTCTCTAGATAGATAATTAAATGTTGGTCGTGACGGTATAATTTATTTTGTCTAACGATTAACGGTTCATAAGATATTTAAATTATAAAAAATATGTGAAATATTAAAATACTTTTAATCCCCACAATTGATTTCATTTTAAATAGATGGTAGGATGAGTCCCTTGGTATGTGAGAAAAGTTTGGTATGTAAAATAACCGTTATCATAGTTTCTATTAATAGGTTTTTTGGTAAATGTTAGGAATATAAATATTCATATGAAGGTTCGGTCACCCCGAGTATCTAATTAGCATTTATATAGCTCGTAGGATTATTTATATTAGCTTAGTATTATTAGTATTAGTATTAATAGTATTAGTCGTATTTATATTTGTGGAGTGGGTCGGGGCTTTCCCCACTGTCAGCTCACTCCACAGCCCAATAGGGGCACCAATATAGTTAGTATATAAACCCCTTCCCACACTTGGGAAGGGTTGGACCTTTCACATTAATCTAATTCATCTTGTTTCTCTCTCTACAAAGGCTCCCAACCTCTCTCTTTATCTCTCTAAGTTCTTACTCAATCGATCTATAAACAAGCCTCAAACTAGTGTTTCTTGCATAGTGAATACCCTACAATTGGTATCAAGAGCCATGGTTAGGTCCATGAGAGTTGGTATTCACGGATTTGTGTAGTTTTTGAGGTTTTTGGTTCGATTTGTAGTTTTTGAGTTTTTTTTTGGTTCGAATTGATTAGTAGTATAAATTTCATTTTGTGCTTTGTTTAGTGATTAGAAGTTGTTGTACTTTGTACTTTCTAGATTAAGAATAGTATTAGAGTGGTATTTGGTGTTTGGATTCACTGATCTAAGAACGGTGTTGTGATTTTGGGGAAATTCGTGGGTATTTGTTGTAGTGTTCTTGGAAGCGGTTTGTGTACTTAGGACGAATTCTTGGACTCGGTTTGTGTCATTTCTCAGATACGGTTTGTCCTATTACTCGTTTAGGCAAAAAGACAAAAGGCAGTGAAAGCGACGTGCTTGGGAGTTTGTGTCTACTCGGTTTGTCCCAGCTGCACGTACTCGGTTTGTCTCTGAAAAGTCTACTCGGTTTGTGTAGACTCGGTTTGTCTCTGAAAAGTCTACTCGGTTTGTGTAGACTCGGTTTGTCTCTGAGAAATTTACTCGGTTTGTGTAGACTCGGTTTGTCTCTGAGGAATTTACTCGGTTTGTGCCTACTCGGTTTGTCCCCCAGCGTGTACTCGGTTTGTGTAGACTCGGTTTGTCTCTGAGGAGTTTACTCGGTTTGTGCCTACTCGGTTTGTCCCTCCAGCGTGAACTCGGTTTGTGTCTACGCGGTTTGTCTAGGCTTTTTACGTCAAAACTTCAAACGGCCATAACTTTTGAACCGTAACTCCGTTTTCAGCGAAACACCTGTCAAAACGACCGTGAGACCGAGGAGAAGGACACGTTGAATTAATTTATTCATTCAACCCAACTTTCGAAGCCTGAAATCGCTTCAGAATGAAGTTATTGAGTTTCTAAGTTTTCAGACCAAAATTTCGCTGTAACAACTTGCATCAACCAAACCAAATCACAACTTAACAATAGTGCAACAATCCAACAGTCATCATAACACATATCAAGCATCATTTCACGGTTTATTCTTGATTTTGTAAAACCCCGCGAAAGAATCTATTTCTCGGTTTAAATCATAGAATTGTAAAATCCCGTGCACGTTAATATCATGTCAAATACTTCAGATTCTGCTATATCAGAGATACTCAAATTGTACAACATGATTGACAAACAAAAGATTCCCAAAGATGTTCGACAGATAAACGTGTTTGACTATGTTGGTGCCAATAGAGACTTTGTGTGCCCGAATTCTCAAAAAAACAAGCTTCATCAGCCACAGACAAACGTTGTTGAGTCAGATACTGCTAGGAACAACGTGCAACATGAGAAACACAACGAAGCGTCGGCTGAACCTAATGGGGTATCTTCTGTCATTAATAATGATAATGTGTTGCATGAACAAAAGATTCCCGTCAAAGTACAACAGACAAACGTTGTTGAGTCAGATATTGCTAATATGGGAAATAGCGATGTTATCCCATATGAACAATATGTGAATCACAACGAAGCGTCTGTTGTACCTAGTTGTGCATCTTCTGTTCTAAATGATGATTATGTGCTGCATGAGTACAAATTGCCTGTCCCTGATGATAACTTGATCACTAGACTTAACATCTATAAAGAACAAGTGGCTATGTATGAACAGCGTGCTAAGTTTGAGCTTAATGAACGAGAGCAGAAATCAGAAGGTCAAATGAGTACACTTATTAAAGAGTCTAGAGTAAGAGAAGAAACATTAAAATTAGAGTTGAGTTCTTTGAAAAGTCAGCTAGAACAGTCTGTCAAACAGAAACAGGAAGCACAAAAGTGTGTTAATACACTTAAGCTAGAATTCAAACAAAAAGAATCAACACTTTTAAATGATTTCTCTAGACTCAAGACGTTAAAAAATAAGCTTGAAGATAAGTTGTACACACAAGACCAAACCAGACAGACTGCTCAAATGATGTATAAGCACAGAAAGTTAAGTGACAAGCATAGTGAAAACAATGTAGGTAGATCTAAATTAGCTATTCATGAGATTGCTAAGATAGCCCAACCTGCATTAAATGATTCCAATGTGATGTTTATGCCTAATCATGACTCGCCTGAGCTTCTCTACACTAAAGAGGAGGAGGAGATGAGTGAGAGAACGAAGGAAAGAATGAATGAGAAAATGAGGGATCCCGAGTGCATAGCCAGACGAATAATAATCAAACCCCATGATTATTATGAGGAGAATCGTTTGACTGTGTTTGCTCCTCAAAAGAAGTTAACACCTGAACAGATATTTTGGAAACAAGATAATGAAAAACTTAAGGTAGAAAAACTTAAGGCCAACACCCCCCTCATTAGAAAAGTTGCGTCCATAACGGTGTATCCTCCCAATACACCTAGGAATTTGGTGCCTTTGTCCCTTCCCACTGAAAGCAAAACCTTTATCAGCTTATATGTGCTTTGGCAACTGTTTGCTGATTTCGATAAAACATGTAAGAAGAGAATCACTGATGAAGCGAAAAGTGTACCGCTTTTAAGGGGTCATTTAAGCCCTAAATCGTATTTATTTGATCAAATATTGCCCTAAATCGTTCCTTTTGTCATTTTAGGTACTTTTGAGGAGAAATCTGGAAAAGGAGGCATTTTGGACGTTTTTGGAGCATTAAAGTGAAGAAAACGGCAAAGTCTCAAAAATCGGCTAAAAGTTACTCTTGACGGCGTCAGACTTTACTCTGGACGGCGTCATGCCTTGGCAAGAAAAGTTGGACGTGAAATTT
Organism: Artemisia tridentata subsp. tridentata; assembly: GCA_021014915.2. NCBI lineage: Eukaryota > Viridiplantae > Streptophyta > Magnoliopsida > Asterales > Asteraceae > Artemisia > Artemisia tridentata. Next base: position 81,308,093 of record CP139506.1, read on the forward strand.
ACTCATGACGGGCCAGTGAAAATAGCATGTGAATTCTGACGGCGTCACGCTTTAACTTGATCGAGGGCGTCACGGCTTAAATCATAAGGGGACGGCGTCACGTTCATTGTTCGACGGCGTCAAGCCTTGATAAGCCAGAATGGATTTTTGAAGAGCTAAAGAGGGACGGCGTCAGGAAGGTCATCCGGGAACCCTAAAAGCGGCAAGGTGACGGCGTCACACTCCATAAGGTGACGCCGTCAGATCCAAAAATCTATATATAGTTTTCTAATTTTTTGTCATTAGGGAGAGCTTAGTGTGTGGAATTTTGGGAGAAAACCCTAAGACGATTTTAGCTACTTTTTCAGGGCTTTTTGCCTTGAGATCTTCCATGTTTCATTGAAAGATAAGTTATCAATTAATCATTCAATATGTCTATGTGTTGTTTGATTCTATCTTATTCTTGTCTTTTGTTTAACATGTTAGGCTAAATTTATCTTGTGTTTGCTTAGATCTAATGAAACCTAGCTATTGATTATTGGTTGTTAGTGTGTTATTAGTTGTATTGGATGATTGTTTATCTATGTTAGGCTTAAGAAAACTGGCTAACTTCCTATTCGGTAACTTGCTTGAACGTCTTAAGAAACATGAACCAAATGCGTACTAAAGGTTTTTATGGTTGTATTTAATGCACAAGCGAATTCTAGTGATCCCATGTTAGGAGCTTCCTAGCCGGCTCGACATAGGAGTGAAGTAGGAGCTTGTAGAGTTGGGGAAGTAAGTACGCCACCCCACGAATGGTATTAAGGAATACACCCGTCATCCACGCAACTAATACACACTAATTAACCGGTAAAAGATAGTTAGGGAGTAAGGAAATCTAAGTAAACACATTTCTCTACACATAAGTTTCTCACCACATTTTATTTTCAGTTATTTATTTTATTTGCATTCGTAGTAATTTGGGTTAGTTGACTAGCAACTAATTCCGCCCACTCCTTCAAACCCGAGATTTTACTTGCTTTCATAAAATTATAAAAACATAAAAAAAGAATCTTCCTCAACCCTTAGACCTAATTAGAGTAGCCTTTCATACCTAACGAACACTATTCCCTGTGGAGAACGATCAATCCCCCGTACTTACCACTACACTATACTACATCGGTCAGGTACACTGCCTGGTGGGGTTGTAAGCCTCTTGAGATCCCTCGAGAGGTAAAACCTGTTGTAAGGTTACAAAACCACGCATCAAGTTTTTGGCGCCGTTGCCGGGGAATAGTTATTGTTTAGGTTGAATTTTTATTTTATAGGTCTACTCACTAGATTCCTTTCTAGTGAGATTTTTGTTTTATTTTTCTAGATTTTCTTTAGTCTATCTATTTTCTTCGTGCTTTTGTTCGTATAAGGTTTCCATTGACTCTTCCGTTCACCATTATGGAGAACGCGAATCCACCATACCACCAACCACGTAATTCACCCACTCCATATGACATCTTGATGTTTAAACAACATAAAGATGAACCTCTCTTTGATGCATGGACTCGTTTTAAATATTTACTCCAAAAAGTCCCTCATCATAACTTTGATTTTTGGTCCCTAACTCAAATCTTTTACAATCATGTCGACCGACATGCCCAAAGGGACATTTACCATATTGCCGGCAGGGATATTAGGGAATTAAGTGCTGAGAAAGCATGGGAAGCTATTGAGAATTGTGCCCAATATTATTATATGGTAGACAACCCAACAAACATTAATACAAGTCAATTGACCACAAATTTCAAGGATCATGAAACAAGTTTGTTTGGGGATGAGGGTAGAGTTGAGCCACCTAGCTGCATGTCATGGTTAGGCACTACCATAATACAGGGTGAACACTTAGGTTATCTTGATGTGATGGAGGATCTAGCCGAGCATGATCACATTGATCAAAAAGACCTAGGTTTTATGATCAATGACGATGAATCTCAAGAAACACATGATGAATCTTTTGGGCAATTTGAATATAGCAGTCAGAATATTGAGGATGATCCTTATGATTCGGACATTGAAGTTGAGATGCCTAGAGAAGCACTTGAGATACTTGGTAAAATGTTAGGGTTAGATCCTACTAAAACACATGATGAGGATATAGGTGATCTTGACACAAGGAATGATGAGGTAAGTAACATAAGCCCACTAAGTACCTCACAAGTCCTACCATCATTTGAGGCACACACACCGCCCGTGACTTACCCGGAAGAAGTTGAGGAGACTATAGGAACCCCAATAGAGGTAGAGCCCTTGGACCAAACACAACTAGAAGAAATAGGTTTGAATGCTTTTAGTGATCACAACCTTTCTTTTAGTCCAATGGAAGTTCCTAGTTTTGATGAACCAGAGCCACAACCAAAACCGTTACCTAATCTTCCATCTTTAGATGTGAATTTAGGAAATGAAAAAGGTCCCGATCCACCCATCAAACCATATAGTCCGGGTAGTTTTACGTTGGAGGTAGTAGACTCTAAGCCTTGTAGAGAGGAAGCCAATATAGGAGTGAAACATGACCTTACATACTTACATCACCCATTCATGATTGATCACAAGAAACATTATGGGTTTAAACCGGGTTTATTAGGTCAAGATGGATTCCCAACTAGGAGTCTCTCGAAGTTGATAGAAGATGATCCCTTTTTAGGAGGAAACTCAAAATCACCCATTGACCAAAGTGAACTAGGCAAGGTTATGATGAAAGGAGCACACCCCTTTGAGCATATAATTCATCCACCACTCTTTCCTCACGTGGCATACTCCTACCGAGCTGGTGTGTATCGCTACTATCACCCGCACTTAATCCTAAGTGTAGGGAAAACCTCTCCTTTATCCATTAAATAAGGGTAGAGTCAGGCTCATGACTCGAACAAAAACAAGCGCTTCTTGGGAGGCAACCCAAGCTTTATTTGCTTTGTGTGTTTATTTATTTGTTTGTTTGTTTTTATTTATTTCCGTATGTATGTTTAAATTTTATTATTATTGATTCATGTTAAAAACTAATTTGTGAAAATGCTTTATCTTGTTTTTAACTTCGTCTTAACTACATATAAAGGTATTTTGCAAAAGTTAAGTGTAAGGGAAATCTAAATCGGTTTATTAGAACACAAATGAACGTGAATCGTAATAGTAATAAATTAACATACATATTAGTGTGTGTTTGAGTCAAATGCTTGTATCGAGTCATAATGATGTTTTGCAGGATTTCCAGGAAGTAAGGTAAAGGTTTTTCCAGAAATTTTCCGGAAACTTAAAATGAAAATTTTTGTCAGGTCATTTCTGACGGCGTCAGGGGTTATAACCTGACGGCGTCAGATTTAATTTCCAGAAATTTTTGAAAGTTTTGTTTTCATAAAAAGTTTTTATTAAAATCTCCAACTTATAATCTCCAGGAATCTGCAAAATTATCATTCCACAAGCATTATATCCTTATATATAGATTTTTCCCGCCGATGTTATGCAGGTTTTCGTGTTTGTTTTCTCAGGTTTAACAGGTTATTTTGGACAAGGAGATGTATATGGAATCAAGCTTATGACGATGCATTAGTCATGGAGTTTCAACATTCTCTTTGGAGGAAGATTTAACCGTGTAATTTCATTATCCACCGAGCGAATCAGGGGAGTATTTGATTTCATTCTTTTACTTTTTTCTTTTACATCTTGTTACTTGAACATTGGGGACAATGTTCATCTTAAGTGTAAGGGGGGGTAAAAGTACGATTTTAGAGAATACAATTGCGCTTGATTTTTGTTTGTTTGATGGTAGATGTGTAATAAAACTGAGAGAAATACTTGTTAGGGCAATTTTAGTGCCAAATTTAAAATTTTTTACAACATATAGGAGTGAAACTTTGATCTTAATGAGCGTCTCACGGATAGGAGTTATATAACTAGCACAAAAGCCGTACCACTAAAAAATTTTCCACCCCAAATATGTGAGGTTCGCCCCTAGAATTGGTAGGAAAAGCATTTATGCTATGATGTGTGTACCGGTAGCACTTAGATTCTAGAACTTGCGTTAGGACCATTCCAAGGCCACAAGTGAGACTACATTCGTGTAGTTAGATTTACTACATGATAAGAGGCATTAGGATTAACCCATTGTTTTACACCTGTGTTTTTGTTATAATTACATTGTCTACATTGGTCAAGTAATTCTCCCACACCCTTTGCGTTGTACTCATTTTTAGTACACGATACCCCTAGTACACCCCTCAGAGCCTATCTTTTCGTTTCGACCTTTAAGCATTTTACTTAAAGGAAGAATTTGTTACACCCCACTTAAATGTACACCCAAATCGCCTTAGCCTACCTTGTATGCACTCATTTTTAGTGCATTATTGTTACAACATTTGTTTAAACCCAAGTTAATTATCTAGTTGATTACATGGTTGCTAAGTCGAGTCATATCCTTGTACATATTGTTTTGGGACGATTGGGACTCATGGGTAAAGTACTAGTGTAATGGAGTAATGGGGAAGAACATCATTTATTACCCCCATATGTGCTAAATATTTTAAAAGTACTCCAAGTTTTTCAATTATCTTAATTCGAGTCATTAGATTAGTATTTGTAAAGTTATGTAAAAGTTCAAGTGTAAGGGGGATGCAATGCCCCTATGATGTATTATTTTGGATGGTAGGGTAAAAGTGTATGCAAAAAAAAAAAAAAAAAAAAAAAAAAAAAAAAAAAAAAATCAAGAAAAACACAAAAAAATGAGAAAATGAAAAATAGAAAAAACATACGGACTACCATCCCGTTTTATTTTATGTTTATTTTATGTTTTTGTTATTTTATCATTAGCTTAAGATCGAGTCTAGTCTTGGCTTAGCAACATTGTATAGTACATGTAATTGATCAAGATTTTTAACTCGCCACCAGTAAAATATCCTTTATCCAACAAAACCGTGTTTTCCTTTTCCCTACACCTAACGTTATAACCCATTTAAAAGCCCTCTTTGATAGTTTATCTTAGGTGCTTACGCCTAGTGGAGGAGGTTTTCGATCCTTTCCCAAGCCTATGGTAATCTATTTGCTATGACAGGTAGTGAGAGATATTATCCGTTTTCATTTATGAGATTTATTTTGATGACACTTGAGAGATGTGAGTATCTAAACACTACTTGTGAGGTGCTAGTTTGTAATCTCCGTGCTTATTATGATTAAAGTGGAACGAATATTTGTTGTAATTACTTTTATGTTTGCATTAAATGACCCCTAACTTGTATTTTGATTAGAGTAAAAGCACATTTGCTTGAGGACAAGCAAATCTCAAGTGTAAGGGTATTTGATGAAGCGAAAAGTGTACCGCTTTTAAGGGGTCATTTAAGCCCTAAATCGTATTTATTTGATCAAATATTGCCCTAAATCGTTCCTTTTGTCATTTTAGGTACTTTTGAGGAGAAATCTGGAAAAGGAGGCATTTTGGACGTTTTTGGAGCATTAAAGTGAAGAAAACGGCAAAGTCTCAAAAATCGGCTAAAAGTTACTCTTGACAGCGTCAGACTTTACTCTGGACGGCGTCATGCCTTGGCAAGAAAAGTTGGACGTGAAATTTACTCATGACGGGCCAGTGAAAATAGCATGTGAATTCTGACGGCGTCACGCTTTAACTTGATCGAGGGCGTCATGGCTTAAATCATAAGGGGACGGCGTCACGTTCATTGTTCGACGGCGTCAAGCCTTGATAAGCCAGAATGGATTTTTGAAGAGCTAAAGAGGGACGGCGTCAGGAAGGTCATCCGGGAACCCTAAAAGCGGCGAGGTGACGGCGTCACACTCCATAAGGTGACGCCGTCAGATCCAAAAATCTATATATAGTTTTCTAATTTTTTGTCATTAGGGAGAGCTTAGTGTGTGGAATTTTGGGAGAAAACCCTAAGACGATTTTAGCTACTTTTTCAGGGCTTTTTGCCTTGAGATCTTCCATGTTTCATTGAAAGATAAGTTATCAATTAATCATTCAATATGTCTATGTGTTGTTTGATTCTATCTTATTCTTGTCTTTTGTTTAACATGTTAGGCTAAATTTATCTTGTGTTTGCTTAGATCTAATGAAACCTAGCTATTGATTATTGGTTGTTAGTGTGTTATTAGTTGTATTGGATGATTGTTTATCTATGTTAGGCTTAAGAAAACTGGCTAACTTCCTATTCGGTAACTTGCTTGAACGTCTTAAGAAACATGAACCAAATGCGTACTAAAGGTTTTTATGGTTGTATTTAATGCACAAGCGAATTCTAGTGATCCCATGTTAGGAGCTTCCTAGCCGGCTCGACATAGGAGTGAAGTAGGAGCTTGTAGAGTTGGGGAAGTAAGTACGCCACCCCACGAATGGTATTAAGGAATACACCCGTCATCCACGCAACTAATACACACTAATTAACCGGTAAAAGATAGTTAGGGAGTAAGGAAATCTAAGTAAACACATTTCTCTACACATAAGTTTCTCACCACATTTTATTTTCAGTTATTTATTTTATTTGCATTCGTAGTAATTTGGGTTAGTTGACTAGCAACTAATTCCGCCCACTCCTTCAAACCCGAGATTTTACTTGCTTTTATAAAATTATAAAAACATAAAAAAAGAATCTTCCTCAACCCTTAGACCTAATTAGAGTAGCCTTTCATACCTAACGAACACTATTCCCTGTGGAGAACGATCAATCCCCCGTACTTACCACTACACTATACTACATCGGTCAGGTACACTGCCTGGTGGGGTTGTAAGCCTCTTGAGATCCCTCGAGAGGTAAAACCTGTTGTAAGGTTACAAAACCACGCATCTAAGAAGAGAATCACACCAACTGGCATTACTGAGGGGGAAAGGTGTTTTGAACATGCAAAAAGGTGTTACTTAACTGAGGTCATGCCATTCTTTAAACTACTCAAAGAACATTTTGAAGGGATGCAAACTGCCCTTAAAACCGAAATAAATGAAATGAAAGTAGTGTTTAAAGATATGGAAAATGAGGTAACTCAAAATGTGATAGAACTTAAGACTCGTGAGATTGAAAGAAAGAACATTCTCATCACAAATGAGAATTTGATTGCTAGATGTATTGCACAAGATGTATTTTATACTGCTACTGATTCTGCATTATCTGCTTGTCAATTTCATGAGTATTCTATTGCTTTGAATGTTACCCAGAATCGTGTTGTTGAGCTTGAGGGGGAGAATTTGAAATTGCTTGAAAAAATTCAAAATGATGACCATGATAACATGGTTAAACGTCTTTCAAAACTAGAAGTTGATTATCTGAACTTGCAACTCAAACATCAACACTTAGAAGAAAAATGCAAAATATCAAATGTCAAGACATCCTTGGATGCTCCTGAGTTTGATACATATTTTGAATTAAGCAAACGTGATGAAAAAATTCAAGCTCACACAAACACGATTCGACTGTTGAGGGCCCAAGTTGCCCAATTGAAATCCAACAAATGTGAGGTGTATGGCACCAATAAACCTTCGTCTTCAGATTCTCAGAATTTTCAATATCAAAACACCATAAATAAGTTACATCATGAAAATGAGTGTTATCGAGAAGAAAATTCAAAGGTCAAACAACATTTCAAAGAGTTATATGATTCTATTAAAGTTACAAGAAACAATCACAATGATCAAATAACTTCTTTGTTAAATGAAATTGAGAATCTTAAGACTCAGGTGAAAGGAAAAATGCTATGTACCACTTGTAATTGTGTTGCATCAAAGGTCTCTGCTTGTAAAATGTACGATGTTGATGTGAGGCCTATTCCATTTCCCATGAGAAACAACAGACCTGTCCATCAAATGTACCTCTGTCACCTTAGGGATGGACTTGACACTCTTCGTGAGGTTGTGGAAGAGGACAGAATAGGAAAACCACTCGATAAGGCAGTAGGTTATGCCTGCGTCCTCACAAAAAGGATCCAGGAACAATTAGAATATGCCATTGGAACGGGCCCTAAGTCTCACAACCAAAGAGATAGAATAGTTGCATCGTCATCCACAATTAAGAACAAGCATGTAACCTTTGAGGTATCTTTGGAAACTTCAGATCCCAACACATCAAAACATGTTCAGCAACTAGAAGTGAAGAAGACTAAGATTCCCATCAGTCCTTCTACAGGAGTTAATAGTGACACTAAAGCTAGCGAGTCAAAACCTAGGAGAAACATAAAGAATTCTAGGATTTCACCAGCTAAAAGTGTTCCTAAAAGGAAAGTAGAAGACCACATGAGAAACAACAAGTCAGATTTGAACAAAAGGAATCATAATTCGAATCCAAATTCACTTTGCAAAACATGTAATGAATGCATAATTTCGTGTAATCATGATAAATGTGTTAAGAAATTTCTGAAGTCGTCCAACAAACCCCTAGTTAGGAAATTTTGGAGAGCTAGACAAATTAAGCAATCCTGGAAACCTACAGGGAAAATGTTTACCAATGTGGGCTTTCAGTGGAAGCCCACGGGCCGAACATTCACACTAGGGGAACATTGCCCTTTAACAAGGATTACAATTCCTAGAGTAGTGCCTGTTAAGGAATGGAAGCCTACTGGTAGAGTTATCCCTTTAGATACACAATGTCCTTTAACTAGGTCCATTGCATCTACTAGTGTTGCCCCTATTGTTAAAACCAAGGCACCTATGGTTTCAGCAGCCCCAAAGATTGTTTGCACTAACCAACTGGAACCCAACCTAAATTGGGGATCCGGCTCTCCAAATTCTCTTGTTTTGTCTGTTTTCAAATGCAGGTCGTACGGATCGTCCTTTAACATTTGGACACAGGCTGCTCACAACATATGAGGGGAATCATGATGACGTCTGTTCAAATCAGTTCAGGCCTCGTTCTTCAATGACTATGACATTTGAACAATGCAGTTCAAGCCTCGGGTCTCAATGTTTTCATAATGGCGTCTGCTGACATTTCTTCAGGCCCCGTTCATCAAAGAAAAGAAAGGCGTACGCTTGAGTGCGCTTTATCTTCGGAAGAAGAGGAATCTTCTTATTCATGACCATTCTCATCAAACTTCGTGATCTTCAAATGTTCATTCAGTCATCAAGGGGATAAACGTATATTATAGTATATTCTTATTCACCCGGTCTATCAAAAATGGCAGTTGGTCGTCACATGCAATTTTTAAGGGGGAGAAGGGTGAATAAACTGCATGGTGATTGAGATTTGAGTAATGGTCAGACGAATACTCTTGTTTTCTGACTACTCTCATCAAAAGGCTTCATACTTGCTCCATGCTCATTTAGATATCAAGTGGATCCACTTCCATTCGATTGGACGTTTATTCACTCAATCAAAAATGGCATCCTCGTATGCGATCTTTGAGGGGGAGTAGTGTGAACAGTGGATCAACCTCATATGCACTTGTTCAATCAAAGATGGCATCCTCGTATGCAATCTTTGAGGGGGAGAAGTGTGAACAATGGATCAACCTCATATGCACTTGTTCAATCGAAGATGGCATCCTCGTATGCAATCTTTGAGGGGGAGAAGTGTGAACAATGGATCAACCTCATATGCACTTGTTCAATCAAAGATGGCATCCTCGTATGCAATCTTTGAGGGGGAGAAGTGTGAACAAGTGATTCGTTGTACATTTGGTTGTTGATTCACTCACTTGAGCTGGGCATCTAATTGTGACCATGGAGTTGATCAGGTATCACTTATTCGAGTTTGAAGTTGACTTCCTCAAAGGCGTGATCTTATCCTATCTTGAAGTCGGGGTTGGTTGGATGCATGACTTTCTATGATAACTTGCTCGTGCTTAAGATTTAAGTTGAAGTCTTAGGTTATCTAGTTACCAGCAGTCGGGGTAACTATCACTTAAAGGAGTTACAATGTAGTACTCACTTGAGCTGGGCATCTAATTGTGACCATGGAGTTGATCAGGTATCACTTATTCGAGTTTGAAGTTGACTTCCTCAAAGGCGTGATCTTATCCTATCTTGAAGTCGGGGTTGGTTGGATGCATGGCTTTCTATGATAACTTGCTCGTGCTTAAGATTTAAGTTGAAGTCTTAGGTTATCTAGTTACCAGCAGTCGGGGTAACTATCACTTAAAGGAGTTACAATGTAGTACTCAGTGTCACACGCCGTTGACGTTGTGGATAATCATAAGAGGTGTTAATGTCTCATACCTTAGTTGGGTATTGAGTACTTAGAGATTTGCGTGTAGCACTAATTCTCTACACCGTTCTTCCAACATTAGTGCAAGTTTAAGTCACGAGAATGGGGAATTCTACTTCAGTTTCAAGTTTGGTATATCGGGTTTGCTTCATCAGTTATCAATTCAGATGGCCTACTTAAGGGTTGGTAAAGCTAGTCAGAAAGTGCTTCGGTAGCGGTTGATTCTCACTTGATACATTTGAGCTAATTTGTTCTTCTCACAAGATTTCAAGAATATGTTCTTAAAATGTGTTGCTGATTCTGAGGTATCATAACCAGCAAGGGGGAAGGAGATATACATCTGAATGCACAACGAGTACACGTGATGAACTTTATACTTCTTCTCAATTGAAGATTATTCCGGGAAGACAAATGTCATAACCGCAGAGAATATCAGTGTTCTAACTCGTTCCTTCTGGTGTATCATTCCAACTACGTGTGGGAAGAGAATGTCAGTTTCTGATGATAAAAGAGGTACACAATTGTATGATGGTTCCTATGGTTAGTAGGTATCCTACTGAAGGAAATGTGTACATCCGGTACTCAGTAGCTGTTATGGTACTGTCTTGGTGTTATCATGTCGACTACATACGGGATAAATTGCTTACACTCGGGACTTAGCTGAATTTGGTGTAACAATTCTCATCTGCAATTTTCCTGAAAGGAGATAAGGGGATTTTCGGGTCTTAATTGATCTTGATGATGCTTTGTCGACTTCGTTAATGGAATTGAGTGTGTACTTCGGGTTTTTGGGCTTCATATATCGAGACTGACTGCATCTCTTCAATTACTTGGGGGAAGTGGTCTCTGGATACTGTTGGTATGCGTTACTTCAGTCTTCAGCAGGAAGAAATGTGAGAAGAGTTATTCAAATGTGAGATGATTCGTTGCTGATCTATTTGAGGATCCCCGAACGGAGAATCACGATGATTATTCTTAAAAAGGAGCAGCAATACTTGATGTGGTTTGCTACGGTTTCCGCTGTACACTTACCTTATGTAAGCTTGAAAGAGAGCTTAGAATCTACTCAGTAAGAAGATTGTCGGTTTGGGGGGAAGCTATCAAAGCTGTACATTGGGAAGGCTCAAGTTCCGTCGATTATTCAGGAGCCTTGAAAGCTTTGGTGGTGAAAGTTTAAGAGTTGATGACTTCAGATTCTACAACATACTGAACGTATCCTCATTTCGGTATTTATTTCATCATCGTCTTAAACTGAATAATATAGTCTGTACATATCTTAAAACATACTGTATATAGAAAATTATAGAAAACCTGCAAATTGTAAATAGAGAAATATTAAAACCAAGAAAATCCATAAAAATTAAAAAAATAGAAAATACCAAAAATAGTTTCACCTAGGCATGTCTTCTGTTTATCGATAACATTTACGGACTTAGAAATGTGATTCAATAATGGCACGGGTCTTTAAATGAAGCTCGAGCAGAAGTTAAAATGGATTGTTAAAACATGTCTAAATGGCTTGCTATTACTTTAGATAGCAACCCGCGCTTCAAACTGGGGAAAGCACGTCGCCAAAAAGACGGTTGTTCCTCCAACTGGGTGATGTTCACCTGGGTATGGATTACTTTATATCCATGTTTTGCCGATTTGATGTACGTTTCAGTGCATCATTTCTTGAAAAAGAAGAAAAGTCTTCTTTGCATACAAATAGTTTTCATTCTATGATTCTTCTGAAAATTATTTGTGAGACACTTGGTGAATATGTGTTGTATGAAATTTGTTTATACTTGGATTATGCATAAAATTTGTCACTCAATCAACGACTACAAAACCTCATGACAGTTCTTGTTTGATGAGTTGTGGGGTTAAGCGTGATTTTAGTTGAGGTTCAACTAGAATACGGGTCATTGATTGAGGGGGAGAGTGAATTCAAATTTTATATCATCAAACGGGTTTCTTGATTAATTCATGACTCTTAGAAAAGGTTTTGCAGTTAATGGGGTATTAGTTGAAGAGGATATTGCTTAAATATATCAAATGACCAAGTGTGTTAGTTGCTAGAAAGTTTAGGACATTATGTGCAATTTGCTTGTAGTATCCTAGCTTCATATAACTAGAAGGTTCATTTGTATCTCTTTGGAATCCTCGTTTAATCCCCTAGATACATTAAAACTCAAAATCTGAAAGAAGTTAGAAAACCCATTAAGTTTGATGTTCTTGAATGCCCCAATGACATTTGTATGATCTGAATGAATGAGTTTCAAATGTTGTTTGACTTATGTTAGTAGATTGCTGCTCAATGGTTGTTGATATTGTGCATATGTTCTCAGGATTCGCTTAGGAAGATTGCTATTATGTTAGAATCATGTTCCTAAGATCCTGAATTAAATATTGAAATCTGTGTGAATTGCCATGTTCATGATTGCTAATTGCTGTTCATGCTAGATAGTGGTTTGACGTAGTTCCTGATTGGGGTTTGATTATAAGATGAACTTGGTATTATAATGTGGCAAGCTGCTGAAGGGTAGCTATTTAGGAATAGTGTATCTGCATGTATGTATATCTGTGTTGATATTCTTATGCAGATTCCATAGCCAAAATGAATGTACCAGTTCCCATTCTAACCATTTGATCAGACGTTCAAACTCTATTGATTGGCTCAGAATTCACCACGACAACAACATTAGCAGCAACAACAACAACAACAACAACACCGTCATCACCACCACCACCTTCAGTAAAACGAAGCAATATTTGTTCCGATCTCGCCAAGTGGGGATCTACAATTCTTGGACGTACTTGTTGGTGGATGGATAAGCGATGTTGACCACTGACTCACTCAGAAAAACGGGTGATTACATCATTTACTCAAAAAGGTCAATATCATTTGTGTCATAATAATCAATTTGTGCATAATTAGCAGTGAATCTCCCTCTTAGATTAAGGGGGAGCATAGTATGTTTCATCATCAGAATACATTAAATTGGACACATTTTCTCCCACATTTTCTAACTTATTTAAATCAATTGGGATCACAAATCTCAAAAGGTTTGAAATTTTTGATCGGGGGAGAGAATGTGATTTAAATATGAAACCTGATGAAAATGTGATGTTTTGGACTTAAACGTTAGGCTCTCCCATATGTGCTAAACTCTTTCGTATATCGATGCACATATTGAGGGGGAGCAAATGATCAAAAAGGATTTGGCATGCATCTTATGTGAGCAAGGCTCAGACTTCACCAATGAATTGACGATAGCTAAAGTCAGCAGTCGAAAGGACATGTCCTGGACGGGTAATAATTTCAAGCCAGTTTATCTGGTGATGTAAGCGTGTCTCGCAAAGGACGTGTCTGAGTAGAATGTACCGATTTCGAGCGATCTTCCTTGAATGTGATCTGGATGGGTAATAATTTCAAGCTAGTTTACTAGTGATGTAAGCGTGTCTCGCGATGATCATGTTCTTGGAAAATCAATCAATTCAAAAGTGCGAGCTTCACCTGACATGTGCAAATTTATAAAACAATCATTTGAGCACATGTTGAGGGGGAGCATTTGAAAAATATAAAACTCTCAAGTGTTTGAAAAAATTGTGTTTTCAGAATCATGAACACTTTGAGAGATTTTTCAAAGATTTGGTTTGGCAATCGTGGATGAATACCAAAGACCGACCATTTTATTTAATGCATGGAGTTATAAGGATGGTTAGGTTAGGCTCAAGTTCCCACGATCCCGCCAGAGCCGGAGGGATCTACCCAGGGACAATCCACTAGTTAGTGTAGAAGTCCTTAGGTATGATTAAAAAGGAGAAAAGTGTGATTAAGGGAAGAGTGTCGACTAAGATGGAGCTAACACTGGAATAAACCCAACAAGGTGTTAGTTATGAAGTCTCGGTAAGCACTGAAGGGGTTGAAGAATGAAAAAGAATTGTAAAGATAAAGGGTGAAAAGTAATAGCCCTCCTTACAACTTAGGCAGAAACCGGGTCAATACATATGCTGTCAGAATCACATAGTTGATTGCTGGCATTGAAGACAAAGTATCATGGACCCAGTGATACGCTGCACAACCCTCCCTAGCCACTCAAGGTCCCTCAAAGGATTCTTGTTTCAATTGTCACGGAGTTCAATACATTCCTATCGTCTCTCTCACTCCGAGTTAGATGATATTGAAAAGGTGGCAGTCCTCTCCAGCCTCCGCTCACTAAATCAAAGCGCACTATTGAGTCTAGAGCCACGAGATGCATAATAAGATCTCATAGGGACACGAATTACTTCTACATTGGTAGTTCAACATTAAGAACACCAGATGTAAACTTATGAGTCCTACGCAGATCTTAGCAATCTGCCAGAACATTCATGAGGGAATTTACATATGTAATTCTCAATGATTGAATGGAAATTCCTGCCAGGGTCAACATCAAGCAGCCCTGAAAGCAGGTCACTTCGGTAATTCTTTATGGATTACGCTTAGTGGTCACGGCGGTTTCAAACGGTCTACAGTCTTGGAGTGATCTCCAGCGACTCACCTAATCGTTGATGTGCTACGGTTCGATCTTAAAAAGCCCTCTGTGGGTTTTCGATTAGGAACGGTCTTGGTAAGGATTAGAGAGAGTTTTCACACTATGCTGTTAACAATCTCGAAGTCCAAACCTGTAAGTACCGGTCGTTTTATTGCTAACTGTCGTATGCAGGAACTTCTGGCGGTTGTAGCTGTTGGATGCTGTAGCTGGTTGCAGTTGTAGCTGGTTGCAGACAAGATGCCAATCCACCACCACGTGCTCACACTACATCATCGTTGTATCTCAACAAAGTCATGATCAACCTAAAAGACCTTTAACACGGCTTCTGCAAACTCTGATGATAAAGATCATGACACCAAATAGTGTGAGCATGTCGGCTTAAAGATTTATCACATCACGTGGTGACATACTACTGAAAGATGGCTTGAAGATACATGTTGGATGATAAATTCGAAGAATACTCAAAGATCATCCAAGATAGAAGAACAGTCATCAAAAGATCACTGCTAAAGGCACAAAGATACAAGATGTTGAAGAATCAAAGACTACGAGCTATGAAGACAACTTAAGAAGACAAAATGCTAGAATTCAAGTTATTATTTCCGGGGTGACCTCCCTTAGGGGGAGATTGTTAGGAATATAAATATTCATATGAAGGTTCGGTCACCCCGAGTATCTAATTAGCATTTATATAGCTCGTAGGATTATTTATATTAGCTTAGTATTATTAGTATTAGTATTAATAGTATTAGTCGTATTTATATTTGTGGAGTGGGTCGGGGCTTTCCCCACTGTCAGCTCACTCCACAGCCCAATAGGGGCACCAATATAGTTAGTATATAAACCCCTTCCCACACTTGGGAAGGGTTGGACCTTTCACATTAATCTAATTCATCTTGTTTCTCTCTCTACAAAGGCTCCCAACCTCTCTCTTTATCTCTCTAAGTTCTTACTCAATCGATCCATAAACAAGCCTCAAACTAGTGTTTCTTGCATAGTGAATACCCTACAGTAAAACTAATTAACTTGCATAGAAGATAAGTGAAAAACAGAATAGATACATTGCTAGTTTATGATACAGAATGTTCTGTCCTTTTATTAACCAATTTCATAGCTCAATTGTAAATTTGAGCCTTATTATTAGTTGATAAAAGTAAATTGAATTAGTTTGGTAAAACTAATGATTATATTTTAAGCCATTCCATTTGTATTTTAATTGTTGAAAAAGCCTCTTTGACGTGATTGACTGGCTTTTATGATTTAAATAGATTGATTTCTTCGATGTAACAAATTCATCTGACATCTACAAATACTATTTTTTTTTTAAAGGTGAATTTCTTTTTAAAACTTCGTGTCGCGATTCAACAGCGGAAGGTCTAGCTTACGTTGTCTTAACTGGACCCGCGCTAGAGAGCTCCCTCGAAGTGGAAAGCTTTAACCAAATACCCGATGGGGGAAAACCCCCTACTAATCCGCCCGAAGGCACGACGATTAATAGGAGTAAACCCTTCCCCCTCAGACTTGACCTGAGTATACCCAAGCCAAGCCCTCATAGAGGGACTTCCTAGTATCTCAAAGTTGACACTAGTGGGGTTTGAACTTGGGACCTAAAGGTTACCAAGCCAAGTTCTTACCACTAGACCAACTCATCATTGATATCTACAAATACTATTAAAAAGCAGTTTTTGCATAGGTCATTTAGATTGAATTTTTCCGACGTGTCATTCAACCAGGGCATCATTTGTATTCTGATTTGGAATATGTGATGTCATAATTCAATTATATTTTCTTTCAATTTATTTATATGTATTATATTACTCATAATACGTATAACAGATACATATACACAATACAAATACACATTGGAAACTACTTTTTTAAAAACCCTTTCTCTTTTACTGACTTCTCTCCATTCAAGATTTCTAATTCAAAATTATGTTTCTTGATATCCGATCTTCCTCATATACCTCTAATTTGAAATGGAGACCATGTCTCAAAATTCATATAATCAAAAGCGAGATTTGTTACTGTTCTTGTCACATTGATCTCCTTAGACAGCTTTCTTTCTTTTTTTTCCCTTTCTTATTTCTCTGTTTTTTGTTGCAGAAATTTGCTAATGAATTGGATATACAATGAATGAATGAGCTTGCTGCTGTTGCTTGTACTTCTTAAGCTTCGCTCACATTCTTACAGATTTATAGGTATGTGTAACAGGTTTAGTTAATCTTTAGTGCACTCCAAGTGTTTGTGAAAATGCCAATGTTAATGTTTTGTTTTTAAATTTTGTGTTTGATTTAAAGTCTATAATAAATCTCAGTAACTCCGCTTTCCTTTATCTGTTATATTATACAAAGGCTTGGATTGTGTAGGACCTTAGATCTAACTTTATCACACTATATTATAAGCACATATGGATCGTATGGTGACTTGAGATAAGTAAATATGTGTCAAGCTTAGAGAGAGAAAGTAGTGAGATGAATAGAGAATTCTTATTACTAAAACACACACAATACACACTCAAGCACACCACACAAATGAGGTGTGTGGTGTCTTTTATACATAAGTTTAGACACCTCATGGGCTTTCTATGGGCTCGTATGGACTTGGATTGGACTTAGAGTACAATAGGATTTAGTAGACTAACTTATACATATCTTCTAACTATTAGCTTAGTCCACCCCATGAGCCCATTGACTATTCTACTATATTAACTATAACACGTTTACAAAGTTCCTATGACTAGAATGACCGCCACTTTTCTTTAAAGCTAACAATCTCCCCCTAAGGGGTGGTCATTCAAATGTTGCTCCACGTGATTAGGTCTTTAGTCTTCTTGTTCTTGAACTTTGTGTGTTGTCATAGAATAGTATTGATTCTTTGTTCCTTCATGCTTTGTGATCTTTGATTAATGAATTTTAATCGTTTTTGCCTTCGATCAACATCTTCACAGGTTTGCAGTGTCGTCTTTTCCAACATACTCATACTTCTTGGAAAGGCTTTGAACTTCATACTTATGTCTTCCTCACTTGATACATGAACTTGTACTTGACATTCTTGATTAGCTCTTTGACTTTGACATAAATCTTTGTCTTTAACTTGATCTTTTTGTCTAGAACGTTCTTCACTTGAGATTGTTGATGATGAACTTCATAAGTATGAGTATGAGGAGATGTAGATGTTGAAATATATGATGATGGTAAATGGCCTTTCCTCCATGGGGACTTTCATCAGTACCTGCATAAAAACAGTTCGTAATAAAGCATCCGACACTTACAGGTTCGGATTTCGAGATCGTTAACATCATAGTGTGAAAACTTTCTCTAATCCTTGCCAAGGCCGTTCCTGAACCGGATGCCCCCAAGAGGGCTTACAAAGATACACTGAAGTGCATCAACGATTCAGGTGAGCCGCTGAAGTATACCGAAGTATCACTCCACGACTGTAGACTGTTTGAAACAAGTAACCATCACGATAGATAAGGCAAGATCCGTAGATCTCATAAAGACTCTTACGACTTGTGTCCCTTTTTGGCGAACACAAGTGTATGTTTTAGAAAGTGTGTCCTAAGAGATCTTTTATTGAATCTCATGGCTCTAGACTCGATTATGTGCGTTTTGGTTATAAGGAACTATTGCAAGTATTTCCACTACTTGTTTTTTTTAACTCCTTACAAACTCCATCAGTAGTATCAGGGGAAGAAACAATGTAGACAGGAAGCTCCCTTCTGATCCATCAAATTTTAATTTTACATGGCCTTTCATTTATGTTTTCAGGTACTTCGTATAGTCTCTTGTATATTCATGTTTATTATTGGTGTCCATAATTCTAAGGGTCTGTCCTTGGCCTGTATTTGGCTTTTGATGTAAGTTTTTGTTTGGAAATTAAAATATTTCGCATAGTACCCTAAAGTTCGGTGCGTGGTGACTTGCTCCAGCTGAGACGCTTGATGGAGGGAATTTGGCAAGTGCAACCCATCAACAAATTCCTTCAATTTAAACAAAACCCCCCAAATAAATTTATTAAAAAAAAAAAAAAAAAAAAAAAAAAAAAAAAAAAAAAAAAAAAAAAAAAACCCTAACCCCAGTATTTGATCCTAAATCACAAAATTAACTTAATAAATGATCAATCGCACTCCAGCAACACAAACCTTTTAGCCCCAAGTTTTATAAAAATTAGAAACCCTAACCCCAATATTTCAAGGTGGTGGTGGTGGCGGCGGCTGGTCCATGGTAGTGGTGGCGTCAGTTGCATGTGTGTGATATTGGTGGAAGTTTTTATATTTATGTGTGGTTTTGGTTCTTGTCTGTGTTTTGAATAAGATGTATGTTGTTTGATGATGAAGGTAGAGTTTGTAGAAAATGATATATTTTGTATGTTTATTTGTATGTTTATTAAAGTGAGAGTGTTTATGTGTGTGTTTTGCTGTTTTTTTTCTTTCTTTGAAGCGTCTCTGCTTTTGTTTTTAATAATAAATAATAGAAGAAGAAAAAAAAGATAAAGAAAAAGAAATATGGATTGGGCGGGTATTTTAGTCACTTCTCATTTTATAACAGGTCAAACTAACTGTCAACAAAAATTTGGACCAAACCCGAAACGGTTGTTTCATTTTTGGACAGGATCCTAGACTTTTCAAACTAATGGACTAAAAGTGTTACACCACGCAAACCACAAGGACCAATATAGTTAACTCTTAACAAATACAATACTTAACACTAATGATACATACAATAAGAAATATTAAAATAATGATACATACAATAAGAAATATTAAAAGTTTGATACTTACAATAAGAAAATTAAAAGTTGAGTATACACAAAAATAAAATATTTCAAGTTGGATACATTTTTAGACATTTATCCCCCTAATCTAATACTGACCATCATATAAACAGATGCCGAAAAAATCAAGTAAATAGTATAGAAATCAAGAGAATACTAAAAACTATTAGATTCACTAAATAACTAAGATTACAAATGATTAAATAGAAAATACTAAACGAAACCCTAACTATTAAACGGGCCTAAACAAGTGGGTCGGGCCAACACTAAATAACTGAGATTACAAATGATTAAATAAAAATACTAAACGAAACCCTAACTATTAAACAGGTCTAAACTAGTGGGCCGGGCCAACATGCCTTATTAGCTAACATCCTCCCCCAAACTCACAATGCCGCAGCGGTGAACATTGGGAGTTTGTCATCACAAAATAGACTAAAACTGAAAAACAAACAAAAAAAAGTCAGGCAGACAGATCCGAGGTAGACGAAGAGAAGATTTAGGCGCACAAATGCAGACAGAGTAGATTCAAGCGGACTAATGCAGACAGACAGATGCAGATTCAGACTGACAGATTCAGATTCAGGTTACCAGGCGAAACCAGATGTAGAACCACGTGTGAACAAAACAAGTTGTTGATGTTGAGATGCTACACATAACTACTCAACACATAGTCGGATTAGTTAATACTATAACATCACCATCACCAACCTAATCCAATACCAAACTTGCCAACAATAATCCATTACAAACCGGACAAACATAACCGTGCTTACTAAATACCAATACCAATTCCCAATTCAAAATTCAATACTAATACCAATTCCATTAATCGAACTAAACCAAAACTTAAACAACCTGCTATATGTTTACCTTTATTTTCCAAACAAACCAAACAAATAATTCAACCAATACTTTCCGAATAAACCTAACGTACAATAATTCCTCATATTCAAAGTAATATTCCACCGACCCACTATCTAAATCATATACCAATAGCAAATAACTAACCGGCGGCAAGATGTGGACCGCTTACGAACGAATAATTTTTTTTTTTTTTTTTTTTTTTTTTTTTTTTTTTTATGTTTTTTTAATCTTCTACCTTGATACCATGTAGAAATGAAGAGAATACTGAAAACTATCAGATTCAGTAAATAACTAACTGAGATTACAAATAATTAAATAGAAAATACTAAACGAAACCCTAACTATTAAACGGGCCTAAACAAGTGAGCCGAGTCAACATGCCTTATTAGCTAACAAATAGAACACAAAGAAGTAACCCTTGTGACATAACTAGTAAATGAAGCCTTAAACTTGAAAGAGTGTTTAATATATATAGGGGTGTCTCATAACACTTGTTACCAATCTTATATATAACTTTCTTATTACTAGTATTGAGGAGATATAAATTAGTATCCACAACATTACACAACGTAACAAAGTAGTTTGTATCTTATCAAAGGATTTTGTTCTAATGGTATCACTTGTTGTGTGAAAAGCTTTCAAATCAAATATTTGTGAGTTCAAGTTAGAGGTGAACATACAAACTGGTTAACCGAACCGGATCCGAAAGCAAACCGGAAAACTGAACCGGTCAAAACCGGTTTTGACCCAAGCCGGTTATATTTTTCCACAAACCGCCGGTTTGGAACCGGTTTGAGATTTTGAAATATAGACCGGTTAGGGGACTGGTTTTTTGGAACCGGTTATTCGAACCGGTTAGGAACCGGGTTGGGCGGGTTTTTGCAATTTTTTTGAATTTCAAATTTTGAATTCAAATGGTGGGCGGGAGGGCGGGAAGGAGCGCGCGGGGGGGGGGGGTCCGAATTTTTGAATTTTGGATTCAAAATTTATCATTTTGTCATTTATTGTTTAGTATAAATAGAGGGGTTGTGCTTTGGTTTATTTACAACTTTCATAGTATCAAAATACACTCTAAAAAATAAAAACCGAAAGTATTTCACTAATGGCAAGTTCAAACACCACCGGTAACACCGAGGCTGGTTCAACAAGTGCACCGACGATTGTTAAAATTTTACCATGCGACCGTGTACAAGATCCTTGGGCTAACTTCAACTACGTCCTAATGTCGGATGGCAAGAAAAAGGCTCAATGTAAGCATTGCTTGAGTATAATGTCTGCCGGTTCCAACTCGACGTTGAGGGCTCATATCAACATGAAGTATTGCAAGGCACTCAAAACGGTTCCGGAAGCGGGTCAATCGTCTATGGGTCGGGACGGGAGTATTTTTGTATACGATCATGAAGTAATTAGTCAACAATTTGCCGGTTTGGTGATTCAACGAGGTTTGCCATTCAACCATTGGGACGACCCTTTGATGACGGAAGTGATGCAGACTCATGCCCAACCAATGTACAATCATGTAAGTCGTATGACTCTAAAACGCGATGCTATGAAAATGTGGAAAACGGCCAAACAAGAATTAAAATATGCTTTTTTAAATTTAAATGTTTGTGTTAATATAACAACGGATGTTTGGTCCGCTCCTCATAATTCGCTATTTTCGTACCTTTGTGTTACCGCACATTGGGTTTATCCCGAAAGTTGGCAAATGATGAAGCGAGTCATGGCATTTGAAGACTTTCCGGTTCCTCACACGGGAATTGCTTTATTCAAATTGTTGAGAAAAGTGTTTCACAAATTTCACTTGCAAGAAAAAATTCTTTCAATTACGTTGGATAATGCTAGTAACAACGCAAATGAAATGGGTAGACTAAAAATGGAATACGAGCCACCTTTAAATGGCGATTTTTATCATTCTCGATGTGTTGAACACATCATTAACTTGGTTGTGCAAGCGGGATTAGCCGATCCCATAATGCGTGAAATGAAAGATTGTTTTAAACCAATGTTATACGATATTTTTAAAAATGGTACTAAAAGATATAATAACTACGTTCGGATGTGTGTTGATGCGGGGAAACATTGGTTGTCACCTAATTTAGATATTGATACAAGATGGAATTCCACTTACTTATTGTAAAACCCAAAAATTTACATAATATGAAATGACAAAAATGCCCTTAAATTTAAAATTTTGAGAACTTATGAAAATCACATAAGTGACCTTAATTTGTACTTTAACCTAATATAAATTATATCCTAAGTTATATAATAAATTAAGCTACCAAATAAAACTTTACATTATACATTTAATGTACAAAATGAAATTCCCACATCTAATATAACCCTAGTCGACATTTTATGTGTCTAACACTTCTAGAATTTTCGGCCTATATATGAAGAGATAAGTATGTATTTAATTAAATGATTTAGCCATTATAACATATAATCATTCCTTAAATATGCCAACCAAACCACACGCCTCACTCTTATTTTCGTATAAGATTTCACACGTTTCCTTTCATTTTACAAGATCATGATATGAGATTTGCTCTGCACGATTTGAAGGGATTTGGTTTTATCACATCACACGTTATGTTGCACAAATATATATGTAGTGATATGGTAAGTTTAATTCTCAAATAAATTACATAACCACTTTTTCCAATCTCTGTCAACTCTCCCGTAAATCACTCCCAATCTCTTTTACTTTATCAGTACTATGTATTTAATTTTCCTTGTTTATAGGCTTTCGTGCACATTAATATACCTCCCTCCCTCTCCCTTTTGTTCAACCGATATACCATCTTCAAACCCAAAAACACACTAAAACCTTAGAAAAATCTCCATAAGCTCGGCTGTTTCATTCGAATGAAAGTGGCGCGAAGAAGGCTTAACAAAAAGGTGTGTTGGAACGTGGCAATACTGGGTTAGAAGGGGGTTGATTCTGGTTCGAATAGGGCTTCATATTGGGTTCGATTTCTGGTTCATTTGTACCTCGTTTTGTTCTTCCAATCGACACAAAGGTACCATTCTTGGTCTAGTTTCTTTTCGACAGGATCACATGAAATATAAGTGTTGTCATCTAAGAAAACAAACTTTTGATCAACCCATGATATTAACGAAATAAAAAGTGGCATTGAACATATGATAAGATAAATTATAGTCGCATGAACAAATCATCGGGTGGATCGATATAAGGACAGATGAACTGGAATATTATTCGTACAACAAAGTGAACCGCACCCATGTTGTGTCGTGGTTATTGGCCTTTATAAAGGGTGTCGAGTACATGTCGTCATTTCATGTGTGTGTCGATTATATTTTATTTTAATGGTGAATATGCTCGTAAACGTGAGTCGTTATATTGGTTTATAGTTGGTCGAATAGGGTCTGTTGTGTGCTTGTTTGATTTGTGGTGTCTCGACATTATAATATCGAGAGTGCGTTGGTTTGCTTTGGGTCTCACGAGGGTGTCAAGTAGCGTGTAGGTGCATGATTTTATGTGGTCTTTTATGGGTGTTGTGTGTGTGTGTCGTGTGGTGTTAGATGGGTGTCGAAAGGGTTGTGATTCATACATATGTTGCTGTGTCGATGGGCAGAAAATAAAAGGGTAAACCTACTTGTTGTCTTTCCGTTTCATAGCGCATCAAAGAGGATGTCCCGAGTTCATATTGTGTCGAGAAGTTCATGTCGAGGCTGTTTGTGTGTGACATACGATGGCTTTGAATTGAAACATTCTTATTAACAGTGTAGTGTGAGTATCGTGGTCTTGAAAGGCTGTCTTATGTGCGATTCATTTTGTTATGTGTTTCATGCGAAGAAGTTGAGATTACATGCACGGTTATTTGTTTTCTTCTTGTTCTGTGTCCTACGTTCAAACAAGGGATAAAACATTTGTGTAGTCTTGTCATGTAGTCATGAAAGTTGGTATAATGAACAAAGGTGAATTGGTAGTA
The DNA here is from genome assembly GCA_021014915.2 of Artemisia tridentata subsp. tridentata. Classification (NCBI taxonomy): domain Eukaryota; kingdom Viridiplantae; phylum Streptophyta; class Magnoliopsida; order Asterales; family Asteraceae; genus Artemisia; species Artemisia tridentata. Next base: position 81,332,357 of record CP139506.1, read on the forward strand.
ATGTGGGATAACTTTGACAATACAACTCTAGTGTAAACCGTACAACATAAAATATTTTAATCTTAGTTTCACCAAGTTTCATAGATCACCTCATACATTATTATTTTGACACTTTAAGACCCTACACCTACTTCATATTAATAATAAGTCCCAATCCATGTAAGATGTCATTTTAAATAATTAACTTAACTAAATAGTAATATTAACAATAAAGGACTGATTTTGCTAACTCACCTAAACATGGAAAGTTACTAAAAATGGACAGCCGACTAAAATAAGTAATCTGATTTAAATAAGATGTTAATAATAAGACGATCATGTACTCGTGTAGATTCGCTGAAGATGGAGTTTGCTTCCGACCTTTGTATTTTCTGTCATGTTTTCATTTGCGGTATAAGGTACGGATACTCTACCCTTTTTAAGAAAGGGTGTCTTATCACCTATGCTTTGATGTTGAGCTATGAACTTTTGCTATGAACCTTTGCTATGACCCTTTTTCTATGAACCTTTTGATATGAACCTTTTCATATGACTTTGAGATTCACTTTTGACATGACCTTGAGATATGCTTTGATATGACTTTGAGATGAACCCGTTTGCATGACCTTGAGACTTGACTCTTAGTTTGATACCCGAGCCACCTTTTTGTTTCCTAGCCAGGAAGGTAACCTGGCCATGTCTGTGATGCACCACTGGCATGACTCCTGTGTGGGGGAGTGATTTCTCACGCCGTCCCCTTTTATATTATGATATGGCCATTATGATTCTGAGATTATGATTTTGAGATGACTTTGAGTGGGGGCGTATGGATTGCAATCCTAGGCATGTTTTGTTTAGTGGATTTAACTATGACTTTGAGTATGACTTTGAGGTGACTGGTGCTTGTGTGCAGTACACGCCTTTCACATTTCTGGGAGCTAGCTACTCCACCCCTTTTGATACATGAGGCCACCCCTCATATTATCTGGTTGCCTGAGAGGTATCCCCTCTGATTATGAGATTATGACTTTGAGTTTCTGATTATGAGATTATGACTTTGAGTTTCTGATGTTGAGATTATGACTTTGAGTTATGGGCTCGTGGTAGATGACTATCCTATACTTCCTTATTTCTCTTTCGCTTTGATTATACCTTATGACACTTCCAGTACTTCATTGTATTACCGTTTCGTTATCTTTGCTTGTATTATGTATCTGTTCACTGGGCTTTTTAAGCTCAGCCGCACGTTTTCTTTTCGTGTGCGGCAGGTTTTAGTTGGAAGATGGGTACGAGTGAAGAGACTTTTGGACTTAGAAGACTTGATAGTTTTGGCCTAGAGATGATTAGAAGTTATTTCATTGTTAGAATTTGTATTCGCTTTTATAACCTTGTAATTTCATTATTTCTTCTGTAACCATTGAGAATCTTTGTATTACGTTTGAATGTATGCTTTGTTATATCTGATATGAAACCATTTGTGTGACATCTTTACCCTTGTCGGGTTGGGGTGTTACAATTATGGTATCAGAGACAGGTTGCGATTCGTAATACATTACCCTTGACCTGTGTAAGTTAGGACCACTAAGTTTTCCCCTGTAGGTGCTCGTAAGATAACCTTTGGAAATTTTGCTTTAAGATTTCCCTATAGGAACCTAAGTTTTTGACCAGTGAGGAATGGGTAGACTATAAGGCATTCGTTTAAGTATCTTTGCTTCCGCATCACTCTGATTCGTGCCTTGCTTTTGGTTAAATCCTGTTGATGCCACTTTGGAAAGTGAAAGCTTATGCACCACCTAAGATTTTGAACCTGATTAAATCTTGAGGACATTGAGAATTTCATAATAATTGCCTGACACTATTTGATCCTTATCTTCAGATTTTGACTCTGATTTCTGATCCTTTCGTTAATCATTTTGACGCCTCTTCGGGCATTCTGAGAACCTTCATGGCGATGACGTACTGGATATGTTTTGGTTATTTGTCTCTTGCTTTTGATAAGTACCTAAAAATCTTCCGACACTATTTGATTTCGTTTCACCCATCTCTGTACTTATAAGAAGCCTTGTGGTGTGTAACCACGAGGATAAGAATGTTTTCCCTTTAACTTTAAATAATAAAGATTTGATTTGTGATCCGTCTATCTTGGGATAGTTAACTTCAATTTTATTCTGACAAGGAATCGGCTGATTGAGCATTCAAATATGGACAATTTCCCTTCTATGTCTCACCTTTAACGTTTGCAACAATTTTGAACTCCCTACCATGATTACCGATTTATAAACCCTCTGCTATCACTATTACTCTGGAGACTCGTGTGTTATTTTCGCGGTCATGAAGTTTTCCTAGAACCCATCTCGTACACCAATGAACGAACCTCATCTTGAGAGTTATTTGGCACTCTGAATTTTCTGAATATGATTCCTGTTTGAACCACCAAGTTTTTTTCACCGGAGTGTGAAGTGGAATTCGACTTGATACCGAGAGATTTTCTAGTCACCAAGCGTAGATGTATTTCAGATGTGTCCGGGGTCATACCAGTCGATTTGAGCAACCGGAGACCAGGAAGTGAGTTTGCTTAAGTGTATCTTCTGGGCGTGTTTTAGTTTCGAAGGATGGCGACTGGAGATATGGAAGTTGAACCGTAATACTGTTAGGAGCCAATGTTCCTCTACCCTGAAACGACTATGTGTTTGTTTAAGTTCAGAGCGCGAAGTTTCCCTTCTGATGAAGTGATTTTATTCTTGGAATCGCCTTCCATATTCGTAAACGACTGCTATGACGGCTAGTGACGCTAATAGTATTAGCTAAAGCTTTGACGGTATTGTGAAGTTGATAAATGATATTTTCTCGTGAGTACTGGGCAAATGGTCATTGTATGATTTAATGGTACATTCGGAGACGAGGAAGTGCATGAAAATCATTTTTGCATCTTGTTAGAAATTTGACGATTATTTTTGCATTCTGAGAGATGGAAATTTGTTGAGACAACGATGTTCTTGATTGAGGATATCTCTTTAAATTCTGCAAGTTTTGAAAACTATCACCAAGTGGTCAAAACTAATAACAGAGTGGAGAACGGAAACTTTTTTTTTAACCTTGCAGAAGAATTATGGAAGATGATTGCAACTGAGGATACCATGGAGAAATTTCAAGAACAGAGAGAAGCAGCTTAGTTTAATTGAGAATGGAGTTTTGGAAAAGCTGAAATAGAATTTAGCTTCCATATCTTCGGACGGAATGAAATTTTGGGGCATTCCAGAAAGAGACTCGGTTATACTCCATGGCAGCACAGAAAGTTTTGCGTATGCATCAAGACAACTAGAAGCGCGTCAGAAGAAGTATTTCACTGCCAGACCTGGAGTTGACTACAACGGCAGCTACCCTGAAGAGTGAAGACAGTCCTTACAAGACAGAGTTGTTGGCGATGAAGAAATTCTAGTCAAGATGGCGAACTTGGAGCTGATGAAGACATACAGCCTCACTTCCCTATTCATCTTGGTTGTACTAAGATGAATTGAGAGCGGAAGCAGACTGGATGATGAAGAGATTTAAAAACCGTGCCAGAAATCCACAACACTCCATCACATTCCAAGAAGAACTGCGGGAGGCTCGACGAACCAGACACAAGTTCCGATAGTGGTTTCACTTTCCGATGAATAGACAGACGAAGACAGATTAACCGGACTTGAAGAGATTGAATGTGTTGAATGAGCGGAGTTTTGAAGCAGACCTTTCATGTTTGGAAGAGTTGATTTTTATGAAGACCGAAGTTCTTGGCGACTAATTTTCATTTTGACCCTCTTAAGTTTCGTTATGTCGTTAAAAGATCCTCTTATGATCTAAGTTCCCTAGAAGCATTTCAGTTTGTATCTATATTTCATATGTTCGATGATGGCGGGGTTGAGAGATTTTGGACAATTGTGGAAGATATGATGCTTGTAACGGCGTACCTCACTTTAGTTTGGCAATCTGGGATTTTGATACCTGTGCGAGTAGTCTTGTTTTACCTCTTGACTTTGGCATTCGATTTTAGTTGATCTTTGACGACTATAGAAGTACTAGGCGGATTAAGATAGGTGGTTTTGATTTCGACTCGAGATAAAGTATGACCATCATGAGGGCATATTTATATGATGCCAGTATTATGACGTCTGGCCAACGTGATAATACTTACATCCTATAACGTGCACTTGTTGTGGGCATAGGATATCTTGGGAAGTACCTAAGAAGTTAAGAATTTGAACTCCGCTAGATTGTCCGTGATTAGTGAGACTTTAGGTTCATCCTACTGATCCGTATACTCTGTTTCGTTCATTAGATATCTGATTGAGTTTGAACTCTCGATTTGAATTCTGTTGACCTCAGTTATAAGTCTTGAACTTCTTTTAGAACTTCCTACTGCTGGTGCAATTAATTTGATTTGAAATCTTATTCGTATTCCATATGAGCTTTCTGAAGATTCACCTATCGTCCATTTTATATTGCATGGACCTTTTGATCAAGATCAACAATTTTGTCTCTTTCTGAGAAACTTGAAACCACCTCATTTTGATCTGAGTCATGGGAAACTAATTGGTCCGAAAATCTTTTTGGAAGAACCTCCTCGGGCGTGAGAATGCTTGTGATGATCTTTTGCGACTTGCTACGACTTCGTTTAACTTTGCAACTTCAAATTTCGAGGACGAAATTTTTCTTTTAAGAGGGGAAGAAGTTGTAAAACCCAAAAATTTACATAATATGAAATGACAAAAATGCCCTTAAATTTAAAATTTTGAGAACTTATGAAAATCACATAAGTGACCTTAATTTGTACTTTAACCTAATATAAATTATATCCTAAGTTATATAATAAATTAAGCTACCAAATAAAACTTTACATTATACATTTAATGTACAAAATGAAATTCCCACATCTAATATAACCCTAGTCGACATTTTATGTGTCTAACACTTCTAGAATTTTCGGCCTATATATGAAGAGATAAGTATGTATTTAATTAAATGATTTAGCCATTATAACATATAATCATTCCTTAAATATGCCAACTAAACCACACGCCTCACTCTTATTTTCGTATAAGATTTCACACGTTTCCTTTCATTTTACAAGATCATGATATGAGATTTGCTCTGCACGATTTGAAGGGATTTGGTTTTATCACATCACACGTTATGTTGCACAAATATATATGTAGTGATATGGTAAGTTTAATTCTCAAATAAATTACATAACCACTTTTTCCAATCTCTGTCAACTCTCCCGTAAATCACTCCCAATCTCTTTTACTTTATCAGTACTATGTATTTAATTTTCCTTGTTTATAGGCTTTCGTGCACATTAATATACCTCCCTCCCTCTCCCTTTTGTTCAACCGATATACCATCTTCAAACCCAAAAACACACTAAAACCTTAGAAAAATCTCCATAAGCTCGGCTGTTTCATTCGAATGAAAGTGGCGCGAAGAAGGCTTAACAAAAAGGTGTGTTGGAACGTGGCAATACTGGGTTAGAAGGGGGTTGATTCTGGTTCGAATAGGGCTTCATATTGGGTTCGATTTCTGGTTCATTTGTACCTCATTTTGTTCTTCCAATCGACACAAAGGTACCATTCTTGGTCTAGTTTCTTTTCGACAGGATCACATGAAATATAAGTGTTGTCATCTAAGAAAACAAACTTTTGATCAACCCATGATATTAACGAAATAAAAAGTGGCATTGAACATATGATAAGATAAATTATAGTCGCATGAACAAATCATCGGGTGGATCGATATAAGGACAGATGAACTGGAATATTATTCGTACAACAAAGTGAACCGCACCCATGTTGTGTCGTGGTTATTGGCCTTTATAAAGGGTGTCGAGTACATGTCGTCATTTCATGTGTGTGTCGATTATATTTTATTTTAATGGTGAATATGCTCGTAAACGTGAGTCGTTATATTGGTTTATAGTTGGTCGAATAGGGTCTGTTGTGTGCTTGTTTGATTTGTGGTGTCTCGACATTATAATATCGAGAGTGCGTTGGTTTGCTTTGGGTCTCACGAGGGTGTCAAGTAGCGTGTAGGTGCATGATTTTATGTGGTCTTTTATGGGTGTTGTGTGTGTGTGTCGTGTGGTGTTAGATGGGTGTCGAAAGGGTTGTGATTCATACATATGTTGCTGTGTCGATGGGCAGAAAATAAAAGGGTAAACCTACTTGTTGTCTTTCCGTTTCATAGCGCATCAAAGAGGATGTCCCGAGTTCATATTGTGTCGAGAAGTTCATGTCGAGGCTGTTTGTGTGTGACATACGATGGCTTTGAATTGAAACATTCTTATTAACAGTGTAGTGTGAGTATCGTGGTCTTGAAAGGCTGTCTTATGTGCGATTCATTTTGTTATGTGTTTCATGCGAAGAAGTTGAGATTACATGCACGGTTATTTGTTTTCTTCTTGTTCTGTGTCCTACGTTCAAACAAGGGATAAAACATTTGTGTAGTCTTGTCATGTAGTCATGAAAGTTGGTATAATGAACAAAGGTGAATTGGTAGTAATGTGGGATAACTTTGACAATACAACTCTAGTGTAAACCGTACAACATAAAATATTTTAATCTTAGTTTCACCAAGTTTCATAGATCACCTCATACATTATTATTTTGACACTTTAAGACCCTACACCTACTTCATATTAATAATAAGTCCCAATCCATGTAAGATGTCATTTTAAATAATTAACTTAACTAAATAGTAATATTAACAATAAAGGACTGATTTTGCTAACTCACCTAAACATGGAAAGTTACTAAAAATGGACAGCCGACTAAAATAAGTAATCTGATTTAAATAAGATGTTAATAATAAGACGATCATGTACTCGTGTAGATTCGCTGAAGATGGAGTTTGCTTCCGACCTTTGTATTTTCTGTCATGTTTTCATTTGCGGTATAAGGTACGGATACTCTACCCTTTTTAAGAAAGGGTGTCTTATCACCTATGCTTTGATGTTGAGCTATGAACTTTTGCTATGAACCTTTGCTATGACCCTTTTTCTATGAACCTTTTGATATGAACCTTTTCATATGACTTTGAGATTCACTTTTGACATGACCTTGAGATATGCTTTGATATGACTTTGAGATGAACCCGTTTGCATGACCTTGAGACTTGACTCTTAGTTTGATACCCGAGCCACCTTTTTGTTTCCTAGCCAGGAAGGTAACCTGGCCATGTCTGTGATGCACCACTGGCATGACTCCTGTGTGGGGGAGTGATTTCTCACGCCGTCCCCTTTTATATTATGATATGGCCATTATGATTCTGAGATTATGATTTTGAGATGACTTTGAGTGGGGGCGTATGGATTGCAATCCTAGGCATGTTTTGTTTAGTGGATTTAACTATGACTTTGAGTATGACTTTGAGGTGACTGGTGCTTGTGTGCAGTACACGCCTTTCACATTTCTGGGAGCTAGCTACTCCACCCCTTTTGATACATGAGGCCACCCCTCATATTATCTGGTTGCCTGAGAGGTATCCCCTCTGATTATGAGATTATGACTTTGAGTTTCTGATTATGAGATTATGACTTTGAGTTTCTGATGTTGAGATTATGACTTTGAGTTATGGGCTCGTGGTAGATGACTATCCTATACTTCCTTATTTCTCTTTCGCTTTGATTATACCTTATGACACTTCCAGTACTTCATTGTATTACCGTTTCGTTATCTTTGCTTGTATTATGTATCTGTTCACTGGGCTTTTTAAGCTCAGCCGCACGTTTTCTTTTCGTGTGCGGCAGGTTTTAGTTGGAAGATGGGTACGAGTGAAGAGACTTTTGGACTTAGAAGACTTGATAGTTTTGGCCTAGAGATGATTAGAAGTTTTTTTCATTGTTAGAATTTGTATTCGCTTTTATAACCTTGTAATTTCATTATTTCTTCTGTAACCATTGAGAATCTTTGTATTACGTTTGAATGTATGCTTTGTTATATCTGATATGAAACCATTTGTGTGACATCTTTACCCTTGTCGGGTTGGGGTGTTACACTTATGTTCCTAAGTGGTATAAAACAAAAGGTGACTTTACAATATTTTCATGACATGTTGTCGGAAAAGGGTAGGTGTGCTCCATTTTGGGTCGACCATTGGGATACTATTGAAAAACTAACCCGATTACTTGAAGTTTTTTTCAACGCCACAAAAAAATTATCGGGAATTTATTATCCAACATCTCATTTGGTACTCGAGCAACTATACTACATGTGTTCAACTTTGGCCTCATTTGAATTAAATGGTGGTACATATACAAATATGGTTTCACCAATGAAAGAAAAGCTTATTAAATATTTTGAAACTTTGCCACCGGTAATTACTTGTGCGGCCGCATTAAATCCATGTTATAATGTATGCGGGGTAGAGTTACTTATCGACTCGATTACAATTGTTTTGGGGTTATTCGCGAATAACGCGAATTTTGGTGAAGACGCAAAAGCGGCTTTTAACAATTCTTTTGAAGGTTTATGGGAATATTATTTTGAAAAATATGGTAACCCAACTCCTTCTGTGAGTGCGACTTCTTCATCATCCAGGTCGTCGCATAGAGGGAATCCGATACAAGGCTTGCTACAAAAGTTAAGAGACAATCCCAACAAACGGGTAAAGAGTGATCGTTTCACAAACAATGAATATGCAAGATATACCGGAACCGATTTTATCTCACATATTCCGGCCGACCAACATGAAAACCTTGATGTTTTGGCATTTTGGAAAGCAAAGGAAACAATGTTTCCCGTTCTATCCCGAATGGCTCGAGATATACTAAGTGTACAAGCTACTTCGGTAGCTTCTGAATCCGCTTTTTCAACAAGTGGAAGGGTGTTATCAAACATAAGAACAAGGCTCACACCGGCTTCTTTGGAAATGTGTATGTGTTTGAAAGATCACTTGGACGCAACCAAGCGAGTGCAAGACAAATCAAGTCTTGAAAACCTCTTATACTTCGAAGAAGAGATCTACGAGGTAGAGGTGCAAGAGGGTGCAATCGAATTGCTTTCCGATGAAGAAATAAGACAAGATGAAGCTGCTAACGAAGCTAGGTCCATCGGATCCGATGAAGACAATTACGAGTTGCTTTTCGATTTAATATGTTTATGTATTATATTGTTTTAAGTTTATGTATTATGTTTGATATATTTCCTTTCATGATGTATTTTCTTTCGGTTGTATTTCTGATGTATTAAATAAAAGTTGAAGTTTATTCAGTTTACTTTGTATAAACGACGAAAAACTGGAAAAAAAAAAAAAAAAAAAAAAAAAAAAAAAAAAAAAAAAAGTTAACCGGTTAAAAACCTGTCCTAAACCGGTCAAACCGTTTTTTGAAAATTCAAATTTGAACTTGGCGGGGGGAAAAAAACAGGTTAACCGGTTAAAAAACATGTTAAAAAACCGGTCAAACAGGTGGATTTTTTGAATTTTCAAATTTTGAATTTAAATTTTGAGCGGGGAGGCGGGTAAAACGTGGGGGGGGGGGGGTCCGAAAATTTGAATTTTTTAGTTTCAAATTTACCATTTTGCCATTGTATGTTTAGTATAAATAGAGGGGTTTTTCTTACTGTTTATTAGCAAGTTCCTTAGTTCGTTCAGAATCTAGATAGAGTTGATAGAGTTTTTCTTACTGTTTAGCACTACCTCCGTATTTACCTTATGTGTATATATGTTTCATGAATCTCTTTGTGAGATTACAACCGTCATCTACTACGTATTTGTTTCGTATTCATTAGATCAGATTTGTTATGATTTGTGTTCGGTGGAGAGCCTGGGGCTATTCTAGTTTGTTGTGATCGAGTCGTTATAAATAAAACTATTCCGTTCGTGAAGATTCTTTTGGAAGAACCTCTCCGGGCATGATGCTATTTATTGTCATTCCTTTTCGTGAATTGGTACGTCTCCGTCTAACTTTTGTGACTTCAATTTCGAGGACGAATTTTTTTTTAGAGAGGAAGAGTTGTAAAACCCTAAAAATTTGATTCACATTTTATTGACCGTTTGAATTATAACCTAAGACTAATAATAAATTTTGACATTTAAAACTATATGTTATACTTTTGAAATAATATTAATCTTAAACTATACATTTTAAATTAAGTACTAAATAAAACCTATATATCCTAAGTTAAAATAAAATCGGTGCACCCTATTATTTCCTAGGCTACTACACGTTTCTTGTACACCTTTTGAGCCGAGATTTTGTTACTCCCTCCCCTTCACACGTTTTATTTGACACAAGGGGATAAGATCAAATATGATTTTTAATAAAAGATCTTGTGGTTTCCCCCTTAGCCCTAAAAACATACGCCTAATCCTTCCCCCTCATTCACAATATTCGGCCTCCCCACCTCTCATCCATAACCGAACCAAACAAAACCAAAAACCATTATTGTTTCTCTTAAATCAAAAAGAAGAAGAAGAAGGGTTTGAAGCTTGCTTTGATCGTGTATTTTTGGGGCTGTTTTGATGTTGATTCGTGGGTTATTCTTGGTTTTCTTTGCCTCGTTAAAACTGCCTAGAAGGTAACTCTTGATCCTCTTGTTCTCTAACCCATTCGACACCTATATATGACATATAATCTGAAGTAATAACATGTATATGAACCATAATAATCATGCCTTGGTGTATTCTTGGTCTCGATAAATCTGTAACCTGTATAACCATACTTAACGCCACATGAAATCATGAATCGGTGAAACCAATATGTTGACTGTTGTTTCTGTTCTTTGCTGTCTGAATCAGTTTGTCATACCAGCCCTAGACCTGATCATCTAACCCTAATATGCTCATAAATACATGACCTAAAACCTGGGAATAACCCTAAGAAATTAATGAGGGGCGTACACCATTAATACGTGGGATTAGGGCTTGTTTGGTGTTATTTTATGTGATATATGTGCTCGTTAATTTGTGTTTGTGTGTGTGTCGTGTGATTTGATCTTGTAGGGCTGGAAACATGTGTGTTTTATGTGTGTATTAACCCTATAAAAGTGTGTATATGAATCGGATCTAAAATGGATTAATGATATGAATAAGGGTTTTGGTAATCTTATGATTTTATGAGTATAGTCTACGTAGAATTTGGGTTGGATTGATTAGTGTCTAAACAAAAGATGTCAACGTGTTTTTAAATGATTTTTGAGTCTAAACATAAGTACTACTTTTCTACTTTCTGGAAATACAAGTTCCATAGCAATTAGAGGTCGGTAAGTAAGCTTTTTGATTTTTGTAACACAAGTTGTCAAAACTGTGAATCTGAGTCTGAAAATTAGTCGATGTTTTTTATATTTCATTTTCAAATCACACGGAGTTAAGAGCTCTCTTTTTACAGGGGTGATATTTAAGTTATGTGTGACTTCCTGGAATTTTTGTGCATTTTTCTAATGTGTCTAAATGGGTTAATTAAATGCAAACTTTCTGTGTGTTTCTGCAGTTAATTTTCTGTGTGTATCTCCGTATTCAGGTGTGAAGTTTTCTCTATGATTGATTTTAGATCTAATTATCTTCAGTTAAATGCAAGATGTTCTTAGAATTACCTTTCGTATTTGTTATGGTCCTCATGAGTATTAATGATGCCGATTGTATTGGCTACTGCTCCAACTGTTTCTATGGAATTGATGAATCATGTCTTTCATGAATACTTGGACAAATTTTCATATCGAATGTGTAGGATAGGTGGGAGGTGGTGACACACAACGACCAATCCTGAAGTGTATTCAGAGACGAAGAAGAAGCACGAGGACCATCTTCGTATTTGTGTTGAAATTTCTACGTTAGAAGAAGCTCTATGTAATATTCTCGAAGAGTAAATTTTAGTTGGGATGAAGAATGAGAGGAGAAATTTGAAAAGCTGAAAAAAGATTTGTTTCTACTCAAGAAGGAGACTTAGCTATGTCCTTATGCAACACGGGAAGATTGTTGGTTATGCATCAATACAGCTAGAACCGTAGGAAGTGAACTATCCGATGCATGACTTGGGAGTGATTTGTGAGAAACATGAAGAAGCTCAGGAGCAAGACGGTGGAATATGATCTATGTTAGAAGACTTGAAGGAAGCGGTTTTTATTGAAGCACACAGTTCTACTTGCTCTATTCATCTTAGTTGTACTATTATGCATAGAGATTTGAAGCAAAATTTTGATGGAATGGTATGAAGACGATTGTTACTACCTTGGTGGCGAAGTGTTTAGCATGTCAACAGGTTAAGATTCAGCATAAGCGTACAAGTGGTTTTCCTTAGTTTTGGATGTTCGTATGTAGAAGTGGGATTAAACTTTCAGGAACTTTGTAACGGGATTTCCGCGCACATTTAGGAAGGACAACACGGATTGAGTTCTAGTATATCGTTTGACTAGGTCGGCTCGCTTGGAAGATTGGCAGAGATTTCTTTCGGCAGAATATTATTCAAGCTACATGGCGCACCTGCAGTGATCATGTTAGAGAATCGCGTTTTGCTTCACACTTTCAGAAGAGATACAGAAGACTATAGGGATTGGACTCGGAATTTTAGTACGACTTCTCACCTTCAGACGGATAGACGGATAGAACAACTATTCGAACTTGGAAGACGTGTTGAGAGGAAAATTCGACAAGTGTTTGGCCTGGTTGTGTTTGCTCACTAAGATTGATGGCATGCAAGTGACAAGGGTTTTCCTTTCGGAGTTTTGTATGAACGGAGATGTGGAGCACCTTTTGATTGAATTAAGTCGGAGAGTTACTTATTGAAGGTTTGGAGTTCATTATAGTGACTAATGGATTAGTTATCATTGTCGAAGAGAAATTTTGAAAATTCAAACCGAGAATTTGTGTGTTCTGTATGATGTTTCCTTGCAGGAGAGTTAGACGTTTTGGCATATAAGGAAGATTTAGTTCGCGATACGTTAGACCTTAAATTCGTTCTTATCCGTACGATTATCCTACCTATTCATTATGCTTGCGGATACGTTTTGATACTCTGATATGTGCTTCTCTGATTATTAGCAAGTTCCTTAGTTCGTTCAGAATCTGGATAGAGTTGATGGAGTTTCTTATCGTTTAGCACTACCTCCGAATTTACCTTATGTATATATGTGTTTCATGTATCTCTTTGTGAGATTACAACCGTCATATGCTACATATTTTTTTCGTATTCGTTGGATCAGATTTGTTATGATTTGTGTTCTGTGGAGAGCCTGGGGCTATCCTAGTTTGTTGGGATTGAGTCATTAGAAATAAAACTATTCCATTCGTGAAGATTCTTTTGGAAGAACCTCTCCGGGCATGAGGCTATTTATTGTCATTCCTTTTCGTGAATTGGTACGTCTCCGTCTAACTTTTGTGACTTTAATTTCGAGGACGAAATTTTTTTTAGAGAGGAAGAGTTGTAAAACCCTAAAAATTTGATTCACATTTTATTGACCATTTGAATTATAACCTAAGAATAATAATAAGTTTTGACATTTAAAACCATATGTTATACTTTTGAAATAATATTAATCTTAAACTATACATTATAAATTAAGTACTAAATACAACCTATATATCCTAAGTTAAAATAAAATCGGTGCACCCTCTTATTTCCTAGGCTACTACACGTTTCTTGTACACCTTTTGAGCCGAGATTTTGTTACTCCCTCCCCTTTACACGTTTTATTTGATACAAGGATATAAGATCAAATATGATTTCTAAATAAAAGATCTTGTTCTTCCCCCTTAGCCCTAAAAACATACGCCTAATCCTTCCCCCTTATTCACAATATTTGGCCTCCCCACCTCTCCTCCATAACCGAACCAAACAAAACCTAAAACCATTATTGTTTCACTCAAATAAAAAAGAAGAAGAAGGAGGGTTTGAAGCTTGCTTTGATCGTGTATTTTTGGGGCTGTTTTGTTGTTGATTTTGGGTTATTCTTAGTTTTCTTTGCCTCGTTAAAACTTCCTAGAAGGTAACCCTTGATCCTCTTGTTCTCTAACCCATTCGACACCTATATATGACATTTAATCTGAAGTAATAACATGTATATGAACCATAATAATCATGCCTTGGTGTATTCTTGGTCTCGATAAATCTGTAACCTGTATAACCATACTTAACGCCACATGAAATCATGAATTGGTGAAACCAATATGTCGACTGTTGTTTCTGTTCTTTGCCATCCGAATCAGTTTGTCATACCAGCCCTAGACCTGGTCATCTAACCCTAATATGCTCATAAATACATGACCTAAAACCTGGGAATAACTCTAAGAAATTAATGAGGGGCGTACACCATTAATACGTGGGATTAGGGCTTGTTTGGTGTTATTTTATGTAATATATGTGCTCGTTAATTTGTGTTTGTGTGTGTGTCATGTGAGTTGATCTTGTAGGGCTTGAAACATGTGTGTTTTATGTGTGTATTAACCATATAAAAGTGTGTGTATGAATCGGATCGAAAATGGATTAATGATATGGATATGGGTTTTGGTAATCTTATGATTTTATGAGTATAGTCTGCGCAGAATTTGGGTTGGATTGATTGGTGTCTAAACGGAAGATGTCAACGTGTGTTTAAGTGATTTTTGAGTCTAAACATAAGTACTACTTTTCTACTTTCCGGAAATATAAGTTTCATAACAATTAGAGGTCGGTAAGTAAGCTTTTTGATTTTTGGAACATAAGTTGTCAAAACTGTGAATCTAAGTCTGAAAATCAGTCGATATTTTTGATATTTCAATTTCAAACCACAAGGAGTTAAGAGCTCTCCTTTTACAGGGATGATATCTAAGTTATGTGTGACTTCCTGGAATTTTTGTGGATTTTTCTTAAGTGTCTAAATGGGTTCATTAAAGGTAAACTTTCTTTGTGTATCTACAGTTAATTTTCTGTGTGTATCTCCGTCTTCAGGTGTGAAGTTTTCTCTACGATTGATTTTAGATCTGATTATCTTCAGTTACGTGCAAGATGTTTGTTAGGATCTCTGGGAAATAAGAGTTTCTCAGTGATGGGAGGATTGTTGGGATATGAGAAATAAGGAGTTTCTCATTGCTGCCGATAGTGAAGCTGGTTCCTGCCGATAGTGTTGCATTGCTGCTGCGGTTGGTTCCTGCCGATAGTATTGTTTTGTTTCTGCCGATAGGGTTGATTGCTGCGGATAGTTATTGTTTGTTATCCGTATGTTTAGTATGGTTGTTAGATTTATTTTTAGAAGAGATTGATCTTTATCTCTTCACACGTTTTCTTGTAAGACGGGTTAGGGTTAGGGTTTCTTATTGTTATAAAAGAAACATCCCGTCCATATGTTTAATATACTTTTTGACGAACACAATATTCAATAACACAATTCTTAGTTCATAGTCTGATCCATAGAGGATCATTGTCCTTTATAGCTTTCTTCTTTATTATACTTGTTGTTTAGTTTCCGCATAAACACTTGTATTCCATACAGATGTTCTTGTTTAACCAAGCTCAATCTAGCTCGAAGTACTCGATCCTACAAGTGGTATCAAAGCCTGGTAAGGATCTCTGATAAAGAAGAAAGAGTTCGATTTCATATCTCACAACCCTCTTTCAATGGAAGACGAAATCCCACAAAACAATGTCATTAACCCTGAAGAACACCAACCCAAACCTGAAACCTCACAAGTCCAAACACAAATCGTCACCACCATGTCCACCAACAATGCTAAATTCCCATATCTGAAGAAAGATGAGTATGAAGTCTGGGCTATGAGAATGGAATATTGGATCACGAACACTGATTACAATCTGTGGAATGTGATTCTTAAGGGAAATAGTAAGAAGAATACTGGAAGGGATAATGATGGCAATATCTATATAGAGCCACCTGTTACTGCAGAAGAACACCTTGCTGTTCAAAGGGAAACCAAGGCAAGAACCCTTCTACTTCAAGCTATTCCAGAAGATCATATGAGTGATTTTCATCACTTGGATGATGCTAGAAAGATCTGGCATGCTGTAAAAGCCAGATTTGGAGGGAATGATGAATCCAGAAAGATGAGAAGGTCTATGCTCAAGCAAGAATTTCAGGAATTCAAGATCTCTGAGGCTGAGGGGATTCACAAAGGGTATGACAGATTCCACAAGATCCTGAGCCAACTCAACCAGTTGAAAGCTAGGCCGGATGATGAAGAATGCAACACAAAGTTTCTGAGGGCTTTGCCACCATCATGGTCTCAGGTTTCCATAACACTCAAGGCCAAAGGAGGACTGGATTATATGAGCTTTGATGATCTGTACAACAAGCTGAAAACCCTTGAAATTGATATCAAAGGGTATTCCACCTATACACCTCATACTCCAACTCATACTGCTTTTGTTAGTAACTCTGGTCCTAACAAAACATCATATGGAAACAGTCCAACACCATCAGTATCATCAATCTCCTACTCACCTGTCACACCAAAAGCTCAGACTAGATCTGATAATCTTGTAGTGGATGTGCTTCATTCATTTGTTGCTGAGAGTACACCACAGCAGAAGATTGTGTATGAAGATTTCAATCAGGTTGATGAATTGGATCTAGAAGAGATGGACTTAAGATGGCAAGTGGCTATGATATCGTTGAAATTGGATAGGTTTGAAAAGAAGGCAGGAAGAAGGGTCAACTTTGATGGACAGGAACCTGCCAGGTTTGACAGAAGGAAGGTGAGGTGCTATAAATGTTCTCAAACAGGACATTTTGCCAGGGAATGTACAGATAAGAAGGTAGATGACAAAGTACGATATTCTGCTTTCAAAATTCAAGAGCTGGATTCAGAGGACCCCTAGGCTTTGGTATCTGTGTATTCGATGGTGAACTGGGAGCATCATGAGAAGACGATTGCAAGTGAAGCAGATAAGGTCTTTGGGATGATAGCTGGATATGGTGAGAAGAAACAAGTGGCTGGTCAGTTTGGAATGATGGGTCATCCATCTCAGGTACAAAACTGTCCATTTGGTTGTGAATCTATATATGCTAAATTGAAACAGGAATTTGATGATATAGAAAGTGAAAATAAGGATAACTTTATTCAACTTAAGGCTCATAAAAAGGCTGTTAAAACATTAGAACAACAAAAAGTCTGGTATCAACAACAACAGTCTGCTTATGAAGTAAAAATAAAGGTGTTAGAAAGAGATTTAAAAAATGCCACTAATGAGTTTAAACATTCTGAAAGGGAAAAAGCTAAGGTAGTGTTAGAAAATCAAGAGTTACAGTCTAAGCTAGATAATTCCTTAGCTAGATTTGATAAGTGGAAAGACTCATCCAAAAACCTTCACATGCTTATTGATAGTTCTATGTCTACTAAAACTAAAAGAGGTTTAGGGTTCGGTGACCTAATAGGGCAAAATCAGTATTATGACCCTAATGAGTATAGTGTTTTTAACCCAGAACCTGTAGATTATAGAAAACCTGTAAAGTATGTGAAGGAGGGAGGAATGAATGATGTTCCTCCACCCATAACTGGAACATTTAAACCTGCTAATCCTTTTGATGACTTTGATGATTCACAAATGATCTATGGCAAACAGGCAAAGGACTTGCCTAATCTTGATTGTGACTCTAATGAATTTGTCTCTTGTTCTTATAGTGACAAATCTTCAGAAATCAAGACTAATGACTATGCCACATGTGGATCAAGTGATAAGTCAGCACCAATAAAGTCAGAAGATCTCTCCTCAGAAGTAGCTACTGATGAATCTCACTCAAAGACAGCTGCATTTGAAGATATTTCTTTTGATAGTGTTAAAAACAATAATGTTTCTAGTTGTGGTTCTGTTTCAAATGTTTCTAGTTGTGATTTTGTTTCAAACAATTATGGTTGTGGTTTTAATTCTGTTAAGGATAATTTTATTTCATGTGTTGGTTTGAATAATTCTGTTTGCAATGAGAAAGTTATTGTTAAGAAAAAGTCCCCTAGAAAGAAATCTTGCTTTGTGTGTCGTAGTTATGATCATCTTATTAAAGACTGTGACTATTATGAAAAACAGATGGGATTATATGCTTGTAAAAATAGGTCTGTATGGAAAAATGTTAATGATATTCCCCCTTATATTCCTCAAGCAGCAAGGAGAACTTCAGTTGCTTCTGGCAAGCCAGTTTCTGCTGGTAAGCCTGTTGCTGCTGAAAAGTTCATTCCTGCCGATAAGCCTGTTCCTGCTGCTTATCCTGTTTCTGCCGGCAGGATCAATCCTGCTGGTTGGAGAAGCAATATTGCTAGACCTTTCAGCAGACCTACCAGTACTTACTTTCAAAATGATATGAGGCCTGTTTGTTTTGACACAATGCACAAGGGAGGGGCAAGATGGAAAACTGCTGTTAAGTCCTCAGCAGGTTGTTCTTGGAAAATCAATAACCAACATATGAAAATGGGGTCCAAGATCAATGGTGGATCTCATCAATCTCCAGGGTTTAATTCTTATTGATCCACTAGGCAGGCTCAAGTCAGCAATGGCTTGAGTCTCTCTTGTATCTAATGTTGTATATGTATTCTTTTTCTCAGGATTTTCCTTTTAGAATCAAAGATGTTGGAATTGTTGACAGTGGATGTTCCAGGAGTATGACAGGGAATTTGGAAAGATTGCATGATTTTGTACCTTTGAATGGAGGTACTGTGACTTTTGGAGGAGGAGATGGAATAATTTCTGGGAAGGGAACTATCAAAACTGCCAAGCTGGACTTTGAAGATGTGCTTTATGTGAAGGAACTCCAAGACTTCAATTTGTTCTCTGTCTCTCAAATCTGTGACAAGAAGAACAGTGTTCTCTTCACTGAGAATGATTGCTTTGTGCTGTCCAAAGACTTCAAGTTGCCTGATGAAAGTCAGGTTGAACTTAAAGTTCCTAGGACTTACAATCTTTATAGCTTCAATCTTAGTGATGTTCAGCCTGAGGGTTCACTTGCTTGTCTGGTAGCAAAAGCTTCTGTGGATGAATCTAATAAATGGCACAGAAGAATGGCCCATGTAAATTTCAAGACCATTAACAAGCTGGCTAAGAATGGTTTGGTTAAAGGGCTTCCTTTGAAGATCTTCTCTAATGAGCACAATTGTGTTGCCTGCAACAAAGGAAAGCAGCACAAAGCTTTATGCAAGGCTATAACTGCTGTGAGCAACATCTCTGAGCCTTTGCAGCTTCTTCATATGGATCTTTTTGGTCCTACTTCTATCAGAAGTATTGACCATAAGAACTACTGCCTGGTGGTTACAGATGATTTTAGCAGGTTTTCATGGACTTTCTTTTTGGGTACTAAAGATGAAACTTATCCAGTTCTTAGGGATTTTATTGCCTTAATAGAAAATCAGCTAAGTAAAAAGGTTAAGTCGATAAGGTGTGATAATGGCACAGAGTTTAAGAATTCTAATCTTATTGAACTCTGTGGGAGTAAGGGGATAAAAAGGGACTATAGTAATGCTAGAACTCCACAACAAAATAGGGTTGCAGAAAGGAAATATAGGACCCTGATAGAAGCAGCTAGGACTATGTTAGCTGAATCTAAGATGCCTACTATGTTTTGGACTGAAGCAGTATGCACTGCTTGTTATGTGTTGAATAGGGTATCTATTACTAGTCCTCATAATAAAACACCTTATGAACTTTTGTCTGGGAAGGTTCCAAACATTAGTTACCTTAAGCCTTTTGGATGTCATGTCACTATTTTGAACACTAGTGATTACCTAGGCAAGTTTGATGGGAAGGCTGATGAAGGGTTTATTGTTGGATATTCTGCTCATAGTAAAGCCTATAGGGTTTATAATCTGTCTTCTAAGAGAATAGAAGAGACTCTCAACTTAAGATATCTTGAAGATAAACCTAATTTGCAGGGTGCTGGTCCAGAGTGGTACTTTGATCTGGATTATCTAACTGACACCTTAGGTTATAATTGATTTAAATCAAATCTATCTGTTGGTACAAATGTTTCTCAAACTAACAATGCAGGTACCTCGGATGATGATTCTGATGCAGAGAGTGATGAACGACCTATAGTTGTTCCTTCTTTTCCTTCTAACAACATTTCAGGTTCAAAGCTCAAAGATTCTTCTACTATGGCTGGAGGTAATTCTAGTTTTGCAGAAGATCTTGCTAGGCTTCAAAGACAAGAGTTTAATGCCAAGAGAGCTGCTGAGATGTTTGGTTCTGGGTTTTCTAAAGAGACAGAGGAGATTTTGAGAAAGGCTGAAGCTGAAGTTAGAAGGCAACTGAATTCGACTAGTGGTATTTCTGTTCCTGCTGATGCCGTTCCTGCTGGTAGTGGATATGTTCCTGCCGATCCTTCTAATGTTTCTGCTGATGTCTCTATTCCTGCTGATGTTCCTGTGTCTTCTCCATCTGTTGATACTTTGGGTATTGATAACTCCCCTGAAAGATTTCCAATCCCTTCTGATCTTGGAAATTCAGTCTCTTCAAAAGATAAGCTGGAAGATCCTCATCATCAATCTAGAACAGGCATTTTCACTTCTTCCTCATATGATGATGACTTCAACCCCTCAATTACTAATCAGGCATCCTC
Source organism: Artemisia tridentata subsp. tridentata (assembly GCA_021014915.2). NCBI lineage: Eukaryota > Viridiplantae > Streptophyta > Magnoliopsida > Asterales > Asteraceae > Artemisia > Artemisia tridentata. The sequence continues at coordinate 81,352,837 of CP139506.1, forward strand.
CATTGATGTCAATCCCATTGTTACCAAGAGGATCAATACAGTTCATCCTCAGTCTTTGATTCTTGGAGATCTTAATTCCCCTGTTCAGACAAGAAGTAAATTGCATCAACCTAAGTTTGGAGAATCTGCTTTTCTCAGTTATATACAGGATCAGTTGAGGAGCAATCATACTGATTACTTACATTGTCTGTATGCTTGTTTCTTATCTCAAGTTGAACCAACTAGTATAGCTCAAGCTCTTGCTAATGAAGATTGGGTTGAGGCTATGCAAGAGGAAATGCAGCAGTTCCAGAATCAGAAAGTATGGATGTTGGTTCCTTTGCCTGCTGGAAAGCATGCTATTGGAACTAAATGGATTCTAAAGAATAAAAGGGATGCTAGGGGAATTTTGGTTCGAAATAAAGCTAGGTTGGTAGCTCAGGGTCATAGACAAGAGGAGGGGATTGATTATGATGAGGTGTTTGCACCAGTGGCAAGAGTTGAAGCTATCAGATTGTTCTTGGCTTTTGCTTCCTTTATGGGGTTTGTAGTATATCAGATGGATGTGAAGAGTGCATTTTTGTATGGAAGGATTGAGGAAGAAGTTTATGTTACTCAACCACAGGGATTTGTAGATCCTCATAATCCTAATTTGGTTTATAAAGTGGTTAAAGCACTTTATGGTCTTCATCAAGCACCAAGGGCTTGGTATGCAAGGCTATTAGCCTTTTTGCTAAAACATGGTTACAGAAGAGGGGCTATTGATAAAACTCTTTTTATCAGAAAGAACTTCAAAGATATCATTCTGGTACAAGTTTATGTAGATGATATCATCTTTGGTTCCACTAATGAAGCCTGGTGCAGGGAGTTTGAAGAATTGATGAAAAGTGAATTTGAGATGAGTGCTATGGGTGAAATGACTTTCTTCTTGGGTCTTCAGGTTAAGCAGAAACCATATGGGATCTTTATTTGTCAGGAGAAGTATGTTTATGACATGCTTAAAAAGTTTGATATGGAGAATGTGAAGATTGCTGCAACTCCTTTTGAACCTCCAAAGCCTAAGTCTAATAATGAACCTGATGCTGCTGTTAATGTTCATCTATATAGGTCCATGATTGGTTCACTCATGTATTTGACAGCTTCAAGACCTGATATCATGTTTGCTGTTGGTGCATGTGCTAGACATCAGGTTACACCATTGACTTCTAACCTTAATGCAGTCAAGAGAATCTTTAAGTATTTGAAAGGACAGCCCAAAATGGGACTTTGGTATCCCAAAGACTCTCCTTTTGTGTTGGAAGCCTATAGTGACAGTGATTATGCTGGGGCTAACTTTGATAGGAAGTCTACTACTGGAGGTTGTCAGTTTCTGGGTCAGAGGTTGGTTTCTTGGCAGTGCAAGAAGCAGACTATAGTGGCTACATCTTCAACTGAGGCAGAATATGTTGCTGCTGCTAGTTGCTGTGGACAGGTTCTTTGGATGCAAAATCAGCTGTTGGATTATGGGTTCAACTTCATGAACACTAAGATCTTTATTGATAATCAAAGTACTATGTGTATTGTTAAGAATCCTGTTTATCATCAAAGGACAAAGCATATTGAGATTCGACACCATTTCATAAGAGATGCTTATGAGAAGCATCTTATTCAGGTGGTCAAGATTCACACAGATGATAATGTGGCTGATTTGCTAACCAAGGCTTTTGATGGACCAAGGTTTAAACATTTGGTGGTCCATATTGGGATGGTAAATCCCTAGCTACTCAGCTTAAGGGGAGGATTGCAGATTAAGGGGAGGATGAAGCTTAAGGGGAGGATGCTTCTTGTTGTTGTTGTATATTTTTCTATCTTTCTTTCTTTTGGTTTCTTTTCTTATTTTCTTTTGGTGTGTTTCTGATTTCTTTTTCTTAGTTTATTAAAAAAAAAAAAAAAATCTTGTATATTTTGTGTGCTAATAAGTTGGTTTTGAGCAACACCTTGCAGGTACAGTGTTGGTGTTTACACCTTCACAATAAATGGTGCTCAACTCACCATGTCTTGCAGACAAGAAAGAGTTGACTCACCATGAGGGTACGGCTATGGTGTGATAATCAAATCCGTTGATAGCTGTAATAGCTTGCTCAAAGCTATAGGGTACTTCAACTCACCCATGGTTTATTCCTGAGAGTTGTAAATGGTTCTCAATTCACCATGGATGTAACCCTTTATGGGATCCAAAGGATTGGCTAGTCCACAAAAGTATGGTTTGTGGTAAAGACAATTGGTATCCATATTTGGTATTCAATTCACCAAGGTTTGCTGTAACCTAAGAATTGACTAGTCCTGAGCAAACGACTACAGGTAAAGACAAGTCAAATCCGTTTATAGTTGCTGATTTGCTAATAAATCAGATGGTTATCAGTGTACCATGGTCTAACAAACCTAAACATTGGCTACTCCAGTAGTGATGGCTATTGGTAAAGAGACATCAAATCCATTAATTTTCAATGATTCACCTCTCACAGGAGTTAACACACCTGGATGTGATGAGAATAGTATGAAACTTAAGTGATTTGATGTACATATTGTCATAGTAGCAGCCAAGTTTCAGTGAATGTCATGGTGACCAGTATACATGTTTTGAAGAAGATTTCATATTCCTGCTGAACTATTGAAGTTGCTGCTGGATGCTATGGAGATTGGAATCTTGCATATTATGGATGTTGCTGCTGGTTACTAATTATTGCTGCTGCTAAGTCGCAGTCCTCAAGCCTGAGAAGTTAAAGCTCTATCACATTGGAATCTTGCAGGTTAACCTAGTCAACCTCAAGATTAGGGGAGGATTGTTAGGATCTCTGGGAAATAAGAGTTTCTCAGTGATGGGAGGATTGTTAGGATATGAGAAATAAGGAGTTTCTCATTGCTGCCGATAGTGAAGCTGGTTCCTGCCGATAGTGTTGCATTGCTGCTGCGGTTGGTTCCTGCCGATAGTATTGTTTTGTTTCTGCCGATAGGGTTGATTGCTGCGGATAGTTATTGTTTGTTATCCGTATGTTTAGTATGGTTGTTAGATTTATTTTTAGAAGAGATTGATCTTTATCTCTTCACACGTTTTCTTGTAAGACGGGTTAGGGTTAGGGTTTCTTATTGTTATAAAAGAAACATCCCGTCCATATGTTTAATATACTTTTTGACGAACACAATATTCAATAACACAATTCTTAGTTCATAGTCTGATCCATAGAGGATCATTGTCCTTTATAGCTTTCTTCTTTATTATACTTGTTGTTTAGTTTCCGCATAAACACTTGTATTCCATACAGAGGTTCTTGTTTAACCAAGCTCAATCTAGCTCGAAGTACTCGATCCTACAATGTTCCTAGAATTGCCTTTCGTATTCGTTATGGTCCTTATGAGTATTAATGATGCCGATTGTATTGGCTACTGCTCCAACTGTTTCTATGGAATTGATGAATCGTGTCTTTCATGAATACTTGGCCAAATTGTCATAGTATGATATTTTTGTGTATTTAGAGGCGAAGGAGAAACACGAGGACCATCTTCGTATTTGCGTTGAAATTTCTACGTTAGAAGAAGCTCTATGTAATATTCTCGAAGAGTAAATTTTAGTTGGGATGAAGAATGAGAGGAGAATTTTGAAAAGCTGAAAAGAGATTTGTTTCTACTCAAGAAGGAGACTTAGCTATGTCCTTATGCAACACGGGAAGATTGTTGGTTATGCATCAATACAGCTAGAACCGTAGGAAGTGAACTATCCGACGCATGACTTGGGAATGATTTGTGACAAACATGAAGAAGCTCAAGAGCAAGACGGTGGAACATGATCTATGTTAGAAGACTTGAAGGAAGCGGTTTGATTAAAGCACACAGTTCTACTTACTCTATTCATCTTAGTTGTACTATTATGCATAGAGATTTGAAGCAAAATTTTGATGGAATGGTATGAAGAAGATTGTGACTACCTTGGTGGCGAAGTGTTTAGCGTGTCAACAAATTAAGATTCAGCATCAGCGTACAAGTGGTTTTCCTTAGTTTTGGATGTTCGTATGTGGAGGTGGGATTAAACTTTTAGGAACTTTGTAACGGGATTTCCGCGCACATTTAGGAAGGACAACACGAATTGAGTTGTAGTGGATCGTTTGACTAGGTCGGCTCACTTGGAAGATTAGCAGAGATTTCTTTCGGCAGAAGATTATTCAAGCTACATGGCGCACCTACAGTGATCGTGTCAGAGAATCGTGTTTTGCTTCACACTTTTAGAAGAGATACAGAAGACTATAGGGATTGGACTCGGGATTTTTGTACGACTTCTCACCTTCAAACGGATGGCCGGACAGAACAACTATTCGAACTTGGAAGATGTGTTGAGAGGAAAATTTGACAAGTGTTTGGCCTGGTTGTGTTTGCTCACTAAGATTGATGGCATGCAAGTGACAAGGGTTTTCCTTTCGGAGTTTTGTATGAGCGAAGATGTGGAGCAGCTTTTGGTTGAATTAAGTCGGAGAGTTACTTATTAAAGGTCTGGAGTTGATTACAGTGACTAATGGATTAGTTATCATTGTGGAAGAGAAATTTTGAAACTTAAGACCGGGAATTTGTGTGTTCCGTATGATGTTTCCGTACAGAAGAGTTAGACGTTTGAGCATATAAGGAAGATTTATTTCGCGATACGTTAGACTTTAGATTCGTTCTTATCCGTACGATTATCCTACCTTTTCATTATGCTTGCAGATACGTTTTGATACTCTGATATGTGCTTCTCTGATTATTAGCAAGTTCCTTAGTTCGTTCAGAATCTGGATAGAGTTGATGGAGTTTTTCTTACCGTTTAGCACTACCTCCGTATTTACCTTATGTGTATATGTGTTTCATGTATCTCTTTGTGAGATTACAACCGTCATCTGCTACGTATTTGTTTCGTATTCGTTGGATCAGATTTGTTATGATTTGTGTTCTGTGAAGAGCCTGGGGCTATCCTAGTTTGTTGGTATCGAGTCATTAGAAATAAAACTATTCCATTCGTGAAGATTCTTTTGGAAGAACCTCTCCGGGCATGAGGCTATTTATTGTCATTCCTTTTCGTGAATTGGTACGTCTCCGTCTAACTTTTGTGACTTTAATTTCGAGGACGAATTTTTTTTTAGAGAGGAAGAGTTGTAAAACCCTAAAAATTTGATTCACATTTTATTGACCATTTGAATTATAACCTAAGAATAATAATAAGTTTTGACATTTAAAACCATATGTTATACTTTTGAAATAATATTAATCTTAAACTATACATTATAAATTAAGTAATAAATAAAACCTATATATCCTAAGTTAAAATAAAATCGGTGCACCCTCTTATTTCCTAGGCTACTACACGTTTCTCGTACACCTTTTGAGCCGAGGTTTTGTTACTCCCTCCCCTTCACACGTTTTATTTGACACAAGAGGATAAGATCAAATATGATTTCTAAATAAAAGATCTTGTGGTTTCCCCCTTAGCGCTAAAAACATACGCCTAATCCTTCCCCCTCATTCACAATATTCGGCCTCCCCACCTCTCCTCCATAACCGAACCAAACAAAACCTAAACCCATTATTGTTTCTCTCAAATCAAAAAGAATAATTAGGAGGGTTTGAAGCTTGCTTTGATCGTGTATTCTTGGGGCTATTTTGTTGTTGATTCGTGGGTTATTCTTGGTTTTCTTTGCCTCGTTTAAACTGCCTAGAAGGTAACTCTTGATCCTCTTGTTCTCCAACCCATTCGACACCTATGTATGACATATAATCTGAAGAAATAACATGTATATGAACCATAATAATCATGCCTTGGTGTATTCTTAGTCTCGATAAATATGTAACCTGTATAACCATACGTAACGCCACATGAAATCATGAATTGGTGAAACCAATATGTCGACTGTTGTTTCTGTTCTTTGCCATCCGAATCAGTTTGTCATACTTGCCCAAGACCTGGTCATCTAACCCTAATATGCTCATAAATACATGACCTAAAACATGGGAATAATCCTAAGAAATTAATGAGGGGCGTACACCATTAATACGTGGGATTAGGGTTTGTTTGGTGTTATTTTTTGTGATATATGTGCTCGTTAATTTGTGTTTGTTTGTGTGTCATGTGAGTTGATCTTTTAGGGCTGGAAACATATGTGTTTTATGTGTGTATTAACCCTATAAAAGTTTGTGTATGAATCGGATCTAAAATGGATTAATGATATGAATAAGGGTTTTGGTAATCTTATGATTTTATGAGTATAGTCTGCGCAGAATTTGGGTTGGATTGATTGGTGTCTAAACGGAAGATGTCAACGTGTGTTTAAGTGATTTTTGAGTCTAAACATAAGTACTACTTTTCTACTTTCTGGAAATATAAGTTTCATAGCAATTAGAGGTCGGTAAGTAAGCTTTTTGATTTTTGGAACATAAGTTGTCAAAACTGTGAATCTGAGTCTGAAAATCAGTCGATGTTTTTGGTTTTTCATTTTCAAACCACATAGAGTTATGAGCTCCCCCTTTACAGGGGTGATATTTAAGTTATGTTTGACTTATTGGAATTTTTGTGGATTTTTTCTGAAGTGTCTAAGTGGGTTAGTTAAAGGGAAACTTTTTTGTGTATCTGCGGTTAATTTTCTGCGTAGGTCTGGATAAATGATTTTTGAAACAGTACTTGAACTTGGTAATAAAATATATAACAATTTGTGAAGATATTAAACTAATATGGGAAACACTGATAATTATTTCAGAATTTTTCAAGCTTAATTGGCAGGCCTTAAAAATCATAAGGATGTGATCCAGATTCACTAATATATCCTAATTAAGTGATGTTTGATTTGGAAGTACCTATAAACCCTAAGTTTGATTAATTATGAATGTAACCCTAAGTTACTAATTTTAGAAAGTTACTAAATATGAAGGGTTGCTATAAATAGCAGGAAAACCCTAATATGTCAATCTGAACAACAATAGGTACGGAATCAGTAATAACTTATGAAATGGTTCTTAAATAACAAGACGATCATTAATTCGTGTAGATTCGCTGAAGAAGGAGTAACTTATGATCCTTATGTTTCTGGTGTGATTTGCATTTGCTGTTTGAGGTACAGATATTCTACCCTTTCTCAGTAAGGGTTTTGTTCTCATGACTTCTCGATCCTTGACTTTGATTCGTTTGCTATGATATGATCCGTTTGGTATGATCTGTTTAATATGATCCGTTTGATATGTTCTGTTTGATATGATACGTTTGATATGATCCTTTGATATGATTCCCTATGATATGATTCAGTTTGCTATCCATTTTGTTATGATATTCAGTATGCTATCTCATTTGATATGAGATTCTGTTCAGTTTGATATGCCTTTGTTGATTATGCTATGATTGCTTTGTTATGATTATGGATAGCTTTGTTCTGTTTTGTTCTGTTGCCCGAGTTAACTAGTCATGGAGGTACCATGACCATGTCATTGAGGCACCAATGGCATGACACTTTCTGTGGAGGTGTGATTGATCCACGACGTTCCCTTCTGTTCTGTTATGATATGTGTGATCACTTGGCCATTATGTATATGTATGTTCAGTCTCGTTCTGGCATATGTATTTTGTTTTGCAGAGAGTGTATAGATGCATCCTTAGTTTGTTATGTTCTGTTCTGGATATGATTTAGTGATTGGTTTGTGCGTGTCATGCACCCCATTTCACTTATGGGAGCTAGCTACTCCATTTGGTATTCTGGAAGTCTCCCCTCCAGGTACACTTATGATTTGTCGGATATATGGATATGATTATAATTATGTGACTAAGCATGTGGCATGCTTTCTGAGCTCGTTGGGCATTTCTGTATGATGATTTGATTCCGTTTGATTCTGGATTTTCTTATGATACTTATGACTCGCTTCTGTTTTACTTCTTATGATATATGACGTTTTGTTCAGTTGATCCTTGATCTCTTATTCGTTTGACATATGATATTCGTTTCAGTAGGAGCTTATGTTTCCCTTTCCCTATACTTATATATGTTTGATTATTCGTTTTGGTTATATCTGTTCATTGGGCTTTTTAAGCTCAGCCGCATTTCTTTTCCTGCGGCAGGTTTTAGATTGGAAGCTGGGATTGAGTGAAGAGTGCATATGAGCTCTTAGTGGACTACCCTGATGATAGATGCCTTTTGCTTCTGGATTAGACTTTGGATTTATCTTCAGTTAGATTTAGTTTGGATTTGTATTTTAGTTTTGTGAACTCGTTATGATTTAGAATTATATTTCCCTTAGTTTCATTTTGAACTTATGTAACCTTATTATTAAGAAAAGTCTTCCGCTTGCGTTTGTTCTGTTGACACCATAATGTGGCATTTTGACCCTTGTCGGGTTGGGGTGTTACATGGCAAATGCAAATCAAGGACCCGAGGCTATTGCACCAATTGTATCGGTGATTGTTTCGGTTTTACCATGCAACCGTGCACCAGATCCTTGGGATAACTTCAACTACGTCCTAATGTCGGATGGCACGAGAAAGGCTCAATGTAAGCATTGCTTACGTTTAATGAATCCCCTTTCCAACTCAGCGTTGAGGGCTCATTTCACCATGAAGTATTGCCCGGCACTCGAGCCTCGACGAGTCGACGTTGAGTAGCTTTTTGATGTTTTATATTTATGTATTATGTTTTAAGTTTATCTATTATGTTTGATCATGTATTTCCTTTCAGTTGTATTTCCTTTGTACTAAATAAAAGTTGATGTTTATTCAGTTTACTTTGTATAAATGACGGAAAAAAAAAAGGTCAAAACCGGTTACTAACTCCTCCCCGGTTCCGGTTTGTAACCGAACCGGTTAACCGGCCGGATTGGTTTGGGATGGGCGTTGACTCGAACCGGTTAACCATTTTGTGCACGTCTAGTTCAAGTCATGCTTAAGAAATATGAATAATTTGTTGTTAAAAAAAAAAAAAAAAAAAAAAAAAAAAAAAAAAAGTCGTATCTCATAATGGATTACATAGCATCAAGTTAAGAAACAAAACAATTCAACTTGAAAATTAACTAAAAGGTAAAGAAATAAACAATTAAAACCAAGAAAAATGTACCTGGGCATGAAGCAATATCAAGGCCAATTACTTATTTACTTACTTTTGTGCTGATTCGATCCCAGCTATTTGTTTAATCAATTTGATCTTGTGTGTGTTGTCGATTATAGTATACTTGATTAAAACTAATACGTCAGAGATACCAGGTTGAAAAGTTTTGATCATTTTTTTCCTTCCTAAAAGGCTGGAAGTCTTTCATCATAACTGTACAAGCTAGTTACCTTTCTGTGTTCTTTTTTCTTCTTTTTTTGTGGTGAGATAAAGAGATGGAGAAGGTGGAGAAACAGGTTAGGCCATCTCCAATATATACTCACATAACTGTCAGTTATGACTTGTGACTGAGCATTGATGGTGTAGATAAATTTATTTAATCGTTAAAATATATTGGATTTTTAGCCTCACGTTTAGTTTTAATGAGTATAAATGAAATTATTAATTAATTGATTCTGAAATTGTTTTGACGCATGTCATTGTGAAAGTATTTTCTTTTTAAAGGGCGAGAGAAAACGGGAAAATTGAACAGTAATTCAAGAAACCGAAAGATCCTTTCAAAAGAATTAAACCGCTTATAAACCAAAGGTCTAGTTTTAATTTTATATGAAACCGAAAGCGTTGGTTAGGTTTCTATTGAGTAAAGTAGTAAACTGCAAATTATGTCTCTAATGTTTGCCATTTTTGCGAGAAATGTCCTCGAAAAAAAATTATGCTAACTGTATACTTAACGTTTAGACTTTTTGCGAAGAATGCCCCTAAGGATGCACTGTAATTGCAAATTCGCGTTTTTTGCTAACGATCGTTAAATTTTCCCGTTATTGGCCATGTGAAATGACTAATTTATCCTCCTTATCTGCAATAATTTCTATTCCACTTGTTTATACTTTTCTTGCAAATATGCAAAATGACATATTTACGCTCCAATCCTTGAGGGACAAAATTCGCGATAAAACTTTCATATCAAACTGCTTCATTTGGGGCAGTTTCTTCACCTAACAACTGACACAGATATAAATGCATTGTCTATTCATCTAACACATACAAACATAAACCCTAATTGCTTGTTTAGCCTGCATAAACCCTAATTTTTTACAATGGATGGTGATGGAACTAGAAGCGGGAATGGGGTTGTGGTAAAGAAAAACAAAGGGAGAGGGATGCCTAGAAAATATGGTCAGATGCATGCGTCTTCGGTTGCATCCCCTAACCCGAGTACACCCACGCCACAACAGAAGAAGGGAAGCCCTATTGGTAGTGGAAGTATGCAACGGGTTTCGGATGTTGGTAAGTTTATGTTTTCTACTTCCTTTATGTGTTTTAAATTGGCTTAGTTTGATTTTGGTAATTGTAGCATAGGATGGAAGTATAATGGGCTAGTATTGACTGTGAGTGATGCCAAAAAGTGGTTGTTCGGTGTGTGTATATGCTTGTTCAGTGTTTATTGGTGATGCACTGGTAATCATTTGTTATCTAGTGTAATCCCTTCAAGTAAATTCTTTCTCTATAAGTATATCTAGTCTTGTTGAGCATTAAGTGAATGGTTAACAGTAGTGTGTAGTTGCTTGTGTTAAGTGATCACATCTAATCTTGGTGAATGGTTAACAAGTCTAGTCTTTTTTCATGTTTCATTCTGTATAAGTGATCACATCTAGTCTTGTTGGCTATCTTTATAGATGACAAGGAAAATATCGATAGCATTTGTGCTCGTATGGAGAAAAGGATTGAAAAACTTGAAGATGTGTTTTAAAGGGAAAAAATCCTGAAAGGTTAATTTATTCAACCTCTTATGATGTAAATGTAAATACTATTTTTGGAGTTTGTATTACAGTTTGGCTATCTTGAATAATCTTTGCAGATATCAAATACAAATATAAATACTATTTTTGGAGTTTGTATTACAATTTGGCTATCTTGAATAATATCAAATACAAGGTTAGGCAAAAAGTGATTGAAAGTTTGGAGGATGATGCAGAAGTATGGTGTAACATGGGCAATAACTTTAATGATGAATTATTGGATCAGATCAAAGCAAGATATGGGCCATACAACGTGGAGATATATTCCACGTACCAGCCGGACTCAGCGTGTATCTAATCAACAGAAACAATAACGAGAGACTTGTTTTAGCCAAGATTTTATGTACGGTTTCTGTCCCCGGTGAATTACAGGTAAAATAACATATTAGTAACGACTTTTAGGTCGTTGGTAACATATCATTGCTATTGCTATTGACATCTTCTGTATAGACTCAAATATGACTATTATCCAATAAATACTAAAGCCAACTCATGTATGGTTTCAGACATTCTTCAGCGTTGGAGTTGAGAACACCGAATCATCGATCTTCAATGCATTCAGTACCGAAGTTCTTGAAGAATTCTTGTATCATTAAACTTAAACTCATTGACTAAATAAGTCACCTCAAGAATTCCTGTGACTTAAAGATATAGAAATCAAGGGAATACTGAAAGTACTGTATTATTCAGATTCAATGAATAAAAGAGATTACATACATTAAATAGAAAACTACTTAACTTAAACCTAGCAACTAACGGGCCAAACCCAACGGGCTTGCGGGGCTCTATTATCTAACACCTTATCTCAAACTCGCAATGCTGCAGCGGTAAACATTGACAGTTTACCAAACAGAAAATAAACTAAAACTGAAAAACAAACGAAAGCAGAGTGTCCCAGAGTGCAAACTGACGAGCAGATTCAGGCGGACTGATGCAGATTCAGACACGCAGATTCAGACAGACAGATTCAGATTCAGATTCAAACAGATTCAGATTCAGACATATTCAAACAGATTCAGATTCAGACAAAACCATGCGGAACAAGATGTAGAACCACGTGTGTATTCAGGCAGATGCAAAACCAAAATAAATTGTTGATGCCGAGATGCTACACATAACCACTCAAGACATAGTCGAATTAGTTAACACTATAACATCACCACCACCAACACAAAACCACTCACCAAAACCATTACTACAACGAAACCATGTTATCTTTTGTTAATAATAAATCTAGAATTACTTAATGGGTTAGGATTGTATTTTATGTAGATCTCTTGTACTCAAGTGTAACTTATTATATTATTTATATCATGTGTATCCTCACATTGAGGATCATCCATTCATTAAATCCTTTCCTAAACTCTCTCATGGTATCATCCGCTCAGGTTCCTCCCCCCTTTTAATTTTCCAGCCTATCGATTCTTTTTCCCATTCTCCATACGTCTTCCTCTTCCTTTCACCTTCCTCTCCACTATGTCAACCTCCAAAACTTCCAATGATCCACTGTCTTTGACCGCCCTCCAACATTCCCTCAATGTCCAGTTATCATCAACCAATTTCCTGCTGTGGAAAAATCAAATATGGCCGCTGTTATTGGATCAAGGTCTCATCGGCCATATCAATGGCTCTGAGGCAGCCCCGCTGGAAGAATTGACCACCGATGGCAAAACCACTGCAAATCCGCTGTACTCCTCATGGAAGGCTGCCGATCGTCATGCTGTCATTCTTATCAATTCTTCTCTATCTGAAGAAGCGGTGTCGACGACTGTTGGCCTCACCACTGCCCGGGCCATCTGGCAGGCACTTGAAGCCCAGTATTGCAACGCCTCAGTCGAGCGTGTTCACAATCTTCGTGATAAGTTGCGCTCCTTTGTCAAAAGGTCTGATTCTGTGGCAGAGTTTGGACGTAAGTTCAAAGGGTTTTGTGATCAACTATCGGCTATTAGTCATGCTGTTTCGGACACCGATAAGTTATATTAGTTCACCGCTGGTCTCGGTGTGGATTACATCAGTTTCACTTCAATTGTCCGGGCCACTCGTCCAGTCCCTTTATTCCCAGATTTGGTTGCTCAGGCCGAGAGCCATGAGGTTCTTCTTCGTGATCTACAGGGACAACAAAGTTCTAATGCGGCGTTTGTGGCTCAGTCTTCCCGTCCCCCTCGTCGTGGTGGAGGTGGACGTGGATACAATCGTGGTTACCGCAACTATAGAGGAGGCAGAAACAATCGTGGTGATCGTGGAAATAATGGCAATCGTAACAACAACAGGAACTCTCCTGGTGCTCCTCACCCGTGCCAACTGTGTGGTCTCCATGGTCATGTGGCTAGTTCATGTCCTTCTCACGTGTCATATCCCACCAGTGAAGCCCATCTTGCAAATTCATTTCAGGCTCAGTGTCAAGTTAATCCAAACAATGCAAGTTGGTATGTGGACTCCGGGGCTACCGACCATATGACTCAATCTCCTGGTAATATTCATGACATTATTTCTTGTAATGGGAAAGATAAGGTAACTTTTGGGGATGGCAAATCTCTGCCTATTTCTCACAGAGGACACAAAACTATTGGCAACAATATTCATCTTAAAAATGTCCTTGTGGTTCCTCAAATCACCAAAAATCTTCTTTCTGTCAATAAGTTAACTTTGGACAACAATGTTGATGTGCTTTTTTCTCAACCAAATTTCTATGTTCAGGATCGGGGAACGAGGCAGGTCTTGGCTCAAGGACGATGTGAAAACGGGCTTTATGTGTTGAATCAAGATCATCAAGCTCTAAGTGCTGTTTCTACAAATAAAGCATCATATGAATTGTGGCATAGCCGTTTAGGACATGTGTCCAATGATGTTATTAAAATATTAAATAAAACAGGATTAGTGCAAGTCACATCCATTTTGCCTAAGCCTATTGTTTGTTCCTCGTGTCAAATGTCTAAAGCACATAAATTGCCATTTGATCTTAATCCAAAACGAGCACTCTTTCCTCTCGACATAGTACATTGTGATTTATGGGGACCATCACCTATCACCTCTCGTGAAGGTTATCGGTATTATGTTGCCTTTGTTGATGACTTTTCCAGGTTCACGTGGCTATATCCGCTACACACCAAAGCAATGTTCTCGACCATTTTAACTACTTTTATCACCTTTGTTCAAACTCAATTCTCGAGAAAAATCAAGGTTTTCCAAAGTGATGGTGGAGCGGAATTTGTTAATAACAAAGTTAAAAAGCTATTTGAAGACAATGGAACGTTTCATAGACTCTCGTGTCCGTACACTCCTCAGCAAAACGGACGTGTGGAACGCAAACATCGTCACATTGTCGAAACCGGGCTTGCTATGATGTACAGTGCTAAAATACCTTCATCTTATTGGGTTGAAGCCTTTAGCTCGGCGGTATACATTCTCGAAGGCAAATCTCCATTTGAGCACATGTTCGGCCATGTTCCTAACTACAATAATTTTCGCACCTTTGGGTGTCGTGTTTTTCCGTATCTTAGAGACTATTCGGCACATAAATTGGCACCGCGTTCGTTACCGTGCATCTTCATTGGATATGCAACCCAATATAAAGGATTTCGATGTTTAGAACCTATCTCACAACGGGTGTACATCACACGACATACCACATTTGATGAATCATTTTTTCCATTCTCAGGAGACTCTTGTCCACAAAATAATGTTAATCTTGAATTAACATCTTTTATTGACAATTCTTGGACAGGCTCGGTCATAAACTCAGCACCTCCACAAATGAAGCATGTTGTCAAAGTTCAAAATTCTGCTCCATGTGGCCTCTGTTCAGATGAAGAAAATGGGCCTCCGTTGTCTACAAATTCTCAGGCGCAGCCCAATGGTTCTGGGCTGAACAGTTCGCCTTCATCTAACAATTCTCCACCTGCTGCTCCAGATCATGAGACCGAGCCATCAGCACCAACACCGCCAACTCCGCCTCCGCCGCCGCCTCCAACAACAACTGGTCATCACATGACGACTCGTTCCAAAGCTGGCATTTTCAAACCTGTTCACAAACCAAATTTTGTTCACACACAGCATCACGGTCTCTATGCTGCTCTGATGAACTCAAATAAGTACATTTTATTACTATCATTTATCCTATTAATTTGACTTGTTTTACTCTATTATGTATGAGGATTGATACTTAATCGTTTACTTTTGTAATTCTCAGGTAAAAACAAGCATTTGGTGAAACTTAGCGATTTTGGACTGATTATGGAGCAAAACATGCATAAAGTTAAGAGTCTACTGAAATGAAGAAGATCAAGACTAATCTGCTCCAGATGCGCCGCATCTCACTCAAGACATGCGCCGCATCTCTATCAAGATATCACCAGATACGATCCAAGATACAAGAGGACATGCGCCGCATCTAATCATGGAGTTACGCCGCATCTTCTGGCGGTGTACGAATATTCCTGAATATTATAATCTTGGACCCCACGCGAAGTTAAGTCAATGCGCCGCATCTACTTACTAGATGCGCCGCATCTTCCCTCAGACAGAAACTATAAATACCCCAAGACCAGACGAAGTTCAAAAAAAAAGGGAGACCATCATATAATACCAAAGACCGAACAGGAGAAACCAAGGACGAATTCAGTCAAGGAGGCAGCACAAGACACACCCAAATCAAAGATACAAGAGCTATAAGAAGGTGCTGCATGTGTTTAATTCATTAAGTAGTTTTGTTTTATTGTGTTAGCAAACTTTAATTCATCAGGATTGGTGGCTTGTGTAATGTGACAACGAAAGATTGCACTCCCTTTAATACTTGCTTTCCCATCAATTAAAGTTTATATGTTGATGTCTTTGGTTACTACTTATTAGTGCATTGATAACCTCTGTGTTTATTAGTGGCTTGCGGGCATTTGACTGCGGGAAATAATGTGGCTCCCACGGTTATTACTAAATTGATCACTTAGGAATAACTTTTAGACATAAGTAATCATTAAGGGTTTACTCGCCGATAAGAATAGGACCAACGAGAAAGGGTTAACTACATACACTTCATATAAAGCTATCAATAAAACAAGTGACAATCTACTTAATCATAAGGACAGCCCTCTTATTGTCTCGAGTATTTATCTGTGTACGTGTGTGCTACTTGCTGATTCGTGCCTATTGGTTTATTTTATCATTTAATTTCAAACAAATCGTGCCAGTCTCTCAGGCTGAAACCCCCTTGCGTTAGGATATTAAAATACTGATTAGAATAACGAGATAATACGTTCCACTCTTAGTGATCGACACTCTACTTACCATTATATTCATACTGACCGGGTACACTGCTCGTTAAGTGTGTGTGTTATTGATAAGTCGGCTAAATATAAATTTAAAACTTGAGTAGGCATTAAAACTGCTAAACCGCAACGACACATCACGCGCATCAAGTTTTTGGCGCCGCTGCCGGGGAGTGAATTGTTATTATCTGTTAATTTGATTAGTATTTTAATTAGGTTTTTCTTTTTATTAGATTAATTGCATCATTGTATTATTTTGCATATTTGTTGTATTGTGTGTTAATTGTTTTCTTTTATTTTTGTGTGTTTATTTTTGTTTGTGTGTTTAATTTTTGTTTTTATTTTTCGTATTTTTTCTGTTCTGCTATCGTTGTACTGTGCTAAATCAAACGATACGGCGCATCTGATCTCTCAGATACGGCGTATTGCGTTTAATTTTTTTAAATACAACGCGTTTAATTAATTCGATACGACGCATCTTTTCCCCAAGATACAGCGTATCTGTTTTTAATAAGAAAATTTTTCTAAGCGATAAAGTAATACGACGCATCTGCTTTAGCAGATACGACGTATCTGTTTTTAAAAAAAAAATTTCTAAACGTTAACGCCATACGACGCATCTGCTTTAGCAGATACGGCGTATCTATTATTTTAATTAAAAACAGTTTGCGAATTATTAAACAGATACGACGCATCGATCTATATCGATACGGCGCATCTTTCTGAATCAAAAATCGATATTTATTTTTAAACGTAACGAAAATACGGCGCATTAACTTTCGTTACTACGACGCATTTAATTTTAATTAGATAAGTTGATTTTTGATTAATTAATTCGATACGGCGCATTCATAAATTCTAAGCGGCGTATCTATTTTCTGGATAAAGTCTGATTAAATTTTAACGATTATTAGATACGGCGTATCCAACTCTTTGGATACGGCGCATCGTCTGCAGATATCGGCTATTTGTATTCTTATATCCGTTTCTATATTCATTAATTTCTCTTCTAGCGAACAAATCCTACTGATGATTTTACCTTGGATGACAGATTTTGCTATGGAAGACATGTCAGTTAACGGATATCTTGCTAAGGAATGCTTGTTTTCAGATTCATTCAATGTGCTCATGATCGATGCAGATTTATTCTCTTGGGAGACTCCTCTTGAAGCTGCTTTTAAAGAATTCATGCGTTTATGCAACATTGACAAAGAGGTGTTCTCTTATGATGTATTTGTGAGGTACACTGGAGAAGAATTGTCGCTCTTATGGCCTATCATTGAAGCCGAAGGATTGAACTGGACTACTATCGAAGAAGATGATGGGAAATTCTATCTTGCATACATGGATTCAAGCAACGAAAGCTGTGGTGGAGGCAATACCCAAAACTCTTACATGCCTTATTCCGAACAGTACTGGGGATTAAATGAGAACTATCTGGATAATGACATGAATTATGCTTTGGCGGAGTTACTATTTCATGGCAGATTGGTAAGATTGATAGACCTCTCCCTCAATGATTGGCTAGAACTCAAATATGGTAGTCCGGAATTTGCCCCTGCAGATGAAGTCAAGCGGATTATGACTTCATGGTTGACTCGGAGTTTTAAGGAGCAATTTAACGAGTTCATGGAGATAAAAAGGAATATGATTGGAAAATTTTGCTTTGACGTTAACCATGATCCTAACGATGTTGATTTTTCAGAATGGTTGGCTAGTAAGTTTAATAACCATAAGAGCATGGATCGTGCTACTAAGGATGCATTATGGGTATATTGGATGAGAGGAGAAGATGAAGAAGTAGAAAGCGATTATGGGTCGTCACTTCATGATTCAACAATCAATGAGGGCATTGAAGAACTTTTCAGAATTGACATTGATGTGTTCGATTATGAGACACCCTTGTGCAAGCAGTTCAAGGAATTTAACTACCTTCTTCGAGTCGACAATGATGTGCTTACTGGAGATCTACCAGGATTTAAGACTTATGACGATTTCAAAAACACCTGGTATTATGAATGGAATGACCAAGTACCATGGGTTTGGGATAAACCATAGGAATTTGCGCACATTAATCACACTTGTACACCCTTCGTTTTCAAGGACGGGAGTAGTGTTTGGCCGACCTGTGATTATAAAAGTGACGGAACCTGTAATGGGGGAAGTATAATTGGGATGAGACGGGTTGGAAACGATGTAACCTTTGAAGATTATGAGTGGTACGATAATGTTGAAGACTGCCCACAAAAGGCGGAGGCTTTACAAGAAAAGGGCAGAATTGAACGCTTGAAAGGACTTAAGGGAACATCGGGTACTACTTTCTGGGAATGGGTGCATAAACAATTTGATGATTTCACGAAGCTTAGTCGACGGTTACAATATGATTTGGAAAGAGAGTGGGAGGCGATTCAAGACGATAAGTCATTAATTGAAGAATTAGATGATTATTTGATTAAGGATCCTTATTTTAAGTTTGTTGATAAAGACGAGGAAGAGTTCACCAAAAGAAAGTGTCAACTACTTGGGATTCCTTACAATGAGCCACCCATGATTATTTCTGAAAAATTTAAAATCATCAAATACTCTTTGGGTCCTGATGAAGAATATACTGCGGTGAAGACAAAGAGTTATACTAGATTAAGTCGAACGGAAGAAAACATCGCAGAGATATACGGGAAAATCTTTCAGATGAAGGAAGAAGGATGGACCGTGACAAGGACTGAATAAAGGGCTGAACGTGAGTCTAACTTGAAGACTCTGGAATAAAGACAAGTGCTGACCGGGAGACAACCCGGAGAATTTCTATTATTCTGTTTTCTGTGTCGAGTCAGTCAGGCCCGCATGAAGATACGGCGCATCTCCATCCTGAGATGCGACGCATCTCCTGTAATGGTCATATCTTATTTTATTTTTCTGCATTTTTATTTCCGACTTTAAAACTTTTTATCAGTTTATTTTTAATGCGGCGCATCCCTGGTTAAGGATGCGGCGCATCTATTATTCTGATCCGTATTTATTCCAGGCTCGATACGGCGTATCTTCTTCCATAAGATACGGCGCATCGACTGACCTGATGATTTTCAGTTTTAATTTTTAAGTTTTATTTTTCCTAACTACTAATGTATTATGCAAGTTTGAACCTTTCTTATCTTAGATGTGTTTTAAAGTGTTGGTGGTATTATAGTTTCCTGGATTTCCTGTGGATACATCAAGTATGAAGCTTTAACGTTCTAATCCACAAGAAAGATGATTTTTGCTCTTATACAAATGGAGGATCATACCGAGCAAATCTCAGGGGAGTTTTTCTGTTCTAATTCTTTTAATTTCCAGTTTTTAACCTTTTATACAAACAACGAGGACGTTGTTTAACTTAAGTGGGGGGATTGGAGAATTAGAACACTTAACACTTACTTGTCCTAAACTTTTTCAAAATATGCTTAAAATGTGCTTAATATATCAAACTTAAAATTTTTTTTTTTAGCATGTTTTTGTTTAAGATCTAAGTTGCATAGCTGCACACATGACGTTATTTTCAAAAATTGTGATTTTTCAAAATTCACAAATCTATGAGTGTGCCGGTGACTTGTAAACTTTAGAACTTGGCTTGTATACTATTCGAGACCACCATAATAAGTATTATTTATATAATTGGAATGACTTGTCTAAATTGGTAAAATTCTAGGATTACACCCAAAAAGCCTATATATGTTATGTGTTATTAACTAACTACACTGGTTAGTTAACCCCCGTATAAACCCTTTGTTACTCTCATTTTTAGAGTAAGATACCCTTAGAAAAATACTCAGAGCCATTCCTTTCGTTTCTTACACCTATGTTTAAAATGTTTCGTTACACCCTTACACCTTAGCCTACCCTGTAGATTAGAATCCGTGGTTGGTTAATTGCTATAGGCAAAGTGTGTTTCCTTACATTACCTGTGTTCGCGTGCGTAATTCATTATCTTTGGTTAGGTCGGGAAATTGCACAATGCAATTGGAGTGAAAGTAAATATTGTATATCTTTGAGTTTATTTTTCGTGTGTTCACTACTTTCACTATTACCGTTATTTCTGAAGTATGAAAAGTATGGAAAAATTATCCAGAATTATCATTATAGTGATGTGGTGAAATTTTACACATCTATGTTTATGTTTGGAAAAAAAAAAAAAAAAAAAAAAAAAAAAAAAAATCAAAAAAATAAGAAAAGAAAAAGAAAGAAAGAAAAGTTGGAAGTTTGTTTTAACCAACTTATGTAAAGTTATGTAAGTGGTCGATATCACCATTATTTGTTGTACTATATCTATGGATTGAATGGGAATTGGCAGTTATGGGAACGCCAATTAAGGTTTATTCTTTGATTAAGATCTTGTTAAGTATAATTCGTGTCTACCTAAAGCGTGTGTTTCAAGTGTTAAAGCGTGAGTTATTCGATGATATGAGTCTTATTCATGGGATGGTTGGGATAGTGATTAACCACACTTAGGATTTTAATTTATTTGTTTTGTTCATTTTTCATTTTACACCGATTTATATCCCAAATGTTATCCATGCCCTATATTGTTCTTTATCCAACCAAACCTTTGATTTATTGAGATTAGGGATTTGAGCAATCTTAAGTATCGTAGTCGTGGATTCGGCTATGTATTTATGATTTTGTCGCCCTTTTTGATATATTATTATTGGTGAAGTTTGGACCTATCTTTAGCCTATTCGAGTTAAGGATTTGAGCAATTGCAAGTATCGTGTTCGTGGATTCGATCATGTATTTGTGATTTTGTCGCCTTTTCTGGAATTTGAGATCGATAGTAAATAAGAATAATTAACCCTTAAGCCTAAAAACCCTTTTTAACCGCTTTAGACTTGTTATTCCTTAGCTTTAGTGGAGGAGATGTGTATACTTGCCAAGCTTATGATAGAATATTCGTCACGACTGGACAGTTAAACGATTAGATTTGCTTTTATCGACTTATTTTATTTTACTTCTAATTCGTTAAGTGTTTAGTTGTGTGATTATGAAATAAACGAATACATGCTTAAATATAAAAATAAATCCTAACATCTTTTAGGATACATTTTCATAAGAGAAATTCTAAGGTTTACTTGAGGACAAGTAAAGTTCAAGTGGGGGGATATTTGATGAACTCAAATAAGTACATTTTATTACTATCATTTATCCTATTAATTTGACTTGTTTTACTATATTATGTATGAGGATTGATACTTAATCGTTTACTTTTGTAATTCTCAGGTAAAAACAAGCATTTGGTGAAACTTAGCGATTTTGGACTGATTATGGAGCAAAACATGCATAAAGTTAAGAGTCTACTGAAATGAAGAAGATCAAGACTAATCTGCTCCAGATGCGCCGCATCTCACTCAAGACATGCGCCGCATCTCTATCAAGATATCACCAGATACGATCCAAGATACAAGAGGACATGCGCCGCATCTAATCATGGAGTTACGCCGCATCTTCTGGCGGTGTACGAATATTCCTGAATATTATAATCTTGGACCCCACGCGAAGTTAAGTCAATGCGCCGCATCTACTTACTAGATGCGCCGCATCTTCCCTCAGACAGAAACTATAAATACCCCAAGACCAGACGAAGTTCAAAAAAAAAGGGAGACTATCATATAATACCGAAGACCGAACAGGAGAAACCAAGGACGAATTCAGTTAAGGAGGCAGCACAAGACACACCCAAATCAAAGATACAAGAGCTGTAAGAAGGTGCTGCATGTGTTTAATTCATTAAGTAGTTTTGTTTTATTGTATTAGCAAACTTTAATTCATCAGGATTGGTGGCTTGTGTAATGTGACAACGAAAGATTGCACTCCCTTTAATACTTGCTTTCCCATCAATTAAAGTTTATATGTTGATGTCTTTGGTTACTACTTATTAGTGCATTGATAACCTCTGTGTTTATTAGTGGCTTGCGGGCATTTGACTGCGGGAAATAATGTGGCTCCCACGGTTATTACTAAATTGATCACTTAGGAATAACTTTTAGACATAAGTAATCATTAAGGGTTTACTCGCCGATAAGAATAGGACCAACGAGAAAGGGTTAACTACATACACTTCATATAAAGCTATCAATAAAACAAGTGACAATCTACTTAATCATAAGGACAGCCCTCTTATTGTCTCGAGTATTTATCTGTGTACGTGTGTGCTACTTGCTGATTCGTGCCTATTGGTTTATTTTATCATTTAATTGCAAACAAATCGTGCCAGTCTCTCAGGCTGAAACCCCCTTGCGTTAGGATATTAAAATACTGATTAGAATAATGAGATAATACGTTCCACTCTTAGTGATCGACACTCTACTTATCATTATATTCATACTGACCGGGTACACTGCTCGTTAAGTGTGTGTGTTATTGATAAGTCGGCTAAATATAAATTTAAAACTTGAGTAGGCATTAAAACTGCTAAACCGCAACGACACATCACGCGCATCAGAAACTTTGCTCTCTTTGCGAAATCAGACCCGACGAGTTACAAAATTGCCGCTAAACAACAGGAATGGGTTATGGCCATGCGGAAAGAAATTGGTGCTCTACATCAAAACAAAACATGGACACTTGTTCCTAGACCCGCAAACACCAATATTGTTGGCTCAAAATGGATCTTTCGTACTAAGTATCTATCATATGGCACGATTGAAAGACACAAGGCTCGACTCGTTGCTCAAGGGTTCACTCAAGTTCCAGGTCTTGATTACTCTCAAACGTTCAGTCCGGTGGTTAAGGCTGCTACTATCCGCATTGTTTTATCGTTGGCTGTTATTAATGGATGGAAACTCCACCAACTCGATGTCAATAACGCATTTTTACACGGTGCTCTTCAAGAACAAGTATACATGGAACAACCGCCTGGGTTCATTGATCCACAGTTCCCAAACCACGTTTGTCGACTCAACAAAGCTTTATATGGCCTAAAACAGGCGCCTCGGGCTTGGTTTCAACGTCTCAGTACATTCCTCACTCAAAATGGATTTTCTTGCAGTCGTGCTGACCCATCTCTATTTATTTTCAAACAGGATTCATGCATCATCTATTTACTGGCATATGTGGACGATTTAATTATCACTGGCAATCGGGGGAATGTTATATCGTCCTTCATCAATAGACTCAATTCTGAATTTGCTACCAAAGACTTGGGCGAGTTAAGCTATTTTCTTGGTCTAGAAGTAACTCACTCACAAGGTCAGCTATTCCTCAGTCAATCGAAATATGCTAGAGACATCTTAGAACGGGCTAATCTGTTACACGCTAAACCGATGGCCACTCCTCTTGCGGCCAACATTGTTTTTTCTTCCACAGGAGAGACATTCAAAGATCCTACCTTATACAGGTCATTGGTTGGGTCCCTTCAATACCTAACTATCACTCGTCCCGATATCTCCTATGCCGTAAATCAAGTAAGCCAATTTCTGCAGAATCCCACCACTGGTCACTATCAGCATGTCAAACGAATACTTAGGTATGTTAAAGGTACAGTTGATTTTGGGATCACCTTTCGCCGCGCAACTTCGTCCAACATTCTTGGTTATTCAGATGCTGATTGGGCCCGTTGTATTGAAACACGTCGATCAACTTATGGATACTCTATATTTTTTGGAGGCAACCTTGTTTCATGGAGTGCCAAGAAACAGCCGAGTGTAGCACGCTCCAGTTGTGAATATGAGTATCGAGCTATGGCCAATACCGCTGTTGAAATTGTTTGGGTCACTCACCTACTCAGGGAACTGCATGCGCTTCCACCTGATCGTCCCACCTTACTTTGTGACAATTAAAGTGCCATATTTTTAAGTCAAAATCCCATTGCTCATAAACGTGCTAAACATATAGACATCGATTACCACTTCATTCGGGAACTTGTCTCCTCCGGGAAGTTACACACAAAGTTTGTTTCTACCAAGCTCCAGGTGGCTGATATTTTTACTAAAAGTCTCCCACGACCTCAGTTCGAACTCTTCCGAGACATGCTTGGCCTTGGGTCACCACCGTCTCGCTTGCGGGGGGATAATAAATCTAGAATTACTTAATGGGTTAGGATTGTATTTTATGTAAATCTCTTGTACTCAAGTGTAACTTATTATATTATTTATATCATCTGTATCCTCACATTGAGGATCATCCATTCATTAAATCCTTTCCTAAACTCTCTCATCTAACAATATCGATGCCGATGCCAATCACCAACAATACCAACGTCAATACCAATTTCCGATCCAAAACAAATACCAATTCCAATACGAACCCAATATCATTACATTACCGTTACGAACACCAATGCAAAACCAAACAAAATCAACCAACAATACCCGATGCAAATACCAATACTATTACTGATGCAAACAATCAAAACCATACACTATACTTTTACCTTGCGTAAACAGTAGCATAGAATCAAAAGAGGATTTCATATACGATTATACTTACGAACTAAACAAAACCACACTATCTTATTGAAACCAAAAACCCACCGACCCACTACCTTTCCTCCCATCAATGTTCACCTCCTCATCCTTTAATTAAAAAGATCCATCCAAGTAAATAATCAATATGACAGAGCACACGGAAATCATACCATATGCATGAATGGAAATATATTACTGGATCATATTTTCTTTTGAGAATACTTACAAACAAAGACGGCATACTTTCGGATCCAAGCACACAAATAATTTCGAACAACTTTTTCTTTTTCTTTTCTTTTTTTTTTTTTTTTCTTCTTCTTCTTCATCTTTAACCTAGCTTTTGATACCATGTAGAAATCAAAGGAATACGGAAAGTACTGTATTATTTATTTTTTTTGTGAAAGGAGAATGTATACATATATATACTCACAAAATTTACACTGAAGCTCAAAAATGCCATGGGACATCCCCCATGCATTCCTCAAGTATAAAAAGCCTTACTAGGAAAAAAGGCATTCAACAACTATATTCTAAACATGCATACTATCAGAATATTAACAAACTATAACTATCTCAAACAATCTATTTTATACTAATTCTCTACAGATTCAACTCCCATTTAGCTTCAACCTCCTTAACAGCACTTGAATCTTTAACAGTAAAGCTCAAAAGTTTCATTCCAACTGTTTCTTTAATATAGTTGAAAATTGTCTTTTCATCACTCTTTTTTCCTGTGAACATTCTTCTATTTCTTTCTAACCATATAGCATAGACAGTAGCTCCAACCATCAATCTCCTCAACACACTCCATATATTCTTTGTTGCAGGTAGTTTAGTAAGAGCTGTAACAATTTGATCCCAACTGTTTGGTAGTTTCTTGTTGAGCAGATTCTGCACCTCATACCAAACTGATTGTGAATAATCACAAGTGAAAAATAGATGATTGTGTGAATCTGGGCATTTATTGCAAAAAGCACATTTTAAGTCCTCATTAGGTTTCCACATCAGAATTCTATCCTGAGTCAATAGTCTCCTATGCATTGCCAACCATAGAACAAATGCATGTCTTGGGATGCATTGCTGAAACCAAACAATAGAGCACCAATCCACCTTTTGATCATTACTAATCATATCCTTCCATACTTTCCTAATTTCAAATTTATGCTCATTTCCACTGTTATCAATCCACCACATTTTGTCTTGACTATTTTCAGTTAAAGTTGGGATTGTAATTTGACTCAATCTGGGATATCTGTGTAGCCAGCTTTCAGGCCAAATCCAATTTTCCCCTTGAATAATATCTACCACCTTGTTTGAACTGCTAAGCCTGGCCTCATATAAGTCTCTGTTAGACACAATTTCATATAGAGGACCCTCCAAGCACCACCTATCTTGCCAAGCATCAATAGTTTTGCCATCTCCCACCTTCCACAGCATGTGCCCTCTAACCTTATTCCTTAGGCTCAGAATATTTTTCCAAGCCATACTACACTGATTATCACATTGAACATCCCATATACTTCTACCCTTTAACCTTTCTACATTCACCCATTTAACCCACAAACTGTCTTTCTTAGCAGCAATGTTCCATAAGTGTTTGATCATTAACACCTCATTCCAAATATACAAGTTCTTAATGCCTAAACCCCCTTGATCCTTAGGTTTACAGATTAAGTCCCATGATATTTTTGCTTTACCTTTTGTTAGTTCTCCTTGGCACCATAGGAATCCCTTTAAGAGTTTGTTGATTTCATGAATGACAGTTTTAGGGAGAAGAAATACTGATGCCCAGAATATTTGCATTGAGCTAAGAATAGAGGCAATTAACTGTAATCTACCAGCATAGGATAGGACCTTGTTCTTCCAATCCTGAACTTTAGCTTTCACTTTATCTATCAATGGCTTACAATCCTTAATGCTAAGCTGTTTTGTTAAAAGTGGAACACCCAAGTATCTTGTGGGGAGATGACTGACAGAGAATGGTATGATATTGAGAATATTAGTTTGTTCAGCTATGGACAACCCCCCAAAGAAAACAGAGCTCTTTTGCATGTTTGGAAGTAACCCAGAATACCCACTAAACTCATCTAAAGACTTTTTGATAACCTTAACAGAATCACAATCACCATGGCAGAAGACTAAAAGATCATCAGCAAAGCATAAATGAGTTATTTTCAGGTTTTTGCAACCATGGTGGTATTTAAATTTTCCATCCTCCTCAATGTTTTTCTTTAACAGTAAACTCAAAACCTCCATTACTAAAGTGAACAGATAAGGAGATATGGGATCTCCTTGTAAAGTGAACAGATAAGCCCTCTACCACTTCTAAAGTATCCCACTCTTTCACCATTTACATTAATAGAGAACTTAGCAGTAGTTACACATGTCATGATCCATTTTATCATCTCCTTATGAAAACCAAAATGCTCCAAAGCAGCCCTAAGAAACTCCCAATTTATTGTATCATAAGCTTTCTGTAAGTCAATCTTAAAAGCCACTTTCTTAATTTTTTGTTTTCTATTATAACCTCTAAACAGCTCTTGAGAAAGGAGAATGTTATCAGTTATTTGTCTTCCACTAATAAATGCACTTTGATTCTCACTAACTAGTTTCCCAAGCTTCCCTTTTATCCTATTAGTCATTATCTTACTAATGCATTTGTATAATACATTACAACATGCAATAGGTCTAAAATCTGAGACTTTATTAGGAGTGGGAATTTTAGGAACTAAAGAGATGATAGTAGCATTTACCTCTCCAAGAAGCTTCCCAGTAATAAAAAACTCTTTAATTGCCTTACATACATCTTTCCCAACAATGCTCCAAGCAGACTTAAAAAACCTTGAAGTATATCCATCTGGACCAGGTGCCTTAGAATCATCAATATCAAACATTGCATTTTTTATCTCAGCATCACTTATCTGTCTCACCATATCCAATGCTTCTTCAGGAGTCAACTTGTTCACAAACAGATTTCTATTACTTGGCAAAGGATTCACAGTCTCATGTCTTCCTAAAAAACTTTCAAAATGCTTTATGAATTGCCCTGCAACTTCCTCATTTTCAAATCTCATACCATTTTCATCACATACAGAGACAACTCTACTTCTATGCACTCTATCCTTTATGACTTTATGAAAAAAAGCTTATTTCTGTCACCTTCTTTGAGCCATTCTATCTTAGCTTTTGGAATAACAAACTTTCTTCTTCTTTAATTGCTTCGGTGTACTCTTTCAAAATCATGCAACTTTGTTCTTTGATTTTTGCATCATGAGGGTTCTGAACCATATCTTCCTGAATTTTCTTCAACTTTCCTCTAAGCTCAACAGCCCTATCAAACACATTACCTTTATTCCAACTCAAATGCTTAAGTTTTCCTTTGAGAAGTTTCATTTTTTAACCACTTTAAACATTGTGTACCCTTCAACATTCTTCTCCCACTCACTTTTCACTATAGGAATAAACTCCTTTCTTTCTGTGATAAAGTTTGAAAACCTAAAAGGTCTTTTTTTCTTGGTATCAACATTAGGAATTCTAATTACAGCAGGTGAGTGATCAGAAATCATGTAAGGTAAGAAAACTCCACTGGCTTGTTGAAACTTATCCAAAAACACCTCATTAATCATGATTCTATCAAGCTTCTTTATGGTTCTGCATTCAGGGTTTTTGAGACTCTTTGTCCATGTAAACTGAAATCCT
Organism: Artemisia tridentata subsp. tridentata; assembly: GCA_021014915.2. Lineage (NCBI taxonomy): Eukaryota > Viridiplantae > Streptophyta > Magnoliopsida > Asterales > Asteraceae > Artemisia > Artemisia tridentata. The sequence continues at coordinate 81,381,084 of CP139506.1, forward strand.
GAACTGTGTATGTCCTCAACCTCAATTTTTGTAACACATTCTTGGAACTCAATACTGTCATTTGATGCAAAAGCACTCCCATTTGAATGTTCACTAGCCTTCAAAGTCACATTAAAATCACCTAAAATTACCCATGGTTTACCAGTAGTGATTATTTTCTGATCTTCCAAGTCTTTCCATAATCTCCTCCTTTCAATACTAGAATTACTAGCATAAATGATGGTACAGAAAAAACTAATTTTCTGATCAATTGTTTCAATAAGAAGGAACATGAATTGTCTGGAACTAGCAATTACCCACACATGCATTTGAATTTTATTCCAACCCATCATGATTCTGCAACCCTTATTGTTGTTCTCACCATTATGACAGTATTCCCAATTGCCAAAGACTAAATCTCCAACTTTCTTAATCTTGTTGTACTTAATGTGTGTTTCCAGGATAGCACACATATGGAGATTTTCTTCAGCAATAAGTTTTTTGACCTCTTTCTGTTTATCAGAGGTACTTAATCCTCTGATGTTCCAAGTAGCAAAACTTAAATCCATTTCCTCTCTTTTCTGTTTTTCTCACTTTCTCTCAATTCTTTTTGCTCACTTATACACTCTATCTATGCACTCTATCTATTCACAACAAACTCTCTTTCTATTTTTGGCTCCCAATCTCTCAATTCTTTTATCTCACTATGCACTCTATCTGTTTTTATACCCACAGAATACTCTCTTTCTATTTTTGGCTCCCAATCTCTCAATTCTTTTGTCTCACAATTCACTCTATCTATTTTTTCAGTCCCACAAATTCTCTTTCTGTTTTTTGGCTCCCAATCTCTCAATTCTTTTTGTCTCACAATTCACTCTATCTGTTTTTTCAGTCCCACAAATTCTCTTTCTGTTTTTTGCTCCCATTCTCTCAATTCTTTTTCTCACCCACACAACACTCTGTCTATTTTTGATACACATTCTCTCTATCTATTTTATTCTAACCAAAAAAAGCCACACAAAATACTAAAACTGATGCTATTAATACTAGGAAATTAGTAAAAACAAAGATAGAAAGTATAGTCTTCTTATATAAGAAGATTGTTTGTTACCCCTTCCACCTCATTCCCTACAATTTCATTCATATTCTTCTGATTATCCAAAATATCCTCTTCTTTTTCCAATTCATTGGCTGCAACCACTAATTCCATTCTGTCTTTGTAGTATCTTAACATTTCATTGCTCCATGTCTCTAAGACATTATCCAGTGGGATTTCATTCCTGTTTATATACTCATCAACAGTCTTCCTATCAACACTAGAAGGGACTAGATCAGCCTCTTCTACTAGAGAATTCAGCAAAGTGAATCTGTTAGACATGCTTGAAATATCTGTCACTTTCTTTTTCCCATTAGATACCACTGATTCATTCTTATTTCCCTCCTTTTCAACCTTATTATCCTCATTCACATTCTCTCTTCCAATAACTGGTTCCTTACTTGTTCCAACCTCTTTCTTTTTGTATTCCATTTTACCATTATTTTGCTTTTTCTCCCTCATATGGTCTGGGTTAGCTGCACTAGGGGTCTTCCTAATTATTTCTTTACCTTTTCTTCCTCTCCCATTTTGCACAGGAATAAAGGTTTCCTTATTCTTATCCAGCTCTTTTCCTTTTGTATTCTCCTTACTCTCCTTGGGTATCACTCTACAATTGGTCTCTTCATGTCCAAATACACAGCAATGAGTGCACCTAGTAGGTTTCCATGCATATTCAACTTCCACACACTTGGTCATACCAGTTATACCATCATTTTTCCTATAGACCACATCAATCCTATCTTTTATTCAGATTCAATGAATATAGAGATTACAATACATTAAATAAAAAACTAATTAACCTAAACCTATCAACTAACGGGTCAAACCCACTGGCTTGAGTGCCTTTATTATCTAACAAAAGATCCCACAATGCATGCTATCTCACTACCGTTGGTTTACTAACCAGCTAAGTCACTTGGAAATTATTTGTGCCTTTAAACTTGTATTAGTGACTTATTTTAGTCACGTTGAATTTATCTGTCAGTAATATATGTCGCTTAGAAATTCTGTGTCATTAAATTTCATGATATGTAATTTATGTCGATAGAAGATCCCATAAAAAGTGTTTTGCGCCAGTAAATGCAGTTTAGCGACTAAATAAGGCAGTTCAAAATTTTCTATCAGTAAAATAAGTCACGTGGAATATCACGATAGATAATTTATGTCGCTAAACCTAAATTAATGGCCGAATATGTGAAATAATGTTATTGAATTCTTTTGGTGCATGAATATGTGCAGACTGATAGAGATTCGTTGGAGCGATTATTCAATCCGCAGCAACAAGAAGGAGGAGTATTCAAGAAAGTTACTAAGGAACAGATCAAATAATTGACTGGAAAAGATGAAGGTCGAGCATGGCCTTTTAGAGAGAAAAAGGGCAATGGCCCGTACAACATCTACAAGAACAAGCCAACCGTCGCTAATGAAAACGGAGTGCTCTATGAAGTCAATTCTGATGATTTCAACGAACTTAAAGATATGAATGTTGCATTTTCTCTATACAACATCACACAAGTACGTTTTTTCTCCCATTACTCTTACGGACCAAATGTGATGACAAACTACACAATTAGTAATTTACTCTAAAACTTAAGAAATATGTTCGGTTTTCAACTTGCAGGGATCAATGGCTGGACCATTTTACCACGCGAAAGCAACAGTGGCTCTAGTGGTGACAAAAGGTGAAGGTATGTTCGAGATGGCGTGTCCTCACTTATCTGAGCAGCAATCTTCCAGGACCAGCAGCGGGTTCTATAACATTATGGTCCAACAAATCCTAGTTACCAAAAGGTGAGTTCAAACCTACGACGCGGCACTGTGGTTGTAGTCCCTGCAGGTCACCCCATTGTAATAGAAGCCACGAACCAGGATCTTGAGATCGTCAGTTTTGGGTTAAAGACCGACAAGAATGAGTGGTTCCCATTAGCCGGAAGGGACAATGTGATGAGTCAATGGGAAGACCAGGCGATTGAGTTGGCTTTTGGTGTCCCGGTTAAAGAGGTTCAACAAGTGGTACAGAAACAGAACCAAAGGTTGTTCTTTAAGGGTCTGGTGAGACGTGGACGTACTTTTGTTTAACTAGATCACCTGTTAAGGTGGTTGTCGGAATGTTAATATATGCTAATTAACATGTTTATATAAATAAAACAGCTGTTTGTTTGCTTTTCATAATCTGTGTTTATACTTCTTATCTGGTATTATATATGTTAATCAGTAGAAATGTGACCTAGTCTAATTCGTCTTTGAAAAATACACATCTCTATTCCCTAACTAGCATATTCCACGATAACCACCAAAGTAAACAGTCACAAACAACTTGCTGAAGTTGGTTAATTTGCGAGTAAACATATGCACGAGTTTTCTGTCTTGGACAAGAAACTAGCAAGCAACCAGCAAAGCAGTTGGGAGTTATTTCATTTCAAACTGCTTTTTAATTTATGTAGCAACACACTTGTTTATAATCAGTTACTGTATTTACAATAAGAAAACTGTATAAATATGCAAAGAGGCACTTGCATAAAGGAATCTCATACATCATCTAAAAATGTTTGTGTTGGCAAAAAAGTTCAGATTATAATTAGTGAGATTCAAAAGTTCTTTACAACCAAGAATAGATCATCAAATCAAGATTATAAACGATGTGTACAAAGAAACAAACCGAAGACTACGCCGAAAAAGTCGGATTGTCCTTTTTCTCCAAATGTTGCAAGATGACCAGTGATGCATGGTCAGTTGTCGAAGTAGCAAATGCAGTACATTCAAGAAACTTAGATCATCAACTCAAGATGTAAATGGTATGTACAAAGAACAAAGTAAACACTACCTTGAAAAAGTACGTCAAAAGTTTTTTCTCCAAACGTTGCAGGACAACCAAGTATGCATGGCAATTGTCGAAGTAGCAAACACAGGCAACAGATCGGCAACATATCAAAAATATGTTCAGATCAAAATGGGTAATTGTTGATAGTTCGGGTTGGGTTGCCCGTGACACTTTATTGCCGAATATTGTCCAAAACTTAAATAAAAATTTGCCTGTCAAGTATAATTAGAAAAATTATATTGTTTCAGCATTAATCTAACTTTTTGCAAAAAGTTATTTATGAGTTTTATACATCAAGAATTAATCGCATATTTGACCCTTTAGAGATTGAACAAAATCTGAATTGACCCATCCATTATATTAGTTGAAAGTGCCTCCTCTTATCACTCGTCAGTAGAAATTAAGATCTTTGTATCTACGCGAAAACGGTAACAGTTCTTCCACCTGGATCCTAGAAGAATAACTAATATTTTTCTTGCGTCTGTTACGGTTTATAGACTCAACTTCTGCTATAAATATGCTGTACACGGGTCTATGATCTGAAAATCTAGATTCCCCTCGAACATAAGATATTTGATGGAGCCCATTACCATACCACAATATACGATCACACCTTCAGAAAGAAACAAAACAGTCGCATCAAAATCTGAAAGCACAAACATGAATCCTAAAAACGGTCATATAATAACTAGAGGTCGAAGTTGCTACTTCTGGTATTAAATTTACCATGCAGGAGTTCTTCGTTTTTCTCTAGGATGCATATCATATCCTGCATATCGATCAGAATTATTTGAATATTTATAAGTTGGAGGAAAATATATTATCCCTTCATTCCATCCACTGAATACACGTCCCCTTCTACGTTCTATCCGAAGCTGTAACCATTAAACATAATAAAAACATTGAATGTGATGGGTGCTTAAAGAATGTAAAAGTTTGAAACATTATCCACATATATAAGATTTTGAGACTTGCCTGGTCATTTTTCAATAAAGCCCTCCAGTTTCGCAACTCAACCAAGGCCTTGACAGAGCGATATGAAAGGGCAATTCGGTAATTTAAGTCACCAAGCCATATAACTCGGCTGGCATCATGCAAAAGGAAGATTGTGATGTTAAGAATTGATGAAAACATTCTGTGATAATATTCAAAGGGGGCAATATTAAACCATTACTTAATTATAAACAGGCAGATTGTGCTTTATCTGAAACGGGCAAATAGGTATATATAATAAGCAAATGTATCTAAAGGAAACGGGGCAAATGGGTAGAACGCGCCGAAGGTCTCCTGAAGTATTATGTTTTTAACGTATCGAACGTTTTATTGCCTTTCCCTTAAAAAATTCGATTACCTCCTGGCATGAAATAAATTTGAAAACATATTTGACATACTAACCGTGTATATTTGTATTTTTTTTGTGAACTTTTAGACAAAAAACGTGACGGTTCAACCTGAACCATTTTGACCTGTTACATGACCACCCCACTTTGCCACCTTTGATTAATGGTAAGAGCTTATGTGTCTTACTCATGTTCTAGAATCGTTTGAGGAGAGTTCTCATCTTCCGTTCCTTGAACACGTGGAAACCGAGTTTTTTTCATGATTTCCATCACATCAGAATTTCTTCTGAGTTCGTCGCCTTCCTTTTGTCCAGATGTCAAGTGACTACATATGAAGCAAAAGCTTGTTTTGTGCAACGACATGCTAATTGATATTGATCCCTGAAAAGACAATTACTTTAGGGAAATTCGGTAATTATTATAGTTTATATCACTAAAGAAAAAAGAAGAAATAACTATACCTTGTTTCCAAGATAACCCATCAATCCTCTACCGACACACGACACTTTCATATTATGAACATTGTCTCTAAGATCACTCTTCACCCATACCGTAAGATAAATCCCAACCATTTGCTTACTTGCAACCAAACAATACTTAGAATTAGTACTTTCCAGATGTTTATCTCTTTCTTCCATAGAAAAAGAACCACAATATGGTATTTGTGTATCTTTTGTGCTATTAAACGAATCATGGGGCCCACTATCTTCATCCGAAGACCAGACACTTTGGTCATAATCACTTGGTCGGTTCCCAAACATGGCTTGATCACATACACTATATCTAGGCTCGATTTTTGGATGTTGCATTGTCAATTCACTCTTAGTCATCCTCATGCTTTGACCTAGTGACTGGAAAGATGATGCTTTTTGGTTTAATGATGCATTAAAATCTGAATTTAATTCGACAAGTGGATTGGGAATGGTTGATGGGGCATGGAATTCGTTACTTGTAATTGGAAGAGTGTTTAGTGTTTTTCGAATGAGCGCTAGCCATTTTTTTGCGGGCCCATTGTCTTCTGTTCCGAGTACATTTCCAGCATTTAAAGGGACAATTTCTTGAAACCTGAAGGTGTCAAATTCTTTATAATCACAACCAAAATAAATATTCTGAATCGATCTGTTGGATAATCAGAGCTAACGGGTCAAAAAAGAATTTTTATTGTGACACATGTTGATAATTCGACCAAATAAACTTTCTATACAAACTTATTAAGTTAATTATGATTACAAAACACTTGTTATGAGAAAATTCAAAGAGTAGCAGTCTACTTAGCAAAATGGTTCAATTTGACCCGTTTGAGATAAACAAAACTGAAATCAACACAATGTCACAATTGTAACTAAATGTGTAAAAAATGCCGCAACTAAATGCTTTGGACTAAAACTCACCCAAGAACGTATATATCGGCCGGAGGTGAAGTGTGCAACCAATCTTCAAGATTTAAACTATTTGTAGGAGATTTTCCACCCGCGTTCCAAGTAGCTACAAAGATCCTATTTCAATTTTGAAAGCAATAATAAATAAATTGAACCATAAACTATAAATAGGATTGAAATAAATAGATAAGATAGATCAAACCTATAGTTTTCAACGTCCCTCACTTGTGCAATATCATGATCGATCTTACTTGTTTGAAGACAATCTGCAGTCCTCTTGCTTGATCTTTCTGTTTAATTGAAAGAAGAGGTTGAGCATAAAAAGGTAAGGCAATGTGAGACAATGATACATAAAAGTAAAAACGCGTAAACATGGCAGGTGTGTAACTTTAGGTCCAAGGATAGAGGTGGCAAAATGGGTACAATCGGGTAAATGGTCAAAGGCTCAAAGCATGTGATTCTTAAGAGTGGTCGAAACGAGCTGACTTAAACACAATCTTTTCACCAGCTTTTTTTTACATCATATATAAATTACTAATAATGAAGATGTCAACCTTTTCTGACAATGGGATTTAGTTGATTATCTACATCTGAATACTCTTTTATCGACTTTCAACCCATTTGACTCTTGCTGGTTTTTATCCAAGTCATTTGACTTGTAAAAGATAAAACGATAACCCTTATATTGTCACCTCTCCAAGATGTTATCGGCCCTAGACTGACCAACATAACGTTTTAACACATGTTGGTGGGCCACATATTTGGCCCACATTCCATAATTTGGGCCTTGTATTTCAACTTTTCGTAGACTTCTTAACATAGGGATTTCCTTTAATGTTGCTATTTTATTCTCTTAACTTTTTAACACATGTTGCTATTTTATTCAAAATTCTGAAATTTAAAATTTTGATCATAGCTTCCAAAAATAGTAACATCTACTTTAAAGCTATGTTTTGTTTGCTAGAAAATAATCATGTAAAGTTAATGGGCTTAAACTGATAAGTGGTCCAAAAGCAATAAAAACTCAAACAATCTGAACTGCACCTGTTGGTCTGCTTTTGTTGATGGTGCACACATCTTTTTCAGAAAAATTGTGCTTCCATCCTTCATAACTACCTAAAAAGGAAACCCATTACATGAGCCCTTTAGTCAAACAAATAAAATAAATAAAAGTTTAGCTAAAAGAAAGAGAGGTAATGGGAAGAAAAAGAAAAAAAAAGGTTACCTGAATGTATTTCAGTTTTCAAAATGTCTAAAAATGGTCATTTTGTCATAAATTCATTAACTTTTATGCAAATCTTTTAAAAGTGGGTCACTCATTTTAAGGTCAAATAAGTGATACTAGTAAGAAAAAAGTAGGTTAGTCTTTATTAGGGTGGAGGGTGTGGTTGGCTCCTTTCTCTTGCCATATCAGTGTCAACTCATCAATTTCTCTCACTTCAACTCTTTCCCTCAACATTCCCTCAACCATTGCAACACCTTCTCTATCTTCCATTTTTTTTTTTAATTTTTTATTATTTAAAAATACTCCTAAAATACAAATACACACTCACACAATATAAAAAATGATTTTCTCTCTCTTAAAAAATGTGCGGGACTCAAATGACGAAAGAAAAAGAAATTGTGTTTGCTGCAAAGTGTGGTGTGGGTCCTTTCTTGTTTCCAGCTGGGAAGAACGTTTCTCGAATTAATTCCCGCTAGTGCACCCTCTAGTCTTATACGAGCGTGAGTGCATTGACTAGTACAAGATAACATTTTCAGAACCTCACCAAAATACATATTTAGTTCAAAACTCTCAAGCATTTTATTTAAAAAAAAAAAAAAAAAAAACAAAAAAAAAAAAAAAAAAAAAAAAAAAAAAAAAAACTTTTATATCATATTTGAAACAATATTATAAAAGCTCTAAAAAAATCTTAGACAAATAATGTTTTTTCTAGTCAAATAGTTGACCTCTCCAAAAATCACAACTTTTTATAGTTTTACCACCTCTAAAAGCTAAAAGTATTACCACAATTCCATAAAGAGCAAGTTAATACACATAAGTCATAACCTTAAATCGCTTTATTAACTATAAAAGTTTATGAGTAAATTCAAGCAACTTTTCTAATCAAATTTGAGACATTTTTTTAGTCAAAATAAATAAATAAATAAAATATAAATAATAATAATAATAATAATAAAAATAATAATAATAATAATAAACTTAAACATAAAATGGTTTCAAGTGACGTGTACCAAAAAACTTTTATTTTGATAAGTTTGCCACCGCTAAAAGTATTTTTCACCATGATTTCATCACCCTCAAGAATGGTAATATATGATTTACATAAAGATATCAAATGACAGATATTGAGATGCATCTATGCTACTTTTACTTTAGATCATACAAATGATATATGGAAAGACATTAAAAATATATGTAAAAGCATAACAACACTACTAGTATATATAGTCCAAAAAACCAAAAATTATAAATAATGGAAGAAAAAAAAAAGTTACCTCCATAACTGAAATCATCTGCATGAAAATCATGAGCTTTATTCTTGACATTGAACCATTTCTTGAGTGTTTTATGCCATGAAACCTTCACCATCATCAACACAAAGTCAAATACTTAAAACTTCAAAAACCTTTAGTGAAAAAAAGAGTCAAAAACCTTGCTCTTCTTGCAGATTTCATCTCTCATTGCTCCAAAACCTCATATGTATGACAACCCACAAATTAGAAGAATAAATAAATAAACAATGGGTGATGAATAAAATGTTGGTATTAAAGTAAAAGATTCACAAATATTGAATGTTTTGCATCAAAAATCAAAGAAAAAGTTGATGAAAGGGATAAATAAAAGATGAAATTTGGAGTTTTTTTGTGTGAATCTTTTTAAGTTATAAATAGGAGAAAAGAGTTGCAGTTTTTTCGCATGTTGGTTTCGTGAAATGATATCAAAATAGAAAAACACAAATGGGGTTTCTTGAGTGTTGTAGCCTATATTTATATTTATGTTTGTTTGTTGGTTACACCTATTTTACTTATGTTTGCAGAAAATAGAGGGAATGTGATAGGTACAGACAATGAAGAATGTACAAATGTTTAAAAGAGAAAAGTTTAGTAGTCTTTGAGTATAATAAAAAAATTTCAAATGCTTACTCTTATTTTGGTGTTTACCAAGGGAAAAATCCCCATCATTCATCTAGTTTAATCTAATGGTGAGGATTAACCTAAAATTAAGGGTGCGTTTGGTTCATGCTTTTGGAGGGGGTATCACCAAAAGAAAAAATAAAAACTTTGTTTGGTTGTTATTGGGCCCACACTTTTGGGAATGAGGGAATGAAATTTTGATAAATTTCATTCCACCAAAATTTGGTGGGTTTTCTCATTCCATCCAATCAAAAAAAAAAAATTAATTTGATCAAATTTTTTCAACCACATATTATTTATTCTTTTTCTTATTTTATACTTTTTTTATTTCAAACAAATACATAAAACTTATTAAACATACATATAATTTAAATATTAATTAATTTTCTCTCTCCTTCTTTTCTTTCAAACCTTTCCTAAATCCCAATCCAATTCCAATCCCACTTACGAACCAAACGCACCCTAAATATGGAAACCTAAGTCCATTTTTTTTCCCTTTTCTTTGTCTTTTTATCTTTCTTATTATTATTATTATTCTTTTTTTTTTGTCCTTTTTTCTAATTCACCTTTTTTTTTAATTCAAGTTCTTTTTTTTTAAGTCACGTTTTTTTTTTCAAGTTCTTTATTTCGCTTTTTTACGTTTTCATCTGTTTTCATACGTTTTCGTCTGTTTTTCTATGTTTTCGTCTCTTTTCAAACGTTTCCGTCCCTTTTTATACGTTTTCAAACGTTTTCGTCCGCTTTCATACGTTTTTGTCCGTTTTCATCCGTTTTTTACTTTTTCGTCCATTTTTAGAAGTTTTCAGACGTTTTCGTCCTATTTTGTACGTTTTCATCCGTTTTCGTCCGTTTTCTTAAGTTTTCGCCCGTTTACGTCCGTTTTCATACGTTTGCATCTGTTTTCGTTCGTTTTCATACGTTTTCTTCCGTTTTCGTTCGTTTTAATACGTTTTCATCCGTTTTCTTTCGTTTTCGATCTTTGTTATACCTTTTCGTCCGTTTTCAGACGTGTTTTTACGCTTTCATACATTTTCGTCTGTTTTCTTACGTTTTCGTCCATTTTCTTACGTTTTTATCCGTTTTATTACGTTTTGCCCATTTTCATACGTTTTCATCCGATTTCTTACGTTTTCGTCCGTTTTCTTTCGTTTTCGTCCATTTTTCATATGTTTTTGTCCGTTTTCATACGTGTTTTTACGCTTTCATACGTTTTTGTCCGTTTTCATACGTATTCGTCCGTTTTCTTACATTTTCGTCCATTTTCTTACGTTTTCATCTGTTTTCTTACGCTTTTGAATGTTACAAGTGATATTCAGAATATCACTTGTGATTTTCTGAATATATTATGAATATCACTTGTGATTTTCTTATGTTTTCGTCCGTTTTCATACGTATTCTTTCGTTTTCTTACGTTTTTGTCCGTTTTATATGTTTTTGAATATCACAATTGATATTCAGAATACCACTTGTGATATTCTGAATATCACTTGTGATTTTCTGAATATCTATCACTTGTGATGTTCTGAATATCACTTGTGATATTCTGAATATCACTTGTGATTTTCATGTTACAAAACATTAGTTGAAAATCACTTGTGATATTCAGAAAATCACTTGTAATATTATGAATATCACAGAATATCACTTACGATATCCATAATATCATTTGTGGTACTCAGAATATCACAGAATTGTGGAAACCGTAGAGGGGGGTGAATACGTTTCGATTTAAAAACTTAAAACTTTTGTATCAAACACCCGATCAAGTGTGACATAATATGAAAAGTGTTAACTATGGTCATTTAACACTTAGAGATGAATGTAGTAAACTACAACACAAGCACAATCAAGTCATGACACATACTTAATCAACATAACATAAGAAACTAGTCACACAAGCATAAACTTCATGCAAATATAAGTATAAAGCGATAAAGAATGAAACGAAAGTAAAGAGATAAGTAAGAAGGCGCAAACCGGACACGGTGATTTATAGTGGTTCGGTCACGAAGCTCCTCTTCGCCCTACTCCACTCCTCGAGTACCCAACTCGAGAGTTACTTCACTAATCAACAAACTCCCTTCAGGCGGAGAAAACCGTACACGTCGCTTAACTTGTTTTCCGACACTAAGCTAGATGTCGAGTGCTAATCTTAGCTAGCACCAATCTACCACGATCTACCCGATCTACACCTTACACGTCGCTTATCCTATTTCCGACACTAAGCTAGATGTCGAGTGCTAATCTTAGCTAGCACCAATCTACCACGATCTACCTGATCTACCCTTGATCCACATGATCAATCACACAAGCCCAATGGCTTCAAGAGATCTCCAAGATCTCGACACGATCACAATGATCTACTCCCACTTGACTCGATCTACCCGATCTACCCTTGATCCACATGATCAATCACACAAGCCCAATGGCTTCAAGAGATCTTCACTATCTCTTAAGATCACAATGATCTTGACTCACTCTCTCACAAAAGAAAGATAATCTTGATGTATGCTATGATACAATCAAGAGTGTAACAAATGTTACAAGACCTAACAACTACAACTCTTGTATCTTCTTGGATACCTTGAGTTCTTCTCTTGCAAATGAAGAGGAATGATAACACTTTGTATCTACTTGGATACTTTGTGTTCTTCTCTTGCTAATCAAGAGGGATGACAACACTTTGTATCTACTTGGATACTTTGTGTTCTTCTCTTGCTAATCAAGAGGAATGAAGAGGATCACTTGAATGGAGGATTGGATTACTCTTAAACAAACTAAGACTCTCCAAATGATCAAAGAAAGTCATTTAAGTGAGGAGGGATTAGACCAGAGAAAAAGGACTGGAAAAATCAAGTTGGAAGTGTGAAATGGTCCACTATTTATAGGCAAGGGAAAATCTAGCCGTTACAGACCCACGGCTCCACTAAATGCCCGACGGCTCCACTAAATTTAGTGGAGCCGTCCCTATTTAGAGGTACCGTGGACGCTCCTTCGTTTGTCTTTAGTGGGGAAGGTTTATTTGGGGATGTTAGGAGCTGTTTTGGGGGGAAATTTGACTGTTGGGATTTTTAAACATATTTTTCAAAATAAAACATTTCTTTTTAATTCAAAAATAATTTGTGAAATATATTTTTGAAAAAATGTTTTGTCACATTAAAAATGTGAAGTTTAGAAAAATAAAATCCTTTGATCATTTGTCAAGAAGTAGATTTGTTTGTCCATACCTTGAGTGATTTATGTCGGGATGGAAATCTACGACTTCGTTGAAGCATACTTGAAACGTCGGAAGGTGTTGATGTAAGTATGCATTGATGATTTGTGTTTACAAGTAACTTGCACATTTTACGTTATGTATTACAAGTTACATGTTTGTCATTATTAAAACCGAAGAAACCGTTTAGTTTAAATATCGTAATATTTGCACTAACAATCTCCCCCTTTTTGATGATGACAAATATGTAAACCGTAACACATAGTAAAATGTAAAAGTTACATGTTTACACACTCCCCTTCTCCCCCTTTTGTCGAATCAAAAAGGTAGTTGCCTCGAGCGCTCCCTTGGATTTACTTCCTACTCCCCCTTACTATTATCCTTTCTCCCCAGAAAGGCGAGTTTGCATCATCCCAGTGAAGCCTTCTATCAACACTTGTGAAGACGACTCCATGCTATGTATTCAAATACTCTCGAGCTCCCCCTAGCTCAATGCTCCCCTATGGTGACTTAATCCCCTTGTTTATTTACCTTAGTATCTAGCGGATCCATGGATCAAATTCTTACAAAGGCTTTTTCTACATCAAGGGTTAGCTTCGTGCAGCATAATATATAACAGTATAGGAGCAACATTATAGGGATAGAATACACATAGCAAGACATGCATGGGTTAAACTATGTTAACACGTAAGTGTCATAACCCGACCGAAAACCTAAGGTGTAATTGTTCACTCAATCACACTAATCAAGAACGAGATTCGTTCATTGACTGATGCACTAAATGACTTATTCCAAGTTGTCATTGGGAAGGAAAGTTCTAACAAACCTTTTGAACAACATAATCATCTACCTAAGATGATTGATGTTAAGGATAGTTTGTTGATAAGACATACTCTAAATGATTACTATTATGACAAGTCGTGCCATAAAGTAGACTCGATAGAGGTTATACCTAAATGATTCCATAAGGTGGGAGAGTGTTGGTTGTGGTGACAACAAGGACACTTGGGTTATGTGGTTGTAGGGGATAAATAATGGGATGACCCATTAGTGGTTGTGGTGATGGTGATAGTGATAAGGATGATGTGTTAGTGCCAAGTTCAAAAGGTGATGTAGGTGACAAGGTTAGTGTGAGAGCTAAAGGTTGTGGTGATGGTGATGGTAATAAGGATGATGTGTTGGTGCCAAGTCCAAAGAGGTTTGATGGTGATAGGGTTAGTGTGATAGCTAAAGGTTGTGGTGGACTTGGTGGAGGTAAGGGTGTAGGAATCCTAAAAGTGGAGGATGATGATGATGTGGTTGAAGATATTGGTTTTGCCCTTTGAGGAAAGGTGGGAAAGGATGGTTTAGGTTAATATATCATTTGCACTGACAATGAGATGCATGATATATTTCAAAAGGGAAAAAGAAAGGTGCATGTGATCCTAACAGGATTGTTGGTGGATATCTCTAACGGGGTTAAGGTAACGAAGTTCTAGGTTTCTAGGTTGGATGATCCTAGTTGTGTGTTAGAGATAATTTGGTACATGAAGGGTTTCGTGTATTTGTGAGGATTGAAGGTTGTTGAACTAACTATCACTTATCCAAAGTGAGGAGTAGTTGTAAGGTTTGAGTGTGATGAGTTGAAGGTTATAAGGTTTGAGTGTGATGATCTATGGGTTGAAGGTTCTTAGACTAACTATCATTGTCAAGAGTGAAGTGTAGCTAAAAGGTTTGAGTGTGATGATGAAAGATGTTAATGTGAGGTTTGAAGATTAGATGCAAGATAAGCTTGCAGTAGTGAGGCCTTATATAGGAAAGGGTTGTGGGATTCAAACTAAAGTTGGTGATGGTGTCCTATGATGTAGTGAGGAAATCTTAGGGTGTGTGTGAGTTTTCAAAATTTTGCAGGTTTGAGGTTAGGGATGCAGGGATCAGGAGGGAACAGTAAAAATTCGTCAAACATAGGCACGGTACCACTAAATACCACACGGTACCGTTAAATTTAATGGTACCGTGGCCTATTTAACGGTACCGTGACCTGGAAGTCACGAATTTTCCTGTGTAGCCTAGTTCTGGGCAGCTAAAGGGAAGTTTCCTAGGGAATAAGAACCACATATGTGTGTTCTTGAGAGTGTTTGGTGAAAGACTATATGAGTGTGTTTTCGC
Source organism: Artemisia tridentata subsp. tridentata (assembly GCA_021014915.2). Classification (NCBI taxonomy): domain Eukaryota; kingdom Viridiplantae; phylum Streptophyta; class Magnoliopsida; order Asterales; family Asteraceae; genus Artemisia; species Artemisia tridentata. The sequence goes on from CP139506.1 coordinate 81,396,199, forward strand.
TCCCCCTTAAACTACGACCATCCGGACAAGATGTAAAAGATAAATAGGAAAACAAACGTTGACGGAAGCGATGAGCTTAGTAACGTCATGACAAGTGGTGGATAGCATACGATAAACTTCACCTTTGAAGTCACATAGCTCTTCTCAATCATTGTGAATATTCATAGAATATTTGTATGATGAGGTATGTGATTACTTGGAGATATCCTAAGGGTTAAGAAGATAAAATCTTCAGGGTTGTGAGGTTGGTGATAAGGTTCTAGTGGGGTTATCTATGTTAATGAAGAAGGGTTATTTCAACGTATTGATGAACTCAAATAAGTACATTTTATTATCATCATTTATCCTATTTATTTGACTTGTTTTATTATATTATATATGAGAATCGATACATTAATGTTTAATTTAGTAATTCTCAGGTAAAAACAAGCATTATATGAAACTTGGCGATTTTGGACTAATTATGGAGCAAAACAAGCGAGATGTCAAAAGTCTACTGAAATCCAGAAGATGCGCCGTATCTCACTCAACAGATACGACGCAATATCATACTTAGATGAATTCGAAGACCATTGCCTGACTTTGAAGAATGCGCCGCATGCAATTCTGTCATGCGCCGCATATGAAACTTTGGTCAAAGAAGAAGATCAAGCTCGTTCTACTCCAGATACGCCGCAATATACTTCTAACATACGGCGTATCACTATCAAGATTTCACCAGTTACAATCCAAGACAGCTAAAGTACATGCGCCGCATACAAAGATCAAGTTACGCCGCATCTGAAGACGGTGTACGAATATTCCAGAATATATTAATCTTGGACCCCACGCGAAGTTAAGTCAATGCGCCGCATCGATCCCTCAGACAGAAACTATAAATACCCCAAGGTCAGACGAATTTAAGAGACCTTTTGTATAACCCTAGAGCCGAATTCAGACGACCAAGCAGCACAAGACACACCTCAAACAAAGATACAAGAGCTGTAAGAAGGTCCTGCATGTATTCAATTCATTAAGTAGTTTTGTTTTATTGTTTTAGTACGCTTTAATTCATCAGGATTGATGGGCTTGTGTCATGTGACTACGGAAGATCATGCACTCCCCTTAATATTGCTTTCCCATTAATTAAAGTTTATATGTTGATGTCTTTGGTGACTTTTATTAGTGCATTGATAACCTATGTGTCTAGCTGAGTCTTGCTTGGGTCGCCATGCCCCTTCCTCGCCTATTTATTCTAGCGTCTCTAGAAAAGTAGGATAGACATAAGTAATCATTAAGGGTTTACTCGCCGATAAGATTAGAGCCAACGAGAAAGGTTTAATTATATACACTTCATATAAAACTAGCAATAAAACAAGTGACAATCTATTTAATTATCAGGACAGGTCTTCTTATTGTCTCGAGTATCTATCTGTGTACGTGTGTGCTAATCGCTGATTCGTGCTCATTAGTTTAGTTTTCTATTTAATTATAACCAAACTGTGCCAGTCTCTCAGGCTGAACCCCCTTGCGTTAGATTAGGTTGTATAACTAACTTAGGATATTAAAATACTGATTAGAATAACTAGATAATACGTTCCACTCTTAGTAATCGACACTCTGCTTACCATTATATTCATACTGACCGGGTACACTGCTCGTTAAGTGTGTGTGTTATTGATAAGTCGGCTAAATATAAATTTAAAACTTGAGTAGGCATTAATACTGTTAAACCGCAATGACACATCACGCGCATCAAGTTTTTGGCGCCGCTGCCGGGGAGTGAATTGTTATTATCTGTTAATTTGATTAAGTATTTTAATTAGGTTTTTCTTTTTAGTTATTTTTTTTTTTAGATTCTAACCACTAACCCTGTTGTATATTAGATAGATTGCATTCATTGTATAATTTGCATACTTACTGTTTTTGTGTGTTTTTGTTTTCTGTAATTGTTGTTTCTTTTTGTTTGTTTTTATTCTTGTTTTTCTTTTTTCTGTATTTTTCTGCATTCTGCTGTCGTTGTATTGTGCTGATACAAACGATACGGCGCATCTGTTTTCACAGATACGGCGTATTGCGTTTAATTTTGATAAAATACAACGCGTTTAATAAATTCGAGTACGACGCATCTTTCCCCAAGATACGGCGTATTCTGTTTTTAATAAGAAATTTTTCTAAACGCTAACGCCATACGACGCATCTGTTTTAACAGATACGGCGTATTTTCTATTTAAATTAAAAACAGTTTTTCGAATTATTAAACAGAAGCGACGCATCGATCTTTATCGATACGGCGTATCTACTAAATCAAAAATCTTGTATTTTGAAACGTAACGAAAATACGGCGCATTAGCTTTTGTTAATACGACGCATTTAATTTTAATAAATATAATCGATTTTTGATAATTTAAACTTGATACGGCGCATTCTAATTCATAAGCGGTGTATCTGTTTTTTGAATAAAAGTCTGATTAAATTTTAACGTAATAAGATACGGCGTATCCAACTTTCTGGATACGGCGCATCGTTTACAAATATCAGCAACTTTTATTTTTCGTATTCCGTTTTCGTTGTTAATTTTTTGATATCATACTTTCTTGAACATACCCTACTGATGCTTTTGTGATGATTTCAGGAAGTGCATGACCAGGAATTCAACTAAGAACTTGATTAAACCTTTCGAAGATCCTGAACGAGCCTTACATTCGCTTAAAAGGCTTTTCAACACAAAAAGCTTTGAAATTTCAAGTTCGTTCGAGCTTGATTACTTTTCTGAAGAGAAGGAGAAAGAAGAAACAGAAACAATGACGGAAAACACTACTATGGAGGAATACATGAACAAATCCCGTGCTGATTACAGTTCAGGAGTTGCTAGACCGAAGTTTGATGAAAAGTCAAAGTTTGAGTTGAAGGGTCAGTTTCTCAAGGAGCTAAGAGAAAATGCTTTTAGTGGAACAGAACATGAAGATGCTAATGAACATGTTGAAAAAGTCCTCGAGATTGCAGATTTGTTTACTACAGAAGGAATCTCTGACGATCAACTTATGCTAAGAATCTTTCCAATTTCGCTTAAAGGAGCTGCTAATAAGTGGCTAAGGAATGAACCTGCTAGTTCAATCACAACATGGGAAGATTTGAAGAGCAAATTCCTGAAAAGATATTATCCACCTGCTAAAACTGCTAAAAAGATGGAGGCTATCAACAATTTCAAGCAAGAGCCTGATGAAACTCTTTATCAAGCTTGGGAACGATTTAAAGACTTATTGATGAAATGCCCTCAACATTATCTAAATCCAATGCAGGAGATAATATTGTTCTATCAAGGATTGGACGTGCCTACTAGACAAATCTTGGATGCTAAGGAAGCTGTGCCTCAAATGAGTGCAGCCGATGCTAGAAAAGCTATCCAAGAAGCTGCTGATCACTCTCAAAAATGGCACGACGGAACCTCTACTAGATCTAAGAGCAGCACTAATTTTGACGGGTTTGCTACAATTCAAGCTCAATTGGATAAAATTAGTAGAGAGATGAAGAAGCGTGATGAGAAAGTTTATGCTGCCCAAGTTGGATGTGAAAAATGCGAAGGACCTCACTACACTAAAGATTGCCCTAAAAAGAATGAAAGTGAGACTTTTGAAAAAGCATACTACACACAATTTGGACAACCATTCCAACCTTCAGGAAGATTTAGGGAAGCTGCTCCGGGATACTATCAAAAGAACAACTATAATCCCACTTATCAAGAAAGGAGGCAGACTTTGGATGACACTCTAAAGCAAATTATGGCCGATGCTGCTAAAAGACATGAAGAGAACACCGCTATGATCAAAGAAATCCGAGCCTCAACAGATACTATAACAATAAATCAAGGAGCTTCGATCAAAGCATTGGAACAACAAATCGGACAAATGAGAAAGGTTCTTCAAGAAAGGGGATACGGAAGTTTACCTAGCTCAACTGAAACTAACCCAAGAGATCATGTCAAGGCCATATGCACTACTGAAGAAGTCACGCCTAACATACCTTTTCCTAGAAGATTGATGAATGGTAATGATGCTGCAAAGCCCGAATTTTTCTTTAATTCTTCAATCAGTTTAAGGAGGTTACTCAACGAGAAGGCAAAGATTGAAGAGGAGATCAAGGCTACAATGAAAGAAGAGAGCTCTGCAACCGACTTACGTGCCTTGCCTCATAAAGAAAAGGACCCAGGAAGTTTTACTTTACCTTGTTCAATTAATGACATATCTTTCAATAATGCATTAGCTGACTTAGGAGCTAGCGTTAGTGTTATGCCCCTTAAGACATTCACTACCCTAGGACTAGGAAAATTAGCACCAACTAAGCTGCTTATTGAATTGGCTGATAAAACGGTAAAACGACCTGAAGGGGTTGCTGAAAATGTGCTAGTTAAGATTGAGAAGTTTGTTTTCCCCGTAGACTTTGTTATATTAGATATGCCCGAGGATGTTAAGATTCCTTTAATCCTTGGAAGACCTTTCTTGTCTACCACCCATGCTAAGATTAATGTGTTTAAAAGAAAAATCTCATTAAAGGTAGGGAATAATAAACTAGTCTATAAGTGCCAAAATCCTGCTAAGAGCATAATTAGAGGCGTCTATGTGCTAGGATTAAGAGAACGTATGGACCTCGATCTAGAAGCTAGGTTTATGGGAGAAACCTTGGTAAATAATGAATCACTTGAGACCTATAGTGGAGACTACATTGAATTAAATGATCTTAATTTACCAATAGGAATCAATGATCAATTTATGGAGGATTTTGAACCCGAAATTAAAGAAGGAGAAATTATGGATGTACCTAGAATCAATATGATCAACACTAAGAATTATGATGAATTTGAAGGATATCCTAGTTTCTGTGATTATGGTAGAAAGATCCATGTAGATTGTGCTTATAATTTACAATTTCTTTGCATGATAGGATTTAAACAGGTTAGTGCCAACTTTTTCCCTATTTTACCAATTAATGTAATGTCAAAAGATTTCTATAATTCTATAATGAAAAACAAAATTGAGTATAGAGGAAAAAACGTAGTTGGAATATTCATGAATGTACCTATTTTTGTCGGGAATTTAACTATTGTTACAGATATCACCATGGTGGAAAACATGGATGCTTATCGTGATGTTGAGATGGATGACATGATTGTTGGGAAACCATTTTGTAAGGAGGTCGAAATTAACGCTAAAATATTTGAAGGAAAGATCACCTTTCAAAGTGGAAGCAACGTTATCACTTACATGATGCCTCGTGCTCACCCAAGGTTTAAACATGCCCCTAACAAATTTTGTTACAAATTTATACCATTTCTTTTTGTAGATGAAAATGACGCTGAGGAAGGGATCGAGTATCCGTACCAAAAGATGAAAGGATTCTACAAAGGTGTACTTGAATTGGGGCCGGAATATGTTCGTGACGAAGTAATTCGCAACTACATCGTGCACGGACATGTGGGGATCAATAGAACGAAATAAGGAGCTGAACGTGAGTCTAATTTGAAGACTCTGGAATAAAGACAAGTGCTGACCGGGAGACAACCCGAAGGAAAAATTTTTACTTTTCTGTTCTGTGTCGAGTCTGTCAGACCTGCAGAAGATGCGGCGCATCTCCATCATAAGATGCGACGCATCACCTGCACTGGTCATATCTTATTTCCTTTTCTGCATTTTTATTTTTGACTTTAAAACTTTCTGTCAGTTTATTTAATGCGGCGCATCCCTGGTTAAGGATGCGACGCATCTTTTATTCTGATTCGTACTTATTCCAGGCTCGATACGGCGTATCTTTTTCCATAAGATACGGCGTATCGACTGACCTGATGATTTACAGTTTAATTTTTTAGGTTTTATTTTTACTAACAACTAATGTATTATGTAAGTTTGAACCTTCTTAACTCAGGTGTGTTAAAGTCTAAATGGTATTATAGATTCATGCATTTTTGTGGATACATCATTTATGAATCTTAAACGTTCTCATCCACAAGAAAGTTGATTTTTGCTCTTATACGAATAATGGAGGATCATACAGAGTAAATCTCAGGGGAGTTTTTCTGTTCTAATTCTTTTATTTTCCAGTTTTTAACCTTTGACACAAACAACGAGGACGTTGTTTAACTTAAGTAGGGGGATGGAGAATTAGAACACTTACTTGTCCTAAACTTTTTCAAAATATGCTTAAAATGCGCTTAATATATCAAAATTTTAAAAAAAATTTAGCATGTTTTTGTTTAAAGTCTAAATTACATAACCGCACACATAACTCTATTCTTTCAAAAATATTAAAACTTTAGTGTGCCGGTGACTTGTAAACTTTAGAACTTGACTTGTATACTATTCGAGACCACCATAATGAGTATTATCTATATAATTGGAGTGACTTGTCTAAATTGGTAAATTTGTAGGATTACACCCAAATAGCCTTTATATGTTATGTGATATTAACTAACTACACTGGTTAGTTAACCCCCGTATAAACCCTTTGTTTACTCTCACTTTTAGAGTAAGATACCCCTAGAAAAACCGTCAGAGCCATTCCTTTCGTTTCTTACACCTTTGTTATAATGTTTCGATACACCCTTACACCTTAGCCTACCCTGTAGATTAAAATCCGTGGTTAATTGCTTTAGGCAAAGTGTGTTTCCTTACATTACCTGTGTTCGCGTGCGTAATTCATTATCTTTGGTTAGGTCGGGAAATTGCACAATGCAATTGGTATGAAAGTAAATATTGTATAACTTTTAGTTTATTTTTCGTGTGTTTGTTACTTTCACTATTACAGTTATTTCTGAAAGTATGAAGAGTATGGAAAAATTATCCGGAAAAATAGTGATAGAAAAGTTGTGAAATTTTACACATATATGTTGATGTCAAAAAAAAAAAAAAAAAAAAAAAAAAAAAAAAAAAAAAAAAAAAAAAAAAAGTTGGAAGTTTGTTTTAACCAACTTATGTAAAGTTTTGTATTAAGTGGGTGATATCACCACTATTTGTTGTTGTATATTATATTTATGGATTGAATGGGAGTTGGCCGTTATGGGAACGCCAACTAAGGTTATTCTTTGATTGAGATTTTGTTGAGTATAATTCGTGTCTACCTAAAGCGTGTGTTTCAAGTGTTAAAGCGTGAGTTATTCAATGATATGAGTCTTATTCATGGGATGGTTGAGAAAGTGATTAACCACACTTAGGATTTTAATTTATCTGTTTTGTTTATTTTTCATTTTACACCAATTTGTATCCCAAATATTATCCATACCCTATATCATTCTTCATCCAAACCTTTGATTTATTGAGATTAGGGATTTGAGCAATCTTAAGTATCGTAGTCGTGGATTCGGCTATGTATTTATGATTTTGTCGCCCTTTTTGATATAATATTATTGGTGAAGATTACTTGGTCCTATCCTTAGCCCATTCGAGTTAAGGAATTGAACAATTGCAAGTATCGTGGTCGTGGATTCGATCATGTATTTGTAATTTTGTCGCCTTTTCTGGAATATGAGATCGATAGAGATTAAAAATGATGATCAACCCTTAACCAACAAACCCTTTTTACCGCTTTAGACTTGTTACTCCTTGGCTTTAGTGGGGGAGATGCGTATACTTGCCAAGCCTATGATAGAATATTCGTCACGACTAAGCAACTAAACGATTTAGAAATGCTTTACATTAAAAATTATTTTGGTTTCTACTTCATTAAGTGTTTGGTTGTGTGATTATGACAAAATGAATACGTGCTTAAATATAAAAATAAATCCTAATATCTTTTAGGATACATTTTCATATGATTAATTCTAAGGTTTACATGGGGACAAGTAAAGTTCAAGTGGGGGGATATTTGATGAACTCAAATAAGTACATTTTATTATCATCATTTATCCTATTTATTTGACTTGTTTTATTATATTATATATGAGAATCGATACATTAATGTTTACTTTAGTAATTCTCAGGTAAAAACAAGCATTATATGAAACTTGGCGATTTTGGACTAATTATGAAGCAAAACAAGCGAGATGTCAAAAGTCTACTGAAATCCAGAAGATGCGCCGTATCTCACTCAACAGATACGACGCAATATCATACTTAGATGAATTCGAAGACCATTGCCTGACTTTGAAGAATGCGCCGCATGCAATTCTGTCATGCGCCGCATATGAAACTTTGGTCAAAGAAGAAGATCAAGCTCGTTCTACTCCAGATACGCCGCAATATACTTCTAACATACGGCGTATCACTATCAAGATTTCACCAGTTACAATCCAAGACAGCTAAAGTACATGCGCCGCATACAAAGATCAAGTTACGCCGCATCTGAAGACGGTGTACGAATATTCCAGAATATATTAATCTTGGACCCCACGCGAAGTTAAGTCAATGCGCCGCATCTATCAACTCAATGCGCCGCATCGATCAACTCAATGCGCCTCAGACAGAAACTATAAATACCCCAAGGTCAGACGAATTTAAGAGACCTTTTGTATAACCCTAGAGCCGAATTCAGACGACCAAGCAGCACAAGACACACCTCAAACAAAGATACAAGAGCTGTAAGAAGGTCCTGCATGTATTCAATTCATTAAGTAGTTTTGTTTTATTGTTTTAGTATGCTTTAATTCATCAGGATTGATGGGCTTGTGTCATGTGACTACGGAAGATCATGCACTCCCCTTAATATTGCTTTCCCATTAATTAAAGTTTATATGTTGATGTCTTTGGTGACTTTTATTAGTGCATTGATAACCTCTGTGTCTAGCTGAGTCTTGCTTGGGTCGCCATGCCCCTTCCTCGCCTATTTATTCTAGCGTCTCTAGAAAAGTAGGATAGACATAAGTAATCATTAAGGGTTTACTCGCCGATAAGATTAGAGCCAACGAGAAAGGTTTAATTATATACACTTCATATAAAACTAGCAATAAAACAAGTGACAAGCTATTTAATTATCAGGACAGGTCTTCTTATTGTCTCGAGTATCTATCTGTGTACGTGTGTGCTAATCGCTGATTCGTGCTCATTAGTTTAGTTTTCTATTTAATTATAACCAAACTGTGCCAGTCTCTCAGGCTGAAACCCCTTGCATTATATTAGGTTGTATAACTAACTTAGGATATTAAAATACTGATTAGAATAACTAGATAATACGTTCCACTCTTAGTGATTGACACTCTGCTTACCATTATATTCATACTGACCGGGTACACTGCTCGTCAAGTGTGTGTGTTATTGATAAGTCGGCTGAATATAAATTTAAAACTTGAGTAGGCATTAATACTGCTAAACCGCAATGACACATCACGCGCATCACGTATCCTAGCGGTTCTTCGTTTGAAGTGTGTGGGAGATGAGTGGGATGTGGAAGCATTTGTAGTGTTTAATACCATGCGGAAGTAAAAGGGAAAAGGCTAAGGAATCAGATGATAGATAGAATCTATTCTGATAGGAGACGGTTTTGGTTCAAGACTACATCGAGTGGGTTTTGATGGTGTTGGTGAGAATTAAAAGGAAGATTTTTGACAAAGAAATTTCACATATGTTGTGACTTTTCTGAACTTTGGATTAAAAGAATTTATACCAAATAAATTCTTTTATGAATGAATCCAACGGGATTAGGTGAACGTTGATCGAGAGCGAGAAATGACATTTAATTGCATTTCGCAAATTAAATATACTTTAAATATTTCGGATGAAATATTTAAGTTGTCATTGGAATTTACGATGATTTCACGAGTAAATCTCGCTAATTTAGTGAGACTCTTCGACACGAGGAAAGAATTTATACCTAATAAATTCTTTGAACGGTACTGGACGAGAAGAGATGACTTTTATATTTCTGAGGAAATATGATGAAGCGAAAAGTGTACCGCTTTTAGGGGGTCATTTAAGCCCTAAATCGTATTTATTTGATCAAATATTGCCCTAAATCGTTCCTTTTGTCATTTTAGGTACTTTGGAGAAGAAATCTAGAAAAGGAAGCATTTTGGACGTTTTTGGAGCATAAAAGTGAAGAAAACGACAAAGTCTCAAAATTATGCTGGAAAGTACCTTTGACGGCGTCAGGGATTGCCCTTGACGGCGTCATGGCTTGGCAAAAAAGGTGGATATGAAAATTACTCATGATAAGCCAGAGAATTTTACAATGGAAAGTCTGACGGCGTCACCCTTTGAAGTGATCAAGGCCATCACGGTTTAACTTAAAGAGGGACGGCGTCAAGCCATATTCTGACGGCGTCAAGCTTTGATAAGCCAGAGCGGATTTTGGAGGTCTAAAGAGGGACGGCGTCAAGAAGGCCATCCGGGAACCCTAGACACGGCGAGGTGACGGCGTCAAGTCCTATAACGTGACGCCGTCAGCCCTTAAACTCTATATATAGTTTTGCAATTTTTTGTCATTAGTGTGCAACTTTGTGAGGAGAAACCCTAAAGACGAATTTCTGCCATTTTTAAGGGTTTTCATACCCTTGGATCTCCCATGTTTAATTGAAGATAAGTTATCATTTAATCAATCAATATGTCTATGTGTTGTTTGATTATATCTTGTTCTTGTCTTTTAATTAACATGCTAGGCTAGATTTATCTTGTGTTTGCTTAGATCTAATGAAACCTAACTATTGATTATTGGTTATTAGTGTGTTATTAATTGTATTGGATGATTGTTCATCGATGTTAGGCTTAAGAAAACTGGCTAACTTCCTATTCGGTAACTTGCTTGAACGTCTTAAGAAACATGAACCAATGCGTACTAAGGTTTTTATGGTTGTATTTAATGCATGAGCGAATTCTAGTGATCCCATGTTAGGAGCTTCCTAGCCGGCTCGACATAGGAGTGAAGTAGGAGCTTGTAGAGTTGGGGAAGTACGTACGCCACCCCACGATTGGTATTAAGGAATACACCCGTCATCCACGCAATTAATACACACTAATCAACCGGTAAAAGATAGTTAGGGAGTAAGAAAATCTAAGTAAACACATTTCTCTCCACATAAGTTTCACAACTCTTTTCATTTTCAGTTATTTTATTTTATTTGCATTCGTAGTAATTTGGGTTAGTTGACTAGCAACTAATTCCGCCCACCTCCTTAAAACCCGAGATTTTACTTGCTTTATTAAAAAAATATAAAAATACAAAAAGAACCTTCCCTCACCCTTAGACCTACTAAAGTAGTTTTTTATACCTAACGAACACTATTCCCTGTGGAGAACGATCAATCCCCCGTACTTACCACTACACTATACTACATCGGTCAGGTACACTGCCTGGTGGGGTTGTAAGCCTCTTGAGATCCCTCGAGAGGTAAAACCTGTTGTAAGGTCGCAAAACCACGCATCAAGTTTTTGGCGCCGTTGCCGGGGAATAGTTATTGTTTAGGTTGAATTTTTATTTTATTAGGTCTACTCACTAGATTCCTTTCTAGTGAGATTTTTATTTTATTTTTCTAGGTTTTCTTTAGTCTATCTTTTTTCTTCGTTTCTTTGTTCGTAACCATTACCATCCGACATCATGGAAGGTGGTAATATCCTCAATCCCAACAACCCACCACCACAACAATACCAACCTCTTAGAGCCCGTACCTTAGGAGACTACTCTCGTCCTAGCCACCATGGCTATCGAAACACCATTGAGCTCACTCAAGGAGCCAATGTCACACCCTTGCGATCCGACACCATCCGGTTGGTGCAAAGCGGATGCGCATTCCATGGACTTCTTTCTGAAGATCCTAATCAACATCTCAAGGACTTTCTCAAAATCGTTGATTCCATAGACCTTGATGTTGCCACTCGAGAGACGACCCGACTGCGTCTCTTTCAATTCTCTCTGCGGGACCAAGCTAGTCAATGGCTAGAACGTCTACCCGCAGGATCCATCACCTCTTGGGATGATCTCACCACTCGCTTCCTTGCTCAGTTTTTCCCACTGGGAAGAACTACCAAGCTAAGGAATGATATCTTGATGTTCCAACAACGTCAAGGCGAAACCCTCTACGAGGCATGGACTCGATTCAAGGACTTACTCCAAAAAGTCCCTCACCATGGCATAGAACTTTGGCTCCAAGTCCAAATCTTCTATGACCATATCAATCTCTCCACGAGGCAAACCATTGACCAATCGGCCGGTGGTAAGCTACGTAATCTAAGTGCGGAAGAATCATGGGCTCTCCTAGAAGATCTTGCTCTTTATGACAACGAAAGTTGGAGTGATCCCCGTGATTTGAATAAACGGTCAAGGCAATATCTTTGCCTTCGAACAATTCAAGCACTTCCGACCGTAGGATCATAGAACTTGAAGACCAAGTCAAGTTTCTTATGAAATCCTACGAGGCTCCTAAACCTTCAAGCCAAGTGAACAAAATCACTTCTTCATGTGAATTATGTTGTGGTCCCCACGACACTCGTGATTGCATGGAACTCCCCGAACAAGCTTTTGCGGACTACGCATCCTCGCGTACCGACGGAGCGGGAGACAAGTGGTACACTTTCAAACCCGAGCAAAACCCCTACGGTGATACATACAACCCCTCATGGAAAAATCACCCAAACCTTAGGTGGAAACAAAACCAAAATGCACAACAAACCAATTCTTCCAACCCACCTAATCGTTTCCAATCAAGCGGTTCCAACTCGAACCGTACTTTCAATAACAATCCTTCCAACAATTATGGTAGTACCAATAACTTTGAAGGATTGATGTCCCAATTTATGGCATCTCAAGAAGCTCGTTTGGCCAAGTTTAAATCCGAATTCAATCAACAACAAACAGAGATGACCAACCAAATTGACAACTTATTGAAAGCCCTCAATAACCAAGTGCTATCACCTCCACATAAGGACGCTAGGAACACAAATAGCGGACCCCAAGTAAAAGACCCCTCTTCATCCAAACACGTCCACTTCGTCAACATTGTCACTATCAAACCAATTGATAGAAATGAGGATAATAGTGAACCTGAGGATGAGGTTAAGAAAGTCGAGGTTGATAAAGAAGTTAGGAAAAGTGAGATTGAAGAAGTAGATGATGATGAGGACTACTTCAATAGGCTACCCACTAAGGAAGAGCGCGCATATCATACAGACTTATTCGATGACCCCGAGACACCATACTTCCTAGGTAGACCAATTATAAAAATAGGCGACCCTTCTAATCTCAACATACCATGCAACATCGGACATTTGCATGTGTGGAAAGCTTACATCGACCTTAGATCGCCCATAAACATCATGACTAGAGCAACTTGGGTATAGGATGTTCCCTGATAAGGGTTGGATGAGTAACTTCACGGGAAGAGTTAAGGGATTACCGGTTTATGTAGGAAACTTCACCTATGTCACCGACTTTGTAATTGTAGAAGATATCCGCCCAATAGTCGATGCATCCTTAACTCAAGTAGTTTTTGGAAAACCATTTGTTGAGGTCTCTAGAATGACTTATGAACCTTCCTTAGGGATAGTTAGATTTAAGGATGAGACCGATGAGGTAAACTACCAAATGCCATATAAGATAGAACAATTCCAACACTTGTCAAATGTTGAGAAGGAGCTTAAGCAAGCGGTCTACTATAGGAATGATGAGGATAGAAATAAAGGAGTAGACTATGTTATGGAGAGGATATCCGGTTTCTACAAGGATTGTTTGAAATTAGGACCGGAATATAAAACCGGAAATGAGAATGGCCTAGGAACCGTGACCGATGATGGAGTCACGTAATGTACGGAGACTTTGAGTCTAGCTACAAGACTCGTTAATAAAGAAAAGCGCTTCTTGGGAGGCAACCCAAGCTTTATTTGCTTTGTGTGTTTATTTATTTGTTTGTTTGATTTTATTTGTTTCCGTATGTGTGTTTAATTTTTATTTTTTATTGATTCATGGTCAAAACTAAATTGTGAAAATGCTTTATCTTGTTTTTAACTTCGTCTTAACTACATATAAAGGTATTTTGCAAAAAGATAAGTGTAAGGGAAATCCAAATCGGTTTATTAGAACAAATGAACATGAATCATAATAATAATAAATTAACATACATATTAGTATTTGTTTGAGTCAAATGCTTGTATCGAGTCATAATGATGTTTTGCAGGATTTCCAGGAAGTAAGGTATAGGTTTTTCCAGAAATTTTCCGGAAAACTTAACATGAGAATTCTGTCAGATCATTTCTGACGGCGTCAGGTTTTAATTTTCTGAAATTTTTGAAAGTTTTGTTTTCATAAAAAGTTTTTATTAAATCTCTAACTTATAATCTCCAGGAATCTGCAAAATTATCATTCCACAAGCATTATATCCTTATATATAGAATTTATCCCGCCGATGTTATGCAGGTTTTCGTGTTTGTTTTCTCAGGTTTAACAGGTTATTTTGGACAAGGAGATGTATGTGGAATCAAGCTTTTGGCGATGCTTTAGTCTTGGAGCTTCTACATTCTCTTGGAAGAAGATCTAACCATGTTACCACATTATCCACCGAGCGAATCAGGGGAGTATTTGATTTCATTCTTTTACCTTTTCACTTTTACATCTTGTTATTTGAACATTGGGGACAATGTTCATCTTAAGTGTAAGGGGGGTAAAATACGATACTTTAGAGAATACAAGTGCGCTTGATTTTTGTTTGTTTAATAGTAAATGTGTAATAAAACTGAGAGAAATACCTGTTAGGGCAATTTTAGTGCCAAATTTAAAATTTTTTACAACATATAGGAGTGAAACTTTGATCTTAATGAGCGTCTCATGGATAGGAGTTATATGACTAGCACAAAAACCGTACCACTAAAAAAATTTTCCACCCCCAAATATGTGAAGTTCGCCCCTAGAATTGGTAGGAAAAGCATTTATGCTATGATGTGTGTACCGGTAGCACTTAGATTCTAGAACTTGCGTTAGGACCATTCCGAGGCCACAAGTGAGACTACATTCGTGTAGTTAGATTTACTACATGATAAGAGGCATTAGGATTAACTCATTGTTTTACACCTGTGTTTTTTGTTATAATTACTTTGGCTACATTGGTCAAGTAATTCTCCCACACCCTTTGCGTTGTACTCATTTTTAGTACACGATACCCCTAGTACACCCCTCAGAGCCTATCTTTTCGTTTCGACCTTTAAGCATTTTACTTAAAGGAAGAATTTGTTACACCCCACTTAAATGTACACCCAAATCGCCTTAGCCTACCTTGTATGCACTCATTTTTAGTGCATTATTGTGACAACATTTGTTTAAACCCAAGTTAATTATCTAATTGATTACATGGTTTCTAAGTCGAGTCATATCCTTGTACATATTGTTTTGGGACGATTGGGACTCATGGGTAAAGTACTAGTGTAATGGAGTAATGGGGAAGAACATCATTTATTACCCCCATATGTGCTAAATATTTTAAAAGTACTCCAAGTGTTTCGATTATCTTAATTCGAGTCATTAGAATAGTTATTTGTAAAGTTATGTAAAAGTTCAAGTGTAAGGGGAATGCAACGCCCCTATGATGTATTATTTTGGATGGTAGGGCAAAAGTGTATGAAAAAAAAAAAAAAAAAAAAAAAAAAAAAAAAAAAGAGAAAAAGAAAAATAGAAAAAACATACGGACTACCATCCCGTTTCATTTTATGTTTATTTTATGTTTTTGTTATTTTGTTTTTAGCTTAAGTCGAGTCTAGTCTTGGCTTAGCAACGCCATATTGTACATGTAAGTAATCAAGATCTTTAACTCGCCACCAGTAAAATATCCCTTATCCAACAAATCCGTGTTTATCATATCCCTACACCTAACGTTATAACCCATTTAAAAGCCCTCTTTGATAGTTTATCTTAGGTGCTTACGCCTAGTGGAGGAGGTTTTCGATCCTTTCCCAAGCCTATGGTAATCTATTTGCTATGACAGGTAGTGAGAGATATTATCCGTTTTCATTTATGAGATTTATTTTGATGACACCTGAGAGATGTGAGTATCTAAACACTACTTGTGAGGTGCTAGTATGTAATCTCCGTGCTTATTATGATTAAAGTGGAACGACTGTTTGTTGTAATTACTTTTATATTAGCATTAAATGACCCCTAACTTGTATTTTGATTAGAATAAAAGCGCATTTGCTTGAGGACAAGCAAATCTCAAGTGTAAGGGTATTTGATGAAGCGAAAAGTGTACCGCTTTTAGGGGGTCATTTAAGCCCTAAATCGTATTTATTTGATCAAATATTGCCCTAAATCGTTCCTTTTGTCATTTTAGGTACTTTGGAGAAGAAATCTGGAAAAGGAAGCATTTTGGACGTTTTTGGAGCATAAAAGTGAAGAAAACGACAAAGTCTCAAAATTATGCTGGAAAGTACCTTTGACGGCGTTAGGGATTGCCCTTGACGGCATCATGGCTTGGCAAAAAAGGTGGATATGAAAATTACTCATGATAAGCCAGAGAATTTTACAATGGAAAGTCTGACGGCGTCACCCTTTGAAGTGATCAAGGCCATCACGGTTTAACTTAAAGAGGGACGGCGTCAAGCCATATTCTGACGGCGTCAAGCTTTGATAAGCCAGAGCGGATTTTGGAGGTCTAATGAGGGACGGCGTCAAGAAGGCCATCCGGGAACCCTAGACACGGCGAGGTGACGGCGTCAAGTCCTATAACGTGACGCCGTCAGCCCTTAAACTCTATATATAGTTTTACAATTTTTTGTCATAGTGTGAAACTTTGTGAGGAGAAACCCTAAAGACGAATTTCTGCCATTTTTAAGGGTTTTCATACCCTTGGATCTCCCATGTTTAATTGAAGATAAGTAATTGTTTAATCAATCAATATGTCTATGTGTTGTTTGATTATATATTGTTCTTGTCTTTTGATTAACATGCTAGGCTAGATTTATCTTGTGTTTGCTTAGATCTATTGAAACCTAGCTATTGATTATTGGTTATTAGTGTGTTATTAGTTGTATTGGATGATTGTTCATCGATGTTAGGCTTAAGAAAATTGGCTAACTTCCTATTCGGTAACTTGCTTGAACGTCTTAAGAAACATGAACCAATGCGTACTAAGGTTTTTATGGTTGTATTTAATGCATGAGCGAATTCTAGTGATCCCATGTTAGGAGCTTCCTAGCCGGCTCGACATAGGAGTGAAGTAGGAGCTTGTAGAGTTGGGGAAGTACGTACGCCACCCCACGATTGGTATTAAGGAATACACCCGTCATCTACGCAATTAATACACACTAATCAACCGGTAAAAGATAGTTAGGGAGTAAGGAAATCTAAGTAAACACATTTCTCTCCACATAAGTTTCACAACTCTTTTCATTTTCAGTTATTTTATTTTATTTGCACTCGTAGTAATTTGGGTTAGTTGACTAGCAACTAATTCCGCCCACTCCTTAAAACCCGAGATTTTACTTGCTTTATTAAAAAAATATAAAAATACAAAAGAATCTTCCCTCACCCTTAGTCCTACTAAAGTAGTTTTTCATACCTAACGAACACTATTCCCTGTGGAGAACGATCAATCCCCCGTACTTACCACTACACTATACTACATCGGTCAGGTACACTGCCTGGTGGGGTTGTAAGCCTCTTGAGATCCCTCGAGAGGTAAAACCTGTTGTAAGGTCGCAAAACCACGCATCAAAATACATAGGTAGTCATTAGAGCAATGTGAAAGATGACTTAATATTTCCAGTGAAATATTTAAATAGTCATAAGAGGGGTACGAGGGATGACTTTAATATTTCCAGTGAAATATTTAAATAGTCATAAGATTTATGGAAAATGTTCCATCATTCCTAGACCTAGACAGAGATGGTTAGGGGATTCTCGGTTGAGAGGTTTGGTTGATTTACGGATTTCGATGTGCTTCGCACGTGAGTGTTTCACGGGGTTTTGAAAGACGTAAAGCTAGGCCTATGGTGCTGATTCGCAGCAGGGTTTGGGATCTTAAGACGTGTGTATTCACACGAGGATGAAGGGAACTACTAATCACTTAAATAGTAACTTGTGAGTCCTTTGTCATCCGAGGGTTGATGTTAGCTTTTAGCTTTTGGATGAGCGTTTTAACATATGTTGTTAAAAGGCTTAAGTATGATGTTTCGGATATGACATTTAACAATTGCGATCGCAAGTTAAACTTACTTGAATATTTCGGATGAAATATTTAAGTTGTCAACCCTACTCTGAGTTCTACTAGGTTTGTTCCTAACCTTCCCATGACAAAAGGGTGTATTACTTGGAAGAAGGCGAAGTGATGACTAGGGAATTAGGGTAACTTCGCGACTACTTTGACTTATGGGTTTTGACACTAGTGTATGGCTCTATGACTTCTAAGGGTTCATAGTGATGGGCATACCTAATTCCTAATGTGTCAAAAGGACATAGTGTGGGTGCAGACTTTACAAGTAAATCATGTTAAATGCACATAAGAAATAAATGCAAACATCATGCTAAACATGATAATCATTTAGCATTTAAGATCATGAAGACATTTAATCATCTCTTACGAGAACATGTAATCATTTTGAAACACGTATGTGGGATGCAAGCAATCTAGGTTCGCTAAGGAAGATCCTAATTACTATTTGTTCAAAATGAAATCCTAACGGGAGATAAAGTTCACCGATGTAAACTATCTCTAGTCAAATGTAGGAATGAAAGTTTTTCAAGTTAGAGAATGAGTATGAGACTATCACTAGTGGTGCTCAATTAAGGCTAAACACGACCATTTTTACGGGTTATACACGAACCCAACTTCTCTTCTGGAATCAATCTAACCGTTAGGTCAAATTGAATTTCTAGTGCGATAGGTTCTCCAGTAGTCATTCTCATGTTAGAAAAATTCAAATTTCTATATTTGCCTATTGAAGTATAACAAAGATGATATTAGCTTGTGTCGCTAATACATGACCTAATATGACTCAATTAACCATACTTTGAAAGTCGGTTAAGAAAATGACATGTCTTACACAACTCCTAACAAAGGCAAGCGAAATGTTTTAATTTCGTGTTTGAGATTTAAAGGTTATTTGATGGAGATGATGCATTTTATGATCTCTTAGACAACATCTTTGTTTGTTGAGTTGTTACATGTTATTTTAACATGATTTGGTTTCCTAGAACCAAGAGACACTCTAATGCGATACAATGTAGAATCTACTACATCGTGTGTGTTTCAAGAATGCTCCTTTGCATATCTTGAGTGAGAATCTAGTAGAGGTTACTTACCTCAATAGATCTTGTGAGCATTTTATTTGAAATGAGACATACTGTTTATTTCAACAAGTATGCTTTTCTAAGAGGAAACTTATCACTCTTAAGAGTGCTTTGTGAAACAAGTATTTTAGTGTATGACCAATTTTACTTGTTTAGGCAATGACACATGTCGTATTAGGTTATTATTCAACTTTATTATCCTACATTTGTTAACAGGATGCAATGTATTCTCTTGTAACATAACCATTCATGTCACAAAGAAAATAAGATGCATAGGATATAAGTTATCTGTTGTCAATCTTTTGATAAGAGAAATACATGTGATATTCTCAAAGATTGATGACTTACATAATAGTTAATAACATATTATGTGTGACACTTTTGCTAGACATGTGACTTTGAGTGTTGAGTCGTTCATGAGCAAAGTTTACGTATGTTGTTTGTTTGCTCTTGTTTGGTTTTTCGGAAATGACACATTTACTAATTGCATTGCAATGTAAATTACTTGTATATTTCGGATGAAACATCCAAGTTGTCAATCCTACTTGGTTGTGTATTTTATGCATCTTTTAAACATGTTAGTTTAAAGTTTGGAACACAACCATTGGACAAGAAGACTTAACATGGCATCTTCAACACAAGTGTGAGTTATGATCCGATGCATATTATTTTCGTCTTGAGAGGACGTCATTATTTTCATAACAATCGAGTGTGATTGAGTATGTAGATTCAAGATAATACTTTTCATCATATTTTGATGTTGTCTTGAAGCTAGACAAATAATGACTCCAATTTCATGTCCACACTCAAAAACTTGTCAATTAGATTCGATAATGATATCAATCATAATTTGAATAATGAATTGATATGTACTCGAGATCTTTCTTGACCCTCACAATCACTCCTTTAAAAAAAATTAAGGAGTGTGTTCCATTTATTCTAATACTAGTTGTATGTGTGAGGTTAATGACATATTAAGTTACTACTTTGATATTGTCATTTATTTTTATTTGAGAAAAACTATTTATATTATTAAGTATAATATTCTTAGTTTTTCGACACCTCATTGGTATAAAAATAATTATCTTAACTATTTTTATACAACATACGTAAAATACTAAATGTTTAAAACATTTTGTATGTGTGTTAGATCAATGCAAGTTTAATACATTTTCCTTTACTTAAGTACTGATGTATTAAAATGGCCTTTTATCTTGTTTAGACAACCCATGGTCAACAAGACAAAATGATGTAAAGTTTTAAAGATCATGTTACGGATTTTATGAAAGTGTTAAGTATTTTGGGGTGATATACTTTTTACACTTAAACCTTTGGAAAAATAATTGTGTAAGACAATATCTTTCGACACACATGATCTACCAACTTAGTTTCTATTCCTAAGAAGGTTACTAAACCATTTTAAGAACTTGCAACAAATGCAAGACAAATGGTTGATGCCTATATGCAATGCAAACTAATTACTTAATATAGTGCAAGTGATTTAGCATGAGCCTTATAAACGCATAAACCGAAAAACTATAATAAGCAAATAGCAATTTAGCTTAACACACAGAAATACTTATCGTCATTTTGTGTATTAGGTATAATAATGTATACTAAGCTTGATTTTATTTGAAAACGAATTGATTTCCTCCCCATTTCAAAGATTTTTGCTAAGATACTTTGAAAACACGTCAAGGTTTAAAAGTTGAATCGCCCTTTTTTAGTTTGACCAAAAATTTACGCAAACTGCATGACCAGAAGACCTTTAGTTAAAAATCAAGGACTTTAACATACTTTCATTTAGAACTAATTCATAAAAATGTTTCTCAAATGAAAGTAGACTCAACATCGTTTAAAATGATGGGAGACATGACTCGTACAGATTCATGGTTGATTTTATATGGATTTTTGAAAATGAACCAAAAATGAAAAACAGACAATCAGATGCACGGCACCGTTAAATGACCCACGGTACCATTAAATATAACGGTACCGTACAATATTTAGTGGTACCGGGGTATGTTTTCTGATTCAGAACTACATGACTTAATGACTCGTTCTGAAAACATGACCGGACACTTAAAAACACTATTCTTTTAGTGGTTTAAGAAAACCTTCAAGCTAGTATGACAAAGTATACTTAACAACAAAACTTGTAAGTATTAAACAAGTAAATACTTTTCATATTTTATCACCTTCATAGGTAATTTGATACATGGATTGTACTCAATTTTGAAAACCATTTGTTTTAAAAATTTGAGCAACCTGGCTCTGATACTAATTGTGGAAACCGTAGAGGGGGGGGGGGGGGGTGAATACGTTTCCATTTAAAAACTTAAAACTTTTGTATCAAACACCCGATCAAGTGTGACATAATATGAAAAGTGTTAACTATGGTCATTTAACACTTAGAGATGAATGTAGTAAACTACAACACAAGCACAATCAAGCCATGACACATACTTAATCAGCATAACATAAGCAACTAGTCACACAAGCATAAACTTCATGCAAATATAAGTATAAAGCGATAAAGAATGAAATGAAAGTAAAGAGATAAGTAAGAAGGCGCAAACCGGACACGGTGATTTATAGTGGTTCGGTCACGAAGCTCCTCTTCGCCCTACTCCACTCCCCGAGTACCCAACTCGAGAGTTACTTCACTAATCAACAAACTCCCTTCAGGCGGAGAAAACCGTACACGTCGCTTAACTTGTTTTCCGACACTAAGCTAGATGTCGAGTGCTAATCTTAGCTAGCACCAATCTACCACGATCTACCCGATCTACACCTTACACGTCGCTTATCCTATTTCCGACACTAAGCTAGATGTTGAGTGCTAATCTTAGCTAGCACCAATCTACCACGATCTACCCTTGATCCACATGATCAATCACACAAGCCCAATGGCTTCAAGAGATCTCCAAGATCTCGACACGATCACAATGATCTACTCCCAATTGACTCGATCTACCCGATCTACCCTTGATCCACATGATCAATCACTCAAGCCCAATGGCTTCAAGAGATCTTCACTATCTCTTAAGATCACAATGATCTTGACTCACTCTCTCACAAAAGAAAGATAATCTTGATGTATGATATGATACAATCAAGAGTGTAACAAATGTTACAAGACCTAACAACTACAACTCTTGTATCTTCTTGGATACCTTGAGTTCTTCTCTTGCAAATGAAGAGGAATGATAACACTTTGTATCTACTTGGATACTTTGTGTTCTTCTCTTGCTAATCAAGAGGGATGACAACACTTTGTATCTACTTGGATACTTTTTGTTCTTCTCTTGCTAATCAAGAGGGTGACAACACTTTGTATCTACTTGGATACTTTGTGTTCTTCACTTGCTAATCAAGAGGAATGAAGAGGATCACTTGAATGGAGGATTGGATCACTCTTAAACAAACTAAGACTCTCCAAATGATCAAAGAAAGTCATTTAAGTGAGGAGGGATTAGACCAGAGAAAAAGGACTGGAAAAATCAAGTTGGAAGTGTGAAATGGTCCACTATTTATAGGCAAGGGAAAATCTAGCCGTTACAGACCCACGGCTCCACTAAATGCCCGACGGCTCCACTAAATTTAGCGGAGCCGTCCCTATTTAGAGGTACCGTGCACGCTGTAACACCTAAAATCTGAAAGCATGTAAAATGACCAAAATGCCCCTACAAGTTTGAAAATTATTTAAAAGCTTATAAAGTATCAAATAAATCCCAAACTTCTGGCAATGCACAAGTTATGATCCCAAATAATTTTAACAACTTCATTTAACATTTATTCAAGTGAAAAAATTACTAAAATGCCCTCATAGAACCGAATGACATTTTTATTAACATTTTAAATTATATAAAGTAAAGTAAATGCATTTAAATGTAGAAATAAATCACATTAATTTGCCAACCCATTTTGCCGAAATTCCTGGTCCAAGCCCACCCCTATGACTCGGTTTTCCTATTTTAAATCAATCCATATCCTTTTCTTGAAAACCCTAATTGCCGATTGATTAAAAACACACACAAAATAATTCTTTAGCCTCCATTCGACACTCTAAAAATCATAGAGCATTTTTCTGAGGTTGATCATCATCCAAGGAGTCCTAGAAAAATCATTGTGAAGGTGTACTTTGTACGATTCGTTCTTGGAGAATTATTCTTGTCGCGCGTATAATAATAAGGTATAATTCGTATTAATTCATCCGAGCTTTCTAAAATTCGTTTCTTATTTTTCATGAGATCCTTACATTGTGTATGACCTACTAAAAATGTGTACAAGGTGGTTTGGTCCCGTTTGAAGTCGTGGTGATTTCTTTTGATTCGAAAGTTCTAGCCGAGAGACACAATTCCATTCAGCCTCTTTCACTCGTTCTAAAATTATCTTGGTATTTTTCTCAGTTTCTAATGATCATATCTAACGTGGGAAAAATGATAAAAACAGCCCATGCATCATATATAAATCGTATGGAAATTATTGTGTTATAAACCCTAAAATCGAAATAAATCTATAAAACATGCATGCGATTTTTCTGGGCTAGACCTATATTTTTCGTGGCATCTATGATCATCATATAACACTAGAAAAATGTTCGTTTGAATTGTGGAGACCTAAAACTATTATTATGGGATGTATTTTGTAATCGGCTAAATAGAGAAATGAAGGAAAATAATGGAAAACCCTAAGAACAAATCGACCTAGGGTTTATATGCTAAAATTTGGAAATTTAATGTGTAAAAATGATGTGGTTATGATGATTTAATGATTGGTGGAAGTAGGGTTTTGATTGTGTTAATTTAATGTTTACCGATTGGAATAATTAAATAGAAGGATGTGTTTTGTAATTTTTAAAACTCAAGGGTTATTTTTAGAACTTATTTTGGGATGTGTACTATTCGTATAAAATGTAATTTGAGGGGGTCATGTGTAAATTTTATATTTAAAAGGGTTAAAATGTCTTTATTGTTAAATGGTAAGTCGATTTGTAAAATAATTAAATAGAGGGACTAAATATGTAATTTCTGGAAAGTTAAGGTTGATTTGAGTAATGAATTATATTCAGGGGCTAATGTGTAAAATTGGATATTTATTGGACTAATGTGTAATTAGTATAAATTAAAGATTGAAATGTAAACTTTAAGGTTAAATATGTAAATTAATTAAATGGAGGGACCTATTGTGTAAATTATGGAAACTTAAAGGGACATTCGTATAACTTATTAAATGAAGTACTAATTGTGTAATTTTGATAAACCAAGGGTTTAATATGTAATTATGAATATTTAAAGGTTTAAAGTGTAACTTTTGGAATATAAGGGTATAAAATGTAAATTGTGAATTCTTAAGGACCAATTATGTAAATATGATAAAAGATACCCTAATTCCAGAAATAATGATTTAACTAAGTTATGTACTCCAACTTTCTAAAAATAGAAACTTTCTAAAAGTGGAAACTTGCTAATCATGGAAACCTGCTAAAAACGGAAAGTTACTTTAAATGGAAGACAAGTAATTAAGAATGAATTGTAATTCCCTTCTACTCCTCTAGGTGTGAAGAAGGAGAGACTTTGAGCTATCCCCTATTCCTGTGCTTTGTTTCTATTTGTGCTTTCGTCATAAGGTACAGATACTCTGCCCTTTCTCAGTAAGGGTGTCTTATTCCCTTGATATTGATTTTGAGTTATGATTCAGTTAAGTTTTCCCAAAGCCATTGCTATGTTCCCTTTGTGTGAACCTTTGATATTTACTTCTGAGATATTGAGATGCACCTTCTGATACATGACCTGTTGATATGACATTTCTGTTTTGATATTGAGACCTGACTCTTAGTTTGATACCCGAGCCATTTCTGTTTCCTAGCCAGGAAGGTAACCTGGCCATGTCTTTGATGCACCATTGGCATGACTCATGTGTGGGTGAGTGATTTCTCACACCGTCCCTTTTATATTATCTGCCGGCTACTTGACTTTGAGATTGACTTTGAGTTTGGGGGGGCGTATGGATTGCAATCCTAGGCATGTTTTGTTTAGTGGATTTAACTATGACTTTGAGTATGACTTTGAGTATGACTTTGAGGTGACTGGTGCTTGTGTGCAATACACGCCTTTCACATTTATGGGAGCTAGCTACTCCACCCTGTTGATACATGAGGACACCCCTCATATTATCTGGTTGCCTGAGAGGTATCCCCTCTGATTGTGAGCTTATGACTTTGAGACTATGATGTTGAGATTATGACTTTGAGTTTATGGTCTCATGGTAGATAACTATCCTATATTTCCTTATTACTCTTTTGCTTTGATTATACCTCATGACATTTCCCAGTGCCTTATTATCTTTCGGTTTCATTATCTTTGCTTTGTATTATGTATCTGTTCACTGGGCTTTGTAAGCTCAGCCGCACGTTTTCTTTTTCGTGTGCGGCAGGTATCTAGCTGGGAGATGGATTTTATGCTTGGGATGAGAGTTAGTTGGATGCTTTTGCCTTAGATGATGTCCTACCCTAGTCTTGCCAGTTGTTTAGACATTTTGATCATGGATTCATTTCGTTATGTATTTCCTTTGAATTATTTCGTTATCTTGTGAGACTTATGTATTGGATTCAAGTCATGTTGACTTGGCTTATTTATTTATGATGTTTTATGGCTTCCACTGTGTATATGTATGAATGCTTTGAAATGTCGCCATAATGTGATATCTCTACCCTTGTCGGGTTGGGGTGTTACAATTATGGTATCAAAGCCCAGGCTGCGACCTGTCGTACATAAGCTTTGGCCTGTGAAACATGTGGACCATAGGATTTGACCCTTAAGTTTTAAGATTTGACTGGCGAGGTTTTGGGTAGGCATAGGTTCCTGCTTCGTCTTCCATTTCGTGCTTATTTCCCTTATGTTTTGCTAATTCTTTTCATGATCATTCAGATGGTGAACACACACTTTACTCAGTACACTAATGGGGATGATGGCCCCAATTTTGAAGAGATGATAGCCGCTGCTGTGGCTGCTGCTATTCCTCGAGTGGTGACTGAGGTCACCAATAATATCAGGAATGGGGCAAGTTCTTCTGGTGGTGGTGGTGGCGGTGCTCCACCCACTACTCCACCCACTGCTCCACCCGCTGCTCCCCAGTTGGTATCCATGTGTGGATTGAGAGGTTAAACAAACTCAAGCCTCTCTCTTTCAGGTCAGCTGCTACTCCTCATGAAGCGGAGGACTGGATCACACATATCGAGAAGTTGTTTCGTGTTCTGGGATGTGCTGACGAGTTTAAAACTCGGTTGGCCACATTCAAATTTGAAGGTGATGCCCAAAATTGGTGGGCTGCTCTTGTTCAGGCGAAAGGGGATGATTTTGCTGAGACTTGTTCGTGGGCAGATTTCATCGAGGTGTTTTATAGACAGTATATTCCTATGTCGGAGCAGCTAAGGTATGAAAGGGAATACGGGTCGATTCGTCAGGGTGATCAGGAGTCGTCAGGAGAGTTTATGCAGCGGTTTCTGCGTCTGGCCAGTTTTGTTGGGCCAGAGGTTACTGGTGATGCTGTGAGGCAGGCTCGTCATTTCAAATGGGCTTTAAAGCGGTGGGTGTTAGACTGGATTGTTAACACTCCATTTGAGGATGTGGCTGGAGTTCAGGACGCCGCGCGTAACATCGAGTTGTTACATGCGGACAGGGTGTCTAATAAGCGTGATAGGGATGGTAACCGGGTAGATTTTCGGGGCCAAGGTCGGCAGGACCAAAGGCAGGATTCTCGAGGTCGACAGGACCATGGGCATGATCAGCGGGGTCGCCAGGACCGAGGTTATAATCATAGGCAGCAGGATTTCAGGAACCAGGATAGGCGGGATTCTGGTAGGTCTGGTGGTGATCGTCAGGGGCAGGGTAGTAACAACCGACGTAGGGATTCTCAGCCGTATCAGCAGTCGGGATCGTCTGGTCAGAAGGGGTCTGTTGAGGCTCTACCTCCTCCTCCTACATGTACTTCCTGTGGGAAGACTCATCCAGGTCCTTGTCATAGAGCTTCGGGTGGTTGTTTCTGGTGTGGATCTTCTCAGCACAGGATCAAGGACTGTCCTAGGAAGAATGCTGGTGAACCTAAAGTCGATGCTAGGGCAGCTCCTACTTCAGGCCGGGTTTATTCTTTGACACGTGACCAGGCTGCTAGCACCTCAGGTACTATTACGGGTTTTCTGCATATTGGAGATCGTATTGTTTTTGTTTTATTTGACACGGGTGCTACACATTCTATAATATCCACTTCACTTGCAAATAAAATAAACATAACCCCAACTCAATTAATGAACCGTATATCTATTGCTACCCCGATGAAAACTCATGTGATTATTGATGTTGAGTATGTTAATTGCCCTCTCCGTTTCGATGATCGTGTTCGTTCTGCGAACCTTCTTCCCATTGATATGGTTGATTTTGATATTATTCTGGGCATGGACTGGTTAGCTGCTCATAAGGCGACCATTGATTGTTATGCTCGTAAGGTGATCTTTGGTGATCTTCACCATCCTGATTATGTTTATTCTGGTTCCCAACCTCTGAAATCTGTAAAGATTATTTCGGCTATGAAAGCCCGGACATTGATTTCGCATGGCTGTCTTGGTTTTCTTGCTTCTATTAAAGATACCTCTGTTGATGTTCCTAGCATTGATAGCATTCGTATTGTGCGCGATTTCGCCGATGTATTTCCGGATGAACTTCCTGGCATTCCTCCTGTCAGGGAAGTCGAGTTTAGCATTGATTTGATTCCTGGTGCTGAACCCATATCTAAAGCTCCTTATCGCATGGCACCGATTGAATTAAAGGAATTAAAGGAGCAATTGCAAGAACTGTTGGAAAACGGTTTTTTTCGTCCGAGCGTATCTCCTTGGGGTGCTCCCGTGTTGTTTGTAAAGAAGAAGGACGGGAGCATGCGTCTTTGTATCGATTATCGGGAGCTTAACCGCATTACTATTCGTAACCGCTATCCTCTTCCTCGCATTGATGATTTATTCGATCAGTTGCAAGGAGCGAGGCATTTCTCTAAAATTGATCTGAGGTCTGGATACCACCAGCTTAGGGTGAGGGAGCAGGATGTTCCCAAAATGGCCTTTCGCACTCGGTACGGTCACTATGAATTCTTGGTTATGCCTTTTGGCTTGACCAATGCTCCTGCTGTGTTTATGGACCTAATGAACCGGATATTCCATGAAATTCTCGATAAGTTTGTGATTGTCTTCATCGACGATATTCTTGTGTATTCTAAATCCGAGGAGGAACATGAGCAACACCTTGGTATTGTCCTGGAGATTTTGCGACAGCAGAAATTGTATGCGAAGTTTTCGAAGTGCGAGTTTTGGTTGGATCGTGTAGCTTTCTTGGGTCACATCGTTTCTGCGGACGGTATCACTATGGATCCGGCGAAGGTTGAGGCTATCACAAAATGGCCAAGACCTACGAATGTGATGGAAGTGAGAAGTTTTCTGGGTCTCGCTGGGTATTATAGGAGATTCGTTGAGGGTTTTTCGCGTCTTGCTTTGCCGTTGACACAGTTGATGAGGAAAGGGGAAAAGTTTATTTGGACTGATGAGCGAGAAAGTAGTTTTGAGGAGTTGAAGAAACGCTTAGTGTCTGCACCTATTCTGACTCTTCCATCGGGTTCCGGCGGTTTCCAGATATATAGCGATGCTTTGAAGAAGGGTTTGGGATGTGTTTTGATGCGGAATGGGAAGGTGATCGCCTATGCTTCGAGGCAGCTGAAGCCTTACGAGGTGAACTATCCGACGCATGATCTAGAGTTAGCAGCTGTGGTTTTCGCGCTAAAGATTTGGCGCCATTATTTGTATGGAGAGACTTGTGACATTTTCACTGATCATAAGAGTCTTAAATACATTTTCACCCAGAAAGAGTTGATAATGAGACAGAGGCGTTGATTAGAGCTTCTGAAAGATTATGATGCTAACATTCAGTATCATCCCGGTAAGGCGAATGTAGTCGCTGATGCTCTTAGTAGAAAGTAGGGTATGATGGCGAGTCTGGAGTTTGAGCCTCGCGTTTTGCACGATTTAGAGCTTCTTGATGTGGAGTTTTGTGTTCGAGGTCATGGTGGTTATTGGGCTAGCCTTACGGTTGAGTCCAATCTTATCTTGCGAGTTAAGGAAGCTCAGAAAGAGGATGGTGAGCTGTGGTCTATAGTTCAGAATGTTGAGGAGGGCAAACAGTCAGAGTTCAGGGTTGATGATTTCGGTGTAGTTTGGTTTGGGGATCGTCTATGTGTTCCCAACGATCCTGAGCTTCGTGAGGCTGTTCTATCGGAGGCTCATAGTTCCCCTTTTACTATACATCCTGGTTCTACCAAGATGTACCTGGACCTTAAGCAACATTTCTGGTGGAGTGGCATGAAACAGGATGTGGCTTCGTTTGTATCTAAGTGTTTGACTTGCCAGCAGGTCAAGATCGAGCATCAGAGAGCTAGTGCGTTGCTTCAGCCTTTGGAGATTCCGAAGTGGAAATGGGAGGAAATTTCCATGGATTTTGTGACAGGTTTACCTCCTACTCGTAGGAAGCATGATGCGATTTGGGTGGTCGTTGATCGACTGACCAAGTCGGCTCACTTCCTCCCTATTCGTGTGGACTACAGTGTTAGTAAGTTGGCGGACATATTTCAGCAGGAAATCGTTAGGCTTCATGGTATGCCTACGGCTATTATATCAGATAGGGATCCTCGGTTTACATCTCGCTTCTGGAAGGGATTGCATAAGGCATGGGATACACGGCTTAAGTTCAGTACAGCTTTTCACCCTCAGACAGATGGTCAGTCGGAGAGGACCATTCAGACTTTAGAGGACATGTTGAGGGCATGTGCCTTAGAGTGGACTGGTAGCTGGGATGATTATTTGTGTCTGGTAGAGTTTGCATATAATAACAGCTGGCACGCGAGTATTCGTATGGCTCCTTTTGAGATGTTGTATGGTCGGAAATGTAGGGCTCCGGTTTGTTGGAACGAGGTAGGTGAACGCATTATTGAGGGTCCGGAGTTAGTGCAGATCGCTACTGAGAAAGTGGATGTTGCTAGGGAAAAGTTGAAGGAAGCTAGGGCTCGTCAAAAGAGTTACGCTGACAAGCATCGGCGTGACTTGGAATTTCGTGTTGGTGATCGGGTATTTCTTAAGGTTTCGCCGTTCCAAGGAGTTAAACGTTTTGGAATTAAGGGCAAGCTCAGTCCTCGATTCATCGGACCGTTTGAGATTTTGGATCGCATTGGAGAGGTTTCATATCGTTTGGCTCTTCCTCCGCAGTTATCACATGTTCACGACGTCTTTCATGTATCTCTCCTGAGGGGATACAATTATCATCCTCTGCATGTGGTGTCTTATCCTTTTGATCAGATTCAGCCCGATATGTCTCTTCCGGAGGAGCCAGAAGCTGTTCTTGATCGCCAAGAGCGAGTTATGAGACGTAAAGTCATTCCTTTCGTTAAGATTCTTTGGCGGAATCACCCAGAGAGGGAAGCTACCTGGGAGACCGAGGAGTCTATTCGAGCTAGTTATCCTCATTTTGCATTCTGATCTGGTATGTCTCCGTTACGTTTCGATTCGTTTCATTTCTGACTCTTTGCAAATTTCGGGGACGAAATTTTTCTTTTTAGAGGGGAAGAAGTTGTAACACCTAAAATCTGAAAGCATGTAAAATGACCAAAATGCCCCTACAAGTTTGAAAATTATTTAAAAGCTTATAAAGTATCAAATAAATCCCAAACTTCTGGCAATGCACAAGTTATGATCCCAAATAATTTTAACAACTTCATTTAACATTTATGCAAGTGAAAAAATTACTAAAATGCCCTCATAGAACCGAATGACATTTTTATTAACATTTTAAATTATATAAAGTAAAGTAAATGCATTTAAATGTAGAAATAAATCACATTAATTTGCCAACCCATTTTGCCGAAATTCCTGGTCCAAGCCCACCCCTATGACTCGGTTTTCCTATTTTAAATCAATCCATATCCTTTTCTTGAAAACCCTAATTGCCGATTGATTAAAACACACACAAAATAATTCTTTAGCCTCCATTCGACACTCTAAAAATCATAGAGCATTTTTCTGAGGTTGATCATCATCCAAGGAGTCCTAGAAAAATCATTGTGAAGGTGTACCTTGTACGATTCGTTCTTGGAGAATTATTCTTGTCGCGCGGATA
Organism: Artemisia tridentata subsp. tridentata; assembly: GCA_021014915.2. Taxonomy (NCBI): domain Eukaryota; kingdom Viridiplantae; phylum Streptophyta; class Magnoliopsida; order Asterales; family Asteraceae; genus Artemisia; species Artemisia tridentata. The sequence continues at coordinate 81,427,569 of CP139506.1, forward strand.
ATAATAAGGTATAATTTGTATTAATTCATCCGAGCTTTCTAAAATTCGTTTCTTATTTTTCCTGAGATTCTTACATTGTGTATGACCTACGAAAAATGTGTACAAGGTGGTTTGGTCCCGTTTGAAGTCGTGGTGATTTCTTTTGATTCGAAAGTTCTAGCCGAGAGACACAATTCCATTCAGCCTCTTTCACTCGTTCTAAAATTATCCTGGTATTTTTCTCAGTTTCTAATGATCATATCTAACGTGGGAAAAATGATAAAAACAGCCCATGCATCATATATAAATCGTATGGAAATTATTGTGTTATAAACCCTAAAATCGAAATAAATCTATAAAACATGCATGCGATTTTTCTGGGCTAGACCTATATTTTTCGTGGCATCTATGATCATCATATAACACTAGAAAAATGTTCGTTTGAATTTTGGAGACCGAAAACTATTATTATGGGATGTATTTTGTAATCGGCTAAATAGAGAAATGAAGGAAAATTGTGGAAAACCCTAAGAACAAATCGACCTAGGGTTTATATGCTAAAATCTGGAAATTTAATGCGTACAAATGATGTGGTTATGATGATTTAATGATTGGTGGAAGTAGGGTTTTGATTGTGTTAATTTAATGTTTACCGATTGGAATAAATAAATAGAAGGATGTGTTTTGTAACTTTTAAAACTCAAGGGTTATTTTTAGAACTTATTTTGGGATGTGTACTATTCGTATAAAATGTAAGTTGAGGGAGTGATGAACTCAAATAAGTACATTTTATTACTATCATTTATCCTATTAATTTGACTTGTTTTATTATATTATGTATGAGGATTGATACTTAATCGTTTACTTTTGTAATTCTCAATTGAAAACAAGCATTTGGTGAAACTTGGCGATTTTGGACTAATTATGGAGCAAAACATGCAAGAAGTTAAGAGTCTACTGAAATGTACAAGATCAAGACTAATCTGCTCCAGATGCGCCGCATCTTGCTTATCACATACGGCGCATCACTATCAATATTTCACCAGATACGATCCAAGATACAAGAGGACATGCGCCGCATCCAAAGATAAAGATACGCCGCATCTTCTGGCGGTGTACGAATATTCCTGAATATTATAATCTTGGACCCCACGCGAAGTTAAGTAAATGCGCCGCATCTACTTACTAGATGCGCCGCATCTTACCCTCAGACAGAAACTATAAATACCCCAAGACCAGACGAATTTCGGGTGACACATATTAGTTCCGAAGTTTTAACAGAAGACCGAAGACCAGAAACCTAGGACGAATTCAGTCAAGGCAGCAGCACAAGACACACCCAAATCGAAGATACAAGAGCTGTAAGAAGGTGCTGCATGTGTTTAATTCATTAAGTAGTTTTGTTTTATTGTGTTAGTAAACTTTAATTCATCAAGATTGGTGGCTTGTGTAATGTGACAACGGAAAGATTGCACTCCCTTAAAACTGCTTTCTCATTAATTAAAGTTTATATGTTGATGTCATTGGTGACTTTTATTAGTGCATTGATAACCTCTGTGTCTAGCTAAGCGTTGATCGGGTCGCCATGCCTCTGCCCTCGCCTATTTATTAGATCGCCTATGCATTCTATGGTCTGTAGAAAAGTAGGAGAAAGATAAATAGGATAGTCATAAGTAATCATTAAGGGTTTACTCGCCGATAAGATTAGAACCAACGAGAAAGGACTTAATCTCGGTGCGTTGCATCGAACTATACACTTCATATAACACTAGCAATAAAACAAGTGACAAACTACTTATCATAAGGACAGCCTTCTTATTGTCTCGAGTATTTATCTGTGTACGTGTGTGCTACTTGCTGATTCGTGCCTATTGGTTTAGTTTATTCTTTAATTGCAACCAAATCGTGCCAGTCTCTCAGGCTGAACCCCCTTGCGTTAGAATAGATTGTATAGCTAACTTAATATATTAAAATACTGATTAGAATAACTAGATAATACGTTCCACTCTTAGTGATCGACACTCTACTTACCATTATATTCATACTGACCGGGTACACTGCTCGTTAAGTGTGTGTGTTATTGATAAGTCGGCTAAATATAAATTTAAAACTTGAGTAGGCATTAATACTGCTAAACCGCAATGACACATCGCACGCATCAAGTTTTTGGCGCCGCTGCCGGGGAGTGAATTGTTATTATCTGTTAATTTGATTAGTATTTTAATTAGGTTTTTAATTTTTTTTATCTAACCGCTAATTCTGTTGTGTATTAGTTTAATTTGCATTCATTGTATTATTTTGCATATTTTCTGTTTTTGTGTGTTATTTGTTTGCTTTTGTTTGTGTTTATTTTCGTGTGTTTTTATTTGTTTTAATTTTTCGTGTTTTTTTTTTTTTTGTGTTTTGCTATCGTTGTACTGAGCTAAATCAAACGATACGGCGCATCTAATTTCTCATATACGGCGTATTGCGTTTAATTTTTATAAAATACAACGCGTTTAAATAATTCGATACAACGCATCTTTTCCCCAAGATACGGCGTATCTGTTTTTAACAAAAAAAAAATTTTCTAAGCAATAAAGTAATACGACGCATCTTTTCCCCAAGATACGGCGTATCTGTTTTTGATAAAAAATAATTTTCTAAACGTTAACGATATACGACGCATCTGCTTCAGCAGCTACGGCGTATCTATTATTTTAATTAAAAACAGTTTTTGAATTATTAAACAGATACGGCGCATCGATCTCTGTCGATACGGCGTATCTTCTGAATCAAAAATCTTATATTTTGAAACGCAACGAAAATGCGACGCATTAACTTTTGTTAATACGACGAATATAATTTGATAAATATAGTTGATCTTTGATATTTACTTTTATCGGTCCGCTACTCTCGTGTGCAAGTTGTTTATTTTCAGGATAAAGGATGATTCAAGCATCACCATAAAAGATTACATTCTGAACCAAACCGAGAGAAGCTAGCTGGAGTGATCAAACGTAACCTCTTCGATTATTCAACCAGCCCAAAGGGAAGTTCTCTACATTATAATCTCAATTTTATTATCCATATTATACATCTGATTCAAATTATAATCTTAATTTTGTACGCTTTAAAACGATATTTGTTCCTAACCTTGGAATAAATCCTTATCCTCTAAACAATAAGATTACAATTGTTAATAAAACGTTTATACCTATTGCTCTTATTTTGAATTCAATTATATCATATGGTATGACCGTTTAACCCAAATTTGATGTATAAAGAATCGTGTTGCGGAGGCCTAGGTACGTTCCTTATTTAAATTTCGTTCACTAACATAGCGATACGGCGGATCTAAATATCCAAAGCGCCGTATCTCTGACCATCTAGGACTCATTGACTAGTCAACGAGATTAAATAGATACGGCGCATCCTATCCTTTATTTTATCTTATTTCGTAATTATTCCAGGCTCGATGCGGCGTATCTTCCCCTATAAGATACGGCGCATCGACTGACCTGATGAAGTTATGGAGCAACTGCCTAATGCACACACTACTTATGTGTATACCAACTGAAGTATCGATACTAATGAGCTGAACGTGAGTCTAACTTGAAGACTCTGGAATAAAGAGAAGTGCTTACCGGGAGACAACCCGGATTTATCTTTTAATTTTCTGTTTATGTGTCGAGTCAGTCAGGCCGCAGAGGATACGGCGCATCTCAATCCTGAGATGCGACGCATCTCCTGCAATGGTCATATCTTATTTTAATTTTTCTGCATTTATTTTTATTTTCGAATTTAAAACTTTTTATCAGTTTATTTTAATGCGGCGCATCCCTGGTTAAGGATGCGGCGCATCTTTTATTCTGATCCGTATTTATTCCAGGCTCGATACGGCATATCTTCTTCCATAAGATACGGCGCATCGACTGACCTGATGATTTTCATTTTTAATTTTTATGTTTTATTTTTACCTAACTACTAATGTATTATGCAAGTTTGAACCTTTCTTATCTTAGGTGTGTTTTGAAGCCTTGGTGGTATTATAGATTCCTGCATTTCCTGTGGATACATCGAATATGAAGCTTAAACGTTCTAATCCACAAGAAAGATGACTTTTGCTCTAATACTAATGGAGGATCATACCGAGCAAATCTCAGGGGAGTTTTTCTGTTCTAATTCTTTTATTTTCCAGTTTTTAACCTTTTATACAAACAACGAGGACGTTGTTTAACTTCAGTGGGGGGATTGGAGAATTAGAACACTTAACATTTACTTGTCCTAAACTTTTCAAAATATGCTTAAAATGTGCTTAATATATCAAAATTTAAAATTTTTAGCATGTTTTTGTTTAAAGTCTAAGTTGCATAGCTGCACACATGACGTCATTTTCAAAAATTGTGATTTTTCAAAATTCACAAATCTATGAGTGTGCCGGTGACTTGTAAACTTTAGAACTTGGCTTGTATACTATTCGAGACCACCATAATAAGTATTATTTTATATAATTGGAATGACTTGTCTAAATTGGTAAATTTCTAGGATTACACCCAAATAGCCTTATATGTTATGTGTTATTAGCTAACTACACTGGTTAGTTAAACCCCCGTATAAACCCTTTTGTTACTCTCATTTTTAGAGTAAGATACCCCTAGAAAAACACTCAGAGCCATTCCTTTCGTTTCTTACACCTTTGTTAAAATGTTTCGTTACACCCTTACACCTTAGCCTACCCTGTAGATTAAAATCCGTAGTTGGTTAATTGCTATAGGCAAAGTGTGTTTCCTTACATTACCTGTGTTCGCGTGCGTAATTCATTATCTATGGTTAGGTCGGGAAATTGCACAATGCAATTGGAGTAAAAGTAAATATTGTATATCTTTGAGTTTATTTTTCGTGTGTTTACTACTTTCACTATTACCGTTATTTCTGAAGTCATGAAAAGTATGGAAAAATTATCCAGAATTATTGTTTTGGTGATGTGGTGAAATTTTACACATCTATGTTTATGTTATTAAAAAAAAAAAAAAAAAAAAAAAAAAAAAAAAAAAAAAAAAAATCGAAAAAATGAGAAAAGAAAAAGAAAAAAGAAGAAAGTTGGATGTTTGATTTAAACCAACTTATGTAAAGTTATGTAAGTGGTCGATATCACCACTAATTGTTGTATTATATCTATGGATTGAATGGGAGTTGGCAGTTATGGGAACGTCAACTAAGGTTTATTCTTTGATTAAGATCTTGTTGAGTATAATTCGTGTCTACCTAAAGCGTGTGTTTCAAGTGTTAAAGCGTGAGTTATTCAATGATATGAGTCTTATTCATGGGATGGTTGGGATAGTGATTAACCACACTTAGGATTTTAATTTATTTGTTTTGTTTATTTTTTTATTTTTACACCAATTTATATCCAAAAAATTATCCATACCCTTTATTATTCTTTATCCAACCAAACCTTTGATTTATTGAGATTAGGGATTTGAGCAATCTTAAGTATCGTAGTCGTGGATTCGGCTATGTATTTATGATTTTGTCGCCCTTTTTGATATATTATTATTGGTGAAGTTTGGACCTATCTTTAGCCTATTCGAGTTAAGGATTTGAGCAATTGCAAGTATCGTGTTCGTGGATTCGATCATGTATTTGTGATTTTGTCGCCTTTTCTGGAATTTGAAATCGATAGAGATTAAGAATAATTAACCCTTAAACCTCAAAACCCTTTTTACCGCTTTAGACTTGTTATTCCTTGGCTTTAGCGGAGGAGATGTGTATACTTGCCAAGCTTATGATAGAATATTCGTCACGACTGGACAGTTAAACGATTAGATTTGCTTTTATCGAAATATTTTTATTCTACTTCTAATTCGTTAAGTGTTTAGTTGTGTGATTATGACAAAAATGAATACATGCTTAAATATAAAAATAAATCCTAATATCTTTTAGGATACATTTTCATAAGATTAATTCTAAGGTTTACTTGGGGACAAGTAAAGTTCAAGTTGGGGGATATTTGATGAACTCAAATAAGTACATTTTATTACTATCATTTATCCTATTAATTTGACTTGTTTTATTATATTATGTATGAGGATTGATACTTAATCGTTTACTTTTGTAATTCTCAGTTGAAAACAAGCATTTGGTGAAACTTGGCGATTTTGGACTAATTATGGAGCAAAACATGCAAGAAGTTAAGAGTCTACTGAAATATGCAAGATCAAGACTAATCTGCTCCAGATGCGCCGCATCTTGCTTATCACATACGGCGCATCACTATCAATATTTCACCAGATACGATCCAAGATACAAGAGGACATGCGCCGCATCCAAAGATAAAGTTACGCCGCATCTTCTGGCGGTGTACGAATATTCCTGAATATTATAATCTTGGACCCCACGCGAAGTTAAGTAAATGCGCCGCATCTACTTACTAGATGCGCCGCATCCTACCCTCAGACAGAAACTATAAATACCCCAAGACCAGACGAATTTCGGGAGAGAGATAGAAGTTTCGAAGTTTTAACAGAAGACCGAAGACCAGAAACCTAGGACGAATTCAGTCAAGGCAGCAGCACAAGACACACCCAAATCGAAGATACAAGAGCTGTAAGAAGGTGCTGCATGTGTTTAATTCATTAAGTAGTTTTGTTTTAATGTGTTAGTAAACTTTAATTCATCAAGATTGGTGGCTTGTGTAATGTGACAACGGAAAGATTGCACTCCCTTAAAACTGCTTTCTCATTAATTAAAGTTTATATGTTGATGTCATTGGTGACTTTTATTAGTGCATTGATAACCTCTGTGTCTAGCTGAGCGTTGATCGGGTCGCCATGCCTCTGCCCTCGCCTATTTATTAGATCGCCTATGCATTCTATGGTCTGTAGAAAAGTAGGAGAAAGATAAATAGGATAGTCATAAGTAATCATTAAGGGTTTACTCGCCGATAAGATTAGAACCAACGAGAAAGGACTTAATCTCGGTGCGTTGCATCGAACTATACACTTCATATAACACTAGCAATAAAACAAGTGACAAACTACTTATCATAAGGACAGCCTTCTTATTGTCTCGAGTATTTATCTGTGTACGTGTGTGCTACTTGCTGATTCGTGCCTATTGGTTTAGTTTATTATTTAATTGCAACCAAATCGTGCCAGTCTCTCAGGCTGAACCCCCTTGCGTTAGAATAGATTGTATAGCTAACTTAATATATTAAAATACTGATTAGAATAACTAGATAATACGTTCCACTCTTAGTGATCGACACTCTACTTACCATTATATTCATACTGACCGGGTACACTGCTCGTTAAGTGTGTGTGTTATTGATAAGTCGGCTAAATATAAATTTAAAACTTGAGTAGGCATTAATACTGCTAAACCGCAACGACACATCGCACGCATCAGGGAGTCATGTGTAAATTTTATATTTAAAAGGGTTAAAATGTCTTTATTGTTAAATGGTAAGTCAATTTGTAAAATAATTAAATAGAGGGACTAAATATGTAATTTATGGAAAGTTAAGGTTGATTTGAGTAATGAATTATATTCAGGGGCTAATGTGTAAAATTGGACATTTATTGGACTAATGTGTAATTAGTATTAATTAAAGATTGAAATGTAAACTTTAAGGTTAAATATGTAAATTAATTAAATGGAGGGACCTATTGTGTAAATTATGGAAACTTAAAGGGACATTCGTATAACTTATTAAATGAAGTACTAATTGTGTAATTTTGATAAACCAAGGGTTTAATATGTAATTATGAATATTTAAAGGTTTAAAGTGTAACTTTTGGAATATAAGGGTATAAAATGTAAATTGTGAATTCTTAAGGACCAATTATGTAAATATGATAAAGGATACCCTAATTCCAGAAATAATGATTTAACTAAGTTATGTACTCCAACTTGCTAAAAATAGAAACTTTCTAAAAGTGGAAACTTACTAATTATGGAAACCTGCTAAAAAGGGAAAGTTACTTTAAATGGAAGACAAGTAATTAAGAATGAATTGTAATTCCCTTCTACTCCTCTAGGTGTGAAGAAGGAGAGACTTTGAGCTATCCCCTATTCCTGTGCTTTGTTTCTATTTGTGCTTTCGTCATAAGGTACAGATACTCTGCCCTTTCTCAGTAAGGGTGTCTTATTCCCTTGATATTGATTTTGAGTTATGATTCAGTTAAGTTTTCCCAAAGCCATTGCTATGTTCCCTTTGTGTGAACCTTTGATATTTACTTCTGAGATATTGAGATGCACCTTCTGATACATGACCTGTTGATATGACATTTCTGTTTTGATATTGAGACCTGACTCTTAGTTTGATACCGAGCCATTTCTGTTTCCTAGCCAGGAAGGTAACCTGGCCATGTCTTTGATGCACCATTGGCATGACTCATGTGTGGGTGAGTGATTTCTCACACTGTCCCTTTTATATTATCTGTCGGCTACTTGACTTTGAGATTGACTTTGAGTTTGGGGGGCGTATGGATTGCAATCCTAGGCATGTTTTGTTTAGTGGATTTAACTATGACTTTGAGTATGACTTTGAGTATGACTTTGAGGTGACTGGTGCTTGTGTGCAATACACGCCTTTCACATTTATGGGAGCTAGCTACTCCACCCTGTTGATACATGAGGACACACCCTCATATTATCTGGTTGCCTGAGAGGTATCCCCTCTGATTGTGAGCTTATGACTTTGAGACTATGATGTTGAGATTATGACTTTGAGTTTATGGGCTCGTGGTAGATAACTATCCTATATTTCCTTATTACTCTTTTGCTTTGATTATACCTTATGACATTTCCCAGTGCCTTATTATCTTTCGGTTTCATTATCTTTGCTTTGTATTATGTATCTGTTCACTGGGCTTTGTAAGCTCAGCCGCACGTTTTCTTTTTCGTGTGCGGCAGGTATCTAGCTGGGAGATGGATTTTATGCTTGGGATGAGAGTTAGTTGGATGCTTTTGCCTTAGATGATGTCCTACCCTAGTCTTGCCAGTTGTTTAGACATTTTGTTCATGGATTCATTTCGTTATGTATTTCCTTTGAATTATTTCGTTATCTTGTGAGACTTATGTATTGGATTCAAGTCATGTTGACTTGGCTTATTTATTTATGATGTTTTATGGCTTCCGCTGTGTATATGTATGAATGCTTTGAAATGTCGCCATAATGTGATATCTCTACCCTTGTCGGGTTGGGGTGTAACACACGCTCCTTCGTTTGTCTTTAGTGGGAAAGGTTTATTTGGGGATGTTAGGAGCTGTTTTGGGGGGAAATTTGACTGTTGGGATTTTTAAACATATTTTTCAAAATAAAACATTTCTTTTTAATTCAAAAATAATTTGTGAAATATATTTTTGAAAAAATGTATTGTCACATTAAAAATGTGAAGTTTAGAAAAATAAAATCCTTTGAGCATTTGTCAAGTAGTAAATTTGTTTGTCCATACCTTGAGTAATTTATGTCGGGATGGAAATCTACGACTTCGTTGAAGCATACTTGAAACATCGGAAGGTGTTGATGTAAGTATGCATTGATGATTTGTGTTTACAAGTAACTTGCACATTTTACGTTATGTATTACAAGTTACATGATTGTCATTATTAAAACCGAAGAAACCGTTTCGTTTAAATATCGTAATATTTGCACTAACAAGAATATCACTTGTGATATTCAAAAAATCAAAAAATAACACATGTGATATTCAGAATATCACTAGTGATATTCAGAATATCACAGAATATCACTTGTGATATTCAGAAACCTATGAAAACGTCTGAAAACGGCTAAAAAACATTTAAAAACGGACGAAAATGAATGAAAACAGATGAAAACGTAAGAAAATGGAAGAATATGTATGAAAACGAACGAAAACGTATGAAAGAGTAAAAACACGTATGAAAAAAGACGAAAACGTATGAAAAATGGACGAAAACAAAAAAATGGATGAAAACGGACGAAAACGTATGAAAAGAAACAAAAACGTAAGAAAGCGGACGAAAACGTATGAAAATGGACGAAAGCGTAAGAAAACGGATGAAAACTTAAGAAAACGGACGAATATGTATGAAAACGGACGAAAACGTATGAAAGCGTAAAAACACGTCTGAAAACGGACGAAAACGTATGAAAAAGGACGAAAACGAAAGAAAACGGATGAAAACGTATTAAAATGAACGAAAACGGACGAAAACGTTTGAAAACGTACGAAAACGAACGAAAACATAAGAAAACAGATGAAAACGTATGAAAACGGACGTAAACGGCGAAAACGCAAGAAAACGGACGAAAACGTATGAAAACGGACAAAAACGTATGAAAACGGATGTAAACGGGCGAAAACGTATGAAAACAGACGAAAGCATAAGAAAACGGATGAAAACGTAAGAAAACGGACGAATATGTATGAAAACGGACGAAAACGTATGAAAGCGTAAAAACACTTACTAATAACGGACGAAAACAAAAGAAAACAGATGAAAACGTATTAAAACGAAAGAAAATGGTCGAAAACGTATGAAAACGAATGAAAACGTAAGAAAACTGACGAAAACGTATGAAAACGGACGTAAACGGGTGAAAACGTAAGAAAACGGACGAAAACGTAAGAAAACGGGCGAAAACGTATGATAACGTAAGAAAATGGACGAAAACGTATGAAAACGGACGAAAACATATGAAAACAGACGAAAATGTACGAAAGCGGGAAAAAAAAAAAAAAAAAAAAAAAAAAACTGAAGTTAAAATAAAAAAGAAACGTGAATTTAAAAAATATATATAGTGAATTAAAAGAAAGACAAAGAAAAAGGAAAAATAATGGACTTAGGATCTCCACCATTAGATCAAACTAGATGAATGGTGGGGATTTGTCCCTTGGTAAGCACAATAATAATAATAATAATAATAATAATAATAATAATAATAATAATAATAATAATAATTAAAAACAAAAAAAAAAAAAAAAAAAAAAAAAAAAAACAAGGACTTAGGTTTCCGTATTTAATCTTAGGTTAATCGCCACTATTAGTTTAAACTAGATGGATGGTGGGATTTATCCCTTGGTAAGCACCAAAATAAAAGTATGCAAAATAAAGTAACTCTAAAATAGTTGTGGTTATTTGTCTAAACGGGAGGTGATTTATTTTAGGGTAAATAGTATAGTTTTTTAGCTTTTAGTTGAACCACTTAACTTCAATTGGTAATGTTTTTATTCTTAATTCTTAGGGTCGTTTGGTAGAGGGTTATTGACCCAAAGGAATACAATGATAGCCTATAGCAAATGTTTTGTACCTCAAAGTAATACTATCATTCATAAAAATATGTACCGTACGGATTCTAGTGTGGGAGGGTGGTATTTGACAAAAGTGTAGGACTATTTTATTCACTCTCTTTATCTCACTCATCCTTTTTTATTTCTCTCTCATCTTTTTTATATATTTTTAATTATTTATATTTTTTTATAATACATTTTTTCTCTTAAATCAAATCCAAATCCAAATCCTAAACCTATCTACAAACCAAACGGGCCCTTAACTTTGTTTGACACATTGATTTAACTCATTTACTTTGTTCGACCATTATCAATATATTAAAAAGGCAGAAAAACGGTATTGTTCATTCTACAGTGCAGCACAGTGCTGCTACAGTGCAACACAGTAGCAGCTACAGTGCATCACAGTAAAATGAACAGTACTGTAGCTACAGTACCTTTTTTTTTTTTTTTTTTTTTTTTTTTTTTTGGAAAAAATAATTTCGATCAAATAAAATTTTGAAAAAAAAAGTTTTTGAAAAAATATTTTCAAAAAACTTTATTTGAAAAAAATAATAATAAATTTTTATATTAATTATTTTTTTTTTGAAAATCATTTTTCAAAAACTTCCTTTTTCAAATTTTTTTTTTTCGAAAAAATAAAATTTTGAAAAATAAAGTTTTTGAAAAAATATTTTAAAAAAAATATATTTTCAAAAAAATAATAAAAAAAAAAGAATTTATAAAAAAAATTGAAAAAAAAGTTATAGAAAAAAAAATTTAAAAAGATTTTTTTTTAAAAAAAATTCAAGAACCAACCATGTAATGATTATATGAATTCAATGACCAACCATGTAATTAACTAATGAAGTGGATTAACGAAAATTAGTAAAAAACCTAAATCGGCTGAAAATTTTTGTTGGTGCCTTTTTATGCAACAAAAAAAGAAGAGTACCCTGATTATCAATATATTTGGCAAATACGATTCATTTCGTGCTTTCTAGATTACCGATTCTATAAAGGGTCAATATTTTATAGCTAAAAATTGTATAGACAAAAATGATATTCACTCTAATTTTTATAATAAAAACAATGAGATAGCATAAGTATATGCTATTAGATTTTATATAACCAATAATTAGGTTTCAAAGGTGATTCATATTGTCCCATCGTAAAAAAGTATACATTTTTTAAAATTAATTTTTTTTTTAAATAATTTTTTTAGAAAATTATTTTTTTTTAAATTAATTTTTTTTTTCGAAATTAATTTTTTCGAATTTTTTTTTCTTTCCAAAATTAATTTTTTAGAAAAATTAATTCTTTTTTAGAAATTTATTATTTTAGAAAAATTAATTTTTTTTCGAAATTAATTTTTTTTTCGAAATTATGTGTTTGCAAGGTAGGTCCTTCGGGGACTAACGATGCAACGCGCTAAGAAGTTTATGGACTTTTTACGTAAAAAACCATTTTATTTCCAAAATTAATTTTAAAAAATAGTCTTTTAATTTATCGATCTTTTTCAAATTTACTCCATTTTCAAAAATAGTTCTTTAGTTTTATCGATCTTTTTAAAATTTTGTCCTTAATGACTAACTTTCAAACAACACTTAGCACCACATTCCCGCAGCAACGCGCGGGTTTCCCAGCTCGTTTAATTAAAACCTCGTAAGTTTAATAAATATTTGATTATGACATATAACTAATTTAGCCAACATTATTATTTTTAACTTAAAACGACTTATTGTATTGATAATTACAACAATTGTTGTTCATGGTTTGGGTAGATTCATGAAATTAAAAAAAAAATTGTAGCCAAGTTCACGAGGCATGTATCACGTTTAACAACCCGAATCCGACCTTGAAGTGATGGGTACCCCAACTTGAATTAACGGATGTAGCATATCGAGTTAGTAAAAAACAGTTACCCATGCAGTGAGTACGATTATCTACTTTTTTCGCTATCCAAAGAAGCATGTCTTATTATATACCAACTTTGTTGGGAATTATATTTTCATAGATTTGATGATCACAGAACAAGAAGAATGAAACATGAAGAATACTGAAATGATAAGCAAAATACGCTAATGAAGCTGTTGCAGGAGTTGTTAAGTCTTCTGGTTAAGTCTTCTCCCAGTTAAGTCTGGTGGTTAAGTCTTCTCCCAGTTAAGTCTCCTCGTTAAGTCTGGTAGTGTTAAGTCTGGTCATTACACAGTTAAGTCTTGTAGTGTATCAGGTGCTGCTATGAGTCATACTACTGCTGGATGGATAAGGATGAAGAAGATATTATCTATAGATAATATCTAGATATGTTATCAGTCAACAAAGTTGTAAAACAAGATACATATTGTATCTTAATGACTGACACATAACAAGCAAGTAGTAGACAAAGTCTTATCATATTGTAAAAGGTCTCCTTGGACTATAAAAGGAGATCTTACCCCTTAGATAAAAATATGTTTTACAAGTGTTTAGTATGCTTAGAATTTAAACACTGAATGTGTTAAAATGTAAAACATCAAATAGTGAGTGTGTGTGGGAACATCAGACATGGGGTCTGATGTTGTTATGTTTGTTTAGCCTCAAGGATCTTTGATCCCTGATTAGAGTGTAATCGTACTGCTATTGATCAAGTAGTATTGGGGCTGATTTTATAACAAAAGCGAAAGTTTGGCAAAACCTTGTTGTGATAATATTGTTTCTTTCATTTGAATATTCCGCTAATATTATCATCATACTTGTCATAAGTTAATCCTAGATAAAGGCTTAACAACCTTGAGCCTATAAACGATCACAAACTTATTGTTAGTAACCTCTAAAATAAGTTTTTAACATATTATATACCAACTTTTTTGGTGTTCGATTTTTAGTTATTATTATTTTTCGTTCAAACCAAGTAAATGACCGAATTCATTCTTTTTTTTTCTTTTTTTTTTCTTTTTTTAACACACGAGTTACAACCAGTTATTCATTATTGGAATCGTTAACATGTGGAGTTAGCATCCGACCTTTTAACTTTTTTTATGATAATAATAAAACGTTGGTAAAAGTGGTCAAAAGTTTTTATTGAAAATTAAATTTTTAATCAAAACCGTCATTTAAAACTAAATATTTTAATAGTATGAACATATAAAGTGTTAAGTTTTGTGGACAAATATCAATGTGTGTATGTCTAGAATCGAACTCGAGACCACTGGATTGCACACATTACGTATGAAGAATTAATGGATAATAATTAATATATAACCGTTATGTATTTAATTATTAAAACACAAAAATAACGACTAACGGACGTTAAGTAATTAACGAAAATTGACTAACGACCGTTAGGGAATAAGAGAAGGACTATAGATGAAATTAGAGGAACAAGAAGCTTCCGAAATCCCTAGGGTTACCCTTGGCCGATCGGTTATGGGCTTGGGATACCCAATCCCTTGCTAACTTGTTCTCCAAGATTGTCATGCTATAAATACAAGACCTAGGATTATTGATTCATTAACTCTTGTGCACTTGCTATAACCCTAAAGTCTTTTCTCTTCTTTTTTCTTGCTTGGCCGATCGAACTAAACACATATAGGGTCGATCGACTTTGGTTTTTCCAAAACAAAATTGTTTGGTTTATTTTGTGTTTAATTACTAGCATAAACATTAATTCGGTTATAGTATGTGTGTACAAGATCGTGGTATTAACTCACTATAGTTAATATCTTGGTTTGAGTTACAAAATGGTAAGGGGTAACTCGTTAATCCATTCTTGATAAAGATTGAAGAAGATTTGAAGTTTGATTCTTGTTTTGCTAGAATCAAAAGGTACGTTCACTTTAATATTCGGTTAATTTTTTATGTGTTAAAATAGATCCTACGCTTCCGCATGTGTATGATGATTACTAGATTAATATATGAATTTGTCATGATTATTAAATTCTAACAATGGCATCACGAGCCGTTTTAACATGTAATTAATTACCGAAACACATAAAAAACGAATCTTGGATTAGGTTTTCATGTTAATCGATTTTTTTAGGGTTTAAAAAAAATCGAAAACCCTAATTTTTAGGGGGGGGGGGCGATGCCCTAATATATAAAAATTAGTTTTGTAGTTTTGAAACCCTAAAATTGTAACATGTTTATGTGGTTAAAGTTGCGTATCTTGTGACTTGCATTAATTCATGATGAAACATGCATGTTTATCATGGATTAGGTTTGATTAATTGTTAAGTTAATTTACACATGTAATTATGATAGATCTAAAATTGGGGAAGACCTCAATTAAATATATTAATGAATCTATTATGTGCAATTTGGTATATGTTTGCTAAGACTAACGCAATCGATACGTCGATGCATGTGGCTCACTTACCATTGTAAGTGATAGTCTTAGTTAAATATATGCATAATTAACATAGAAAGATTATTAATAGGTTTTATCAAACAAGTTTGCATGTGGCTAATTGTACATAAATTAATTGTTAAGATTATGTGTGCTTATTTAGTTGTTTATTTTTATTAATTACTTGTTTTTTGTTTAAATTGTATGACACGTTGAAAGCAAAAAAGGGTAATTTTTGAATAGAAAATAAATGGACTAAATAACTATGAAACTTGATGTAATAAATTATGGATCTTGCAAAGTCTTATATGCCGATAGTGGTTCGCTTCGCATGGTAATTTGCTCCCAGGCGAGACTAGCAAGATTATAGTTTATAACATGTTTCTAAGACTTAAAGTCATAAACTTTTAATTGAGTGATGAGTTTTGTACCTATAGTGTGAACGGCTCACCCAGTTTTGACAAACTATAAGAGGGGTATAAGGAGGATTGACATTAAATTGTCAAACCAAAAGAGACGCGTTTTTAATTGGCACTTGTGCTGACGTTTGTCTCTCCGCTCCTTTGTGCATAAAATTGGAGCTACCTAGTATGGCTATTAATGTACAAAATCATCTTAAGGGTGAATTGACCTCAATTCCACGTGCCACTTTGTGGTAATTATCCGAATAACTTGGGTCTTTTGACTCATGCAATAGTAGGATATAGTGAGCGATAATTGTAGGTAATTCTTTGATTGGTGAACCCAATACCTCAATTAAAACTTTGTTGATTTAAATCTTAGCTTAAAATTGGTAAAATAAAAAGGTTTTGAAAACTTATGATACGAAGATGTGTGCATACTTCTTCGTACATATTTTGATTGACACATCAAAATTAATACCCTAAAAATTTAAGTTCATGCCATCTAATTATAAGAAACACTTGAAATTATTATTTAGCCTAAGTGAGACATTACCTAGATTTTAATGACAAGGTAAATTTCCGTTATGCGTGAGACCAGTAATGGAGAATTTGCAGTTTCTAAATTAGACGACTTAATTAAGTTGTTAGTGAGACCTAGAAACTTAAGGCATGAGATGGGATGAAACATGCTTACTTTGCAAATTGTATTTGGCAAATGTAAATCCCATAATGATCTAGGAATCGAAAATTGTTTGCCGATTATTGTTCGACAGATTACCATATTTTGTACTTTCATTACTAGCAGATCAACTGATGTAGTGAAACTATGAAAATTTGGATCCTAGTTTTCAAGAAAATTCAATGGTTATATGAATATTTCCTTTGGTATTTTATTTTCTTGAAAAGTTGTATTATCATAATACTAATATTTGAACTTTTTCTGTAGAAATGGCTCAACCCGATAATGTTGTATTGAGGTGGTGTTTGTTTTTTAAGAGGTTCTGAATCTGAATCTGAGGCGTAAATGTCTGAATCTGACCGCATCTGAACGGGAAAAAAAAACTCATGTTTGAACCGCACATTTGCTTGCTCGTACTATTTTTTTTTTTTTTTGGTTATTTTTGTGTCAACAAGAGGCATTAAGACACCCCTCTCAAGTCTAGACCATTAAGATCTAACTGCCTCTGACTGCGTCTGAACGGGAAGAAAAAAAAACAAACGGTTTGAACGCCCAAAATGTCTGACCGATTAAGAGGTAGGGGTCGTTAAGAGGCGTTAAGAGGCATCAAAAAAAAAACAAACAGCCTCTGAGTTCTGCGTTCAAAAACCACCTTGAACGGGAAAAATCGACTGGCCCTGAAATAATTGTTGATTTGATCAATAAATTATATTGCTGCAAGCAGGGTGAAGGTAAACCTGTTAGTGATCATGTGTTGGAAATGAAGAGTTACATGGACTGATGCGTGGTTTTGCAACCTTACAACAGGTTTTACCTCTCGAGGGATCTCAAGAGGCTTACAACCCCACCAGGCAGTGTACCTGACCGATGTAGTATAGTGTAGTGGTAAGTACGGGGGATTGATCGTTCTCCACAGGGAATAGTGTTCGTTAGGTATGAAAAACTACTTTAATAGGTCTAAGGGTGAGAGAAGATTCTTTTTATGTTTTTATATTTTTATGAAAGCAAGTAAAATCTCGGGTTTGAAAGAGTGGGCGAAATTAGTTGCTAGTCAACTAACCCAAATTACTACGAATGCAAATAAAATAAAATAACAGAAAATGAAAATGTTGGTGAAAACTTATGTGGAGGGAAATGTGTTTACTTAGATTTCCTTACTCCCTAACTATCTTTTACCGGTTGATTAGTGTGTATTAGTTGCGTGGATGACGGGTGTATTCCTTAATACCATTCGTGGGGTGGCGTACGTACTTCCCCAACTCTACAAGCTCCTACTTCACTCCTATGTCGAGCCGGCTAGGAAGCTCCTAACATGGGATCAATAGAATTCGCTTGTGCATTAAATACAACCATAAAAACCATTAGTACGCATTGGTTCATGTTTCTTAAGACGTTCAAGCAAGTTACCGAATAGGAAGTTAGCCAGTTTTCTTAAGCCTAACATAGATGAACAATCATCCAATACAACTAACAACACACTAATAACCAATAATCAATAGCTAGGTTTCATTAGATCTAAGCAAACACAAGATAAATCTAGCCTAACATGTTAAACAAAAGACAAGAATAAGATAGAATCAAACAACACATAGACATATTGAATGATTAATTGATAACTTATCTTCAATGTAACATGGAAGATCTCAAGGCAAAAAGCCTTGAAAGAGCTGCCAAATTCGTCCTAGGGTTTTCACACACAAAGTTCCCCAAATAAGTTCCACACTAATGACAAAGAATTGCAAAACTATATATAGATTTTTGGATCTGACGGCGTCACGTTATGGAGTGTGACGCCGTCACCTCGCCGCTTTTAGGGTTCTCGGATGACCTTCTTGACGCCGTCCCTCTTTAGCTCTCCAAAATCCGTTCTGGCTTATCAAGGCTTGACGCCGTCAGACTATGAACGTGACGCCGTCCCTCTTTGATTTATAACGTGACGACCTTGATCAAATTAAAGGGTGACGCCGTCAGAATTTCCATGCAATTTCTCTGGCTTATCATGAGTAAATTTCACATCCACCACTTTTGCCAAGCCATGACGCCGTCCAGGGTTAATCCTGACGCCGTCAAAGGTAACTTCCAGCAAGATTTTGAGACTTTGTCGTTTTCTTCACTTTTATGCTCCAAAAACGTCCAAAATGCTTCCTTTTCCAGATTTCTTCTCAAAAGTACCTAAAATGACAAAAGGAACGATTTAGGGCAATATTTGATCAAATAAATACGATTTAGGGCTTAAATGACCCCTTAAAAGCGGTACACTTTTCGCTTCATCAGTGGTTCAGTGGACCAACTACATCAGATCAACTATATCTACCCAGTGAATGTATGTGTGAACCTAATCAACAGATCCTTGAACAAGGATTTTTTTGGTTTTGTTCGAAACTATAACATGCATTGCGCGGGGAAGACAGTCACAGAGTTGCTTGCAATGCTTGTGGACTATGAGAAAGGTTTACCAAAGAAGGCACCTACTCCTCAGGTATTAGCTATACAAGGAGGTAGGATCCAAAAGCCAAAACCGCAGGCGAATAAGAAAGGTAAGGGTAAGGTTGACAAGGGTAAGCAAGTTATGGCCTATCAACCTATGCCCAAGAAAAATAACCCTAAGAAGAACAAGTTGAATCCTAACAAAAAGGATCAGGCTTGTCACCACTGCCATGAGATAGGACATTGGAAGGGGAACTGTCCACTCTATCTCGAGGAGTTGCGTGTGAAGAAGTTGAAGGTTGAGGCTGGTAACCCCATCACTTCATGTGACTTTTTCATGATTGAATTATTTTCATTAACTCATAAAATAAATTCCTGGGTATACAATACTGGATGTGGTATTTATATTTGCAATACACTGCAGGGATTTAGAGTTGAAAGGAGACTAGCTGTTACACCCCCAAAATATGGTATTGCGGAAGCATTCGGGTCATGGGGTACTACTAAATTGAAATCACAACACAAGGTAACAAAGAACGGAATACATACTCTGTTTTAATACATTCAACCATGTTAAATAAGTTTACAATATAGTTTGAGTTCATCAAATACGGCCCATAAATTCAGTTGTCCCAGTCAAAAATAAGTCATAGTTTAAATGCCATAGTACTTCAAACAGTAGTCTATGACCCTTGCCATGCCACAACCTTGTCATAATCAATCAGCTTAAACACCTGAGAAAAACATGCTAAAAGTCAACAAAAAGCTGGTGAGTTCATAGGTTTATCAATAAGCAGTAAAATCAACAGTCTGGATCATGAGTTTGGTATATGAACATTACAACTCATGTAATGCCATATAAAAATATAGTCTATTATGCTAGCACTAAGTTCATGCAACCGAAGCTATAACAGTGTGCATGCTCTAGAAGCATGTTAAATATAGATGCCCGGCAAGTGTTTATCCCAGACACTTGTGTTTCGACATGGTATACGTTCGATTGCCTATCCGGTCAACCCGAACGGGGACGTTGCTCCCAATAGATCTATTTATAACATCCACGCTTCCCAGCAGGAATTGACGGTTCATGAGTTGGGCATAATGGGACATAACGAGGCTTAGGCTAATCCACGTAATAGTATAGACAATAGTTTGGTCCATAAAAGAGTTTTGCATGTTTCTCACCCCAATTGTAAAAAAAGTTTAAATAGAGTAGGGCTATAAACTCACCTTGGTGTATAGCATTCAGATAATACAATAGTTTCAGATAGTGTTCAGCACCAACACGCGACCTAGATTAGTAAGGTTTGTTTTAGTTCACAGTCTAAATTTAAGAACTTCAGAAGTTTTAAAGAGTTTATGTTATTGTTGCTGGTGTGGCAGCATTTAAGTTTAAAACCATTTCTTAGCATTTGGAGGTATTGGCTCTTGGAAGTGCATAAGTGTATATTAGAAAAAATATCAAGGCGAATAAGTCTCCGGTTTGACAGTTACCGAAAGACTATGTACGGAAAACAATTACTATCACATATTAAACGTTGATGACATATGGAAACGTTGTCGTTAAGTGAGCACATATTACTAAGTGCGTGTATATATATTACATGTGTAAGTGTGTGTATGAGAAGGATGGTGTGTTTTATATATATATATATATATATATATATATATATATATATATATATATATATATATATATATATATATATATATATATATATATATATATATATATATATTTGTATATATATAGTTTTTGTAAAGGTGACGTTACGTTTGAAAACTCCTCATCATTGTTTATATCATTTAACGAAAAATTAATAATCCAAGTATATACTCTTCGATATTAGGCAATTCTCATGCTAACAAAAGTTATAAGGTTGGTGTTTAAAATAATTGCTTCATAATCTAATAGAGCTATATGAGTTTTGATAAAATACATCAAGTTTATATGTAATCGAATTAATGAACAAGTTTAAATTCATAAGTTTATTTTTCACTTTGTTCATGTAGTTGTTAAATGTGTAAAAGAGTTTTTCGTTGTATGTGTCATGACAAACCAATTTGGTTTATAAGGTAAGTCGATTGGTTATAAAATCACATTGAATTTCTAAATATGTTGTATGATATAATACATATATATAGCGATATTTTAGTAATTTGGTGAAGTGTAACGAATTGATAACAAGTCAAGTGATTTTTAAGTCATAAAATATAACGTTCGAAATAAATCGGGAATGATCACTTGGACGATGGTGACAACAACTCGTGTTCAAAATCCACTCTTATGTTAAGATTTTGGCGAGTTGGGTTGTGGCCCAACATGGAATTAAATGAACTCACTCTCGGATGGACTGATAACAAAAACCAAACGGACTCTATTCTTTTTTATGTGTGGACTTTAGCCTGGTACAACATGAATGAGCCCCAACAAAATTCCTTTGAGTTTCAATGGGCTCGGCCTAACATAGCAAACTAGAACCCAGTGCATAACGCTTAAAACAAATTAACACAACCATTTCCTTTGAGGTTTAAAAGACTCACGCATCTCCAGTATACACAAATTTACAACCAGTAATCCAAACACTCCTTTGAGTTTTAAAAGTTTCAATCCACCCTAAGAAAGTAAAAGGAAATCCAGTAAACCAAAATTTGGAACAAACATATAAGCTTAAGTGTTTTTCCTTGTGTTACAAGGGGTTGTGCAGAACGAAGTGAGGAAGGGACTTGAACACATGAACTCGATCAGGACACAAATCAAACGTGCCCTTATTATAGGGTGTGAGACCTTTTTTTTTGTACGAGTAAGAATAACACCCCATGGGTGTTTTAACAACCAAGATGGTCAAACCCAAGGACAAAGAGTAAACCCAGACAAACAACCACACGACATCACACACCCTTTGTGGGTGTGTTGTTTCTGAAATCGAACAAGGACTATACAACCTAAGTACGCCACTGCGAATTCCAAACACAATCACAAACACACTACTGATTAATAGCACAAACAAATCAAAACACAAACACGAAATTTGAGCATCAATACAAATGCTATTCGAACATAAACTCAAACACAAAACTGAGCACAAAACCAAACAAATCCGAGCATAATACTAACACAAGATCCAAGTATGAACACCAACAAATTTTGAATATGAACACAGCACAATATTGAGCATGAACACAACTAATTCTAAACCCTAACACAAACACAAAACTGTGCTTCACACATACAAAGATCTGAGTATAACATAACACGAAAATCCAAGTTTAAACTCAAGCACCAATTTCTTTTAACCTTAATTTTTACTAAACCTTTAACTGTTTACAATTCGACCAAAAGCAAAAACCACAAATTCGAACACAACACTTTTACAACGTATAATTCCAAACCCTAACACAAACACAAAACTGTGCTTCACACATACAAAGATCTGAGTATAACATAACACGAAAATCCAAGTTTAAACTCAAGCACCAATTTCTTTTAACCTTAATTTTTACTAAACCTTTAACTGTTTACAATTCGACCAAAAGCAAAAACCACAAATTCAAACACAACACTTTTACAACGTACACTTCCAAATCTTTGAGCCAATACTAGCTTCGATTTGAGTTTTAGATTTTCGGTTTTCAAGTTTTTCCACACCCCAACATTAACAACACAACATCATGTCGACAGATCACATTACCAAAAAAATATCATAACAACAACAAGAAAGGAAAAAGAACATATCAATTCGAGTAATTAACGACAACATCAAATTAAGGTTTATAGATGAATAAGAGTTAAACCTTACAAAAAAATCAAGATGTCGACTGACAAGAATCACCAACAAAAACCCAATCCCGATCTTCCAAGGAATTCCACACACCACTGATTGCCTCTCGCCCTTCGAACCTTGTGAGAATTTTTGTTGTGAGGTGTGAATGTGTGGCTCATTGCTGGAACTCGGTGGGTACAAAAAGGAGAGTAATGGGAAAGCTTACGGTTCCCTTTTGATCATTAGAGGATATGATTCCACTATATCTAGCTTCTCTTTCCATCCTTCTTCAATCTTTAGATGTGGTTGACTTCTGGGGAAGGGATTTAAGAGACGGCAAACCCATTGGAAGAATCGAAAGCATAAAAATCCAGAGATTTAGATGGTGATGGGTGAGGTCGATGGTGGTTTTTGGGAGAGAACACCAGAAGAAGTCAAATGGTGGAATACGGACTGTTGTGGTGTTGGTATCAAGAAATAGGGGATAAGAGATCACGTGTGTGTGTGTGTGTGGGGGGGTGTGTTCTATTATATTAGGTGTATTTTGTGTACCCTGTGTTCTGTTGATCTGATGTGCAATCGTGGTACCCCGTTTTCACATAAATGTGAAAAACATAATTCTGGAGTCGTTTTTATAAAACTGGCATAAAGTAAAGTTTATTGACTCCGAAAATGAATTATAAAATTAAACCATTACTAATGTGGTGTTGGTACGCGTGTGGTGTCATTTTTCAGGAAAAATGAGATAACCTCTCGTCTTTGTTACGTTGGTGTCTGTAAATGTCAGAAAGTGAAAAATTCACCTTTTCTGATAAAGTCAAATAGTTTTGGTGAGTTACTGTATGCTACAACGTGCGGATTTGCTTCCCGTAATAGTTACGTAAGCACATAAATGTTTAATCAAATAGTTAAGTAATAATAAATTGATATTTATTATTAAAATATTAGTGAAAAAATTACCGTTTGTCACACTGGCCTATGGAGAACAATATATGCACGTGGGTAACGGAGCACATGCAGCTGTTGAAGCTATAGGCGTATTTAAATTAGTTTTGCCTTCTGGCTTAGTACTATTTTTAAATAATTGTCATTATGCACCTACTATTGTTAGAGGTGTTGTTTCCTTTTCGTGTTTATTGGATATTGGTTTTAAACATACTGTTACGAGCAATGGAATTTCAGTTTATTTAAATAATGTTTTTTATTTTAATGCTATTGTTGTGAATAGTGTTTTTGAAATTGATATGAATGATTCCAATAATTATAATTCAATGTATAGCATCAATAATAAGAGAATCAAGAATGTTTTGGATTCATCTTATCTTTGGCATTGTCGACTTGCTCATATAGGCAAGACTCGTATGGAAAAGCTGCAACGTGATGGGCTTTTACAAGATATCAATGATGAATCATTTGATAAATGCGAATCTTGTATATCTGGGAAGATGACAAAGAAACCTTTCAATAATCGTATAGAAAGGGCTTCTGATCTACTTGGTTTAATACATACTAATGTATGTGGACCACTTAGACATGTGTCAAAGAGAGGCGCTAGCTACTTCTTAACCTTTACTGATGATTTTATCCGTTATGGATATGTTTATTTACTTAAACATAAACATGAGGTGTTTGAAACATTTAAGGTTTTCAAAGCAGAAGTAGAATTGCAACTTAGAAAGAAGATTAAAGCTCTTCGATCCGACAGAGGTGGTGAATACCTGAGTCAAGAGTTTAAAGATTATTTAGCTGAGAATGGAATTGTCCAGCATCTCACATCTCCATATACTCCATAACAAAATGGTGTATCTGAGAGAAGAAATCGTACATTGTTGGACATGGTGCGATCAATGTTTAATCTTACAACTCTTCCTTTATCCTTTTGGGATTATGCCTTAGAATCTGCTATTCGCATTTTGAATATGGTTCCGACCAAGAAGGTTGATAAGACACCTTATGAGTTATGGTATGGAAAAAATCCTAACTTGTCTTATTTAAAGGTCTGGGGTTGCGAGGCGTTTGTTAAACGTGACTCAGCAGATAAACTCCAATAGAGATCTGTAAAGTGTATCTTTGTAGGATACCCAAAGGAAACGATTGGTTACTACTTTTACTACCCACCTGAAAACAAAGTAATTGTTGCTAGGTATGGAGATTTTCTTGAAAAAGATCTCATATCTCAAGAATTCAGTGGGAGGATTTATGATCTGGAAGATGATCAAGAGGATACATTACCTTCTGAAAACACTAGCGAACTTCCTGTGGAACCTGAAAGTCTGGGTCCTCCACCTGAAGTTGTTCCCATTCGCAGATCTACAAGGACTGTGAAAGCACCTGAACGTCTATGTCTTAACGTAGAAGTTAAGGAAACTATATTAGGGGATCTTGGAGAACCTGCTAATTATAGAGCTGCCATGAATGATCCTGAAAAGGACAAATGGCAGATTGCTATGAATGGGGAAATGCAATCCATGAAAGACAATGAAGTCTGGATTGAAGTAGACCTTCCTCCCAATGCCAAGGTAGTTGGAAGTAAGTGGCTCTTCAAGAAGAAAACTGACATAGATGGCAATGTACACACCTATAAGGCCCGTTTGGTAGCTAAAGGCTTTACTCAAACTTATGGCGTTGACTACGAGGAGACCTTTTCTCCTGTAGCTGACATAAGGGCCATTAGGATTCTCATAGCCATAGCAGCATACTATGATTATGAGATTTGGCAAATGGATGTCAAAACCGCCTTCTTAAATGGTCGCCTAGATGAAGACATCTATATGGCGCAACTTGAGGGGTTTGTGAATCCAGAATTTTCAAACCGTGTATGCAAACTTCAAAGATTCATTTATGGATTGAAGCAAGCATAACGGCAGTGGAATAAGAGATTTGATGAAGAAATCACAAAGTTTGGGTTTACTCAGAATCTGGATGAGCCATGTGTATATCACAAAGCTAGTGGGAGTGATGTTATTTTCCTAGTCATATATGTTGATGACATATTAATCATGGGTAAAAATATTCCAAGATTGAAAGAGGTTAAAGCCTATCTTGGGAAATGTTTTTCCATGAAGGATTTAGGAGAAGCAGCATACATTATGGGAATCAAGATTTATAGAGATAGATCAAAGTGGTTGATTGGATTAAGCCAAAGTGCTTACATTGATAAAATATTGAAGAGATTCAATATGTAAAATTCCAAGAAGGGATATTTTCCGATGCAATAGAATCATGGCTTAAGTAGCAAAACATGTGCTTCAACACCTGCAGAGGTGACACGCATGAAGAGAGTCCCTTATGCTTCAGTTGTGGGATCTATTATGTATGTGGTGAGATGCACAAGGCCTGATGTGACGTTTGCTCAAAATATAACCAGTCGATATCAACAGAATCCAGGTGAACTCCACTGGACTGCTGTTAAACATATTCTCAAGTACTTAAGAGCTACAAGAGATATGTTTTTAGTATATGGGGGAAATCCAGAAGCAGAACTTGGTGTTACAGGTTACTGCGATGCTTCCTGGAAATGTGATAAAGATGATACGAAGTCTCAAACGGGTTATGTCATTGTCATTAATGGAGGAGCTATGGATTGGAAGAGCAAGAAGCAGAGTACTATAGCGATGTCTGCAACAGAAAGTGAGTACATAGCTGCTTCAGAAGCTGCAATGGAAGCTGTCTGGATTAGGAAGTTCGTTTCAGGGCTTGGAGTTATGCCCTCAATCGAAAAACCTATAAAGATGTATTGTGACAATTCAGCCGCAATTACATTTGCCAATGAACCTGGAATCATGAAAGGCACCAGACATTTCCCGATTAAATATCACTATGTTTGAGAACAAGTCGAGATAGGTGAAATCAAGTTACTCAAAGTTCACACAGATAATAACCTAGCTGATCCTTTAACGAAGGCTTTACCTGGTGGAAAGCTTAATCAACATGCTAAAGGCATAGGACTTCGTTTAG
Organism: Artemisia tridentata subsp. tridentata; assembly: GCA_021014915.2. Taxonomy (NCBI): domain Eukaryota; kingdom Viridiplantae; phylum Streptophyta; class Magnoliopsida; order Asterales; family Asteraceae; genus Artemisia; species Artemisia tridentata. Next base: position 81,454,346 of record CP139506.1, read on the forward strand.
CTAGTAGTTTCATGCCCATCTGTGATTAGTGTTTGGATAATGGGATGTTATGAACAATTATTATTTTAAGGAAATAAAATATTAGTTATGTTTGATTATCATTTTCTTAATAATATATCCTGTATTTGCATGTTTAATCCTTGAATAATTTGATTATTCTAAATTGTCCGTTGTCACTGATTCGCAAAAATCAAAGCATAAATATTTCCAAGATTTACAAGGCAAGTTGTAAACCCGAGTCGTTTTCCTCAACGAAGGATTGAATGGAATTATGTGATCTCGATTCGTGAAACATGTTTGAATGAGGAAAATAAAGGGATTTTGGGTTTTTACGATACAATAAGTGAATATTAACTAAAAATGACTTAAAAAAGAAAGGAGAATGATAATCTAAAGTGCTCGTAATTAAAAACGTAAAAGAAAAACTTAAAAACGCGATTTATAGAAAACGGGAATTAAAAACGATCCTACAAACGTCAAAACGATGAAATATTAATTCTACGGGCACAAATCTATTTTTCCTAAATTCTAATTAATAAAAGAAAATTTAAAAAAAAAAGAATTATATTTTTTTTTCTTTTATTTTATTTTCTATGAATAAATTACTGAATTAAAAATAAAATTGAATTAAAAATACTAAATGGAAATGGAAAATTATGAAAAATTACAAGAAAGTACTTAGTGATATGCTGAATCTAGGAAAAATAATCAGGGGATGCCAGCTTATCCAGATAAGCTGGAATAAGCAAATCTGCCCTTAATAAGCTAGGGTGGAAAAGTCAAACCAAAGCAAGAGACCCAGGTTCGAATCCTGGCTCAGACCTAATGCTAACTATTTTATTTTTTTGATTTTCATATACCAACTGAAAAATCACTTGACAATGAGCAAATTTTACAACTACAACTAATTTTGAAATCAACAAATAAGCTGAGAAAAAGCCCTTGGAAAATCTGATCAGGAACAAAAATCAACAAATAAGCTAAGGCTTGGTTTAAAAGACTGATTAAGCTGATTAAAAGCTAAAGGGCAACTGAGATTATCTAATGAACTGAAAATGAGCTAAATTGAACTGGATAAGCCATAAGAACTAGCAAATAAGCACTGAGATAAAAGCAAATAAGCAACTATGGGTACTGAGGTGGTTATGGTGCAGGGGATATCAGTTGACTGAGATGGTTTTTGAGCTTAAAATTAAGCTCATAAACAATGAGCTATGCACTATAAGCTGAACACAACTACACTTCATCTACCAATGAACAAGTGGGCCACAGTCCAGGTCTGAATTAGCTTCTTAAGGGCTTATAAGGTCTGCTGAAAAGAATGTGCAGACCGCTTATAGGTGTCTGCACAGACTGCTTATGTAATAATTATCAAAAGCCACTCACAGCTATGTGAAACCTAACTAACAAATGAAAACCAACTTGCTGGACCTAAAGGGACTTAGAAATTCTAAAAGCAAGCTCAGAATAAGCTTATACCCTATTAAGCTCTTAAGAACAGTCTACCTGCTCCACTTCCACTCTAAACCTATAATACCATAAAATCTTTGAAATAAGCTTGACAGGGACTACAAATTACTTAACTAAACTAAATTACTCTAAATCAAACTTGACCCAAGGGTAATTGAACAGTACATTGAGTTTTTACCCGTTTTGACCTCTTGACCCAAACAGTCCTTATGGGACTGTTTTGGTATATGGCACTAAGCAAGACCAAAATAAGCATAAGATTAAGCAACTAGGTTAGTAAATTAACATTATTAAGCACAAATAAGCTGAAAAGAAGCATGAGAAAAAGCAATAAGTAATGTTGACCTACGATTGACTTTTTTGACTATATGGAAATTAAAACAGGTTAAACAGAATTAAATTCAAAACAAGCTTTTAGAAGCTTATTTGAACTTAATTGAACAGGACAGGAAAGCTTTTAGAAGTGTAAACAACAATACATTCGAATCACTGATTTAACATTAAACTTGAATTACAACTGGATTGGTACAATGCGTTTGAAATTAAACTGAGATGAAATTAAAGTTACTAAAATCTGAAATTGAGCTAATATCTAAATGATTATCTGAATTTAACTTAAAAACGACACTAAACTATTCTACATTACTACTCCTAATTTAACTGAAATCTACTACTCTTCACTGTGTGTGTGTGTAGTGTTTTATACACTTCCAAAAGATCCTCTCTCTCTTCTGAGCTCATCCCAGCCCTTCAATGGGTTTCAATCAATCCCAGTCGTCGATTTGGGTTTTGGCGCCAAAAATACCACTTGGACTTCCAGCCTTGCATTTGGCAACTTGTGAGGTTATTTGTCTAATAGCTATTTGGAGGGAAGGGGAAGGTGGAGTGTGTAGGTGAAGATAGCAGAATAGGGTGTGGGTTTTTCAGGGATAAGGTGGGATAAGGTGAGGTGGGAGGTGGTATGGTTTGGCGGGTATTAGTTTTGAGGGTGATGGGTTTGACCAGGTCAAACCTGGTATTAGTTAAAACAAGAGTGGGCTGGAAATGGTTGTGGGCTTGGGTTTGTGGGTTTTAAGTTATGGGTTGGGTTTTTTATTTAAAAGGATAGGGATTTTATTAGTTTAGGATTAAAAATGGATTTTAGTGTTAGGTTAAAGGACTAACTTTGCCAAATCTGAAAATCCAGGGACTAATTATGCCAATTCTGAAAATTATCTCCAAGGACCAATCTTGACATTTTGATATTCTTGGAGGTTGACTTTTGACAACTTGACCCATATCCCGGTCCAAACTCGTAAATTTCTTCCCCGTCCTCGGCTTTTCACGATTTTCCAATCTTGTGCTCGGTTTTGTCTATTTTTGCCCTGTTTTCAATCCTTTTGTACCTGAAACACATAAAACACAAACCAAGGATATCTGCAGTATAATTCGGGTGTTTTTGGTCATTTTTGTATCATTTATGGTTATAAAATGATGAGTATTTACACACTCATCAATCCCCCACACTAAACTATTGCTAGTCCCTAGCAATCCGATCATATGAAGTAATGAAAGGATCAAAAGAATACCAAGCATACCCCGTTTTGACTTTTTATTAAATGCAAAAAATTTAAACTAGAACAAAAATAGATAACATGCTTGATTTCCAAAAATGGTATCATGGAACGGGATTCACACACAATGGGTGTCTTGGTATGTGCTTAAACACATACCTTTTATTTACCAAATTAAGACCAAAATAACCAAAAACCCGACCAAAATGCCAAAAGATTTTGTGTTTTTGTGTTTTTGTATATGCAGGGACGGATATCGAGAAAAAACGACAAAAGACACGGAAAATCCGGGAAAACGAGCACGAGATATGGAATGGACTCAAAGCCGATGCCGGGCAAGACATGTTTGGCCAAAAAGTCAAAAATCACCCTTAGATCATCTTTTGGAAAATGGCAGATTTAGTCCTCGAGATTTCAGAAATTACAATATTAGTCCTTATTTGCCAAACCAAAATAAAACTACAAACCATACTACCCGGATTTATAAATCCAACCCAACTTACAATCAAAATCAACCCACTTAAAACCCTAACCCAAAATAGATATCCCACCAAGCCCAAAAACATTAACTCACACTACCCCAGCCCACAACCAAACTAACCCAGCCCAACCCTTACTCTTTGACCCATACCCGACCCAACCATACCCCAGTCAAACCCCTCTTATATTATCTTCACCCGGTCAAAATCTAAATAAACACACACACTCACACACACGCGCCAAAATTTCACCATACGAACCCTAGTTACCATTCCCACCCAAATTACCTCGTACCTAAATTATTACCTCATGATTAAAAAGTTCTGGAAGGTCCTGACACTGCCACGGACACGTGGGGCTCGTTGATTGGAGAGGCCACCTCACCATTTTAATCCTACGGGTGAGAATCAAGCGTGGAGAGCAAGATATGATCCAAGGGTGAAGATAAGCTGAGGATGCACGAGGATTGCCAGCGTGGAAGTCCCAGAAGGTTCAATGTAGCTCTATAAATAGGAGGGTCTCTCCTCAAATGAGGCAGTTAGTTTTTTTCGTATTGTATTTTTTTTCTTTTATTGTTTTCAGTTTTAATTTTCTAGTTTGTAATAGATTTCAAGTATTTCCTGAGTTTCAGTTTCAAGTATTTTGTAATTTTTATCTTCTTAATTAATGAAAATTTTCATTCAAGGTTCTATTGATTCTGAGTTTTCTTTTAATTGTTGTTATTGATTTTAGTTTATTATTGTTAAATTCAGCTTAGTTAGTTTTTGTTGATTTCAATCTCTGATCATCATTTCCATTAAAATATAAAAAAAAAATATACATATATATATATATATATATAATATATATATATATAAATAATAAAAAAATATATATATAACAAGCTGTTTTCTTATTTTGTAAACTTATGTAAGCTCATTAGCTTATTGTAAGTTTTTGTTAAAGTCTATTCTATATTTGCTTCAAAAAAAAAAAAAAACAACAAGTCAACAAAAAGTCAACTGTGAAGGGTGAAAAAAGCTATGGGATAAGCTGAGGTGTATTAAGCTAATTCTGGAAGAGCTTGGCTTATCTAAAGATAGGCTTTGTTGAAGATCTAACCTCTGTTCAGCTGAGGTGATCTTGTAAGTTAAATTTCATTTTCCTTTTAGCCTATTTTTCTGCATTAGTATAACTCAGTTAGTTTCATACTTAATACTTGTTAATCTCTGTTTATTAGTAGTTTAGTAGCATTAGATCATCATAGTTGTGAATTAACTAGTCTAGATTAGCTTAGCTTTAGGATTTATTGCAAAAGTAGTTTTAATAAATGGTGTTTGGATTATAGGTTAGTTTGATTATTACTGTTGATGTGCTATTGGGTCAAACTTGATATAGTTAAGTTAGATGTTAGAAGCATAGTACAGTGTGTATTAAGTGGTTTATAGCTCATTATATCTCTTTTGGCTTTTTCGTGGAATATTAAGCTCAAAACTGCCCTAACAAGCTCAGCATAAGCTGAGCTTATTTGAACCCACAATTGGACATTTTTGAGTTGAATTTAAGTGTTTAAAGTGGTGTGCAAAAGCTGTTTTGGTTTGGAGAAGTTTTAGATAGTTTTGCGCCAAAAAATCATAACCTGCTGTCACAGGGTACTTAAGTGCATATATTTTTTAGCTGCTGAACTGGATGAGATCGTAGCTTCTCTAATTAAGCTTAGGTGCTCATTTTTGGTTTATTCATAAGTCATATAGTAAGGATTGAGTTTACTATCTGGGATCCAGGTTGTGAGCTTATTTTATAGCTTAATTAGAGTCCGCAAAACAGCCCATAAAACCTGAAATGAGCTTGTGCAGTTTTTTATTTTCATGACCATCTTTTCTAGGCTTAATTTAGAGTAGCAATTGGTAATAGAAATTGGGCATATTAGGTTTTTAGGTAAAGTTTCATATAAGCATTGAATTTATCATCTGGGATCTGCAAAAAGTGCTTATTTGGATGCTTAAATTGGGTGTGCAAAGTAGGTATAGAGGCTGTTTGCTTTCTGACTTGGTTTTAAACTGATCAGCAGATTTTCAGCTTATTGCTTGTGCTTATTTGACAATTTTCAGTCCTATTAAGTTTCCAGTAGTTAGAATAGCTAGTCCTTAGCTTTTGATAATCTTTGGCTTATGTTTGCTTATTTTTAGCTTTTTACCACGTGCTTATTTTTACTGTTCAGATTATTTAAGCCAAACTGAGTTCTGATCTTAATTTTCCTAGATTTCTTATTCAATTTTAAAATTACTCAAAAATTTCCAGATTTTTCCAATTAGTTTTAATATTTTTAAATTATTTAATTAGTTTTAACTAGTTTTAAATTCATAAAAAATTCTTAAAAAGTCAAAAAAATATTTTTGTTTTTCCAAAAATTTTCTTTTATCAGTTTTTATATAGGAAAATTATTTTTATATTTTTAGGTTTTAAATTTTAGAAAATCATTTTTATTCACGTTTTTAAATTACGTCGCGTTCGTTTTTAAAATTCAATTTTCGTTTAAATTTTTAGTTTAATTTTTTCTATTAGCTTAGTTTAATTATTAATCTTGATTGTTATTTTAATATTAGTAGTGTAATCAAAAATCAATCACTCTTATTCACATTCACTACACGAATTACAAAATCCCGAATCACTAAATTCCATTCAATCTTCATCGGGACTACGACTCGGGTCTTGCATATTTCCTTTGCAATTCCTTGGACTATAATTGACCTAAATCATGTCTCCAGGGAATTGAAATCGTCATCCTCTTTTTTATACTCCCAACTAAGCTTAAACTCGATGTGCAAATGTTTTTGTAAAATGTTAACGCTACTTATACTAATAATCTATGTAAGCCGACACTTAACTTTTCACTCCCACAATTTATTCAAGTTAGGTGAATGTGCTCATTTTTAAAATTTTGACCGCAAAAATCAACGTTTTTATAAGATTTTGACTAATATTAGTTGAAAGATAGATTTAAAATTACAACAAGCAAGTTTCAAAACTTTATTCAACACATCAAAACTTATTGCATTTTGCAATATCATTCCATTTTATTTTTTTCTTTTCTTTTCATTTTTTCATCATTTTTTTTTTTTTTTTTTTTATTACTTGTGCAACATAAACTAACGGAGTTTCACGGGAACCAAGACCTTACACCTTTCGGAATAAAGGATCCAAGGGCCGTTACAACGGAGAGTTCCAAGACTCTAAACATTCCTGAAATGAGGATCCAAGGGTGTTAGACCAAGACCTCACACATTCCTGAATTAGAGGTCCAAAGGCCGGTGTAAGAGGGTAGCCAAGACCTAAACGCCTTCCGAAAATAAGGATCCAAGGGCCGATCTTAAACCGTAGCTTTTTTAGCACATACATTTATTACTTAACTTTTGCATTACTATGACATATGCTTGTTCCGAAGTTTAAATAAATCTTTGAACTAGTATTTTTCAAAATCGTATAAAAAAAATGATTTTGTGTGTTCAAATGTTTGAAAATAAGCACTTATTAAGTCAGATTAGTTATCTCCTGGGAGGAAAAGCCATAGATTACTTATATAAGCTCTAAAGAAAACCACTATTGTACGCTTAGCATTTTTATTTGCACATATCATAAAACCTTAGTCTAACCGTTAAGGGAGTAGCCAGATCAACACTCTGTCAGAGTCGGGATTCCCTTTGTTCTAACCTAATCATGACTAAACACTTCTTTTTTTATTGCAATTTCTTATTCAAAAATGAAAAAAATTTAAAATTTTGGCCAAAACGGGGGTACTAGGGCACTAGAAGGTACATATGTGACAAAAATTCGCGAGAATTCCCCCCCACACTTAGAATTGAATATTGCCCTCAATATTCAAAGTACCGGCTATTATGCCGACACTTAGAACGTAAAAAGGTAATACTAATAGCCAAGTGTGTGAAAGAATTCTCTATTTTCACAAACAGGATTAAAAAGATATCCCTAGATAATCGTTAGCAACAAGATCGGATATTGGGCGGCTGGATTGAAAACAGGCGCATCAATCATCACGATCTAAGGAAAACCTGCAAACAAGAGCAAACAGCACACAAACAAAGCACAGTAGAGGAATCCCCCCACACTTAGTGTTAGAAAATAGAAAGAAGTCAGAAACATGGGTTGTCACCCATGTGGTGCTAATGTTTTTGTTAACCGAGTCACTAGCTTGACTCGACCCCGAATTCATTGGTCCATGGGGAAGCATGTGGAAGAGAAAATCTCCATCGGACTTTCATTCAAAATGTTTGGATAAACATTGAAGTTCTTGAAAGTTCCACTCCGATGAGATACACCCGGCTCAAAAGAATGATAAATGGAGATGCCGGGGTCAAAAACTTTGTCCTCATTTCCAAAGGAGAGAAGGAGAGGACAAGTCACCGTATAGGTGAAGAAGGGTAGAAAAACTCGAATGACATATGTGAAGTCAATATAATGGCGATCCTCAACGGGAAATGTCACATATGTCGGAGAAAGAATGTCTTTATGAATCTCGGGATTAAAAATTGAGGTCACATCATCAAGTTTATGAATAATAGAGTCCTTGACCTCATCGTTCTCTAACTCTTCATCAAAGAGAGGATTTATTTTGCTAGAAAAGTACTCATCATCAAATTCAAAAAGAGAATTCGAATAGACTTTGAGACTTTCATTTTGAACGTCCTCATCAGAAAGTGATTCGTCATCACTAGAGGAAAAATCATCATTGGAATTGAAAAGGGGGTTAGAGAAAATCCCGGAAAAATCTTCCGCAGTGTCAAAAGGATGATCACTACGAAAAGAACCATCACTATCACGGTAGGATATATCCTCAGACTCACTTGGGATTGGGAAAAGGTTCTCGGCACTAGACTTTATGAATTCGTCCGATTCCTTTTCAGGAATAGTGCAAAGATGCTCATCCCCCATAATGAGAGAGTCCTCGGAGTCCAAAGTAGGTGACGTGGATGTGGTTGCAATAGACTGAGGGAGTTGAAAAATGGTATTATTCATAAGAATAGCACTCTCCTCGTAGTCCTCATCTTCGTCATCGAGCATGCAAGCCTGATTAAACAAGAAACGCTTTTGTGCTGCTCGTTCTACGGCGAGTAAATCTTCCATAGATTTTCCATGACGATCTTGTGAGTAAGATAAGTCAATGGGAGGAGCTTGTTTTCTAAAAATCATCTCCTTAAGACCGTCTATTTCAGTTTGAAAGTCCATGTTGAGTTGATTTTGAGAAATAATCACTTTAGTGATCAATTCAGCTCTAGTTAACTCGCTTTGAAGAAGGTGCTGAGGGGTTGTGTGTTGTGAAGGTTGGTCAAAATCGGATGATGTCTGATTGTTATAAGGGTCCTGCTCATAGACAAGCATGTTTCCCATTCGACAATCAAATTCCGGATGAGGACAACCTCCACAAAATTCACAATAATATGTTTCCATCTCATGGTGTAGGGGTTGGTTAAAGAAATTGGTTGTTTCATTGTAGGGATTTTGGTCATAGACAAACCCGTTTCCTGAATTTACAATGCTACAACCGGGGCAATTTTCACCATTTGGAGGTCCCCCACACCATTCACAACCATAATGGTAAGATGAAGACATAAAAAGAATTAAACGGATAGAGGGTGAGATAAAGAATTAAACGAATAAGAGGAATAAGATGAATATTTTTGGATTTTTAGAAACATTTTGAAAAACACAAAGGGAAAAAGGAAAATAAATTTGAAAATAAAATCTTTTTGGGTTTTTATAAGAAAATATTTACGAGAGAAAACGATAACTTCTCGGAAGAAGGGTCTTCAAAACACGCATCGACAAACGAGAATCGAGAAATTCACTTCAACCTTCCCCGGCAACGGTGCCAAAAATTGATTCGCAAAAATCAATGCATAAGTATTTCCAAGATTTACAAGGCAAGTTGTAAACCCGAGTCGTTTTCCCCAACGAAGGATTGAATGGAATTATGTGATCTCGATTCGTGAAACGTGTTTGAATAAGGAAAATAAAGGGATTTTGGGTTTTTACGCTACAATAAGTGAATATTAACTAAAAACGACTTAAAAAAGAAAGGAGAATGATAATCTAAAGTGCTCATAATTAAAAATGTAAAAGAAAAACTTAAAAACGCGATTTATAGAAAACGGGAATTAAAAACGAACCTACAAACGTCAAAACGATGAAATATTAATTCTACGGGCACAAATCTATTTTTCCTAAATTCTAATTAATAAAAGAAAATTTAAAAAAAAAAAGAATTATATTTTTTTTTCTTTTATTTTATTTTCTATGAATTAATTACTAAATTAAAAAGAAAATTGAATTAAAAATACTAAATGGAAATGGAAAATTATGAAAAATTACAAGAAAGTACTTAGTGATATGCTGAATCTAGGAAAAATAATCAGGGGATGCCAGCTTATCCAGATAAGTTGGAATAAGCAAATCTGCCCTTAATAAGCTAGGGTGGAAAAGTCAAACCAAAGCAAGAGACCCAGGTTCGAATCCTGGCTCAGACCTAATGCCAACTATTTTATTTTTTTGATTTTCTTATACCAACTGAAAAAGCACTTGACAATGAGCAAATTTTACAACTACAACTAATTTTGAAATCAACAAATAAGCTGAGAAAAAGCCCTTGGAAAATCTGATCAGGAACAAAAATCAACAAATAAGCTAAGGCTTGGTTTAAAAGACTGATTAAGCTGATTAAAAGCTAAAGGGCAACTGAGATTAACTAATGAACTGACAATGAGCTAAATTGAACTGGATAAGCCATAAGAACTAGCAAATAAGCACTGAGATAAAAGCAAATAAGCAACTATGAGTACTGAGGTGGTTATGGTGCAGCGGATATCAGTTGACTGAGATGGTTTTTGAGCTTAAAATTAAGCTCAGAAACAATGAGCTATGCACTATAAGCTGAACACAACTACAGTTCATCTACCAATGAACAAGTGGGCCACAGTCCAGGTCTGAATTAGCTTCTTAAGGGCTTATAAGGTCTGCTGAAAAGAATGTGCAGACCGCTTATAGGTGTCTGCACAGACTGCTTATGCAATAATTATCAAAAGCCACTCACAGCTATGTGAAACCTAACTAACAAATGAAAACCAACTTGCTGGACCTAAAGGGACTTAGAAATTCTAAAAGCAAGCTCAGAATAAGCTTATACCCTATTAAGCTCTTAAGAACAGTCTACCTGCTCCACTTCCACTCTAAACCTATAATACCATAAAATCTTTGAAATAAGCTTGACAGGGACTACAAATTACTTAACTAAACTAAATTACTCTAAATCAAACTTGACCCAAGGGTAATTGAACAGTACATTGAGTTTTTATCCGTTTTGACCTCTTGACCCAAACAGTCCTTATGGGACTGTTTTGGTATATGGCACTAAGCAAGACCAAAATAAGCATAAGATTAAGCAACTAGGTTAGTAAATTAACATTATTAAGCACAAATAAGCTGAAAAGAAGCATGAGAATAAGCAATAAGTAATGTTGACCTACGGTAGACTTTTTTGACTATATGGAAATTAAAACAGGTTAAACAGAATTAAATTCAAAACAAGCTTTTAGAAGCTTATTTGAACTTAATTGAACAGGACAGGAAAGCTTTTAGAAGTGTAAACAACAATACATTCGAATCACTGATTTAACATTAAACTTGAATTACAACTGGATTGGTACAATGCGTTTGAAATTAAACTGAGATGAAATTAAAGTTACTAAAATCTGAAATTGAGCTAATATCTAAATGATTATCTGAAATTAACTTAAAAACGACACTAAACTATTCTACATTACTACTCCTAATTTAACTAAATCTACTACTCTTCACTGTGTGTGTGTGTGTGGTGTTTTATACACTTCCAAAAGATCCTCTCTCTCTTCTGAGCTCATCCCAGCCCTTCAATGGGTTTCAATCAATCCCAGTCGTTGATTTGGGTTTTGGCGCCAAAAATACCACTTGGACTTCCAGCCTGGCATTTGGCAACTTGTGAGGTTATTTGTCTTGGAGCTATTTGGAGGGAAGGGGAAGGTGGAGTGTGTAGGTGAAGATAGCAGAATAGGGTGTGGGTTTGTCAGGGACAAGGTGGGATAAGGTGAGGTGGGAGGTGTTATGGTTTGGTGGGTATTAGTTTTGAGGGTAATGGGTTTGACCAGGTCAAACCTGGTATTAGTTAAAACAAGAGTGGGCTGGAAATGGTTGTGGGCTTGGGTTTGTGGGTTTTAAGTTATGGGTTGGGTTTTTTATTTAAAAGGATAGGGATTTTATTAGTTTAGGATTAAAAATGGATTTTAGTGTTAGGTTAAAGGACTAACTTTGCCAAATCTGAAAATCCAGGGACTAATTATGCCAATTCTGAAAATTATCTCCAAGGACCAATCTTGACATTTTGATATTCTTGGAGGTTGACTTTTGACAACTTGACCCATATCCCGGTCCAAACTCGTAAATTTCTTCCCCGTCCTCGGCTTTTCACGATTTTCCAATCTTGTGCTCGGTTTTGTCTATTTTTGCCCTGTTTTCAATCCATTTGTACCTGAAACACATAAAACACAAACCAAGGATATCTGCAGTATAATTCGGGTGTTTTTGGTCATTTTTGTATCATTTATGGGTATAAAATGATGAGTATTTACACACTCATCAATCCCCCACACTAAACTATTGCTAGTCCCTAGCAATCCGATCATATGAAGTAATGAAAGGATCAAAAAAATACCAAGCATACCCCGTTTCGACTTTTTATTAAATGCAAGAAATTTAAACTAGAACAAAAATAGATAACATGCTTGATTTCTAAAAATGGTATCATGGAACGGGATTCACACACAATGGGTGTCTCCAGGGAATTGAAATCGTCATCCTCTTTTTTATACTCCCAACTAAGCTTAAACTCAATGTGCAAATGTTTTTGTAAAATGCTAACGCTACTTATACTAATAATCTATGTAAGCCGAGACTTAACTTTTCACTCCCACAATTTATTCAAGTTAGGTGAATGTGCTCATTTTCAAAATTTTGACCGCAAAAATTGACGTTTTTATAAGATTTTGACTAATATTAGTTGAAAGATAGATTTAAAATTTACAACAAGCAAGTTTCAAAACTTTATTCAACACATCAAAACTTATTGCATTTTGCAATATCATTCCATTTTATTTTATTTGTTTCTTTTCATTTTTTCATCATTTTTCCTTTTTTTTTTTTTTTTTTTTTTTTTTTTTTTTTTTTACTTGTGCAACATAAACTAACGGAGTTTCACGGGAACCAAGACCTTACACTTTCCGGAATAAAGGATCCAAGGGCCGTTACAATGGAGAGTTCCAAGACTCTAAACATTCCTGAAATGAGGATCTAAGGGTGTTAGACCAAGACCTCACACATTCCTGAATTAGAGGTCCAAGGGCCGGTGTAAGAGGGTAGCCAAGACCTAAACGCCTTCCGAAAATAAGGATCCAGGGGCTGATCTTGAACCGTAGCTTTTTTAGCACATACATTTATTACTTAACTTTTGCATTACTATGACATATGTTTGTTCCGATGTTTAAATAAATCTTTGAACTAGTATTTTTCAAAATCGTATAAAAAAATGATTTTGTGTGTTCAAATGTTTGAAAATAAGCACTTATTAAGTCAGATTAGTTATCTCCTGGGAGGAAAAGCCATAGATTACTTATATAAGCTCTAAAGAAAACCACTATTCTACGCTTAGCATTTTTGCTTGCACATATCGTAAAACCTTAGTCTAACCGTTAAGCGAGCAGCCAGATCAACACTCTGGCAGGGTCGGATTCCCTTTGTTCTAACCTAATCAAGACTAAACACTTCTTTTTTTTTGCAATTTCTTATTCAAAAATGAAAAAAATTTAAAATTTTGGCCAAAACGGGGGTACTAGGGCACTAGAAGGTACATATGTGACAAAAATTCGCGAGAATTCCCCCTCACACTTAGAATTGAATATTACCCTCAATATTCAAAGTACCGGCTATTATGCTAGACGCTAACCAATGTCATTACACTATTAATAGATGTCCAAGTGGGAGCTGTTAAGTTTTGTGGACAAATATCAATGTGTGTATGTCTAGAATCGAACTCGAGACCACGGGATTGCACACATTACGTATGAAGAATTAATGGATAATAATTAATATATAAACCGTTATGTATTTAATTATTAAAACACAAAAATAACGACTAACGGACGTTAAGTAGTTAACGAAAATTGACTAACGACCGTTAGGGAATAAGAGAAGGACTATAGATGAAATTAGAGGAACAAGAAGCTTCCGAAATCCCTAGGGATACCCTTGGCCGATCGGTTATGGGCTTGGGATACCCAATCCCTTGCTAACTTGTTCTCCAAGATTGTCATGCTATAAATACAAGACCTAGGGTTATTGATTCATTAACTCTTGTGCACTTGCTATAACCCTAAAGTCTTTTCTCTTCTTTTTTCTTGCTTGGCCGATCGAACTAAACCCATATAGGGTCGATCGACTTTGGTTTTTCCAAAACAAAATTGTTTTGTTTATTTTGTGTTTAATTACTAGCATAAACATTAATTCGGTTATAGTACGTGTGTACAAAATCGTGGTATTAACTCACTATAGTTAATATCTTGGATTGAGTTACAAAACAGTAAGGGGTAACTCGTTAATTCATTCTTGATAAGGATTGATTAAGATTTGAAGTTTGATTCTTGTTTTGCTGGAATCAAAAAGTACGTTCACTTTAATATTCGGTTAATTCTTTATTTGTTAAAATAGATCCTAAGCTTCCGCATGTGTATGATGATTACTAGAATATGAACTTGTCATGATTATTAAATTCTAACATAAAGTTTAGGGGTTTATTCAAATAGTTATTTTAGAGTTGGAGTAGAAAACATTGTCAACCAAAATTACGGAGTTAAATCAAATGGTCAAATAAATTTAAGGATAAAAAAATTGCAAGAAAAGTTAAGTAATTAAATCATATGTTGACTCAAAGTTAAGGGATTAAACCGTTATTTACCCTTTATTATTGCATTTTTATGTGTTGTAAATAGGGTTGTAAATAAAACGAATGTTCAGTGAACATTTCATGAACTGTGCGGTAAAAATGTTCGTTTATTTGCTTTTCTTTATTAAACGAATTAACATGAACAAGATTTTATGTCCAATTAGTTAAATGAACGAACATGAACAAAAGTCTTGTTTGTTCATTTATGTTTATGAATGTCTGACTATACGTGTATTTATGTTCGTTAATGTTTGAATATGTTCGCTTTACTTTGTTGGCCTTTTTATTTATATTGGTATGTCATAAGATTGGCATGTCTCTCTTATGATATGTTTTGTTTGAAGTACAATAAGCACGTTTCTTTTGCCTGTAACGGGTTGAGATGTGGGAATTTACCCTCAGGGCGGAGCTAGTAGAGTGACTAGTGAGTGCGGGCCACTCCTAATTGACTCACTTTATTCATTGAGGATGCGATACACTTGGTAGGATGTTAGTCCTTTATAACGTGCGTATATGATACTTTGAGTTAACATGATTAAGTATGCGGAATCTACTTAACCATACTTAGAAGGATATTGTTATTGAAAATGGAACAGTGATGCTTGTGTAATGAACAATCAACATAGAAAGTCTAACACCAAACGATTCAATATTATTGAGAATAATACGAGTGATCTTCACTATCACTAGGGTTACAAACCTTGAATCTCTATTACAAAGAAAAATATTTTCTATTGTTTTCAGTTAACTTGGTTACACATTAAGCACTCACTTAGTCACTTACTAACTAATGTCTAACTCTCTATATATATGAAATATCTAAGCACATGCACACTTGAGTGTTCGACTACTTGCTAGCTTGTGTGTGACAGTAGCTAAGATACAACTTGTATCTGTGTACACAACTTGTTGACTGATCACATATCAAAGATATTATCTACCGTATATCTTTGAATTTTATACACAAATATCTTTTTCATACTTATCCAGTCAGCAGTAGAATACACGATACTTATCACTTCAGCAGTAGGATGAGTCACTCCAACAGCAGTATCTGATACTCTAGCAGTAGTATTCTTGCGGCAGCAGAATCTCTAACACTAGCAGTAGAATGAAATGCACTAGCAGTAGAATGACACTTAGTGTATTTCCTTGAGCAGAACTAACCTTGTGAACATTTAATTCTCAATACTAATCTTCAGAATATTTAATTCCCAACACTATTTAACTCACTTTATTCATTAATTATTCGGTACAATAGCTAGTTTGTTAATAATTTTTGCAATCAGCCACCTTAATCATATAGATATACTGATTAAAGTTCAAAAACGAACAACTTGAACAATCAAATACAACAATAAAATGAATTTACTTGTCAAACTATGTTTTTTCTAAATTTAATTTATCATTATCCATTATTGTGTTAGGTTGAATCATGGTTTAAAAAAATTTAAAAATAAATAAATAAATAAAATAAAATAAAATAAAAAATCATTGAGTGATAGTTTTCAATATAGTTTTTACGTCAAGTTCGGCCCCCCCTTAACTTAAAATCCTGGCTCCGCCACCCTCATCCTATGTACTTAAACGTTTTCTAAAGTAATACATTTTTCGGAGAAACCCTTTACCAAAAGAAAAATATGTTCACTTATGTGTTTATAATCGTATATTGTATATTTATATGATATACTTTAAAAATGGGTATAATTTCAACAAACGAACACACATAAAACATAACTTTATGTATATTTTTTTGTTCGTCTTTGTACGTTCATTTATGTTTGTTCGTTTACTGTTCGTTTAATCTCTAATGAACGAATGTAAGCATATACGAACAACCTCATTTTTGGATAAATGAACATGAACTAGAAAATTCGCCTGATTAATCGTTCGTGTTCATTTATTTGCCCAGTTAAAATTAAATGAATGAACATAAACAAAGCTCCACTCATGTTCGTTCGATTCATTAATAAGCCTAGGTTTACAACATTATATTCCGTGTTGTATGAATCACATCCTATTCAAATAGCTTTGTATAGGTAGTCTAATAAAAAATATCAAGAATCTAACTATGTGTTAATCATTTTTCAAGTAATTCCTTAGAAAAGTTTTGAAAAAGCATAAATCTCTTTTGATACAAGATTTCTAAAAAATGGAAAAATAATGTTGAAGCAATTGAAATTGGACAAATAAAAATGCTTAATTTTGTCATGTAAAACTGTAAAAGAAATGGAGACATTCCATTGGCTAATAGAAGTTAAAATTGAAATAATTTTGTAAGACCCATCTAAACTGCATCCACACAAAAAAATATGTATAAAAACATATGTGTCAATTTTGGAGGAAAAAAAAACAAAAAAACAAAGAGGTAATAAATAAAACTTTAGTTGTTAAATTTTAAATAAATTATAAATTTAAGAATCAGATTTCATGTTTTTTTAATAACTTTATAATAATAGATGCCATACACGTTATACTTCTAGACTTTATACCTTTGTTAAAAAAAAACATATATATTGTTGTTGTCTATAAATATTTCATCATTATATATTAAATTTAATGTATCTGGTAAAAATATCAAATTCAAAACATTAGTTATTGTGATGTGTAAACGGAGAAGGTAATGTTAAAGGTAGTACGGACACAAGTAACTTTTTTACATTTTAATTTCTATCACGTTTACATATTTTGTCATCATCAAAAAGGGGGTGATTGTTAGTGCAAACAGTCTCGTTGGGGAGATTGTTAGTGCAAGCAGTCTCATTTGTTTTGATTGATGACAAACATGTAACTTGATACATAACGTAAAATGTACAAGTTACTTGTAATCTTATTTTGTCTCAACATACATTCAACACCTCTCGAGTCCTCGTATGATACAACACAGGTTCGTACATGTTTGTTATGTGGCATTATGATCAAACCCTTAACAAACCATTTAGAATGTTTAAAATACGGTTAGGAAATTAAGTATTTTAAAAGGCTAATCATTCTACTTAGAACCTCATTTTACACCTTTGCATAAACAAGTATTTTTACTTGTACATCATGTTTCCTAAGTCTAATAGGATAAGTACACTTTAAGTGTCAAACTAACATGATACATCTTGGTAAACATATATTAGTTAAGCTAGTATATACATGCTACATGATCACTAGGATACATGTTACATACATATATACATTTACATGTTTATGTTTATTTCTTAAATTAGAAATATTTAACATGACATCATGGCATGCATCACTTACATATCTTGGAAGATTTGTAATATATTTTGTATAGATCTTCAAGCTAACAAGTTGACTTTTGAAGATATGGCAAGATATGGTAAGATATGGAAAGATTTGAGAATCTATTAGCTGGCAGACACCGGCGGATCCAAATGGTATAAAGGACGGATCCAATTTTTGGGATCCGCCAAATCCGCCGGGCAAAATTCTTGTTGGCTATAAATAGCAGCCCATTGTTTACCCATTGTTTATCCAACTAGAACACACATTCCCTTCATCATTTCACACACTTAGATCAGTAGCAAACCATGTAGATTCATACATTAATCACCCTTTACATAATGATCATAATGTTACTAACTTTCATTATGTTGTAAGCATACACTGTTAATGATCCTGTGAAGCAAGCTCAAGATCATGAGACATCATCCATAGCATACTTCCTGATCCACCATGAAGGTTAGAAGATCTTGAAGTCATTATCCATCATAGTATTCCAACATATGAAGATTCAAGAGCACTTGACATCCTCAATGATTGAAGACTTCTTATTCAAGAAGTTCATGTAAATTCCATATGCATATATGAAGATCCATCACAACAAGTTTAGGGAGCTTGTGATCTTCATCCATTGAAGGCTTTCTATCAACGGAAGTTCATTTAGATTAGCCATTCATATCCATGACCCATTTATGTCATGGATCATCATTGTAATCTATTCATACTAGATTAGATGGTTTATGTGTTTGTGCCATAAAACACAAGGTTTCTATGTTGGGCCATAAAACATAGCGGGAGTGGTTGTACCCTTGTCAAAGAACCAACGGGAGTGGTTGTACCCTTGTAAAGAACTCGACATCTAGCTTAGTGTCGAAAATTGTATAGGCGACGTTAGGTTGGTTCTACCTCGAACTAGAACCCGGTATTTAGCTTTGTACCGGAAAAAGTGTAAGCAACGTGTGTAAGGTTTTCTCCGCCGAGAAGGGAGCTTGTTGATCTAGTGAAGTAACTCTCGAGTTGGGTACTCGGGGAGTGGAGTAGGGCGGAGAGGAGCTCCGTGACCGAACCACTATAAATCATCGTGTTCGGTTTGCGCTTTCTTTTACTTATCTCTTTACTTTTATATTTGCATTATGTGATTGATTGTGGTGTGACTTGTTGATAATACTTGTGTGACAACATGTTTCAACTTATGCAAGTTAGAAACATCTTTCATATTAAAACAAGCCTAAACGGACATTTGATACAATAAGGTTTAAGATTTTAAAACGGGAACGTATTCACCCCCCCCCCCTCTACGTTTTCACAATGATGTTATTGCTGAAAGAGATTCACAGAAAGCAGATGAGTTAGACAGAAAGATAGTTAGTCTTACAGAACAAAGGAAAGCTCAGATAAAGAGTCTGACTATGTAGTGTTTGAAAGACTCTCACAATCCTAATTTAATTCAGAAGAAACATGTTGATTTGGGATAAATCACATGTTTAGGGGAGGATTGTTGGGAATTAAATGTTCTGAAGATTAGTATTGAGAATTACATGTTCACAAGGTTAGTTCTGCTCAAGGAAATACACTAAGTGTCATTCTACTGCTAGTGTATTTCATTCTACTGCTAGTGTTAGAGATTCTGCTGCCGCAAGAATTCTACTGCTAGAGTATCAGATACTACTGCTGAAGTGATAAAGTATCGTGTATTCTACTGCTGACTGGATAAGTATGAAAAAGATATTTGTGTATAAAAGTCAAAGATATACGGTAGATAATATCTTTGATATGTGATCAGTCAACAAGTTGTGTATACAGATACAAGTTGTATCTTAGCTACTGACACACACAAGCTAGCAAGTAGTCGAACACTCAAGTGTGCATGTGCTTAGATATTTACATATATAGAGAGTTAGACATTAGTTAGAAAGTCTGAGTGTCTAAGTGTTGAAAAGAGTTTAATGTGTAACTATTAGAAAAACTAACTGAGTTGATAGAACAAGATAGAAAATAGTTTTTCTTTGTAATAGAGATTCAAGGTTTTGTAACCCTAGTGATAGTGAAGATCACTCGTATTATTCTCAATAATATTGAATCGTTTGGTGTTATACATTCATTGTTCATTATCAAATTCAACAACCACCACTGTTCCATTTCCAATAACAATATCCTTCTAAGTGTGATTAAGTAGATTCCACATACTTAATCATATTCACTCAAAGTATCATATACACACGTTACAAAGGACTAACATCCTACCAAGTGTACCGAATCCTCTCAAAACTTCGTATATGCACCCGGACAAACTTTACTATGCAAAAATAGAAATTTATAAGATAGAAATTTACGTTATTTGCCAATTGTATTATTAAAATCAGATAATATATAATTTTTATGCACAAATAATTAAAAATTAGATGTATTATGACTTACATCAACACGCATTAAGTAATATTTGTGTCAAAGCCTAGTGCACGGAAGTATATAACTAGTTAACTTATATAACAATTACAGCTTTGAACAAATAGAAACACATCCAAATTATATACGCTGTTCAAATAAATATCCAAATTATGTATCCATAACTACTATTAGTAGGAAACTAAGCCCGTAATTTTGGCAAACCAGTGGATAGTTTCTATAAGAGTAAATTACACCATTTTCCCCAAACGTTGCCTCAAATTTGCATGTTTCATTCCAAATTCAAAATTAATGCACTAGACCTCCCCAACGTTTCCATTTTGCTTCTCCGGTAGTCCTTTTGACTAACAAATGTTAATCAATGATAGTTAGACCCCTCATGTGCCTTTCACGTGAGGGAATTTTGGTCATTCAAGTCTAGACTTCTTCCACTTTCATTTCATTTGCACTCCCTCCTCTTACAAAACCCCTCATATTGTTTCCTTGACATTTTCATCTACCCTATTCAACCACCACAATCATCTTGTCATCTCCATAATTTATAAACAAACAAAAAACCCATTCTCAAATCTCATCATTGAAGAACATAAACTCGAGAACACAAATCAAAACCAATAACACCAAAACATTATCTTCATGTCTACATAAACTAACACCTATCTTAAAAATTATTAATTTTCTTAAATTCATGAACTCATATTAAACCCATCAAAAT
This sequence comes from Artemisia tridentata subsp. tridentata, assembly GCA_021014915.2. NCBI lineage: Eukaryota > Viridiplantae > Streptophyta > Magnoliopsida > Asterales > Asteraceae > Artemisia > Artemisia tridentata. Next base: position 81,475,224 of record CP139506.1, read on the forward strand.
CTACATTCAAATGGATAGTGTTAATAAATCTGGGTCCAAGAGACTTTTGCGTGTGATATTGTAATGATAAAACGGCTCATAATAACAACCCAAAATAAATAAATATTTAAAATGTATATCTACAAACTTAAGCATTTATATTACTGATAACGCTTAAATTGTGTATACTTTTAGGTGTGTTATCCGTATTTTTGTTCATGTTATTTGGTTGATTTTATGAGCTTTTGGTACTTGTTAGTGCAAAGTTATGTTTTTAGGTTCATGATTAGCTAAGACAAAGAAAACGAAGAAAAAGTCGATGAAACTATGAAAAACGTAAAGTTGTGCATGCACGAGAAATCCCTCCTTGCATACATCTTGAGGAGCACATTTGAAGTAGATAAAATCATGAAGACTTTGCTCCTAAGAATTTGGAATGTAGTATTGGAAATGTTGAAGTGAAAGGAAGAGTTATGGGCCCAAGAAATGAACCGTCGTTGGGCTATTCGATGAAGAAAAGGTGTGTCCACAAAACCTGGTACACCAACCGCGAAACATGTACCACAAGCCGTGGGCGTACCACGAGCCACGCCCCTAGCCTTCGGCTCATCTGTGTACCCCCAGCCGCCGGCCATGTACCACCAGTCGCAGGTTGGTAGTGCAAACTCAATTTTAATGCACCATTCATTACACAACTCTCCAAGTCCGATCATGTGCTTTCATTTACTCATTTCCCTACCACTTTTTGAGTGGCCATTATGAGTGGCCGCAAGCTACTCCATTTAATGGCAAAGGTCCTTGTGTAACTATATCTACCATCCTTTTGCCTGTCATTTGACACCTATCACCACCATATCTACGCACACATCATCACCACATACTACCAATCCTCCCTTACACCATAAGGACATGATATCCCTTCAATATTTCACTCCCCAAAGACCACAATACCTCTGTCATTTCAAGAAGAAGTGAACACGAGCTTTGGAGCATAGTGTTGGACCTTTTCCCGGTGTGGTTAGACGCTTGTAGTTGATTGGAGGCCTTAGGATTGCTCTAAATCCTTACATCACATATTGTAATTGCTACTTTGGGTAAACCTTTATTATATCCATGATGTTGAACTTTATATTTCATATTGGAACTTGGTGTTTAATTAGTTTTGAAACTTGGAGTAGTTTTTTTTGCTTGTTTGGAATGATGTAATTTATTGAAATGTAGTGTTTGGACTTTCCTGTAATGTTGAGATATTGATTTTTCTTGAACCATTTTATATGCAATTTCCATGAAAGGGACTTGGTTTTGTAACAATGTTCATAGGTCGAAAGGGTACGTTGGCATGAACCATTTTATATGCAATTTCCATTAAATGACCATTTGATTGGAACTGTGTGACTTAGATTTTGTGTACCATTACTATTTGTTTATCCGACCATTTCAATCACACCATTGAAATAGAGAACTAGTTCCAAACAAGCGTTTTTAATTATTGATTACAAGTTTGCTTATTTCATTCTTATTATACGTTTTATAATATTTTGGGATCGTGACAATCAATTTACTTTTTGCCCATACTTATTACATTTGATTCTACAAGTCGAAAACACCCAAATCCTATTGAACGACCTCGGCTTACCAACCCTAACTAGCTACACACGATAGGGTATACTTGCCCGAATGTGTTTTTAGCTAAATCCTGGTAATCCTTGTTTATAAATTTAAAGCTTAGTGTTTGAACACATCAATTACTTGATTTTGTCAATGCAACTTTAGTTAGGACTATTAATGTAGGATTTGTATTGGATCACCAACTATTTAAAATGTATAGCTTTTCATTGCATACATGATTATGTCATTATGATTATAAATAGAAGATTAACACATAGCACATTCGATCCTTGAAATAGTTCTAATTTAAACAAGTAACCTTTACACCAAGATATATCTATATATAAACATAAGATACTCTAGGATCAGTTACATCATCAAAACATTCAAACCAGAAAATCAAACTATAGGTAATCAAAACATTCCATATCAGTTACATCATCAAGCCTTCAAACCCAAAAAACTAAACATTCACCCCCTTTATTCCTGAGCTATTCATCATTAAACCTTTAAACCCGAAAGAGGGCTATTCGATTACAACTGTGTGAAACCATAGAACATGAATAGGTGGTTGTAATGGTGCGTTGTGGATGTAGTGGTGGCAGGCGGCGGCGATGGTGACAACAAACGACGATGGTGGTGTTTTTTGTTATGAAAAAATAATTGATGATGGGAATGGTGATGATAGTTTGTTGATATTTTTGGTTAAAAACGATTGAAGTTGGGAATGTTATGGTCTTGGCTGATTTAGTAGTTGGTTTGTATAAATGAGCCTGTAATTTGAGTTGTGTTTTTTTAAGTTTATGAGGTTACAAGATAAATCTGGTGCGAAATTGAGAGAAAAAAGAATGAAATGAAGGATAAAATAAGAGGAAAAGATAAACTAAAATGACAAAGCCATGAAATGACCATTTTGCCCTCACGTGAAAGTCACGTGAGGCTTCTAACTAAAGACTGTTAAATGTAGACGTTAGGGAGGAATGGTGCAATTATTTTGAAATTGAGACTGAACGTGCAATTTTGGGACAACCTTAGGGACTAATGGTGCAATTTACTCTTTCTATTATTTACTCGGACATTTACATTGTCTGACATTTTGTACATGTGTGGTCGTTGTATTATTTTATTATCTATAAAAAGCTTTATTATTAAAAATTGTAACATAAAAACTTATCATAGAAGAAATAAGTAGATATAAAGTTTTATTGATCAAATATTCATAGTGCAATGCATAAAAAACCTTAAGGAAGTAAAGGAAAGAAAATGAAGAGAAACAAAAAGAATAATGTTTTCGATTATCACTTAAGTAGTGAAAGAAAAAGAAAATGACTGTAAAAACTGCAAAAACCGTCATTGTGGTTTGTCAAAATTGCAAACATCGTCCCTGGTCTTCCATAAGTGTAGGCGGCATCCCTGTCACGAAACCTTTTGATCATTTTGGTTCCAGTTTTAACAGGTGTTAAGTGGATTCCGTTAGTAGTTACACGTTAGCCCTTTTTGGCCAACGATCGTTGCAACTTTCATCCTTTAAACTAACGACTCTTAATAATTTAAATTTTTTTCGTTTATTTTAAGTTTTTCGATTTTTATATACATTTTTTATAAAAAATATACGTTTTCATATATGTTTTTATACGCTTTTATGTATGTTTTTATATACACGTTTTTATACGTTTTTATATATTTTTTATATATTATATACGTATTTATAAAAACATATATGTTTTTATATACGCTTTTATATACACGTTTTTATACGTTTTTTAAACATATACGTTTTCATATATGTTTTATACGCTTTTATATACATTTTTATATACACGTTTTTATATACGTTTTTTTTTATACTTTTTATATATTATATACGTATACGTTTTTATAAAAACATATACGTTTTTATATACGTATATAATAACGTATATGTTTTTATAAATACGTATATAATAAGTATATAAAAATGTGTATAAAAACGTATATAATAACGTATAAAAAGTATATAAAAAGTGTATAAAAATGTTCAAAAACATACATAAAAACGTATAAAAAGTATATAAAAATGTGTATAAAAACGTATATAATAACATATATGTTTTTATAAATACGTATATAATATATAAAAAGTATAAAAAAAAACGTATATAAAAACGTATACACAAACGTATATAAAAGCGTATGCAAAAACGTGCATAAAACGTATAAAAGGTATATAAAAATGTGTTAGAAACGTATATATATATATATATATATATATATATATATATATATATATATATATAATAACATATATGTTTTTATAAATACGTATATAATATATAAAAAGTATAAAAAAACGTATATTTTTTTATAAAAAATGTATATAAAAATCGAAAAACTTAAAATAAACTAAAAAATTTTAAATTATTAACGGTCGTTAGTTTAAAGGATGAACGTTGCAACGGTCGTTGGCCAAAAAAGGCTAACGTGTAACTGCTAACGGAATCACTTAACACCAGTTAAAACCAGAGACCAAAATGATCGACAGTGACGCCACCTGCACTTATGGAAGACCAGGGACGATTTCTGCAATTTTGATAAACCACATGGACGGTTTTTGCAATTTACTCTTTTTAAAATTTGGCTCAAAACATTTACTTAATATTTCTTTACTTTTTCCTACTCAAACAATTTAAAAACTGAGCAAGTCTGCACTTTAGGCTGGGCACAATCTGTGACCCAAGCGACCTGGGTCACCGAGTGCCACGTCAGCTTTCTCTCTCCAGCGACCAGAAGCGACCAAAGTGCCACAGTCGAATAAGTTTTTTTTTTTTTTACACACAAACGCATACAAATAACCTTTAAAAGTCGGTCGATTCACTGACCGATATTGACAAACCACAAGAAGCGACCGATTGTTTGCAATCCAATCGACCAACCAATTGATCAGTCGCTTTGCCTTTGTCCAATCGACCGACCGATTAAATCAGACAGATTGCGTCCAGCCTTAAGCAAACTATCCTATCATCTACAGTAATACTAACTAGCTACTTAATTTTGGATGTGTTTATTAAAAGATTTGACTCCATACACCACATTTTCCAAAATTACATACAAGTTACTATCAGTTTAAAGACATTAAACCAATGATTTAATAAGTTGTTCATGTCCAAGATTATTCTTTTGAGATGTAAGCATTTGGACTTGGAATGGTTGTTGGGAAGTTAACTTTGCAACATGAAATGAATTTTATTGGATTTTGAGCATTGCATGCCTTTCTTAAAGGGTCCAATATTTAGAAACTTGATTAAAGTTCATGCATGAAGAATGAGTGTTGTTCAACATGGTTTTGGGGTATGGAAGATTTCATAGGTGCAATTTCCTCAAAGCTATCACTTTCTAATTAAAGAATACACCAGTTTATGCATCTTGCTTAGCACTCACCATTTGTTCAAGAAATTTGTCTTGTTAGAGCCAAAATCAAAGCATGGTCCCAACCCAAACATGATAACTTGTGTTCAATACAAGTTCATTAATTGTTGCTTTTCAGGAGTAAAAGATGCAAGTTGCTTATACATTCTTTCAAAGGATTTGAACGTTTTAATTTTATTTTTATCTCTAGATTGATATAAAAACTTTGGTTAACTAGAAGACTTGTGATAAGATTTCAATGGATTTAGAATCTAGTTACCACATTCGGGGTTGCTAACCTTGACAAAAGGCGACCTGAAAGCACCAAGATCTCCTAGGGGCTCGGGTTATTAATTGTCGTTTGTGCCGTAACATTCTTTTGTTTTACCTAAGCTAGCTTGCTAAGACCAAAGTTAAATTTTGGATTAAGCTAATGTATGGTTTCAAGCTTAATCATGGTGCATGTGGGAGAATGTGTTTTGTCCCCTAAAGATCTTTTAAGTAAATCTCTTAAAGTACAAAATTTGCAAAAGAATTCTTTAAAAAACATGAACTAATTGTTTATATAATGATTATTGATTCAATGATTCTCTATGACTATTTAAACACATGGAGCTTCTGATTTTCTACTAAATAAATGGGAATCCTCCAACAAAGCCTCTCATGTAGCCCACTACTCCTCTACTAAGTGAAGGTTCCACTAGCATTACAAAAACTCTTAGGTCTCTATTATATGGCCCAAGATAACCAAATCAACTAAATAAATCATTTTTATCTCGCATTTGACCTTTTCTCTTAACTTTATAGATTCTTTACGATTTGTCAATGACAAATGTCATTACTATAACGCATATTCCTTTATGTATAACAACTAGTAGGAGAATTGTCATACTTCATACCTAGTACTTTGAAAGCACATAACAACTTAGTAAAATCGAGACTTGCTTTTCTATTGGTAAACTTTCACATTTTGTCCCTTTGAACTCTTTGAGTTAGCATTCTTTTTTTACTTTTTTCTTGAAATATCTATTCATGGTATCCATTTTGGACATACACGTGAAGATGTACATGCAAAAAAATATGTCATTGTTTGATTATTTAGATAAAAGAGCAACTATAAGCTCATTTAAGGAAATGGTACATTCAAGAATGGTTGGTTGGTGATTTGTCCCTTTATAGCCTTTGTCCAATGTTATAAAAAATGGGGGACATAAAGAACCATTGATTAGTATAATCTCAATTTATTGTGCTAAATTTTGATTATAGATAACCTTGTTTAACACTTGAAAATGAAATATTCTTTACTTATCTTGTTAAGTATGTTTTATGATTCGTGATCTAAATAATTAAGTGTATTAGGTGAAGAGAGGGAATATAGATTTAAGGATAAGATAAGTTTATTATGGGTATTTTGCATTAGTGATAATTGAAGATGTGTGTTCCTTTTTTCGGTTGTACATTTTGCTCAACTTCATATAATAAGGTACATAACATATTTAGGACAATTGGGGTCACAAAGTCCTAGATAAAGCCATCCATTCAACAAAAGGGAAGTTAATGATCGAGCTTGGCTGCCTATCGAAGTATCAAACTACTTTGATGACTGATAAAAGTACGAGATGCATCCTCATTCTTGGCTGATAGAAGTCAAGATCTCACGGAACACGTATTCTTTAAAAAGAATGATATGTAGAACAACGAAAACTTTAAGTATATTTTATTAATAGGCAAGCATATATAAAGTACGCATCGCTTGAAACCCTAATGGACTTAAACTCACAATCAGACTTATATATTGTCTAATAAGATGTGGACATATATATGGTCATACCTGTGACTATATTTTTCGAGCAAAGCATGCTAATAACTATATCAAATATGAAAGTTTTGAACTAAAATTTGATTTTGATCAAACTTAGAATTAAAAAAAATGGGTAAAAGATCGAAGTCCTTGGCGCAACGATTGGTTGTCACAAAATTGAATGCAATATTAGTCAACGGTATAATCATCTTATAATTAATTAGTTGAGTACGAAATTGACCATAAATGTAAATGCCACATTTTACTTCATTTTAGTTGGCTCAAATTTAATTGACATTCATCATCATCCACTACTATTTCATCTTTTTTTCGTTTTCATTTATAATTTTAACTTTCATCCTACTCAATCCACAACGATATCGTTATTTTGTAGTTTGAAGAAGGTCACGATCTCTTAAAATATATTGATTGTTTCGTCTATTTCTTAATAGAATGTTTGGATGCAACCCGAGTATACTGCATCTTTTTTACCTTTTTTTGCTTTGACAAGTCATCTTCATAGAATTGTTGTCGGAATAACCGAATAACCGCGAGTTTTCCATAGAGTCGACTTAAAAATTGTTAACATACGATTGGAATACACAAAACGACCGAGACTTTGGTTTCTGGATTCTTAACTTTTTGTTAGACAAATGCCAATATGTACTCACCACTTGAAGGAAATTTAAAGTATGCTTTTGATGTCCAATAATGTATAATTTGATAAACATTCATTTATTTCAAATAAGCTTCAAGCACTTGAAGTACAACATGGTCATAGACTTGGTGGAAATAGTAAATATGGAACTTGGGATGGTGCAAAATGAAAATGAGAATAAATAGAGGAAGATAGAAGTTAGATGGTCCAAATAAACCTATTAAATTACTTGTACTATAGAGGACCATTGGCCAATTGATATGAGGCATAACACATCAACTGCCATGGTGGAGTCAAGCCTACATGACTACTTAGGGGCCGCTTGGTATGCTTGGTGGGGAATGCAAAGGGAATGCAAAGGAATGCAAATCAATGTATTCCCTTTCCCCCCAAATTGTTGGGTAATGCCCCATTACCCACTACTGGGTAATGGGCCATTGCATTCCCCTATACCAAGCATAATCAATCATTATATTACCCATTACCCACCCCATTATCCCCCAAACCAAGCACCCCCTTAGTTCACAACAAATCACAAGTCACAATTTATCAACTGCCATGGTGGACTCCAGCCTATTTACATTAGTAGTAAATTGCCATTTTAAGTAATAGTAAACTTTGCCCTGGTAGACTCAAGCCTATTTGAAAAGTAAATTGCCTTTAAACCAGGGGAGTTTTGACATTATTAAATTGGTTCCAATCTTTAAAGTTATGTAAGAACATGAGGCTCCTCTCTCCTTTAAAGATTTGACCAACAAATATATGTAACATGAATCTTGGTTATATAGTCAAAAGGTATATATGTTGAAATTTCAATGTGTTCCTTAAAAGATGGGACATCATACCTTAATGTAGTAACTACAATAAAGATAGTTGACTCATCAAAATTAAACATGATACAGTAACCAGAAATCAGTGACTAGAAAGTTCATCATATATTTTTGTTACGATTATGTAAACGAAATCATAGCCTTTAGAGTTATGCTTAATAAACGGTGAAAAAATTCAATAATACTTGGAGGCTAGTATATTGTGCCGTCATTTTCTTAGTATATCATTTTCAGTAGTTAAAGTTAGAAAACTACAATTGAAATAAATGAGTATGGCTTTCAAATGAGAGTTTAAAAGAGGGTGGTGGTGCCCCTCAAGGAACAAAACCAAACCTTCGTAATGGGCCATAATGGCAATGGTTATTAAGACAAAAATCAATACGGAGTAATGTATTTCTTTTGGACTTGAGTCAACATATAATAATAATAATAATAATAATAATAATAATAATAATAATAATAAATAAATAAATAAATAAAAATAAAAATAAAAATTTACTAAAAACATAGATTATAAAAAACAAAAGACTCGATTGAAAGATTGTAAATCCTTTAACGTACAATGTAACTTCCTTTTCATTTCAGGGCAATTTTGAGACCAATGGTTCATTCCAAACTTTTGTTACGAGTCTCACATTAAACTTAGAGCCCCTGGTTCGCATAATGTTTTTTGTGAAACTAAAGTCTGATGTAGGAATTGAAATTTGAAAGAATTGGTGTTAGGAATATGAATATTCAGCAGAAGACTCGGTCACCCCGAGTACTTATTAGATAATCATAGCTCATAGGATTATTAGTAATATTAATATTAGTATTAGTCGTATCTATATTTGTGGAGTGGGTCGGGGCTTTCCCCTCTGTCAGCTCGCTCCACAGTCCACTAGGGACATAATATGTAGTAGTATATATACCCCTTCCCACACATGGGAAGGGTTGGACCTTTTCAATCTAATATTACACAAGTTTCTTTCTCTCACTAAAAGGCTCCCATTTCTCTCTCTAAAACCTCTTCCATTCGATCCATACAAGCCTCATACTAGTGATTCATGTATTGTGAATACCCTACAATTGGTATCAAGAGCCATGGTTAGGTCCATGAGAGTTGGTATTCACGAATTTGTGTAGTTTGTGAGGTGTTTATACTTGGGTCGATTTGTAGTTTTCTAATTTTCTTTGGTTCGGTTTGTTTAGTAGCTTAAATTTCACTTTGTACTTTGTTTAGTGATTAGAGGTTGTTTTATCTTGTATTTGTGTAGTTCTTTAGGCTTTTTCTTGGTTAGGTTTGTAGTTTGTTTAAGTTTTTCTTTCGGTTTGATTAAGTAGCATAGATTTCATCTTTGTACTTTGTTTAGTGATTAGAAGTTGGTTTTCTTTGTACTTTCTAGCTTAAGAATAGTATTAGAGTGGTATTTAGTGTTTGGATTCACAGATCTAAGAACGGTGTGGTGATTTTGAGAAAATTCGTGGGTTGTAGTTGTGTTGTTCTTGGCAGCGGTTTGTCTGTTTTGGACGATTATTGGACTCGGTTTGTGTCAATTCTTGGACACGGTTTGTCCTTTTACTCGTTTAGGCTAAAGGACAAAAGGCAGTGAAAGTGACGTGCCTGGGAGTTTGTGTCCACTCGGTTTGTCCCTGCTGCGCGTACTCGGTTTGTCCCTGCTGTGCATACTCGGTTTGTGTAGACTCGGTTTGTCTCCGAAGAATTTACTCGGTTTGTGTTAATTTACTCGGTTTGTGTGTCTACTCGGTTTGTCCCAGCTACGTAGACTCGGTTTGTCTCTAAGGATTTTACTCGGTTTGTACCTACTCGGTTTGTCCCAGCTTTGTGTAGACTCGGTTTGTGTAGACTCGGTTTGTCTCTAAGAATTTACTCGGTTTGTGTAAATTTACTCGGTTTGTGTGTCTACTCGGTTTGTCCCAGCTACGTAGACTCGGTTTGTCTCTAAGGATTTTACTCGGTTTGTACCTACTCGGTTTGTCCCAGCTGTGTACTCGGTTTGTGTAGACTCGGTTTGTATAGACTCGGTTTGTCTCTGTGGAATCTACTCGGCTTGTATCTACTCGGTTTGTCTCTCAGACTTGTATGCGGTTTGTGTCTTGGTGATTTTAGAAATTCCCGCGAAAGATTCGATTTCTCGGTTAAATCACAAGATCAGTAAAATCCCGTAGTTACTATGGCTACCACATCAAGTACATCATCAGATGATATTCAAGCAGCAGGATCTGACACTCGTCCACCTATGCTAGATAGGACGGATTATGAGTCTTGGGCACAACGAATTAGACTTTACTGCTTGGGCAAAGATAATGGTGTTAACATTCTTAAGTCAATTGACGAAGGACCTTATCAGATGGGTACCACCAGAGACGTGGTTACAACTGGTGAAGATGGAACAGTAACTTGGGGCATCGACAGACCTAGGAACTACAACGATCTTAATGAAGAAGAAAAGAAGAGGTATGATGCCGATATTAGAGCCTCCAACATAGTTATTCAAGGTCTTCCAAAGGATGTGTACAAGCTCATCAATTTCAACACTGAAGCCAAAGCTGTGTGGGACAACGTTAAGATGCTGCTAGCAGGGTCAGAACTCACAAAGGAAGATCGTGAGTCACAGCTGTATGATGAGTTCGAGCATTTCAAAATGAACCCAGGAGAAAATATCACAGATTACTATGTGAGATTTCATAAGTTGGTGAATGATATGAGGATGATCAGAATGACTATGCCCAATATCCAACTTAACTCAAAGTTTGTGAACAACATGACTCCGGAATGGGACAGATTTGTTACTGCCGTCAAACTCAACAAAGGTTTAAGGGAGACTAACTATGAACAGCTGTATGCTTACCTGCAACAACATGAGAAGCATGCTGCCTATGATAGGGTGCTGAGAGAAAAGTTGAATCCTTCAACTGCAAATGACCCACTGGCATTCATGACAAACATACAACCAACAAACCAATCATCATCCAATCCAAGCTATCACCAACTTCACTCACCAGCACCTGCTATGAGTTCACAACTTGACTCAGGCTACTCTCAGACCGACAAAATGATTGACAACCTCACCAATCAAGTATCTCTACTGGTTCAACAGTTTCAAGCATCACTCCCTCAGACCAACAATCAGTTAAGGAATTCTTCCAACCCACGCAATCTAGCAATGGTGGAGGACGGGAAAATTGTGGTCCAGAATGTGCAAGGGAGAGCTGGTAGAAACATGGGTCGAGGTTATGTGCAGAACAGAGCAGGGAATGCCAATCAGGGGCAAGGGAAACAGATCAAGTGTTATAATTGTGGGGGGCTTGGACACATTGCTAGAAACTGCAATCAACCTAAACGTCCTCAGAACTCAGATTACTTCAAAGACAAGATGCTGTTAATGCAAGCTCAAGAAAATGGAGCTGTATTGGATGAGGAAGAGTTATTGTTCTTGGCAGGAGATGGAGGAAATACTTTTGATGAAGATGTGGATGAGAAACCTGTTCAGGATCTAGCACTTAATGATCCTAACATCTTCAAGGAAGATGACTGTGATGCTTTTGACTCTGATGTGGATGATGAACCTGTTAATACAAATAGCGTCCCAAAAACGTTATTTATATTCTTTGATCTTTCATTAGTTTTGTTAATGACAAATATAAGGAATATCTTTTAGCAAATAATAAATACTAGCTTAGTCTCTTAAGTACACACTTTACACTTCACATATTAACTAAGAATTACAAGTTTAGTAACTTGTTTCCTTAAAAGGAAACTTTAATTCATAAAACATTCCATGACATCATTGTATGCATCACATACAATATCTTAGTTAGATATGCAAGCAACATAGTTGACATTTGAAGATCTTGGATGATATGGTAAGATACAACTAAGATATGGTAAGAGACAACTATTACATAGCTGTCACATCCCACGGATCCAAGTCCTATAAAGGACGGATCCCTTTTGAGGGATCCGCCGGATCCGTGAGCTGAAGATCAGCTTGCCTATAAATAGGAAGCTGATCATTTGGCTCTCTCATCACTCATATAGCTTAACACATATATTCATTCAGTACATATCTTACTAACATCATTCATAGTTGCATTTCACTTTGATCATCCATTTTGTAGAAAGGAGATCAAGCATTCAAGGATCTACAGAACCGTAATCCTTTAGTTGCATTACTGTGTGATCTTGTAGTTTGTTTCACACATCATATCTATCATTTGTAATCAGTGAGTGTGGTTAGTACTTTAGTCCTTAAAGTACAAAGAGTGTAGGGAGTGGTTGTACCCTTGTAAAGAACTCGACATCTAGCTTAGTGTCGGTAAAGTAATTAGGCGACGTCAGGTTGGTTCTACCTTGTGAAAGAACCCGGTGTTTAGCTTAGTACCGGAAAAGGAAGTAAGCGACGTGTAAAGGTTTTCTCCGCCTAGGAAAGGAGTTTGTTTCTTAGTGAAAGATAAACTCTCGAGTAGGAAACTCGGGGAGTGGAGTAGGGCAAGGAATAGAGTTCTTGTAGCCGAACCACTATAAACAACTGTGTCGTGTGGTTTGATCTTTCCTCTCTTTATCTTTTGTTTATATTGTGTGATTATTTATTTGTGATTGTTTCCTTTGAATTAACATATAGTAACAAAGTAAATAAAACTTTAAAACGGTAAAAACTATTCAACCCCCCTTCTAGTTTTCCACAATTGGTATCAGAGCTACGTTACTTAAGATCTTTAAAATATATTGTATTTTAAAACTTAAAACGATCCATGGATTTTGAAAACTTTAAAGAAGGGCAATCTATGCAGAGACCGCCTCTATTTGAACCAAATTGTTTTATTTATTGGAAAAATCGCTTTGAGACTTATGTAAAGTCAAAGGATATAGATCTATGGTATATTATAGTTGATGGTGATTACAAGCCTATTAGAAATGATATTTCGGGTGGTCGGGATGAAGGAGCTTCTCTTACTCGTCACAGTGATGAGCAAAAGAAACTAATTGCCAAAAATAACGAAGCCAAAATGATGCTTTATAATGCCTTACCTAAGAAAGAATATGAAAGAGTTTTTATGTGTAAAACGGCTAAGGATATTTGGCAATCTCTTATTATCACACATCAAGGGAACTCACAAGTAAAAGATAAACAAAATTGATCTTCTTGTTCAACAATACGAACAATTTGTTATCTCTGAAGATGAGACCATTGATAGTGCGTTTGCTAAGTTCAATACTATTATTACATCACTTAAAGCACTTGACGAATCTTTTTCTAGCAAGAATTTTGTCAGGAAATTTCTAAGAGCACTCCATCCGAAATGGAGAGCAAAAGTGACAGCTATTGAAGAATCTAAGGATCTCTCAAGCATGACACTGGATGAGCTCATAGGAAACCTAAAAGTTCACGAAATGATTATGGAAAAAGACTCGGAAATTGTCAAAGGCAAAAAGGAGAAGATTAAGTCTATTGCCTTGAAAGCCAAAGTCGAGTCAAGTGATGATGAGTCTTGTTCAAACAGTGATGATGAAGAATATGCCATGGCCGTGAGGGATTTCAAGAAATTCTTCAGGAGACGAGGAAAGTTTGTAAAACCACCTCGTGATGAAAAGAAATTCTCTCGGAAAGATCGTGACGATAAGAAAGGTAAGGATGATAGGAAATGCTATAGGTGTGGTGACTCCAGTCACTTAATAGGAGAATGTCCAAAGCCTCCAAAGACCAAGTCTCAAAGAGCCTTCGTTAGTGGAGCTTGGAGCGATAGTGAAGGAGATGATGATGATGAGCCTAAGAACAACGAAATTGCACTTATGGCCGATGACACAGAAGAGGTACATTCTGATTCATACTCCTTTATAGATGATGAAACCTTAGAAGTAGAATATAACAAACTGTGTGATGTCACTTTAAAAATCATAAACAAAAACAAGTTTTTGAAAACAAAGACAACACTTTTAGAAAATGAAATATATTGGCTTAAAGAAAAAGCAATAAGAATTGAAAAAGGTAAAGTTAGTAAAGAAACATGTGTGTCTTGTCAAGAACTAAAACTTGAACTAGAAACCTTAAGAACCACACAGGAAGATTTAATCAAACAAAATTCAAAGTTTAAAAGGTTTGATAAAAACATAAGTTGTGCAGATGAAATAATGAAAATGCAAAAGCTACCTCATGATAAAACAGGACTAGGCTTTATGAAACTAGGAACCTTAAGTGATTATAATGAACAGACTGTGAATAAAACTGATTCAACCAAGTTGGACACCCACGGATCCGACGGATCCAAAAATTTGGATCCGCCAGGTATATCCAAAGGATCCGCAGGTACAGAAGTTGAACAGAAGGTTCACAAAGTCGATCGTTCCGAGTTTGTTAAAGTTACTAAGAAACCTAACAGTAGCATAACCAATAATAAACACAAACCAGTAGTATCTTTAGGAAGAGGTCAAGCTAGAAATGAATATAGAGTTAAAACGGATCAACAAAGACCTCAGATGAGTTTTCCCAAACACCCCTTTCCAAAGAGTATAGTTAATTCACAACACACTTATCAAAATAATTGGAACCAAAACATGTCTAGAAACTTTCATGGTCCTAATTATATGCCGTGGAACAATTGTCCACCTTTTCAGTACATAAACCATGATAATGTCATGTTTAACCCAAACGGACCCATGAGATATTGGGGACCAAATGCTTGAGTCTTTTATGAACTTAGGTATGCTTGAAAGTTGATCTTGAACCTGATGAGTGGATCAAAGATAGTGGGTGCTCAAGACACATGACGGGAAACAAAAATCTTTTCTCAACCTACCAAGTGTATGACGGAGGTAATGTCACATTCGGTAGCAAGCTTAAAAGTAAAATCATCGGAAAAGGTACAATCTCTCATGACTCTCTATCTATTGATGATGTTGCTCATGTAGATAATTTAGGATTTAATCTACTTAGTATAAGTCAATTATGCCGCAAAAAGTATAACGTCCTTTTCAGTGAAAATGGAAGTAAAATACTTAAAGATGGCATAACCGTAGGAAAAGGGGTTTTAAAGAATAATGTCTATGTTATGAAATTAGATAAAACACCTAAAGATAAGTTATGTCTTACCTCCTTGGACGAAAACTCAACTCTGTGGCATCGACGCTTAGGTCATGCTAATATGAGGCTTATTCAATCCTTGTCTTCCAAAGAACTCGTTAGGAACCTACCCAAGTTGAAATATGACCAACACTTTTGCGATGCTTGCAAAATTGGGAAACAAGTACATAATAGCCATAAGGCTAAAAACATGGTATCTACATCTAGATGCCTAGAATTATTACATATGGATTTGTTTGGCCCGTCGGCTATACAAAGTTATGGAGGAAATTTTTACACTTTAGTCATAGTAGATGATTACTCTAGATATACATGGACAAAGTTTTTGAAAACTAAAAATGAGGCATTTGATAAATTTGAAATTCTAAGCAAGAAAATTCAAAATCAAATAGGAAGTAATATAGTATCTATTAGAACTGACCATGGTCGAGAATTTGACAATGAAATTCAATTTGGAAATTTTTGTGATAATAATGGAATAACTCATAATTTCTCGGCTCCTCGTACACCTCAATCTAATGGTGTAGTAGAACGTAAAAATAGAACAATTCAAGAAATGAGTAGGACTATGTTAAATGAACAAAACATACCACAAAAGTTTTGGTGTCACGCTGTAGATACTTCTACATATATCCTAAATAGAGTTTTAATTAGATAATTTTTTAATAAAACTCCTTATGAAATTTATCGAGGCAAAAAGCCTACATTAGGATATTTTAGAGTTTTTGGAAGCAAGTGATTCATTTTAAACACAAAGGACTATCTCACTAAGTTCGACCCAAAGTCGTATGAAGGTGTATTCCTTGGGTATTCACAAAACAGTAAAGCATACATTGTATTAAACAAGGAAACATCAAGAGTCGAGGAATCATTGAACGTAACATTCAACGAAAGTCCACCTCCCTCTAAGACATCACCTTTGGTAGATGATGACTTAGTTGAAAGTCAAATGGTTAATACTATAGAAAACATTGAAAATGACAATGAACCCGTAAAAGGAGAAATAGTCAATATTAAAGAAACTAAAAGTCATCCATTAGAAAACGTCATAGGAAAACTTAATGAAAGAACATTAAGATCCAAAGCTCAAAATGAAAGTAATTATTTTTGCTTTATTTCAACCATTGAACCTAAAAATATTGAAGAGGCAATAAAAGATGAATCTTGGGTAATTGCTATGCAAGAAGAACTTAATCAATTTATTAGAAATGATGTTTGGACTTTGGTACCTCCACCTAAAAACCAAACCATAATAGGCACCAAATGGGTCTTTAGAAATAAAATGGATGAAAAGGGTATTATATCTAGAAACAAAGCTAGGCTAGTAGCTCAAGGTTACAATCAACAAGAAGGTATAGATTACGATGAAACCTTTGCACCAGTAGCTAGACTTGAGTCTATTAGGATATTACTTGCATATGCATGTGCACATGATTTTAAGTTATTTCAAATGGATGTCAAAAGTGCTTTCTTAAATGGTCTTATTAATGAAGAAGTATATGTTGCACAACCTCCCGGCTTTGCCGACTTTGAAAAACCAAATTATGTTTTCAAACTTAAGAAAGCTTTATACGGACTTAAGCAAGCACCAAAAGCTTGGTATGATCGACTTAAGACTTTCCTAGTTGACCATAAGTATACCATGGGCCTAGTAGATAATACTCTCTTCACCAAGAAAAAGGGATCACATATTATTATAGTCCAAATATATGTGGATGACATTATATTCGGTTCAACTTGTCAAGAGTTATGCGACGATTTCTCAAAAATCATGCATGACGAGTTTGAAATGAGTATGATGGGGGAACTAAACTTTTTCTTAGGTCTCCAAATTAAACAATTAGAAGATGGGATATTCTTCAACCAATCAAAGTATATCAAAGATATGCTTAAGAAGTTTGGTCTTGAAGACTCAAAACCCATGAGAACACCCATGTCCTCCGAAACCAAACTCACTAGGGATGAAGAAAATGAATCCGTAGATAGCACTAAATATAGAGGAATGATTGGTAGTTTACTCTATCTTACGGCTAGTAGGCCTGACATTATGTTTAGTGTTTGTCTATGTGCACGTTTTCAAGAAGATCCAAAAACGTCCCATCTTGAAGCCGTTAAAAGAATATTTAAGTACATCAAAGGTACTACACACTTAGGATTATGGTATCCCAAAGGAACGGGTGTAGAAACCATAGTGTATACCGACTCAGATCATGCAGGTGACTATGTTGATAGGAAAAGTACTAGTGGAATTTGTACTTTTGTAGGATATTGTCTCACATCATGGTTCGCTAAGAAACAAACTGCCCTCGCAATCTCAACAACAGAAGCAGAGTATGTGTCTGCAGGAAAGGCGTGTCAACAAGCACTGTGGATGAAACAAGCTCTTGTCGACTATGGAATTGAACTCAACAACATTCCCATTCTTTGCGACAACAAAGGTGCTATCGATTTAAGCAAAAATCCAGTCCAACACGCTAGAACCAAACATATTGAAATACGCCATCACTTTCTTCGCGACAATGTACAGAAGGGAATCATCTCAATTGAGAAAGTTTCCTCAGAGGACAACATTGCCGATATCCTCACTAAACCACTTAAACGTGAACCTTTCAACTATCTTAGACTTGGATTAGGATTAATGGAACCTAGTGATTAGGAGAAACATTAGTATAAACATTAGTTTAGCCACACACGACACTAAACCAAAACATGTGTTCTGAATCCGCGGATCCAATCGACAACAAAGACGGATCCTTTGTATGGGATCCGCCGGATCCGCCGCATGCTAAGTTCAGTTTATTATTTAATAAACAAGAACAAGTACTATTCACTCCTCACTCCAAAACATATCACCTTACTATAACTCGACACACACTTAATCTCCATCACATTTTGGACCATTTTCTTCCACTAATTTGTGCTTCTAACATCACTGTAAGTATTCTTATCACATTTATACTCCTGATCTGCGTCTAGGATTTCCATTTCATGCACAAAACCAAACTTGGGGTATATGCATAATTCTTGAAAAATCATGAAGCATATTTATTGCATTATACTTAAAAACATGTTTTTCTTAGTTAGGAATTGCATCTCATAGCACATTGTCTTAATTTAACAAAAACCCCATAAAAATTTTTTCACTAAAATATTCTAACGACTAGGTAAAAAATTTTTTTTTTTTTACATTGTTCATACAAATGCAAAAACGTTATCTTTTAGACTTCACTTGCATAATGTCTCTTGAATGCTAAAGGGAATACATAACTAATATGTATTTTCGGGTACATTCAACCGTAGCTACATTGAAATAGGAGTGTTTGGGTTATCTCTCGTTTTATAAACAAAACTTGCATAAACTAATTTTTCTTGCATCAAAAGGAGTCGAGATAACCGCACCTCCACATCGTCCCCATGTAGGCACACACTAGGAATCTTACACTTCCTTTAATCATTTTAACTAAAATTATGTAACTTTTTGTAATTAGGAAAATCATGCCTCCCGCAACCAACTACGATCACAAGAAAACCGTTAACTACTTACCCAAAGTCCACAAAACCAAGGGTCTAACCGATGCCCAAATCGAAATTTTCAAAGTCTTAGAGAAAAAGTATGTTCATGAGGGTAGAGCCGTAGATGCATCATTTTATGAAGGCACTCAACTTAGGGAACAATTAGCCGCAATTCAATTTGATTCTCTTTTAGACATAGACGAGCCAATCATTCCTAGGTTCATACTTGAGTTCTATGCTAGTGTAGGTCTTACCTCGAGTGATGAAGGTTACTTAAGTCTTCATTTTACTCTAAATGGAAATCTTGTCAACATCCCTCTTGATCAATTTGGTGAGGTCTTAGGAATTCCAAGTCAAGGTACATGTATTTACTCGGACAAATGGTCCTTAACAATCTTAGACTCCAATCTCGATAAGACGGCACGATATGCCACTCCTCTCCAATCAAAAGAAGTGATTAGGGACCATCTCTTCATTCCTAAGAACAACCCCACAAGAATGTATCGTGGTCGTGAAGTTGCTAGAGATCCATTCGCAATGGAACTTAATGAACTAAGACCCGAATTCAAGAAGATGGAAGATGTGTTAAGGGCAAATGTGATGTGCACCATAGGAAACCATGATCATATCAATGCTTGTTTATGTCACATGATGTACAACATCTCTACTCGTCAACCCTTCAATCTTGCCTATTATGTTGCCAAACGAATGTGTGACATTCCGGTTCAAAGCAAGATTGCAATGCCTTATGGTATGCTCTTAACCCGACTTTATAGAGCCTTTGCACCCGCTCGTCCAAACCATCTAGGCTTTGTTCCGGATTACAATGAAATTGAACACACCTTCGTTCCTTTGAGTGATTTTAGGGTTAGTGTTGATAAGGGCAAACGTCCTCGTGTTCCAACATCATCCTCATCATCTTCCATGAGTGAAGATGATGGTATGCCAAATTCTAGGATTCCTCCACCCGAATACTTGAGCCATCTTCCTCCAATTCCACATGAATCCGCTGAGTATCGAAACATCAAAGGAATGGTGAAGAATCTGGGGCGTTGGATGATGAAATTACACAAGGGGATGAAGAAGTTGAAGAAGAAGCTGAGTTAATGGAGTGTTTGGTTTTAAACAATGTTGGATATTGTGTTGTTAAATTTCTATGTGTCTTGAATTTATCTGATAATACTTATTGTGTATGTGTAATAACTAACACTTGCAGGTAGATAACCATCACGGTTATCAATTTTCCGGGTTATTGCCTATGTTTGGCATAACACCTAAAACGGTAAGTTTCTTAGTATGGATTAAACTATGTGCAATCATGTGTTAATATTATCATATTCAGTTGTTTTGCTATACATATTAGATGTTAAGTAAGGTCTAGATGAATTTTCGGGTTTTCGTCGAAAAACGCGAAATATGACATATGTTCTGTTTACTTTCTTAGTTTTAGGCCTGCGGATCCCGCGGATCCCATAATAAGGATCCGCCAAGGCTTATCGTTGGATCCGCCAAACGCCATCCTGCGGATTTGGCGGATTGAACAATAAGGTTCCGCATTTGTAACCACTTGGATCCGCAGGATTCCCAGTAAAATTATAAAACTTTTTCGACTTATCCCGACTCTTAAATCTTAGTGTTTAGTATCATTTAGGATCTATTCACTGATCATAATTCATCTTAGAATCATTTAGGAACTCTTAGAAACTTAGGAACAAAATTTCCCACCAAAATTTAAATTTTTGAATTTTAGGTGTAAGTTACCAAACTGATACAAAGAAGGAACCATTTTTAGGGATCCGTCAAATCCGTGGAAATATCAAATCATCAGATTTTCCACTATCCTCTTGTATTAACTGCATATCCAACACATATTACTCAACCAAAGCTAAATGGATTGACTTCCTTGATATGACCTGCACAAATTTTTGTTCCAAATCATTAGTAACCAACATTCTCTATTGGATTCACATCAACTCCAAACACACAGACTCACAAACCTTCTGTCTATAAATTAGTACTTTAGGATCATTTCTTCACACAACAAACACTTCCTCTCCTGTACACTTTAGATATCCTTCTTCATCATGACCAAGTCACACAACTCTTCCACATCTAGAACTCCAAGAAGAACAGCCCGCATCAGTGTTAAACCTTGCTGTTTTATCAACTTAGCAAACTCTTCATCTGAGGAAAATTCTCCTCTCAATATATCATCACCCATTGCTAGTGAAAATTTTCTTACACTCTCCACCCCAACACCATCACATGTTGTTATACAAACACCACCACCAACCATTACTCCAATGGCCTCTACTCCACCACCGGCTCCATCACAGACTGTTAGATCACCATCACCACCAAAATCACCTAAACTCCAACCCTTGGAATTATTTAGGACTCCTCCTACATCACCACATCTTGATGACTTAGAAGAACTATCACCAAAACTACCCAATCTTCCACCCATGACTTTTGAAGGTCAACAACCCATGCTTTTTCACCCAGTTTACCCGGATATCCATGGCCCTTTATACCATGATGCACAATCATCCCAACCTCAACAAAAACCTCTATCACCCACATCCACTCTAGTTGCCATTGACGAGGCAATGTGGATGAATATGCCTCACACCCAAGAAGAGATTAGTAAAGAGCTCAATCGTCTTTACACTCTCTCGGGTATGGTTGACCATCGCCTTCATGAAGCAATGGACATCCAAAACATTCTCATGAACTCCCTCCAAACACCACAACAACCATCCAACAACAACAACACCCAACACCATCACCACCACCACCACAAAACTTGGACCCTAGTCTTCCGCCCGGTTTCTCAACTCATGATTGCGCACATTGTGAGAGAACGGCTCATTTGGCCCAAAGGACCAACATCTTGGTCCATGAGCTTCAAAACGAGATGAGGTTCATCTTGAACCATGTTCTTGAACGTTTAAACGCAATCTCTCATCCTTCTCAATAGGAGCTCTTTAGATTAGTTGTTTGGATTTTTATTTTTTTTTAGTTGTTTGTTTAGGACCTTTTTTATTTTTTTTTGGATGTCTTCTTATTTGTAACATCATTTCACTATTGTGACTTTTGTCACAAAATTTTCAATCTATATGAATGTGATGTTTTTATGCTTATGAGTGATCAACATATTGCATATTATCATTATCATTATGAACTAACATTCCTATATTGCATACATTATATCTTACATATGATTACTTTAGGTACAAATTAACATCAGACACTTAGTTTGACTTTTTAAAGTCAAACATATTGAAAAGCTTGTTTGGAAGAACACTTAACAAGCATTCTACTTCTTCATTGAAGTCATTTCATAACTAACACTTCTTTTGCAGCATATCATACCCTTCAATAGTATACGTTGGTACTCGAGTAGTGAGGAGTATACATCGAGGGGGAGCATCTCATAAGCATCTCATATAATAACCGTTTGTTTTGTAGATTCATGCATCATTTACTTGATTACTCCATTTAGGGGGAGTATAAAACAAGGGGGAGCTCTTAAAGTTCTCAAAATCGCATTCCGCTTCGCTACTCTTTTTGTTTCGACAAAAAGGGGGAGAAAGGACTAAGTTTGCATTAACTGTGAATTATCACAGTACATACATTTTTTACAAAACTTTTCTTTAATAAACAAACTTAATATATATTTTTAAGAACTCATGCTATATTTATTCTCTTGCTCAAAAATATACTTTATGTTTTGTCATCAACAAAAAGGGGGAGATTGTTAATACAAATAGCGTCCCAAAAACGTTATTTATATTCTTTGATCTTTCATTAGTTTTGTTAATGACAAATATAAGGAATATCTTTTAGCAAATAATAAATACTAGCTTAGTCTCTTAAGTACACACTTTACACTTCACATATTAACTAAGAATTACAAGTTTAGTAACTTGTTTCCTTAAAAGGAAACTTTAATTCATAAACCATTCCATGACATCATTGTATGCATCACATACAATATCTTAGTTAGATATGCAAGCAACATAGTTGACATTTGAAGATCTTGGATGATATGGTAAGATACAACTAAGATATGGTAAGAGACAACTATTACATAGCTGTCACATCCCACGGATCCAAGTCTTATAAAGGACGGATCCCTTTTGAGGGATCCGCCGGATCCGTGAGCTGAAGATCAGCTTGCCTATAAATAGGAAGCTGATCATTTGGCTCTCTCATCACTCATATAGCTTAACACATATATTCATTCAGTACATATCTTACTAACATCATTCATAGTTGCATTTCACTTTGATCTTCCATTTTGTAGAAAGGAGATCAAGCATTCAAGGATCTACAGAACCGTAATCCTTTAGTTGCATTACTGTGTGATCTTGTAGTTTGGTTCACACATCATATCTATCATTTGTAATCAGTGAGTGAGGTTAGTACTTTAGTCCTTAAAGTACAAAGAGTGTAGGGAGTGGTTGTACCCTTGTAAAGAACTCGACATCTAGCTTAGTGTCGGTAAAGTAATTAGGCGACGTCAGGTTGGTTCTACCTTGTGAAAGAACCCGGTGTTTAGCTTAGTACCGGAAAAGGAAGTAAGCGACGTGTAAAGGTTTTCTCCGCCTAGGAAAGGAGTTTGTTTCTTAGTGAAAGATAAACTCTCGAGTAGGAAACTCGGGAGTGGAGTAGGGCAAGGAATAGAGTTCTTGTAGCCGAACCACTATAAACAACTGTGTCGTGTGGTTTGATCTTTCCTCTCTTTATCTTTTGTTTATATTGTGTGATTATTTATTTGTGATTGTTTCCTTTGAATTAACATATAGTAACAAAGTAAATAAAACTTTAAAACGGTAAAAACTATTCAACCCCCCTTCTAGTTTTCCACTCTGATGTGGATGAAGAACCTACTGCTCAAACAATCTTCATGGCTAACTTGTCTTCCCTGGCCTCATCTCGTCAAGCCGGCCCTTCTAATGCATCCGTGATATCTGAGGTACTAAAAATTTATGACACATATAATATTGTCGAGGGACAACAGATTCCCGAAGAAGTACATCAGGCAGTTGTTTCTGACTCAAGTGATGTTGATATGGAAAATAGCAATATTGTCTCATATGAACAGTATTTGAATAGCAACAACTCGCCTGATGTACCAAATGGTGAATCCATTGTCAATAATGATGTGTGTGCTGTGAGTAATGTATGTGCCTTAGATAATGCGGGTAATGTAGATAATGCATGTGTGTATCATGTGAACAAATTGCCTGTCCCTGATGATAACTTGATCACTAGACTAAACATCTATAAAGAACAAGTTGCTATGTATGAACAGCGTGCTAAGTTTGAGCTTAATGATCGTGAGCAGAAATTAGAATGTCAAATGAGTACACTTATTAAAGAGTCTAGAGTGCGAGAAGAAACATTAAAATTAGAGTTAAGTTCTTTGAAAAGTCAGCTTGAACAGTCTGTCATACAGAAACAAGAAGCACAAAAGTGTGTAACAACACTTAAGCAAGAATTCAAACAGAAAGAAACAACTCTTTTAAATGATTTCACTAGACTCAAGACGTTAAAAAATAAGCTTGAAGATAAGTTGTACACACAAAATCAAACCATACAAACTGCTCAAATGATTCATAAGCATAGAAAGTTGAGTGATAAGCACAGTAAAATCATGATAGGTGAACCTAAGTCAACCATCCTTAGGGACATGAAAGTACTCCAACCATCGCTATATGATGGTAATGTGATGCTTATGCCTATTCATGACCAACCTGAGCATATCTACACTGATGAAGAGGATGAGTTGAGTGATAAAACGAAAGAAAAAATGAATGAGAAAATGAGGGATCCCGAGTGCATAGCCAGACGAATAATAATCAAACCCCATGATTATTATGAGGAAAATCGTTTGACTGTGTTTGCTCCTCAAAAGAAGTTAACACCTGAGCAGATATTTTGGAAACAAGATAATGAAAAACTTAAGGAAGAAAAACTTAAGGCCAACACCCCCCTCATTAGAAAAGTTGCGTCCATAACGGTGTATCCTCCCAATACACCTAGGAATTTGGTGCCTTTGTCTCTTCCCACTGAATGCAAAACCTTTATTAGCTTATATGTGCTTTGGCAACTGTTTGCTGATTTTGATAAAACATGTAAGAAGAGAATCACACCCACTGGCATTACTGAGGGGGAAAGGTGTTTTGAACATGCAAAAAGGTGTTACTTAACTGAGGTCATGCCATTCTTTAAACTACTTAAAGAACACTTTGAAGGGTTGCAAACTGCCCTTAAAGCCGAAATAAATGAAATGAAAGTAGTGTTTAAAGATATGGAAAATGAGGTGAATGAACATGCAATAGAACTTAAAAGTCGAGAGATTGAAAGAAAAAACATACTCATTACTAACGACAACTTGATTGCTAAATGTATTGCACAAGATGTATTTTACACTGTCACTGATTCTGCATTGTCTGCTTGTCAATTTAATGAGTATGCTATTGCGTTAAATGTCACCCAGAATCGTGTTGTTGAGCTTGAGGGGGAGAATTTGAAATTGCTTAAAAAAATTCAAAATGATGACCATGATAACATGGTTAAACGTTTTTCGAAACTAGAAGTTGATTATCTGAACTTGCAACTTAAACATCAACACTTAGAAGAAAAATGCAAAATATCAAATGTCAAGACATCCACGGATGCTCCTGAGTTTGATACATATTTTGAATTAAGCAAACGTGATGAAACAATTCAAGCTCACACGAACACGATCCGACTGCTGAGGGCCCAAATTGCCCAATTGAAATCCAACAAGTGTGAAGTATATGGCACCAATAAACCTTCATCTTCAGATTCTCAGAATTTTCAATATCAAAACACCATAAATAAGTTACATTATGAAAATGAGTGTTATCGAGAAGAAAATTCAAAGATTAAACAACATTTCAAAGAGTTATATGATTCTATTAAAGTTACAAGAAGCAATCATAATGATCAAATAACCTCTTTGACAAATGAAATTGAGAATCTTAAGGCTCGGGTGAAAGGTAAAATGCCATGCACCACTTGTAATTGTGATACACCAAAGGCTACTGATTGTAAAAAGTATGATGTTGATGTTGGGCGTATTCCGTTTAAGCTTAGAAATAACAGCCTTGCCCATCAAACATATCTAGATCATCTTAGAGAAGGTCTTGACACACTTCGTGAGGTAGTTGAAGAAGATAGGAATGATAAGCCACTTGATCAAGCAGTTGTCTATGCATGCAAACTCACGAAAAGGATTCAGGAAAACTTAGAATATGCCATAGACTCAATTCCTAAGTTTAGAGGCCATAGAGATAGATTTGTTGCATCATCATCCAATGTTGTGAACAAACATGTAGCCTTTGACCTACCACCCAAAACATCAGAACCCAACACATCATTATCAGGAAGGCATGTGACAGAAAAACAAACTAATGTTACCTTCGATGCTTCTACAGGAGTAAAAAGTGACACCCAAGCTAGCGGGTCAAGGTCTAGAGGAATTGAAAGAAAGGATATGACTGCGCCAGCTAAGAATGATCACTTGAAGAATGTAGAAGCCCAACCTAGGATCAATAAGTTTACAATGAGTAGGATGAATCGTGTTGATTCTAGTATCAAAAGTACTGTAATTAATTCGAATTCTAATGCTATCTGTAAAACTTGCGACAATTGTTTAATTTCTGCTAATCATGATGAATGTGTTGTGTCTTTCCTGAGGTCTTCTGCATCATCCCATGTTAAGAATGGTAGGATAACTAAAGCATGCAAAAAGGTTTGGAAAGCAACAGGAAAAACATTCGCTAGCATAGGCTATCAATGGAGACCCACTGGAAGGAAATTCAATTTAGGAAAACAGTGCACGTTACCTAAAATGAATAAGCATAAAACTGTAAAAGTTAAGGTATGGAGACCCACTGGAAGGAAATTCAATTTAGGAAAACAGAGACCATTACCTAAAATGAATATGCATAGAATTGTGAAGAATAAGGAATGGAGACCAACTGGTAGAATCTTGCCGTTAGAATCACAATGCCTTCCATCTAGGTCTTGTCCTGTCTCAAGTTCTGTCTCTACAGTAAAGATAGTAGCATCTGTGAAATCTGTGGTTCCTGAATATGTGTGTGCTGACCAAATGGACCCCAATTGCACTTGGGGATCCACATTTTTCAGTTATCCATTGTTGTCTGGTTTCAAATGCAGGTCGTACAAATTGTCCTGTGGTATTTGGACTCAGGCTGCTCAAAACATATGACTGGAGATCGCTCACGGCTCAAGAACTTCGTGAAAAAGTTTATCGGGACAGTTAGATTTGGGAACGACCACTTTGGTGCTATTATGGGTTATGGAGATTATGTGTTTGGTAATAGTGTAATCTCAAGGGTATATTATGTGGAAGGACTAGGACACAATCTGTTTTCTGTGGGTCAATTTTGTGATTCAGATCTGGAAGTGGCTTTCAGAAAGCATACATGTTTCGTTAGAGAATTGGATGGTTTAGATCTCCTCAAGGGTAGTCGGGGCACCAATCTATACACCATCTCAATTGAAGAAATGTTGAAGTCCTCTCCAATATGCTTGCTTTCTAAAGCCTCTAAAACAAAATCATGGCTGTGGCATCGTCGCTTGAACCACTTGAACTTCGGTACCATAAATAATCTTTCCCGTAAAGATCTTGTTAGAGGGATGCCCAGACTGAAATATGAGAAAGATCATCTCTGCTCTGCATGTCAACTGGGTAAAAGCAAGAAACAAACCCACAAGCCTAAAACCGTCAACACCAACTTGGAAGTTCTTCACACCCTCCACATGGACTTGTGCGGTCCAATGAGAATACAAACCATAAATGGAAAGAAGTATGTTCTGGTGATAGTAGATGATTATTCTCGGTTCACATGGGTAAAGTTTTTGAGAACCAAGGACGAAACTCCAGAGGTTATCATTAAACTGATAAAACAGCTGCAAGTAAGGCTAGATAAAACTGTCAGAATCATCCACACAGATAATGGTACTGAGTTTGTTAACCAACAACTCCGTAATTTCTATGAAAGTATTGGCATCACGCATCAGAAAAGTATCCCTCGCACGCCTCAACAGAACGGGGTGGTTGAACGAAGGAACCGTACTCTGGTGGAGGCTGCAAGAACTATGCTTATATTTTCAAAGACTCCGATGTTTCTTTGGGCAGAAGCTATTGCAACAGCATGTTACACTCAAAACCGATCCCTAATTCATCCGGTTCATGAGAAGACTCCCTTCGAGTTAATTCATAACAAGAAACCAGATCTTTCCTTTCTGCGTGTGTTTGGTGCACTCTACTATCCAACTAACGATAGTCAAGAC
Source organism: Artemisia tridentata subsp. tridentata (assembly GCA_021014915.2). NCBI lineage: Eukaryota > Viridiplantae > Streptophyta > Magnoliopsida > Asterales > Asteraceae > Artemisia > Artemisia tridentata. The sequence goes on from CP139506.1 coordinate 81,503,436, forward strand.
TTGGGAAAGTTAAGAGCTAAAGCGGATATAGGTATTTTCGTTGGATATGCACCTGACAGTAAAGGGTATCGAATCTACAATAAAAGGACCCGTAAAATCATGGAAACCATTCATGTTACGTTCGATGAGCTGAGTGAGCTACCTGTTTCAGGACAAATCAGTTCTGGACCCAATCTTCACCTTTTGTCTCCTGGACCCATTAGTTCAGGACTTGTACAGAATTCCACGCCTGCAGATTCTTATGTGCCACCTACATGTGAGGAGTTGAAGAAGTTATTCGATCCTATGTTTGATGAATACTTTGAGCCAACGAATGGAACCATCCCGAGTGAACCAGCTATAATTCCTATGGATGAGGTTCAAGCCCCACAAGGTTCGGAAGGCCCTGCAGCTTCAGTATCAATCAGTCACAATGCTCCTGCTGCCAGTCAATCGCCTTCGTCATCAAACACTCAAACTTCTCCAGTAATGCAACAATCTTCAGATAATAATTCGTTGGAAGTTAATCCTTTTGCTCCTGTTGAAGAGGTTCCTTTTGAAAACATATTTGCTCCTGAACATCCATCAGACACATCCTTACCTGAGGAACACAGCACTGCTACTTCTGTTCATAACCATCAACCTCACGACCATCTCAGGAAATGGACCAGTGATCATCCAATCGACAACATCATAGGCAATCCCTCACGTCCAGTATCCACACGTAATCAACTAGCCACTGATGCACTATGGTGCTTGTTCAATTCCGTACTGTCTAAAGTCGAACCAAAAGATGCCAAAGAAGCAATGACTAAAGATTGCTGGTTCCAGGCTATGCAGGATGAAATCCATGAATTTGATCGACTTGCAGTATGGGAATTAGTGCCTCCTCCTGAGCGTGCAATGATCATTGCTTTAAAGTGGATCTTCAAAGTGAAGCTTGACGAGTATGGTGATGTCTTAAAGAACAAGGCACGGCTAGTTGCTAAAGGGTTTAGACAAGAAGAGGGCATTGATTTTGAGGAATCGTTTGCTCCGGTTGCTAGAATTGAAGCTATAAGAATCTTCCTAGCTAATGCGGCTAGTCGTAATATGATAGTCTACCAGATGGATGTCAAAACGGCATTCTTGAATGGTGACTTAAAGGAAGAAGTTTACGTGAGTCAACCTGAAGGATTCGTGGATGCTGAACACCCTACTCATGTTTACCGCTTGAAGAAGGCTCTTTATGGGCTAAAACAGGCGCCAAGGGCATGGTACGATACATTGTCCAAGTTCCTCCTTGCAAACAGATTCTCCAAGGGTGTTGTTGATCCTACACTATTCACCAGGAAGTCAAGAAACCATCTACTGCTAGTTCAGATATATGTAGATGATATCATCTTTGCTTCAACAGATCCTGGTGAATGTGATAGTTTCTCAAAGGAGATGAATTCCAAATTCCAAATGTCCATGATGGGACAAATGTCATTCTTCTTAGGACTACAAGTTTCTCAAAGTCCCGGAGGCATATTCATCAATCAATCCAAATACGCCAACGAGATCCTGAAAAAGTTTGGATTCCATTCAAGTGAACCTGTTGACACTCCCATGGTTGATAGAATGAAGCTGGATGAAGATCCTTCAGGGATTCCAGTTGATATAACACAGTATCGAAGCATGATTGGATCTTTGATGTACATCACGGCTAGCAGACCAGATCTTCTGTTTGCTGTATGTATGTGTGCTCGGTATCAATCCAGACCAACCAAGAAGCATGTTGAAGCAGTGAAAAGGATCTTCCGATATCTTCAAGGCACGGTTCATATGGGTCTCTGGTATCCTAAGGACACTGCAATGGAGTTAACGGCATACGCAGATGCTGATCATGCGGGATGTCAAGACACTCGTCGAAGTACTTCAGGAGGAGCTCAATTTTTAGGGGAAAAGTTGGTTAGTTGGTCTTCTAAGAAGCAGATGAGTACTTCCATATCATCTACTGAAGCTGAGTACATTGCTATGTCTGCTTGCTGTGCACAAATCCTTTGGATGCGATCACAGCTTTCGGACTATGGATTCTCATACAACAAAATTCCCCTATATTGTGACAACAAAAGCGCCATTGCTCTTTGTTGTAACAATGTTCAGCACTCCAGGTCTAAACACATCGACATCAGGCATCACTTTATCAGGGAACAAGTGGAAAAAGGAATTGTGGAACTGTACTTCGTGAGGACAGAGTTTCAGTTAGCTGACATCTTCACCAAGGCCCTCCCAAGAGAAAGGTTTCAGTTTATTCTCCCACGCCTCGGCATGAAAAGCATGACTCCTGAAACCCTCAAGTGTCTTCAGGAAGAAAAGGAGGAGTAAAGGATTGTCTTCTCATATCCTTGTACATAGTTGTATATATCTAAAATCAAAAAGAAAAATACAAAAATATAAAACCTATAAAAACCATAAAAATCGAAAAATCAGAAAATACCAAAAATAGTTCTACCTAGGCATGTCTTCTGTTTATCGATAACATTTACGTATCTAGAAATGTCATTCAACAATGGCACGGATTCTTAAATGAAGCTCGAGCAGAAGTTATACTAATCAGTTAAAACATGTCTTAATGGCTTGCAGTTACTTCATACTGCAACCCGTGCTATACAATGAGGAAAGCATGTCGCCAAAAAGACAGTTGTTCCTCCAACCGGGTGATGTTCACCTGGGCATGGATTACTTTATATCCATGATTCTCCGACTTGATGTACGTTTCAGTGCATCACTTCGTATATAAGAAGAGAAGTCTTCTTTTCATCAAGATTCTATATCTTGTTAGATCCCTCAAGAGAGTCTTGATGTTACACAAGGTGGTAAAATGAACTAAATTTTCACAAATGTTCGTCGCTCAATTGAATGACTACAGCTCTTTTAATGGAAAACGGGTTATTAATTGAGGGGGAGCATATTTGTTCAAATTTCCGACACCTTACCATATTTGTGCAAACATCAGCAGTGACACTCTCTCGTTGTTTCAAGGGGAGCATAGTATGCTCCAAAATCAGAATACATTTAAACCTGCCACATTTTCTCCCAAATTTTTCTAAATGTATTTAAATCAATTGGGATCACAAATCTCAAATGGTTTGAAATTTTTGATCGGGGGAGAGAATGTGATTTAAATAGGAAATTCTGATAAAATGTGATGATTTGGAAGCTAATGTAGGCTCTCCCGTATGTGCTAAACCATTTTGTACATCAAGGCACATATTGAGGGGGAGCAAAATGTTTTGGTCATAAACGTAAGCTCTTCCATATGTGCTAAAATCTTTCTTATATCAATGCACATATTGAGGGGGAGCAAATGGTTTTAACAAAACAAAGGATTTGGCATCTCATGTGGCCGTGACTCAGAATTAACCAATGAATTGACGAAACTTGAACTGTCATCAATCGAAAGGATTCGTCTTGGCCGGGTAATAATTTCAAGCTGGTCTAACCAGTGATGTAAGCGTGTCTCGAAAAAGATGAATCTGAGTAGAGTGTACCATTTCGAGAAACTTTCTGTGAACTTGACCAGGCCGGGTAATAATTTCAAGCTAGTCTAACTAGTGATGTAAGCGTGTCTCGAATCGGTCTTGTTCACTGAAAGTGGATCAATTCATAAAGTGCGAGCTCTACCTAACATGTGCAAATTTATAAAACAATCAACCGAGCACATGTTGAGGGGGAGCAATTTGAAAAATATAAAACTCTCAAGTGTTTGCAAAAATGTGTTTCAGAATCATGATCACTTGAAGAGATTTTTCAATGATTTGGTTTATGGCAATCGTGGAAGTACACCAAAGACCGACCATTTTAATTAATGCATGGAGTTATAAGGATGGTTAGGTTAGGCTCAAGTTCCCACGATCCCGCCAGAGCCGGAGGGATCTACCCAGGGACAATCCACTAGTTAGTGTAGAAGTCCTTAGGTATGATTAAAAAGGAGAAAAGTGAATAAGGGAAAAGTGCCGACTGAGATGGAGCTAGTACTGGAACAAACCCAACAAGGTACTAGTAAGGAAGTCTCGGTAAGCACTGAAGGGGTTGAAGAATGAAAAAGAATTGTAAAGATAAAGGGTGAAAAGAAATAGCCCTCCTTACAACTTAGGCAGAAACCGGGTCAATACATATGCTGTCAGAATCACTTAGTTGGTTGCTGGCATTGAAGACAAAGTATCATGGACCCAGTGATACGCTGCACAACCCTCCCTAGCCACTCAAGGTCCCTCAAAGGACTCTTGTTTCACTTGTCACGGAGATCAATACATTTCTATCATCTCTCTCACTCCGAGTTAGATGATATTGAAAAGGTGGCAGTCCTCTCCAGCCTCCGATCACCAAATCAAAACGCACAATTGAGTCTAGAGCCACGAGATGCATAATAAGATCTCATAGGGACACAAATTATTTCTACACTGGGTGTTCAATATTAAGGACACCAGTTGCAATCTTAAGAGTCCTGCGCAGATCTTAGCAATCTGCCAGAACATTTATGAGGGAATTCACCAATGTAATTCTCAATGATTGAATGGAAATTCCTGCCAGGGTCAACATCAAGCAGCCCTGAAAGCAGGTCACTTCGGTAATCCTTTATGGATTACGCTTAGTGGTCGCGGCGGTTTCAAACGATCTACAGTCGTGGAGTGATCTCCAGCGACTAACCTAATCGTTGATTTACTACGGTAAAATCTTAAAAAGCCCTCTGTGGGTTTTCGATTAGGAACGGTCTTGGTAAGGATTAGAGATAGTTTTCACAATATGCTGTTGACTATCTCGAAGTCCAAACTTGTAAGTACCGGTCGAATTATTGCTAACTGTCGTATGCAGGAACGTCTGGCGATTGTAGCTGTGGAAAGCTGTAGCTGGTTGCTGATGTAGCTGGTTGCAGAAAAGATGCCAATCCATCACCACATGTTCACACCACATCATCATAAAAGAAGTCATGATCACCCTAAAAGACCTTAAACACAGCTTCTGCTTACTCTGATGCTGAAGATCATGACCCCATATCATGTGAGCATGTCGGCTCTAAGTATATTTCATCACATGGAGTATTACTACAGAAAGATGACTTGGAGACTCAAGTGGGATGATACGTTCAGAGATTATTCAAAGTTCATCCAAGACAAAAGAGAAGTCATCTTCAGATCACTGATGTTTGCACAGCAATCTATGACATTGAAGATTCAATGAGTACGAGCTATGATGTCAATATCCAAGGAAGAAGTGCTGAATTTCAGAACATTACTTCTGGGGTGACCTCCCTTAGGGGGAGATTGTTAGGAATATGAATATTCAGCAGAAGACTCGGTCACCCCGAGTACTTATTAGATAATCATAGCTCATAGGATTATTAGTAATATTAATATTAGTATTAGTCGTATCTATATTTGTGGAGTGGGTCGGGGCTTTCCCCTCTGTCAGCTCGCTCCACAGTCCACTAGGGACATAATATGTAGTAGTATATATACCCCTTCCCACACATGGGAAGGGTTGGACCTTTTCAATCTAATATTACACAAGTTTCTTTCTCTCACTAAAAGGCTCCCATTTCTCTCTCTAAAACCTCTTCCATTCGATCCATACAAGCCTCATACTAGTGATTCATGTATTGTGAATACCCTACAATTGGAATGTTAAAGAATTAGAATATGTAAGATTTGAAATTTAAAAGAATTGAAATTTTAAAAACTAATGCATGTTTGGTTGGTTAGAAAACATAATGAAGTTTATAATGATAATCAATATATTATTATATTAAAATATTTTTAGTTTAATTGATAAATTAATATTATTAATTGAATATAATATCTTATAGTAAAACTATTAAATATAATAATAATAATAATAATAATAATAATAATAATAATAATAATAATCTTAATATATCATGTAAATAAATAAATTAAAATAACTTAAATCTATTATATTTAACTATGATTCAATAAATAAATATCTGTTAAATATAATTTAATTTAATAAAACTATTAAAATATAGTAAAAATAAATATTATAAGATATTTTATAATTTAATTATATATAGTTTTAAATAAATCAAATAATTTAATAATAATAATAATAATAATAATAATAATAATAATAATAATAATAATAATAATAATAATAATAATAATAAGTTGCTTCGACATTCTGATATCGTAACTTCTGGGCCCTCCTTTAATGATGCCTTGTGTGCTTTTAATGTGAACATGGAGATTGACCTTTTGAGTAATTCATGTGAGATCGCTGCCCCCAAACTCATGATCCGTGCTGAATACACTTATAAATAAATGCAGACAACGGATGCGCGTGAATAATTACAAATCACCCCTTTGTGAAAAAGGATACTTGCAAAAACTCACGTTTGTGTTGTGTAGTGTGAAACCAGGTAAGTGATTACCCGGATCGTTTCCCAACGAGGTATGAATGGGCAAACTGTGGAAAGTTAGGATTAGAGTGACTGATGATTAGATATGAGATTTTGCTTTTTGATTAATTCTAATTGACAAATTAAAAACAAATATACACAAGAAAATTAAACGCGAATTAATTAAACTAAAAACGCGTAACGGGAAATCTAAAATGAGACGAAAAAGTGAATTCTATAAAATTAAATCCTAAAAGTGTAAAATTACTTAAAACTTATTTTAAAATTTAAAATTATATTTTTTATACTTTTTATTTAATTATTATTAATTATTTATTATTTAATAATTATTTAAAACTAATTTAAATTATAATAAAAACTAAATAAACAAAGAAAAATCTAAAACTTTTTCTATAAATATTATTAAGTAAAAAGAAGCTAAGAAAATTATAAAAAATGAAAATTGCTTAATTAAAAATTTAAAAAGATAAAATCTATTAAATAGAAGCTATCACTTATTTTCTATTTTATTTTTCTTAAGGTCTAAAAAGATTATTATATTTTTCCTAGATTCTATTTAATAAAAGAAAATTATGAAAATTAAAATTATATTTTTCTGATTAATATTCTATTTATTATGATTTAATTATTATTGGAAACTAATTAAAAAGATTAAAAATATTAAATGACTTAGGAAAAATCTGAAAAATTCAGGATAAGTCTAAAATATTATTTAAAAGCTGGGAAAATTAAAATCAAAAGTTTACTAAACCCCAATAAGCAGTTGGGCAGATAAGCAGTTGAGCAAATAAGCTAAAAATAAGCTAATAAGCTCAAAACTCTACCAAAGGCTCAGGACAAGTTTAATATATTATAAGAAGCATAAAACAACTTAAATAGAAGAGCTTATCCCACAGATTAATCAAATGAGCACTTAAGCAGTTGCAAAATTTAGACAGAAACTCAGGAATATGGCCAAATTGCAAGGTAGATTAAGCAGTTCAAATAAGCAGATAAGTTGAATATTAAGGGGGCAAAAGTGAGCTAGTACTATGAGCTATCCTAAAAACCAAAAAGCATGGCCATAGCTTATCTAGATAAGCCACAATTTAGTTGAGTTCAGCAGTATCAGCAACTCAGTATATACTGAGTTTGCTGTGCAGAAATTGTGCAGAAGAGCACAAGCCAAAGGGACCTAATCCAACTCTTGTTTACTCTCTAAATGGACTCAAAGTGACTCATAGAAGCAAAGAAAAAGGGACAAATAAGCTAGTGGCTAATATTGGCTTATTTGAGCTTTTAAGAGGCTAAAATTTCCACAGTCAATACAAAAGTGCCATTTCTAACTATGTTGCTAATTTGAACTTTAAAACAGATTATTAGGACAATAATAAGCTTGTACAAAGTTGGTGAAATGGCAAATGTACAGTACAAGCTAGTTTGACTAGCTTTGACCTGCTAAACCAAACAGCCCTTTAATAGGGTCTGTGTGGATTTTTGAACTGATAAAGGCTTTTTAACTATAGATTCTGAGTTATTATGGTTTCGCTAACTTATTTTAACTATCATTAACAACTTTAAAACAAAATTAAGCAGTTAATTAAGCTATGCTACTTATTGGTTATTTTTGGACTTTTTTAGTGATTTAAAGAGAAATAAAGAAAAAGGCTATATCTAACTGATTATACTGATGAAATATACTTAGGAACTAGTAGTGAGCTAGAAATAATAGAAATAAGCTACAAATAAGCAGTTGCACAGTCAATTGGATTTTTAAGCTAAAAACTCAAAAAGCTTACAACTGAGATTGGCTATGGAACAGAGAAACAAGGACAGAACCTTTCCTAGCTTGTTCACACAAGCTAGAAAACCCAAGAAAAGCCTTCCTGATTAGCTTTTTTACCCAGAAACAGCTTATTAGCTCCTCAGTTGACTTTCGTTGACTTTTCCTTATTAATATTATTAAGCTAAGTTTAAGCTTACAGAAAGCTATGGAAAGCTTTTATAAGCTTAAAGGAAGGGTTATTATGGCTTTTGAGTGATTATTAAACAACTTGAAACTTAATACGAATTACAGAAAACTTGAAATTGTGAAGTAACTGAAATTAAATGCAAGATGTATTTAAATTTGAACAAAAGGACTGTAAATTGCTTATATTGATTACTGAAAGTGAAAATTACAATAAGTAAATGACTGGTAATTAAAGACGATTAACTAAAAAATTAACTACTACTCTTCTAGTCTATTACATGGTTCTATATATACAAAGATAAAGTGGGATTGTCTTCTTATCTCTTCCTGAGTTTCTCTGCACCCTTGGATTGCTTTGAATCGATCTGAATCGTTCAAACAGATTTTGGCGCCAAAAGTCCTAGTAGTGGATTCGAGCAGGTTTTTGGCAATTAATGCATTTTGGTTAGATGTGGAGGTGGAGAAGAAGCATTAATTGCTTTTGGGAGTGTTAGGTAGCGTGTAGCAGGAGGAGGGGGTGGTATTGCAGGAAACTATGGGTGATGGTGGTTTTGGCGGGGTGAGTGAGGGAGAAGAGTTTGACCAGAGTCAAACCTGGTTTTAACTAAATACCGGGTTGGGCTTATTAAATAAAAGGGTTGGGCTTGGGATTTGTTGATTGGCCTAGGTTTGGATTTGGGTTTTAATAATAAAAGGGTGTTGGGTTATTTATAATAAAGGGGGTCCGGTTTGTATATATAACCATAAGGACCAATTTTGTAATTTCCGAATTGTTGAAGGGTGTGAGTTGTCAACTTTCCAAAGGTTATCCAAGGGGTATAATTTGTAAATTGTGAATAGTACAAGGGCCATAGATGTAATTTTCCATTTTTGAATGCCCAGGGACTATGTTTGCCATTTGTCAAACTTGAGGGACCAATCTTGTAATTTCTTCAATCTTTTCACCCAAGGACCAATTGTGACAACTTGTGAACTCTAAGGACCTTTGTTGACTTTTTCTTTCAAAATAAACCTTCAGGGACTAATTCTGCCAATTTATGAAACTTCAGGGACTGAAAATGACAATTATGTGAACTTTGCTCGTTTTTCACCTGTTTTCAATCTTTTTTGTTCCTGAATCATATAAAAACACATTTTATGATATTTTCTGTATTATTTGACTTTTCAAAGTGTTTTTGTAGTTTAAATGGGAATAAAATAATGAGTATTTAGACACTCATCAGCTGCCTCCAAACTCATGAAGAAACTGGCAGATATATATTTCACACGAGTTACCCAGCCGAATCTACATTTTCTTTATCTACTCGACAGATGGCGTTATGGAAATCGCAAATAGAGGACTACACTTCAGACTGGCTTAGGGTGGTTCGATATCTGGACATACTATGAATGCTAGGACCTACCCGTGCGTGTTATGTTATCGGCTAGGTGTTCCCCTATTCTCTGTTCAGATGACGTGCTCAGCTTGTTCCAGGGTCTTTACTGGGGATATTTATGGGGACCATGTTGTATCTTGCGCTGGTATTATTGGTATCAAACATCGGCATAACGTGGTACGTGATGTCCTTGTTGACATTTGTTCTCGGTCGAGGATTTCGGCTCGTAAAGAGGTTGATATTGGGCTTTGCGTGGAACGGGACAAAACCTTACGTCCAGCTGATATGTTGCTCTACTCGTGGGACGGAGGGCTTGATGTATGTGTTGATTTGACTGGGTCATCTCCCTTGACGCAAACTGGTACGGTTGATTTTGTGTCAGGTCGTGCGGTGATTGAGGCTGCTGATGAGTGTGTAAATACTCATCATTTTATGCCCATTTTAGACCATAAAAATACCAAAAATACCAAAATAGACCATATTATACTGCAAATATCCTTGGTTTGTGTTTTTTTTTTTTTTTTTTTTTTTTTTGTGTTTCAGGTACAAAAGGATCGAAAACAGGGCAATAACAGACAAAACCGAGCACAAGATTGGAAAGACGTGAAAAGCCGAGGACGGGAAAGGAATTTACGAGGGTGGACCACATTTATGTTCAAATTGTCAAAATGGGCCCTTGGAAGTATTTTGAAGAAATTACAAGATTGGTCCCTAAAGTTTGAAAAGTGGCAAATTTGGTCCTTAACACAAATCCCAAATCTAATCCTAAATAAACCTCAAAGCATTTACCCTATAATTAAAAACCCAACCCCTTATCCCAAAACAGATACAAACCCAATCCTAAAAACCCAAGCCCAAATCAAACACCAAAAGCCCAACCATTAAACCCTCAACCCGTTTATTTTGTTTAGCTAAAATTTCCCAGGGTCAAACTTGGTCAAAACCTCCTTCTTCCCAAAACCACCCGCCAAGACCAAAACCATGTCCTCTCCTGACAATCCCACCCCCTCACCCATGCTTTCACTGATATACGCCAACCTCCCCCCTCCTAGCTAGTACCCTCCTCATGTGCCCTAAATACCAAATCCCACTACTTCCTGTTTTCCCGCCAAAAGTGAAAAGAAGGGTGGGGATTGATTTGATCTAATCCAACGAGTGGGATTTGATGAGGAAGGGTCAGTGATGCTTTTTGGATGGATATTTAAAGAAAGGAAGACACAGAGAAAAAGCTTGTCACTGCTTTTAGACCACATTCGTAGTGTAGATTTTTAAGTTAAATTTAGTTAACTTTTATTGTCAATTTAATTTCAGTCAACTGTAATTTCAATTTCAGTTTTAGTTCTTAAGCCTTGTATTGTTTCACTCTTAATTCGAATTTTAATGTTAATTCAGTAAATTAAAGATAGTTGTTGTTTAAGATTTCCTAAGCCTCTGTTCTGCTCCCTTTAGTTTATATAAAGTCATGTTAGCCATTGTTAATGTATTGTTGCTTAATTTGAGTCAATTTCAGTTTTTTTATTTCAAGAGTCAAAATTAGTCAAAATAAAGTCAAACTGCTTATCCTGCTTAGTATAGTGCTTAATTCCAGGTCAATTCTGTTTTTTGGATCTTATCATAGCTTATTTAACCTTTGTCTTTTCATGTGTTAGCTGAAAATTGGAATTCTCAAGTTAAAAGTCAAAACAGTCCAAGGAATGGAGTGTTTGGGTCAAGGCTTGAAATGGGTCATAGTGAGTTCCACTGTTCATTTGCCTTTAGAGTAGGTTTGATTTAGTTTAATTTAAGTTAGATGAACTGTTTTCATTAGGATTTAAACTGTTTTTAATGATTTTGAGGTTATGTGTTGATTAGTGGATTGTTAGATCCAAACCTGCCATATTAAGCTTTTGATCAGCCAAAGCTTAATTGATCATAGTTTCTGGTGAATATAGGTGTATTTAGGGTATTTAAGTGATAATACATGAGTTTGTTCTATCCCATTAGGAATTGAGGCACTTTAGACCCATATCTGTCTTACTGCTGCATCAGTTAGGTTTCCCTTTTGCAGCCCTTTTCAATATCAGTTTTAAGCTAGTTTAAGTAGGATTAAATTTCTAATTTTTGTTTTATAAGTAGCTTGTAGGTTAGTCTTTATCTGTTTTAGCTTAATTCTGAATTTAGAGCTTATATGCTAGCTTATTTTGGATCTGCAATAAGCCCTCTTGGACTGATCCAACTCCGCACTCAGTTTTTATTTTCTATAGCATCCGATCTAGGCCTTATTTCAATAAGCAATTGTTGATGAATTTTGGGCATTTCAAGTTTTCAAGCAGCCTCTAGTATGAGCTTCAATTATCTGCTTTTGTTTTTCCCTGATAAGCTCTTGTCTAGCTTATAGGACAGCTGCAAATTGGTTGTTCACTCATTGAATCTGCCTTAATTTTTCCACTGTTCCAACTGCTTATTAGCTTATTTCCTGAGCTTATTTGAGCTCATTGAGTTGATTTGAGCCTTAATCAGTGTGTTGATCTATTTCTGAGCCTTTGGTAATTTTTAATGCTTTTTAGCTTAATTTTGTGCTTATTTCAAACTGCTTTTTGTCCCATTCTGCTTATTTAGGTTGAACAAAGTTCTTATTTCATTTTTCCTAGCTTCACAGTTTTATTTTAGATTTATCTGCAAATTTTCATAATTTTCCAATTCAGTTTACTATTTTTAAATCATTTAATTAGTTTATTTTAGTTTTTAATTCATATTAAATAAAATATTAATCAGAAAAATATAATTCTTTTTTACAAAATTTTCTTTTATTAATTAGGACTTAGGAAAAATAGATTTGCACCCGTAGAGTTTATTTTTATAGATTGTTACGTTTATGCTCGTTTTTCGTTTCCCGGTTTACGTTATTTTAATTTTGTTTTATTAGATATTAAAAACCAAAGTGAACCTCGTCTTTTCAAGCATTTTAATTCCGAACCTCAAACGATATCCTCAATTTCACGCCTCGTTAAACCGTCGCAAGTTGACTTTTCTTCGTGAGAGGTTTGAATTGTGACGCGTTTCGCGCGATATCAGCTTCACAACGTAAACGCGTCAAGTATGAGGCTAAGTGCGCGAATATTGGATATGGGTTCCTCCCCTTCTCTTTCTCTTCTTTTGGGGAACTTGAGAAGGATGCAGTGAGCTTACTGAAGCGAATCCGAAAGTTCTCGATGACCCAAGACATTGGAGCACGTGCTGCTGCTCATATTTTTAGTCGGATTAGCTTTTCTATAGCTAGAGGAGTGGGAGCCCAGTTAGTATCTCGACTCCCCACTAACTTCTTGTAAATTCTATGAGTTTCTAATAAAGTGATATTTCTTAAAAAATTAATAAATAAATAAATAAATAAATACGATGCCAAATGTGTTGATATCGGGTATGGTTTCCTCCCCTTCTCTTTCTCTTCTTTTGGAGAACTTGAGAAGGATGCAGTAACCCTACTAAAGCGTATTCGACGATTCTCTATGACTCAAGACATTGGGGCGCGTGCTGCGGTTCATATTTTTAATAGAATTGGTTTTGCTATTGCTAAAGGTGTGGGGGCCCAGTTGGTTTTCTCGGCTTCCCATCAATTTCTTGTAAATTCTACGAGTTTTTAATGAAGTGATGTTTATAATAATAATAATAATAATAATAATAATAATAATAATAATAATAATAATAATAATAATAAGAGTAAATTGCAAAAATCGTCCCTAAAGTTTGGCCAAATTGCAAGTTTCGTCCCTGAAGTTAGGAAAGTGCAAGAATCGTCCCTGTGGCAAACTTTTGGGGCAAATATAGTCCCTGACCAAGTTCAAATGACACAAATACCCCTGTCTTTTTCTTTTTTTATATTCCTTTTCAGTTTCTTGCAGAAATGGTCCTTGTGTTGCGCAAGGCTTTACAAATTTAGTCATTTTTTTACACAAATGGTCCTTCTTACACAAAATCGTCCTTGTGTTGCGCAAGGCTTACACAAATGGTCCTTGAGTCCGTTTTTCTTCCGTTTTTTATGTTTTTGTCCGTTTTTCTTACGTTTTTGTCCCTTTTTCTTACGTTTTCTTCCGTTTTTTACGTTTTCGTCCGTTTTTTCGTTTTTGTCCTTTTTTCTTACGTTTTTTTCGGTTTTCTTCCATTTTTTACGTTTTCGTCCGTTTTCTTACGTTTTTGTCCGTTTTTCTTACGTTTTCGTCCACTTTTGTTCCGTTTTTTACGTTTTCGGCCATTTTTTCCGTTTTTGTCCGTTTTTCTTACGTTTTTTTCTGTTTTTCTTACGTTTTTTACGTTTTCGTCCGTTATTCTTACGTTTTTTCCGTTTTCATACGTTTTTTTTGTTTTTGTCGTTTTTTCTTACAATTTTATCCGTTTTTATACGTTTTCGCCCGTTTTCTTGCGCTTTCATCCGTTTTTATCGTTTTCGGACGTCTTTCTTACGTTTTTGTCTGTTTTAACCCGTTTTTGTTAATTTTCCTTACGTTTTTGTACGTTTTCTTACATTTTTTTCCGTTTTCTTTTTTTTTGTCCGAATTTTTTTTATTTTGTCCGAATTTTTTATTTAGTCCGAATTTTTTGTCCGATTTTTTTTTTACCAAATTAAAAAAAAATAAATAAATAAATAAATTCAAAATTTTTGTCCTAATTTTTTGTCCGATTTTTTTTTCTTTTTTGCCCGAATTTAAAAAATAAAAAATAAAATAAAATAAAAAAATTCAAAATTTTTGTCTGAATTTTTTTTATTTTTTTTATTATTATTTTTTTTAATTTTGAATTTTTTATTTTATTTTTATTTTTTTTAAAATATTCGGACAAAAAAGAAAAAATAAATCGGACAAAAATTTTGATTTATTTTATTTAATTTTTTAAAATTCGGACAAAAAAGGAAAAAAAATCGGACAAAAACTTTAAACTTTTTTTATTTTTTCTTATTTTTTTAAAAAATTTGGACAAAAAAGAAAAAAAAAATCGGACAAAAATTTCGATTTTGATTTTTTTTTTTATTTTTAAAAAAAAAATTTGGTCAAAAAAAAACTCGGACTAAATAAAAAAATCCGGTCAAAAAAAAAGAAAATGGAAGAAAACGTACAAAAACGTTAGGAAAATGAACAAAAACTGATAAAACAGACAAAAACGTAAGAAAAACGTCCAAAAACGATAAAAACGGATGAAAGCGCAAGTAAACGGGCGAAAACGTATTAAATTGTAAGAATAACGGACAAAAACGGAAAAAGCGTAAGAAAAACGTATGAAAAGGGAAAAAACGTAAGAATAACGGACGAAAACGTAAAAAACATAAAAAAAGGTAAGAAAACGGGCAAAAATGTAAGAAAAACGGGCAAAAACGGACAAAACGTAAGAAAAACGAATGAAAACGTAAAAAAGGGAAGAAAAACGGACGAAAACGGATAAAAAACGGAAAAAAACGTAAGAAAAATGGACGAAAACGTAAAAAACGGAAGAAAAACGGACGAAAACGTAAAAAACGTAAAAAAAGGACAAAAACGTAAGAAAAACGGACAAAAACGGATAAAAACGGACAAAAACGTAAGAAAAACGGACTCAAGGACCATTTGTGTAAGCCTTGCGCAACACAAGGAAGATTTTGTGTAAGAAGGATCATTTGTGTAAAAAAAGGACTAAATTTGTAAAGCCTTGCACAACACAAGGGCCATTTCTGCAAGAAACTGAAAAGGAATATAAAAAAAGAAAAAGACAGGGGTATTTGTGTCATTTGAACTTGGCCAGGGACTATATTTGCCCCAAAAGTTTGCCACAGGGACGATTCTTGCACTTTCCTAACTTTAGGGACGAAACTTGCAATTTGGCCAAACTTTAGG